>JARQOD010000004.1:335503519-335616556 GCA_033576555.1 Oophaga sylvatica | reverse complement strand
ATGGATCTCCAATGACTTTTGCACCCCAGTCGAAGACTGGGCAGCCTATGCGATGGTGTCGTTTTTAGTGTGCTGCAATGATCTCGTGTTATTGCAGTCTGTGACACCTCTGTCATGGCTTCTTTGCCTGCTGTTGCTGCTGCTTATGTTACAAATTATTTTTTGAAATGTGATGACTCCATATTAGGTCTCCATTTGGTGTGTTGCCTGTAGCAGAAAAGGTGTAAGATCCCCATTATACTATTTCTATTCCAAGGGAAATTGATGCCACTTTAGTGGCTTGTTGCAATATTTTTTTTTAAATGTTTGGACTCTAAGTTTGGTCTCCTTCATGTTTGCTGCCTGCAGCATTAGGGCTCCCAGACCAGCAGTCCTGCACTTACTTTCAGTCAACTACTTGTGTTACTATTTTTAAGGGCAGGGATGGACTGGGACTGAAATTCAGCCCTGGCATTTGAAATCACACAGGTCCAAAATATCCCTGCCCCCGAGACCCAGATGAGGATATATTACTAATATTACCCTGCCTGGAGGAAAACAAGATTTTCTACAAAACCGATATTTCTAATAATACAATAATATTACTATTTAAGATTAAATAATTATAATGTTAAAATAATAATATTGCAATATGACAAACAAATACCAACAAACTATAAGCAAATATTAGCAGCATATACAGTATTGACAATACCACCATACTGATAGTTAAACAGGTGTATGTAACGTCAGACTTCTGTGTTATGATTTGGTAGCTGAGGAGAGCAGGCAAAAAGGAAATACACCAGAGCAGTTGGAAACTATGAGATTGCAGTACCCTGACTAACCACCACAACTAGAGGCAGCCGTGGAGCGTTCCTACGTTGGTCCTAGACGCCTCGTCACAGCCTGAGAAACTAACTACACCTAAAGATAGAAAGAGGAAAGCTATCTGCCCCGGAGCAGATCCCCAAAGAACATAGAAAGCCCCCAAACATGTAATGGCGGTTAGACAAGAAGAAATACTGACACAGACAGAAAATAGTATGAGCAAACGTTGGGGCCCAAACTTACTAAATAGAAAAGGATAGGAAGGGCACTTACTGCAATCCCAAAAAACCCTGAAAAGCACCAACTCTACTAATTTCAAAAACACCTGAGATCACACGACCTCTACCACCTAAATTAGTTCTCTGGTGTAACCAAAAACAAAACAGCAGCCACTGAGAAAACTGGAAAAAGCAAATGTACAAACATCAGTGGCTGAACTGAACTGAGAGGCAAAATCCCCCAAGGGGACCCTGAAGGCCCCCACAGAAGTGCAGGACAAAATGCAAAAATCAAGCACAAAAAACAAAAGAAGAAAATGTCTTATCTGTTAGCAGGAGATTCAGACACAACACAGCAGGCTTCCAAGGAAACAGGAATCAAGGATTGAGACCAGAACAATTGATCACCGGCAACCCGGATGGGAAGGTGACTCCCTTATATAAGACCAGTCAGTAACACCTGATTCCCAATCCTCACAATCTTCACTGGACAGTCCAGTACCGTTTGTAACCACCAGAGGGAGCTTCTGCTCAGAACTCATTTCCAGCCTATTCACAACAGTACCCCCCCCTTGAGGAGGGGTCACCGAACCCTCATTTGAGCAACCAGGTCGGTCAGGATGAGTTCTATGATACGCACGCATGAGTCTCCTAGCATGGGTGTCCGAAGCAAACACCCAAGAATTGTCTTCCTGACCATAACCTCTCCATTTAACCAAATACTGGAGTTTCCGTCTAGAAAAACGAGAATTCAATATTTTCTCAACCACATACTCCAGATTGCCCTCAACCAAAACAGGGTCAGGAGGCACAGTAGTAGGAACCACTGGTTCAACAAACCTCTTCAACAAGGACTTGTGGAACACGTTATGGATCTTAAATGTCCCTGGAAGAAGCAAAGGAAAAGAAACAGGGTTAAGAATCTCCATGATCTTATAAGGTCCAATGAACCTAGGCTTAAATTTAGGAGATGCCACTCTCATAGGAATATTTCTTGAGGACAACCAGATCAAGTCCCCCACTTTAAACCGAGGACCATCATCCTATGCCGGTTAGCAAACCGCTGGGCCCTCTCCTGAGAGAGGGACAACCTCTCCACTACCTGGTCCCAAATCTGTTGCATACGCTCCACAACAGAGTCAACACCCGGGCAGACAGAAGCCTCCGTCTGTCCAGAAGAAAATCGAGGGTGAAACCCAGAATTACAGAAGAATGGAGACATCAAAGTGGCAGAGCTAGCCCTATTATTAAGAGCAAACTCAGCCAAAGGCAAAAAAGAGACCCAGTCATCCTGATCAGCAGACACAAAGCATCTTAGATAAGTCTCCAATGTCTGGTTTGTTCTCTCAGTTTGACCATTGGTCTGAGGATGAAACGCCGAGGAGAAAGACAATTGAACACCAATTTTAGAACAAAAGGTCCTCCAAAATCTGGAAACAAACTGGACTCCTCTGTCAGACACAATGTTCTCAGGAATGCCGTGTAAACGAACCACGTGCTGAAGGAACAAAGGCACCAATTCAGAGGAGGAAGGCAACTTAGGTAATGGCACAAGATGTATCATCTTGGAAAACCTATCACAAATCACCCAGATAACGGTCATTCTCTGAGAAACAGGGAGGTCGGAAATAAAATCCATAGAGATATGGGTCCATGGTCTCTTGGGCACCGGTAATGGCATCAACAAACCACTAGAACAAGAGCAAGGCTTGGAGCAAGAGCAAGTCCCGCAGGACTGCACAAACTCCCTGACATCATGAGACAAGGTAGGCCACCAAAAGGACCGACCAACCAAGTCCCTGGTACCAAAAATTCCGGGATGACCGGCCAACGCGGAACAATGAATCTCAGACATTACACTCTTTTTCCACTGGTCCGGGACAAACAATTTCCCAACAGGGCAGCGCTCGGGCTTATCTTCCTGGCACCCCTCCAGAGCCAGTCTCAAATTGGGCGAGATGGCGGAAAGAACTACACCCTCTTTCAAAATAACAGAAGGATCAGATAACTCAGGAGAGTCCGCCAGGAAACTCCTCGAGAGGGCATCCGCCTTAACATTTTTAGTGCCAGGAAGAAATGAAACCACAAAATTAAAACGTGTGAAAAACAAGGCCCACCTGGCCTGTCTAGGATTAAGTCGCTTGGCAGATTCCAGATAAACTAGATTCTTATGGTCAGTAAGGACCACCACCTGATGTTTGGCTCCCTCCAGCCAATGTCTCCACTCTTCAAAAGCCCACTTCATGGCTAATAACTCCCGATTACCCACGTCATAATTACGTTCAGTGGGAGAAAATTTTCGAGAGAAAAAGGCACAAGGGTTACTTTTAGAGGTCTCTGGATCTCTTTGGAACAAAACGGCACCTGCCCCAATTTCAGAGGCATCAACCTCCACCTGAAATGGTAGAGAAACATCAGGCTGCCGTAGAACAGGAGCAGAAGTGAATCTCTGCTTAAGTTCCTCAAATGCAGAGACTGCCTCAGGAGGCCAATTCACCACATCAGAACCCTTCTTGGTCAAATCAGTTAATGGTTTAACAATAACAGAGAAATTACCAATAAATTTACGATAAAAATTGGCAAAACCCAAGAATCTTTGAAGAGCCTTTAAAGAAGTAGGTTGGACCCAATCACAGATAGCCTGAACTTTGACCGGGTCCATTTCAATAACAGATGGGGACAAAATGAAACCCAGAAATGAGTTCCTCTGAACGCCAAAAAGACACTTTGATCCCTTCACATACAGAGCATTCTCTCTCAAAATCTGGAACACAGTCCGAACATGTTTTACATGAGAGTCCCAGTCATTGGAAAAAATCAAGATATCATCCAAATAAACAATCAGAAATTTATCCACAAAATCCCTGAAAATGTCATTCATGAAGGACTGGAAGACAGTAGGAGCATTAGTGAGCCCAAAGGGCATCACTAGGTACTCAAAATGCCCTTCAGGGGTATTAAATGCCGTCTTCCATTCATCCCCGTGCTTAATGCGAATAAGGTTATATGCCCCCCTGAGGTCAAGCTTGGTAAACCAAGTAGCGTTTTTCACCCTGGAAAACAGATCAGAGAACAAGGGTAACGGATATTGATATTTCACAGTAATATTGTTCAAGAGACGATAATCAATACACGGCCTTAATGAACCATCCTTTTTGGCCACAAAGAAAAAACCAGCACCTAAGGGTGAAGAGGATGGTCTGATATGACCCTTCTCCAATGACTCCTTGATATAAGACCGCATAACGTCATGTTCAGGTACAGACAAGTTAAAAAGGCGACCTTTAGGGAATTTACTACCAGGCACTAATTCAATAGCGCAGTCATAGCTCCTATGGGGAGGTAAGGATGCAGATTTACTTTCGCTAAACACATCAGAAAAATCAATCAAAAAATCAGGAACATCCTGAGCCTGGGGGGAGGCAGAAAAAACAGGAGTGTTGGTATTAACACATTGACAGCCCCAACTGGTAACAGACACAGATTTCCAATCCAAAACAGGATTATGAGACTGTAACCAAGGGAAACCCAGTACGATAATGTCATGCAGATTATACAGAACCAAAAATTTGCAACTCTCCTGATGATCAGGTTCTACCCTCATTATCACCTGAGTAGAGAACTGAGGTTTATTCTCAGCCAAAGGGGTAGAATCGATCCCCAGTAGGGGAATAGACTTCCGTAGGGGTATCAAGGGAAACCCACAACGTTTAGCAAAATCAAAATCCATCAGGTTAATAGCTGCTCCAGAATCAACAAAAGCCTGAGCAGAAAATGAGGACAGAGAGCATATCAGGGTAACAGTTAACAAAAACTTAGTCTGAACACTACCCAAGACAACTGAGCGAGCAAAACGTCTTCCCCGCTTAGGGCAGACAGAATTAGCATGAGAGGCATCACCACAGTAGAAACATAACCCATTGCGCTTTCGAAATTCATGACGCTGTGCCCCAGAAACCACTCTATCACACTGCATGGATTCAGAAGCAGATTCACAAGGCAACATTATTCCACGCATACCTTTCCGCTCACGCAAACGTCTGTCAATTTGAATCGCTAATGACATAGAATCATTGAGACCAGAGGGAACAGGGAATCCCACCATAACATCCTTTACATTATCTGACAGTCCCTTCCGAAAAAGAGCTGCCAAAGTGTCGTCATTCCATTTGGTCAGGACTGCCCACCTACGGAATCTCTGACAGTATAACTCAGCGTCATCAAGCCCCTGACTTAATGCCAACAAAGTTTTTTCAGCTTGATCAGTGACATTAGGCTCATCGTACAATAACCCCAAAGCCTGAAAAAACGCATCAACATCACTCAAAACAGGATCCCCAGGTGTCAGGGAAAAAGCCCAATCCTGAGGGTCGCTGCGCAGGAGAGAGATGACAATTTGAACCTGCTGCGCTGCGTTCCCTGAGGACTTAGGTTTTAAGGCAAAAAACAATTTACAGTTATTTTTGAAATTCAGAAACTTAACTCGATCCCCTAAAAACAAATCTGGCATGGGAATCCTAGGTTCCACAACAGGCAACCCAGCAAGATAGGCAGCAATACTCCGAACTTCAGTGGCAAGCTGATCCACACGGCCAGACAACTGTGCAAACTCCATTGAGAGAAAAAAAAAATCCTCCTCAGCACCCAGAGATACAGAGGGAAAAAAAAAATGCAACAAACAGAAAAAAAAAAAAAATCTCTGACAACTCTGACAACTTTTTTCTTTCACAATATTTTTCCCTTCTGTGAGTACCATATAATTTTCAGTTAGGCCGGTGATACTGTCATGATTTGGTAGCTGAGGAGAGCAGGCAAAAAAAGGAAATACACCAGAGCAGTTGGAAACTATGAGATTGCAGTACCCTGACTAACCACCACAACTAGAGGCAGCCGTGGAGCGTTCCTACGTTGGTCCTAGACGCCTCGTCACAGCCTGAGAAACTAACTACACCTAAAGATAGAAAGAGGAAAGCTATCTGCCCCGGAGCAGATCCCCAAAGAACATAGAAAGCCCCCAAACATGTAATGGCGGTTAGACAAGAAGAAATACTGACACAGACAGAAAATAGTATGAGCAAACGTTGGGGCCCAAACTTACTAAATAGAAAAGGATAGGAAGGGCACTTACTGCAATCCCAAAAAACCCTGAAAAGCACCAACTCTACTAATTTCAAAAACACCTGAGATCACACGACCTCTACCACCTAAATTAGTTCTCTGGTGTAACCAAAAACAAAACAGCAGCCACTGAGAAAACTGGAAAAAGCAAATGTACAAACATCAGTGGCTGAACTGAACTGAGAGGCAAAAGCCCCCAGAGGGGACCCTGAAGGCCCCCACAGAAGTGCAGGACACAATGCAAAAATCAAGCACAAAAACAAAAAGAAGAAAATGTCTTATCTGTTAGCAGGAGATTCAGACACAACACAGCAGGCTTCCAAGGAAACAGGAATCAAGGATTGAGACCAGAACAATTGATCACCGGCAACCCTGATGGGAAGGTGACTCCCTTATATAAGACCAGTCAGTAACACCTGATTCCCAATCCTCACAATCTTCACTGGACAGTCCAGTACCGTTTGTAACCACCAGAGGGAGCTTCTGCTCAGAACTCATTTCCAGCCTATTCACAACACTTCTGAATCCTTATAGTGCACACTGTGAGGATTCTCCGGTGCCAGCATTGGGAGTGGCTGTTATGTGACAGCGATTTTCACACCTCCGCCCTCATTCTGACCAATTGTACTCGGCTTTGCTAATTTCACTTGCATTGAGCGAGGCCGTCTAGTTAGCATGTGACCGCATATGCAAATCTCATAATTGTGGTAATATGATCAGGCGCGTAATTACAGTAGGTGCAAGGGTTGCAATCGCACCCGGGCCCTGGAGCCTAGGGGACCCAAAAAGTCCCTTTGGTCTTTATAAAAAGACCAATGCTATTAACCCCTTCACCCCCAAGGGTGGTTTGCACGTTAATGACCAGGCCAATTTTTACAATTCTGACCACTGTCTTTTTATGAGGTTATAACTCTGGAACGTTTCAACGGATATTCGCGATTCTGAGATTGTTTTCTCGTGACATATTGTACTTCACGTTAGAAGTAAAATTTCTTTGATACAACTTGCATTTATTTTTGAAAAAAACGCAAATATGGCAAAAAATTTTAAAATTTTGCAATTTTCAAACTTTGAATTTTTATTCCCTTAAAACAGAGAAATATATCACACAAAATAGTTAAGAAATAACATTTCCCACATGTCTACTTTACATCAGCACAATTTTGGAACCAAAATTTTTTTTTGTTAGGAAGTTATAAGGGTTAAAAGTTGACCAGCGATTTCTCATTTTTACAATAAAATTTACAAAGCCATTTTTTTTAGGGACCACCTCACATTTGAAGTCACTTTGAGGGGTCTATATGGCAGAAAATACCCAAAAGTGACACCATTCTAAAAACTGCACCCCTCAAGGTACTCAAAACCACATTCAAGAAGTTTATTAACCCTTCAGGTGCTTCACAGGAACTAAAGCAACGTGGAAGGAAAAAATGAATATTTAACTTTTTAGCCACAAAAATGATCTTTTACAAGCTTTTTTTTATTTTCACAAGGGTAAAAGAAGAAAATGGACAGATAAGGTTGTTGTGCAATTTCTCCTGAGTATGCCAATACCCAATATGTGGGGGAAAACCACTGTTTGGGCACACGGCAGAGCTCGTAAGGGAAGGAGCGCCGTTTGACTTTTTCAAACTAAAATTGGCTGGAATTGAGATTGGACGCCATGTCGCGTTTGGAGAACCTCTGATGCGCTTAAACAGTGGAACCCCCCCACAAGTGACACCATTTTGGGCACACGTTGGGGCTCGGAAGGGAAGTAGTGACGTTTTGGATTGCAGACTTTGATGGAATGGTCTGGGTGCGTCATGTCACATTTGGAGAGCCCCTGATGCACCTAAACAGTGGAAACCCCCCACAAGTGACCCCTTTTGGCAAATAGACCCCACAAGGAACTTATCTAGATGTGTGGTGAGCACTTTGAACCCCAAAGTGCTTCACAGAAGTTTATAACGCACAGCCGTAAAAATAAAAAATCTTTTTTTTTTTTACAAAAATGATTTTTTCGCCCCCAATATTTTATTTTCACAAGGGTAACAGGAGAAATTGGACCCCAAAAGTTGTTGTCCAATTTGTCCTGAGTACGCTGATACCCAATATGTGGGAGAAAACTACTGTATGGGTGCACGTCAGGGCTCGGAAGGGAAGTAGTGACGTTTTGGATTGCAGACTTTGATGGAATGGTCTGGGGGCGTCATGTCGCATTTGGAGAGCCCCTGATGTGCCTAAACAGTGGAAACCCCCCACAAGTGACCCCATTTTGGAAAATAGACCCACAAGGAACTTATCTAGATGTGTGGTGAGCACTTTGAACCCCGAAGTGCTTCACAGAAGTTAATAACGCACAGCCGTAAAAATAAAAAATCTTTTTTTTTTTTTGCAAAAATGATTTTTTCGCCCCAATATTTTATTTTCACAAGGGTAACAGGAGAAATTGGACCCCAAAAGTTGTTGTCCAATTTGTCCTGAGTACGTTGATACCCAATGTGTGGGAGAAAACTACTGTATGGGCGCACGTCAGGGCTCGGAAGGGAAGTAGTGACGTTTTGGATTGCAGACTTTGATGGAATGGTCTGGGGGCGTCATGTCACATTTGGAGAGCCCCTGATGCGCCTAAACAGTGGAAATACCCAACAAGTGACCCCATTTTGGTAAAATAAACCCCACAAGGAACTTATCTAGATGTGTGGTGAGCGCTATGAAGCCCCAAGTGCTTCACAGAAGTTTATAATGCCCGGGCATGAAAATAAAAAATCCTATTTTTTTCCCACAAAAATTATCTTTTAGTCACTAATTTTTTATTTTCCCAAGGGTAACAGGAGAAATTGGACCACATAAGTTGTTGTCCAATTTATCCTGAGTACGCTGATACCCCATATGTGGGGGGGAACCACTGTTTGGGCGCACGGCAGAGCTCGGAAGGGAAGGGATTTGACTTTTTCCAATCAAAATTGGCTGGAATTGAGATTGGACGCCATGTTGCATTTGGAGAGCCCCTGATGTGCCTAAACAGTGGAAACCCCCCACAAATTACCCCATTTGGGAAACTAGACCCCCTAAGGAACTTATCTAGATCTTTGGTGAGCAATTTGAACCCCCAAGTGCTTCACACAAGTTTATAACGTAGAGCCATAAAATTTAAAAATCATCTTTTTTCCACAAAAATGATCTTTTCACCCCAATTTTTATTTTTCCAAGGGTAACAAGACTCTTAAAGTTATTGTGCAATTTGTCCTGAGTGCGTCGATACCCCATATGTGGAAGTAAACCACTGTTTGGGTGCATGGCAGAGTTTGGAAGGGAAGGAGCGCCGTCTGACTTTTTCAACGCAGAATTGGCTGGACGCCATGTCGTGTTTGGAGAGCTCCTGATCTGCCTAATCAGTGGAAACCCCCATAAATGACACCATTTTGGAAACTAGACCCCTCAAGGAACTTATCTAGCTGTGTGGTGAGAACTTTGAACCCCCAGGTGTTTCACTAAAGTTTATAACGTACAGCCGTAAAATAAAAAATTTTTTTTTTTTTTTACAAAAATGATTTTTTCGCCCCCAATATTTTATTTTCACAAGGGTAGCAGAAGAAATTGGAACCCAAAAGTTGTTGTCCAATTTGTCCTGAGTACGCTGATACCCAATATGTGGGAGAAAACTACTGTATGGGCACACGTCGGGGCTCGGAAGGGAAGTAGTGACGTTTTGGATTGCAGACTTTGATGGAATGGTCTGGGGGCGTCATGTCGCATTTGGAGAGCCCCTGATGCGCCTAAACAGTGGAAACCCCCCACAAGTGACCCCATTTTGGAAAATAGACCCCACAAGGAACTTATCTAGATGTGTGGTGAGCACTTTGAACCCCGAAGTGCTTCACAGAAGTTTATAACGCACAGCCGTAAAAATAAAAAATCTTTTTTTTTTTTACAAAAATGATTTTTTCGCCCCAATATTTTATTTTCACAAGGGTAACAGGAGAAATTGGACCCCAAAAGTTGTTGTCCAATTTGTCCTCAGTACGCTGATACCCAATATGTGGGAGAAAACTACTGTATGGGCGCACGTCAGAGCTCGGAAGGGAAGTAGTGACGTTTTGGATTGCAGACTTTGATGGAATGGTCTGGGGGTGTCATGTCGCATTTGGAGAGCCCCTGATGCACCTAAACAGTGGAAATCCCCAACAAGTGACCCCATTTTGGAAAATAGACCCCACAAGGAACTTATCTAGATGTGTGGTGAGCGCTATGAAGCCCCAAGTGCTTCACAGAAGTTTATAATGTACATCAGTAAAAACAAAAAAAATCATTTTTTTTTACAAAAATGATATTTTCGCCCCCAGTTTTTTATTTTCCCAGGGGTAACAGAAGAAATAGGACAAATTGCACAATAACTCTTAGGGTCCAGAGTACACTGATACCCCATATGTGGGGATAATCTACTGTTTGGACGCATGGCAGAGCTCAGAAGTGAAGGAGCACCGTTTGACTTTTTCAACGCAGAATTGGCTGGAATTGAGATCAGACGCCATGTCACATTTGGAGAGCCCCTGATGTGCCTAAACAGTGGAAACCCCCCAATTCTAACTCCAACCCTAGCCCCAACACACCCCTAACCCTAGTCCCAACCCTAACCACAAACTTAACCCTAACACACCCCTAATCCCAACCCTAACCCTAATCCTAACTTTAGTGCCAACCCTAACCCTAACTTTAGCCGCAACCCTAACCCTAACCCTAATGGGAAAATGGAAATAAATACATTTTTTTTATTTATTATTTTTCCCTAACTAAGGGGGTGATAAAGGGGGGTTTGATTTACTATTTATAGCGGGTTTTTATGATTGGCAGCTGTCACGCTAAAAGACGCTTTTTATTGCAAAAAATAGTTTTTTGCATCGCCACATTTTGAGAGCTATAATTTTTGCATATTTTGGCCCACAGAGTCATGTGAGGTCTTATTTTTTGCGGGACGAGGTGACGTTTTTATTGGTACCATACTTGAGCACGTGACATTTTTTGATCGCTTTTTATTTCGATTTTTGGGAGGTTAGAATGAACAAAAATCACCAATTCATGAATTTCTTTTGGGGGAGGCGTTTTTATCGTTCCGCGTGTGGTAAAATTGATAAAGCAGTTTTATTCTTCGGGTCAGTACGATTATGGCGATACCTCATTTATATCATTTTTTTATGTTTTGGCGCTTTTATAGAATAAAAACAATTTTATATAAAAAATAATTATTTTTGCATCGCTTTATTCTGCGAGCTATAACTTTTTTATTTTTTCGCTGATGATGCTGCCTTGTGGCCCGTTTTTTGCGGGACAAGATGACGTTTTCAGCGGTACCATGTTTATTTATATCGGTCTTTTTGATCACGTGTTATTCCACTTTTTGTTCGGCGGTATGATGATAAAGCATTGATTTTTTGCTTTGTTTTTTTTTTAAGGGGTTCACTAAAGGGGTTAACTAGTGGGACAGTTTTATAGGGGGGTCGTTACGGATGCGGCGATACCAAATATGTGTACTTTTATTGTTTTGTTTTTTTTATTTACAGAAAGAAATGAATTTATTGGGGAATATTTTTTTTTTTTATTTATTTTGGATTTTTTTTTAAAACATGTTTATTTTTATTTTTTTAACTTTTTTACTTTGTCCCAGGGTGGGACATTACTGTATTTTATCAGATCGCTGGTGTGACAGTGTGACAGCACACTGCACACCACGATCGCACAGCTAGCTGCATGCTCCATGCCTGCTCTCACAGGCCCTGAGGAAGGACCGCCCTCCCTGCAGGACCCCGGCGCCATCTTGGATCTGGGTCCTGGAAGGGAGGAAGCCCTCAGAACAGCACGATCACATCGCGCTGGTCTGAGGGTCTCAGGGGAGCGCGCAGGGAGCCCCCTCCCTGCGCGATGCTCCCCTGTGCCCCCAGTACACCGCGATCATGTTTGATCGCGGTGTGCCAGGGGTTAATGTGCCAGGACCGGTCCATGACCGCTCCTGACACACAGTCACGGGTGTCAGCTGTGATAATCAGCTGACACCCGGCGGCGATTAGCTGCGCTTCCTCTGGGAGCGCAGCTGATCGCCTATGACGTACTATCCCGTCCATGGTCAGATTGGCACGGGTTTCATGGACGGGATAGTACGTCTAATGTCAGAGAGGGGTTAAAGACTTGCAATAATTGTGGGCCCCATTAGAGCTTTTGCTTTGAGGCCCATGCTGTTCAAGTTACACCATTGCACATGATTACCAGCTCCAGTGCTGACACTGGAGAATCCCCACAATGCGCAAGCTCTGTGAGAATTAAGAAGTCCGCAGTCACAAAGAGTCACTGCAGACTCTAACTTCAAGCTTGGAAAACAACTTTGACCAAAAACACTGTACTAAGACTGATATAACTATCATACGGTGACTATATAATGGTAATATCAGTTTTACACCAGAGCTCTGCAGATCATATACTGTATGTGTACTGTATATTGTGCAGGTTCTATCACATCAGTAAAAGAAGAACACATCTCCCAACTAGTGTTGAGCATTCCGATACCGCAAGTATCGGGTATCGGCCGATATTCGCGTTATTGGAATTCCGATACTTAATTCCGATACTTTTTCAATATCGTATACCGGAATCGGAAGTTCCCATAATTCTTTGAGAGGCAATGTGATGTTAGTCAGCCAATGATGAATCTTATGAAGTGTGGGCACATCCTGTAATGCTGCGGTCATCTTAACTAATGGCATGGCTGTGATTGGCTGCTGAAATGATGTCAGAATGCACTATAAAAGGCGCCGCAGCCATTTTAGCGTCACTGTGCTGTGAACTCAGTTAGGGAAAGAACGCTGCTCTGCTGACTCTGAGGGACAGTTAGAGATTGCGATTTAGTGTACTGTGCTTTAGGCAGGCTAGTTTACCACCGGCTGTGTAAAGCTTCCTTTTGCCTGCAGTGTTGTTTTAACAGCTCTGCAAGGTGTGTGTGAGTGCAGGTGACGCTGCAGTTTGCTCTGCATGCAACGCTGTCTGTAGGCATCTGCACGTGTCACTCACAGACTCTTTTTTTTTTTTCTTCAGTGTATAAAAGGCGCCGCCGCCATTTTAGCGTCACTGTGCTGTGAATTCAGTAAGGGACAGAACGCTGCTGTGCTGACTCTGAGGGACAGTTAGAGATTGCGATTTAGTGTACTGTGCTGTAGGCAGGCTAGCACCTACCGCTGTGTAAAGCTTCCTTTTGCCTGCAGTGTTGTTTTAACAGCTCAGCAAGGTGTGTGTGAGTGCAGGTGACGCTGCAGTTTGCTCTGTATGCAACGCTGTCTGTAGGCATCTGCACGTGTCACTCACAGACTCTTTTTTTTTTCTTCAGTGTAATTCTTGCTGCTCCATGTAATTGAAATAATAGTGTGACGCGCTTCCATCCGTATACAATACCTTGGTTGCAAACACTATAGAAGTCCACAATGGAGCCTTTCACAGCAAGTGAACAGTTGTGTTTCAGTGTTCACTGCAGTCTGTAATTTTTTTTTTTTTTTTTGAGTGCAGATCACGCTCCAGTTACTTCAACTAATGCTGCGTGTACTCTGCTGAGTGTCTGTCACTGGCTCATCCTTGTAATTTTTCAAAAATTGCTGCTGCTTTATTCTATTTTAAATTTACAAAAATATATTAGTGTGACGCTCTTCCATCAAAATACAATACATTGCTTGCAAACTTAATAGAAGTCCACAAAAAGGCCTTTCACAGCAAGTGAACAGTTGTGTTTCAGTGTTCACTGTAGTCTGAGGTTTCATTTTTTTGTAGGAGTGTAGATCCCGCTCCACTTCAACCACCGCAGCGTGTACTCTGCTGAGTGTCTGTCACTGGCTCATCCTTGTAATTTTTCAAAAATTGCTGCTGCTTTATTCTATTTTAAATTTACAAAAATATATTAGTGTGACGCTCTTCCATCAAAATACAATACATTGCTTGCAAACTTAATACAAGTCCACAAAAAGGCCTTTCACAGCAAGTGAACAGTTGTGTTTCAGTGTTCACTGTAGTCTGAGGTTTCATTTTTTTGTAGGAGTGTAGATCCCGCTCCACTTCAACCACCGCAGCGTGTACTCTGCTGAGTGTCTGTCACTGGCTCATCCTTGTAATTTTTCAAAAATTGCTGCTGCTTTATTCTATTTTAAATTTACAAAAATATATTAGTGTGACGCTCTTCCATCAAAATACAATACATTGCTTGCAAACTTAATACAAGTCCACAAAAAGGCCTTTCACAGCAAGTGAACAGTTGTGTTTCAGTGTTCACTGTAGTCTGAGGTTTCATTTTTTTGTAGGAGTGTAGATCCCGCTCCACTTCAACCACCGCAGCGTGTACTCTGCTGAGTGTCTGTCACTGGCTCATCCTTGTAATTTTTCAAAAATTGCTGCTGCTTTATTCTATTTTAAATTTACAAAAATATATTAGTGTGACGCTCTTCCATCAAAATACAATACATTGCTTGCAAACTTAATAGAAGTCCACAAAAAGGCCTTTCACAGCAAGTGAACAGTTGTGTTTCAGTGTTCACTGTAGTCTGAGGTTTCATTTTTTTGTAGGAGTGTAGATCCCGCTCCACTTCAACCACCGCAGCGTGTACTCTGCTGAGTGTCTGTCACTGGCTCATCCTTGTAATTTTTCAAAAATTGCTGCTGCTTTATTCTATTTTAAATTTACAAAAATATATTAGTGTGACGCTCTTCCATCAAAATACAATACATTGCTTGCAAACTTAATAGAAGTCCACAAAAAGGCCTTTCACAGCAAGTGAACAGTTGTGTTTCAGTGTTCACTGTAGTCTGAGGTTTCATTTTTTTGTAGGAGTGTAGATCCCGCTCCACTTCAACCACCGCAGCGTGTACTCTACTGAGTGTCTGTCACTGGCTCATCCTTGTAATTTTTCAAAAATTGCTGCTGCTTTATTCTATTTTAAATTTACAAAAATATATTAGTGTGACGCTCTTCCAGAGGACAGCGTTTGTTGGCCATTTGTGAGTCTGCAGCACATGGTTGATTTCATGCTGCACTGCCTGAGAAACGACCGCTGCATCGGCCACATTCTCACCACGTCAGATTATTGGGTGTACACCCTCCTAGACCCTCGCTACTGGGACAACTTACAAAGCCTCATCACACCGTTGAACCGGGACCGTAAAATGTTGGAGGACCAAGACACACTGTTGAAATCCATAATGTTCTCCATTCCAGCCGAGAGCGCTGCTGCTGCTACTGCTTTACAAAGCAGCTCTGTGCGTCGAGGCATTGTAGACACCTCTGCAACAAGAGAGAGCACAAGCAGCGCCTCTGCACAGGGCAAGAGCTGTATGTTACAAATGTGGCGAAGTTTTGTGACAGCGCCACCAAGGTGTACACCATAGTGATGGGAAATCTAGTTAATTTTGGTGATTAGTTCACCATGAACTAGTTCACTGAAAAGATTAGTTCAAAAGATTAGTTCATTTAGTTCAGTTTTTCTCCACCCTATCCTGTGAGGAGCTGATAGGAAATGCATCATGTGACCTCAGAACTAAATGAACTAGATGAACTGCTGAACAAAATGTTCTATTGAGAATGACTCAGGACAGCCTAGTTCAATCTGATGCCTCTGACTGAGCCCAGCAGTGCCACATAATGATTGTGTATGAGGGGGCTGAGAAGCAGTTCAGCATCCACCATTTTAAGAACAGAACAGGGGTCAGTGTTAAAGATTTTAGCAAGACTGATCTTCTAGGCTAGAGGCATGAACTACACACAGAAACACTCTCTCATACACACATATGAGCTGTGTCTGTGTACTGTGTGTGCAATTTCATTTTTTATTGATAATATTATTATTACTGTTATATTTGTATTTGATGTGTGGTATGCTTTGGAGGTGCTGGCTTGCCCTGCTGCCAGTGTATTATCTGAGCGCGTCTTTAGTGCTGCAGGTGGTGTACTAACAGACCGTCGCATGCGACTATCCTCAGACAATGTAGACCGGCTTATTTTTCTGAAAATGAACAAGGCATGGATCTCACCTGAATTTGCCTGTCCGTTTTCAGATTAAATAACTGTTTGCCAACGTTTTCCAAGTCTCCTGTTATGTTCATCTTTCTACCACCTGAACTCTACTCCCTGGGCTACAACACTGCCAGTCACAGGGGAATGATCATTTACGAAACAAAATGTTATCCCCAACAAATAGTAGCGCAACGACTCCAGTGCCCACTTTATCGCCAGGCACTCTCTCTCTACAATGCTGTCTCTGTTTTTGATGGAGTAAGTTTTCGACTCAGGAAACTAATGGGATGCTCCTCCCCGTTAAGCTCCAGTCCTGAGACAACACGGCACCCAGACCTACCTCTGACGCATCAGTCTGGACAATGAATTCTCTTTTGAACTCGGGTGTGCTCAAAACTGGTGACCCACACAGTGCCCCTTTTATTGCCCCTGTTGATGACCCCTTGCTGATTTATTAACCGGCTCCACCAGATCCATGGGTATTCTCTCAAACTGGACCTCTAAAATTTTTAATGGCACCAAGGGACTTACAAAATGAGGCTGAGGACTGTGTATCTGGCGCATGCGACAAGAGTTACAATACCGTTTAACTTCTTGATAGACCCCCAGCCAGTAAAACTGTTGTATAATTCTGTGTAGGGTTTTCTTTTGGCACAAATGTCACCCTAGTACATGCGCATGCGCTAAGTCCATTACCAACCTCCGATATGACTGCGGTAGCAGCAATTGCTAAAAAATTTCAACATGTATTTTATAAACCTGATACAGCAAATCTTGGTTCAGCTCTAATTGTTTAAATACTGTAGCTGCCCCGGGGTGTTGGGGTTCCCCATTGACAACCAGTAAATTTTCACGGGCTAGACTCAACGTAGGGGCCGCGTAGTTGCGCCTTAACAAATTTGTCACCTGTCACATTTAAGTATTACAATTCAGGTCCCGGTGTCAAATCTTCCATCTCCCCAACTAACACTTCGATAGGAGAGGGTTTTCCTACTCCACCGAAGGCAAAGGTAATACTGCCCACTGCACACATGTGTTATGCATAGTGAGACTGATAGTAGCCAACAAAGTAGCTAACAAAGGCCACTTGTGATCGCCCTATCAGCGTAGGAACAATGCTACTCAAAAGATCTTCCATGATCCTGGACAAAATCTTGATATAATGGTCAATGAGTGAGAATGTACGATAGGATCCAGGCAGATGTGAAGGTTTGTTTGGTTTTAGTAGCAACTTCATGTGTGACATGTTTGAATGTGGGCAACCCTCCTGTCTCCAATATATGATTGAAGGTGCGTACCAATGTGGACGGGATATCCTCACTCAATAATTTTAATAATTTGGCTGTAAACCCGTCAGATCCTGGAGCTTTCCCGTATTTAAAGTAACTTATCGCCGCTGTCACTTCCGTCACCTCAATTTGTTTTTTTAAAAGGAGAAGCTGATAGTTTGTGATGGATGGTAACCGTATTCCATCTACAAAGGTGTTACCCTCCTCACTATCCGTATGTTCCACCTTATATAAGTCTGAGTAGTATTCTTGTAGAATGGTGTTTATGGTTCGAGGGTCTGTGTTCATGATCCCATGTTTATTCGTTAACGCTGTAATATGTTGATGACGAATGTGATTTCCTTTCGCTAGTCGTGCTAATAGTCTCCCTCATTTGCTACCATAACGATATACATCGGCTCTATAATTGTTATTACTGCTTCTCTCTCGTCGATATACCCATACGTGTAAGTCAACCTTAGCCTGCTTACATCTATTTTTAACCTGTGTTGATGAACTTGTCTTGTTTGCCGTGTACCTATCGCGTAATATCCTGCTAGCCTGCGAGTAGTTTGTCGCCATCTTCTTTTTTAGCGTTGTCTGATAACCTATTAGTTTCCCGCGCATTACTCCCTTCCCTGCTGCCCATAAAAGTTCCGGCCTATCCCTAGTATCTCCATTATCCCTTACATATTAAAAACACCATTGCTTCACATGATGTCGAAACTTCTCATCCATTAACAAATAGGTCGGGAAGCGCCAAGTTTGGTTTGGCCCCATCTGCACCATATCTGGCAGGGTCACTGATACGGGCGCGTGGTCATATATAGCTACGCTGTGCACATCTGCCTCTTCCACTCCCCTTAATAGCTCCTGTGCTAGCAATATATAATCTATTCTGGACCAAGAGTCATGTGGCGCCGAATAGAATGAATATTCACTGCCATCTGGGTTCAGGTGTGTCCAAATGTCTACAAAGTTACTCGTGTCTAGCAAGGGTTATTATAAACGTGTGTCATGTGATCGCACATTCATTCGCATCGACCTACAGTTCTTCACTGGTTCGATTCACCATATTTAAGTCACCACCGTGGGTGGTTTTAATGCTCTCCTATCGGCCTGATATGCTTGGATACCTGGGATAAATTCAGGAACGTCTCCAAACTCCCTACTCACATGTCAGCGCAGGAACCGTAAGAGGGAACGTGCTTGTTTTGTTGCGCATAGGTGGAGTTTTATACAGTAAATGATTACTGCTGTCTTATTTTTGCGTCCCAAGGGCAGAATAAGTCTGCGTAACGTTACATTTTACAGACACTCATATAATAGACACACGCTACCCTAACCGTGACACAAGGAAGGTATTGTTGTGGGATAAAGCCGCCATTTTAGCGTCACTGTGCTGTTAATTCAGTTTGGGACAGAACGCTGCTCTGCTGACTCTGAGGGACAGTTAGAGATTGCGATTTTGTGTACTGTGCTTTAGGCAGGCTACTTTACCAACCGCTGTGTACATCTTCCTTTTGCCTTGCAGTGTTTTTTTCACAGCTCTGCAAGGTGTGTGTGTGAGTGCAGGTGACGCGCTGCAGTTTGCTCGGCATACAACGCTGTATGTAGGCATCTGCACATGTCACTCTCACACTCTTTTTTTTTTTTTTTCTTTAGTGTAATTCTTGCTGCTCCATTCAATTGAAATTATAGTGTGACGTGCTTCCATCCGTATCCAATACATTGGTTGAAAACACTGTAGAAGGACACAAAAAGCCCTTTCACAGCTAAGAGTTGTGTTCACTGTAGTCTGAGATTTTAATTTATTCAATTTTGATCACGCTCAAGTTACTTCTTCAAGCAATGCTGCTTGTACTCTGCTGAGCGTGTCTTACTGCCTCATCCTTGTCATTTTTCTCGAATTGGTGTACATGTACATCAAAGTAGTCTTCATTTTGATCGAAATCCAAGCAGGTACCCGGACACTCTATGGCTGCTTTTGTACGGTGGACTGGCTCCAACATTCAATAAGACTTAAGATGCAATCGGGCACCTTGTCAAGGCCCAATCCTCTTCTCCCTCTGATATAATAATAATAATAATCTTTATTTATATAGCGCCAACATATTCCGCAGCGCTTTACACTTTAACAGTTTCAAAACACAAGTCATAGGTAACAACGTTAACAATACAATAATTAAAGCAAAATAAGCCGACCCTGCTCGTGAGAGCTTACAATCTACAATGAGGTGGGGGAGATACAAAGTACAGGTGTGTATATATAATGGTGCATTTCCAATGATGGTCCAGCCATCTTGAGGGAGTGAGGCATGGATGGAGGTAGTGAATGGGCTCCACATACACACTTAAACATAGAACGACTTTGCTTATTGAATGTGATAGGCCACTCTGAACAAATGTGTTTTGAGGGAGCGCCTGAAACCAGGCAAATTGTGGATAGTCCTAATTTCTTGTGGTAGAGCATTCCAGAGGATTTGCGCAGCGCGGGAGAAGTCTTGGAGTCGGGAGTGGGAGGTACGGATTACTGCAGAGGTTAGTCGAAAGTCATTTGCAGAGCGCAGCAGTCGGTTAGGCCGATAGATAGAAATGAGGGAGGAGATGTAGGGGGGTGCTGCACTGTGGAGAGCTTTGTGGGTGAGAACCAGTACTTTGAATTGGATCCTATAATGAATGGGCAGCCAGTGTAAGGACTGGCGAAGAGCGGACGCGTCCGAGTACCGATTAGCCAGATGGATGACCCTGGCTGCTGCATTAAGGATGGACTGGAGAGGGGATAGTCGAGTAATGGGGAGGCCAAGTAATAGAGCATTGCAGTAGTCCGGCGGGAGTGGATCAATGCTACAGTGAGGGTTTTTGTTGTTTCCATGGTGAGAAAAGGGCGGATTCTAGAGATGTTCTTTAGGTGTAGACGGCAAATATCTAACAAACAGGTCATGCTGGAGAGACTTGCACCTACTGCCACTCAGGGTCTTCAGCTCCTTTGTGAGAAACTAATGTTTGGCCAGCCAGTATATCAAATAAAGTTCATGAGAAATGGGAACTGTGGTTGGCTTCACTTTTGGTACTGGGTGCTAATACCAAACCATGGTGTGCCATTCAATGATATTCCTGGCTGGTTGGAGACAAGCTCATTCCCACAGAAAAGTACCAGAAAGCTAAGGAGATGGTGGCCTCTCTCAACATGAAGGAGTTTGCTCGTTGTCTAGGAGACCGACCACCCCTGCTGTGTACCTTGTCAACGTTGTGTTGAAGCTTGCAAGGATTAAGAGGTTACAGTGGTAAGTCTGGTTTTTACTAAAGATCCTGCTGTGTATTATAGTTTTTATGTTTAAAAAAAAATTTTATCTTAGGAATGTTAAATAAATTTTTTTTTTTTTTTAAATACAATGTATCTTATGAATGTTAAATATTTAATTTTTTTTTGATAAAATAAAATGTATCTTATGAATGTTAAATAACCATTTTTTTTTTTTTTTTTTTTTCAGGTATTTGATCTACCGTAGCTAGTTGCTGATCGTTGACTCTACACCCCTCTCCCCAGAATGTTACTCGGGTTATGGGGAGAAAATCACCGCTATTCCAGACTGATTTCATGTTAATGTGTCTGGCTCTTACACAGCACACAGCACTTGATGTTAGTTTATCTTTTTCCTAAATTATTTGTTACACTGCCCTTCTCACATTTAATTTGCACTTTTTTTTTAAGCACAAGTTTTTTACACTTCCTTGTTCTGTAAGTAGGCTTAATGGTTAAATGTTTTATACTAGATGTAAATATGTAACATGTAAATTTTATATTAAGATTTTGAAAATTATTAGGTACACACCATCAGGCTCTTTCGTCCCCTCTCCCTTAGAGTAGCGGTAATATATCGGACCCCAGGCTCGCCCACACAGTTCCTTGACCACTTCTCTGCCTGGCTGCCGCACTTTCATGTCCTCAGAAGTACCAACCCTTATCCTTGGAGACTTCAACATCCCCATTAACAGCCCTACTTCCACACTCAAAACACATTTGTTCAGAGCGGCCTATCACATTCACTAATCAAAGTCATTCTACGTGTAACTGTGTGTGTGTGTAGCCCATTCACTATCTCCATCCATCCCTCACTCCCTGAAAATGGCTGGACCATCATTGTAAATAAACCATTGTATATAAACAACTGTACTTTGTAGCTCCCCCTCCTCATTGTAGATTGTAAGGTCTCACGAGCAGGGGCGGCTTATATTGCTTTAATTATTGTATTGTTAACGTTGTCACTTATGACTTGTGTTATGAAACTGTTAAACTGTACAGCGCTGCGGAATCTGTTGGCGCTATATAAATAAAGATTATTATTATAGAGGCCCACTCAGTAGTGGTGAAGTGAACGGCGCAAATTGCGAGTTGATTGCAACTGATGCAGCTGATACTCCATTACTGCTGGCTGCTGCTCACACAACCGCTCCAACATATGTAACGTGGAATTCCACCTGGTGGGTACGTCACATATGATGCGATGTTCAGGAAGGCAAAATCTGCGTTGCAGAGCTGCAATGCGCGATCTGGCCATGGTGGAACGTCGCAAGTTAGCGCACTGTAGGCGGACCTTGTGCAGCAGTGCATCAAGATCCGGATAGTCCCTCAAAAAACTCTGGACGACCAAGTTTAGCACATGTGCCAGACATGGTATGTGAGTGACGTTGCCTAGGCCCAGACCTGCCACCAGATTTCGGCCATTGTCACACACTACCAAGCCTGGCTGGAGATTCGCTGGCAAAATACACATGTCGCTCTCTTGCTTTATGGCATTCCAGAGCTCCAGCGCTGTGTGTCTTTGATTCCCCATGGAAATTAATTTCAGGACGGCCTGTTGACGTTTGGCCACGTCTGTGCTCATATCGGTCAACAGGCTCGCTGTCTGGGTGTTATGTTTGACACCAATCTCTCCTTCACCTCCCATATACAATCTGTTGCCCGCTATTGCCACCTACACCTAAAGAACATCTCTCCCGAATCCAAGACTTCTCCCGCGCTGCGCCAATACTGTGGAATGCTGTACCCCAAGAAATTAGAACTATCCACAATTTGCATGTTTTGGGGCGCTCACTCTAAACACATTTCTTCATAGCGGCCTATCACATTCACTAATCAAAGTCATTCTATGTGTAAGTGTGTGTGTGTAGCCCATTCACTATCTCCATCCATCCCTCACTCCCTCAAAATGGCTGGGCCATCATTCTAAATACACCATTGTATATAAACACCTGTACTTTGTATCTCCCCCACATATTTGTAAATTGTAAGCTCTCACGAGCATGTGCGGATTATATTGCTTTCATTATTGTATTGGTAACGTTGTTAGTTATGACTTGTGTTCTGAAACTGTTAAACTGTAAAGCGCTGCGTAATCTGTTGGCGCTATATAACTAAAGATTCTTATTAAGCGTTCACGGGTCCATGTGGAGGTAGACCGTGACGGCTCCTGCAACGATGTTTCTGAGGAAATGGAGAAGGAGGAGTCAATGTGTACAGACTTGATTCCCGCAATCCTTGTAGTTGCCTGAACACGTACAGCGCCACTCGCAAGATCTGTACCCGGCTCCACAACATTGACCCAATGGGCAGTAAGGGAAAGGTATCGTCCCTGGCCATGGATACTGGTCCACGCAGCGGTGGTCAGGTGGACATTGCTACTGACGGAGTTTAGTAGCGCATGTTTAATTTTAACCTCAACAACATGCTTTTACAGACCAGGGACGGCTTGCCTGCTGAAATAAAATCAGCTTGGCACATTGTATTGTGGGACTGCCAATGCCATTAAGTTCCGTAAACTGTCAGTCTCCACCAGCCTGAATGACAGCATTTCAAGGGACAGGAGTTTTGCAATGCCAGCATTCAGAGCCTGTGCTCGTGGATGGTTTGCCGAGATTGGGCCTACACCCGATACGCCACAACCTGACACCCACAGATAAACAAGCCATAAAATCTCTGAAAGATAACCCCAACATTATTATTAAACCAGCAGATAAGGGGGGTGCTATCGTTATTATGAATAAGACCCAATCTATTGCCGAAATTCATAGACAACTGTCAGTTAACCTAACCTACAGACAACTCAATTGTGACCCTACATTTTACATCTGTCAAAAAATTGATCGTATCCTGACAAAACATCTTTAATTGATCACCATAGACTGTAAGACTATGACATTCCTTAATATTCAATACCCCATCACCCCTGTTTTCTACACACTCCCAAAAATCAACAAAAAACTACATTATCCACCCGCATACCCTAGAGGGATAATTCTCCGTGTTCTACAGTATCACCCAAATGTTTAACATGTTGCCTAATTCCTATGTATATATATTCTTCACCCTATGTATTTATTGTATATATTGTATATATTATACATTGTCATTGACTGTAAATTTTTCTATCTCTTCCAGCGACTATTTGATAAAGGCCACTGCGTTGCCCAAAACGTCAGTCAGTAGTCTCATAGCTATTTTCTTTTTTCACATCAAGTGTGCAATAAAAATTTCAAATTTAACCATGACATATGCAGTTAAACTTGTGCAGTGATTCTCTATAGACTGTACATCTTCAGTGTGTCTTTGTAACTCAAGTACGTGTTTTCTCCGCACATGTTTACACATATTTGTGGTATTGAGGTTACTGACACTTTACCTCTTTTTACTTTTTGATTACACAGCTTGCATTTGACATAGCAAATATCATCTGCAAGTGTGTGAAAAAAGGACCACGCAGTGCAAGTCCTGGGAGCGTCCGTTTAGACTTTTGGAAGAGAAATCCGAACAGGTGCCAAAATGGAGGCTACAGGCAACAGAGTATGCAGCCTAACTCTCCCTCCTGTTTGTACCGTTGGGGCAATCGCTTCCTCAGAGCTGCTACCACCACCTTCCTGTTCCTCACGCCATGTTGGGTCTTGGACCTCATCATCTCCACTAACCTCTTCCAACACCTGCTGCTGTTGGGTGGTCTGGCCACCACCATGCTCAACAGAAACTGGCACCTGAGTCTCATCATCATCAGATGCGTTCTGCGGTGTGCTGACCATCGGCACTGTCTCACCCGCCTCTTCAGATTCAGAGAGACACAGCTGTTGCGCATCACTGCATACTCCCTCTTCTTCACATTCCAGAATGCTGCTTGGCTGTGCCCCTGTTTGCAAACCAACAGATTCTGAGAACAGAAGCAGAGACTCAGCTGGCTCCTGTACAGAACTCTCTGACTGACTGGGCAATTTGGCAGGCGGTGAAGAGACAGATGGTTGATCAACAGTGCTGTGTTCCTGAGAGGAGGTGGAAACAATTGAAGTCGATGCATTGGACCCTGGGCTCCAACACCGCCAGTTGTTGCCTGTAAGTGCTGTTAGCACAGTCAACACTTGCTCCTGTGTTACTGGGGTTGAGTAATGGCAGCTGTTCCCCTGCTGTGTGTACGACAAAAAGTCATGCTGCCTCCACCCTGTCCTCCTCTCATCCCTGGGCTCCAACACCGCCAGTTGTTGCTCGGAAGTAATTGGCACGGGTACTGACTCATGCCCACCCTGGTTACAGCACCACAGCTGTTTCCTGGCAGTGTCAACGTAAATTAGCCTCAAATAAGTTGTCCTGTCATGTTGCATTCCGGTTATCCGACTCTATGGTGCCTGCAGTTTAGGTGATTCCTATGTGTGCTGTGGGATATGTAAATAAAGGCTCTTTCCGTTGTGAAAATAGGACAAGCACCCACTGTAGGACTGTGTGATTTGGTAACTGCAGACGGCTTGCGGCCTGTCAACTTACATTTTCATGGGTGCCTTATGGTACCCGTCCGAGTTCCAGTACCGTCAGCTGGTTCTCCACAGTGCCTTTGGCCTAGGTGCCTCCATCTCGGTATCCGAGTTCCTGCAATGTCTGCTTGTCCTTGGTAGTGCTTTGGAGCACAGGTACCTCCTGCTTAGTAACCGTGTCCCAGTAACGTCAGCTGGTCCTCGGTTGTGCCATTGGCTCTTTTCCTTCTGCTGCCCCTCCGGGTTCCAGCACAGTCAGCTGGTCCTCGTTACTTGCATTGGCTCTTGTACCTTCTGCTACCCGTCCGGGTTCCAGTACCGTCAACTGGTTCTCCGCAGTGCCTTTGGCCTAGGTGCCTCCATCTCGGTATCCGAGTTCCAGCAACGTCTGCTGGTCCTTGGTAGTGCTTTGGAGCACAGGTACCTCCTGCTTAGTAACCGTGTCCCAGTAACGTCAGCTGGTCCTCGGTTGTGCCATTGGCTCTTTTCCTTCTGCTGCCCCTCCGGGTTCCAGCACAGTCAGCTGGTCCTCGTTACTTGCATTGGCTCTTGTACCTTCTGCTACCCGTCCGGGTTCCAGTACCGTCAACTGGTTCTCCGCAGTGCCTTTGGCCTAGGTGCCTCCATCTCGGTATCCGAGTTCCAGCAACGTCTGCTGGTCCTTGGTAGTGCTTTGGAGCACAGGTATCTCCTGCTTAGTAACCGTGTCCCAGTAACATCAGCTGGTACAAGGTTGTGCTACAAATACAAGATACAGAACAAGAGACACAAGAACAATAAGCAGAAGATCTAAAGGCAGAAGAACATGAAGTATAAGACCAAAATGAAGAGCAAAATATATGCTCTAAATTATAAGCAGAAGAAGACTAAGCAGTGTATGGGGGTGAGTCCGTTCCTCCTCGTGGTGCCCCTGGTAAATGCCTGATGCTGCAGGCTAAACTGAACACGGACAAATACTGTTGTAATTTAAATCTTTTGTGGCAGCAAGAACGGAACGATGAAAAAATCATACTTTTACAGATTACAAGTACAGGAATCTATGTCACAAATAAGAATATGATGAAGAAGATGAAGGACTATAATATGAAGAAGAATAATAGTTTAAAAAGAACAATATGAGTAATGTTAACAAAAACATGAAAAGCAAGAAGTTTTAGAAGAAGATAAAGAAGGTGAAAATGAAGAATAATTTGATGACAAAGATGATGCTGCTGAAGATTATGAAGGAGAAAGTGTGTCAAAAGTTAAAAAGGTGAAGAGCATGGAAGTTGTGAAACATACATATTTGCCAAAATAGAAAAAAGGTTAACAACATTGTCAATTTCTTCGTCAATCCGAACGTATTTCCTAAAAAAAAAAAATTAATGCTATTCCATTGGATTGGGTTAAACATCTATGCCTTTAATGTCTCCTCAACCTCCCCCAATACATTCTACATTACTCTTTGTTGTTTTCCTTCATGTACAATTAACCTACAAGGCTAGAATGGGTTTTTTTTAATTCCGATATTTTGTTCCCATAGACTTACATTGTATTTCCGGTATCGGTATCGGGTATCGCCGATATTTTTTGTGTATTGGCGATACCATTCCGATTCCGATACTTTTGGATATCGGAAAGTATCGCTCAACTCTACTCCCAACATTTTAGGAAATGTATTGCAGCACTTAGTGGCTTCATTAGGGGCAAAATAACTGTCTAAGTGGTCTCACTCACTATGATACCCCTTTCATGACCCCCGTAGACTATTATGCCCCTACAAAGTATGACAAACTCACACAGTATGATTGCCTCACAAACATTACACAAAGTATGATGCCCCACAGCACTCCACATAGTAAGATTGTCACCACAGCCTCCCATGCAGTATGATTTCTACCACAGCCCCAAATATACGGCATGAGAGGCACCACAGACCCCCACACAGTATGATGTTCACCACAGGCCCCTATATAAAGTGTGATGTCCACCAAATTTCCTCATACAGTATGAGGACCCCACTGCCCCCATACAGTTTGATGTCGCCCATAACCATCCCATACAGTATGATGGTGACCACAGCCAGAGCACAGTATAACATACCCATAGACCTCCACACAGTACAATGTCCACCAAAGCCACCACACACAGTATGATGTCCACCACAACCACCCAACACAGTAAGATAGTCTCTCCACAGTATGATAGATCCCCCATACACTTTGAAGATTTCCCATAGCCCCAATACTGTATGATGGTCGCCCCACAGCCCCCTATATTATGATGGTCCACATCACAGCCCCCCATATAGTATGATGGTTCCTCCAACACCATCCATATAGTATGATGGTCCACCTCACAACCCCCATATAGTATGATTGTCCCTCCAACAGCCCTCTATGTAGTATCATGGTCCCCCAACACCCATCCATATAGTATGATGGTACACCTCACAGCTCCTCATATATTATGATGGTACATCTCACAGCCCCTATACAGTATGATGGTACCCACAACAACCCTCCATATAGTATGATGTTTAACCTCAAAGCACCTATATAGTATGATGGTACACATCACAGCCCCCTAAATAGTATGATGGTCCACCTCAAATCTGTATGATGGCCACCTCACAGCCTCCCATACAATATGATGGTCTCTTCAACAGTCCCCTTTATAGTATGATGGTCCCCCAAACAGACCCCCATATAGTATGATAGCTCATCTCATAGCACCTTATAGTGTCACGGTCCACCCCACAGTCCCCCATATAGTATGATGGTACTCCTAACAGCCCCTATGAAGTGTGATGATCCCCCAACAGTACACAATATAGGATGGTGGTCCAATCCACAGCCTCTTAAATACTATGATGGTCCAACTCACAGCACTCTATATAGTGTGATGGTCCCCAACCCCCCCAAAAAAAAATCCCTATTAGTGATTACCGAGCACTAAAATGCTTGGGTGCTCGTTATTCGGGTTGAGCAAATTGGAATACTTGGGTACTCGACTCGACCAACGAGCCCAATGTAAGTCTAAGGGGAAAACTGAGCATTTTTGCTGCAATCCCCCGGGGGGTCCTTTTAAAGTCTACAAACGTCTGTAAGTGATGGAAACACAGCTCAAATGACACGGGATCATCATGGGGAATGCCCCTGGAAGCATTTCTGACTCCCAGGTCACAGCTGTGAGCAATGTTGTCAGAGTTTTACACCATTTTTACAGGCACAACAAAAAACACAAAAACGAAAACAAAATGGATTTTCCTGGGAAATATGTCAAGGAACATCCTTTCCAGGCTAATGACTTTTATATAAGGCAAAATAATTAACCCAAAGTAAAAAAGCTCCTCCACCAATTTGTCTATGTTCACACGTAGCTTTTTTGATGCGTTGCTTTCAACCAATACAAATGCATTTACTGTGAAATGTCATTGTAGTATTTAATAACCTTTGCTGGTTATTGCCTAGGCACTGAGTGGCTGGGCTGCCAAAAATTAGGAAGCATGCCAATACCCCTCTGATGAGACGTAGATTAGGGCCTCATGAAAAAGTGTTCCAATTATAAGAAAACAGTTCTCCCATAGTGTTAGCCTATGCATTAAATTCAAGGCCTGCCCTGCAGCTAAGTAACACGCACTCCAATAAGCCATTGAACCCAGGTATTGGATGGCCACAGGAAAACCACGTTCACATTACTCTTTTGCCACTGCCATTCTGTTAGCTTATGCATTGAATACAAGGCCCTGACTGCATCAAATTGAAACGTACTCCAAAAAGGCTTAGAAGCGACCGAGTGGATGTACACAGGAAAACCACGTTCACATTACTCTTTTGCCACTGCCATACTGTTAGCTTCTTCACTGAATGCAAGGCCTGCCTGCATCAAATTCAAACGCAACGCAAAAAGGCTTTGAAGCGACCTAGTGGATGTACACAGGAAAACCAAGTTCACATTACTCTTTTGCCACTGCCATACTGTTAGCTTATGCATTAAATACAAGGCCCTGCCTGCATCAAATTCAAACGCATTCCAAAAAGGCTTAGAAGTGACGTAGTGGATGTACACAGGAAAACCACATTCACCTTACTCTTTTGCCACTGCCATACTGTTAACTTATGCATTAAATACAAGGCCCTGCATGCATCAAATTCAAACGCATCCCAAAAAGGCTTAGGAGCAACCTAGTGGATGTACACAGGAAAACCATGATTAGATTACTCTTTTGCCACTGCCATACTATTAGCTTATGCACTGAATACAAGGCACTGCCTGCATCAAATTGAAACGCACCCAAAAAGGCTTAGAAGCGACCTAGTGGATGTACACAGGAAAACCACGTTAATATTACTCTTTTGCCACTGCCATACTGTTAGCTTCTTCATTAAATGCAAGGCCTGCCCTGCATCAAATTCAAACGCACCCCAAAAAGACTTTGAAACCACGTACTTGATGACCACCTGAAAGCATTCTTCCTA
Organism: Oophaga sylvatica; assembly: GCA_033576555.1. Lineage (NCBI taxonomy): Eukaryota > Metazoa > Chordata > Amphibia > Anura > Dendrobatidae > Oophaga > Oophaga sylvatica. Next base: position 335,586,873 of record JARQOD010000004.1, on the reverse strand, counting down.
TTAATTTGCTTCTCCCATATTGTTTGGCTACACAGTGAATAGTTGAGCCTGAAGATCCGGCAGTGGACAATTGCAGTGTTGATGCTAAAAACCCAGCGGTGGATAATTGCAGTGTTGATGCTTAAGACCCAGCGTTGGACAATTGCAGTGTTGAGCCTGATGACCCAGCGGTGGACCATTGCAGTGTTGACGCTAAAGACCCTGCAGTGGAGCATTTCAGTGTTGAGCCTGAAGAACCACCAGTGGATAATTGCCCTGTTGAGGCTTAAGAACCTGCATTGATCAATTGCTGTGGTGAGTATGAAGACCCTGCATTTTAGAATTGCAGTGTTGAGGCTGAAGAACTGGCATAGAAGAATTGCATTGTTGAAGAATATTAACAACCACAAAGTTCACATTATTATGAAGTGGGTCTCCCATACTATTTTCCTATGCATTGAATGAAAAGCCTGCCCCAAATTTGGTCAAATGAAAATACCACTTTGAAGAGACGTGTATGAAGTCCTCCTAAAAATCAGTTTCCATTACAAAGGAGTGGGTCTCCTATACTTGTAATGGCCATACACTAAGTGTATAGGCTGAAAAACATTTTCCCTGGGGTGGGGTACATCAACCAAAAGTGTAAATAATTGTAGTTACGGACATCCTAAACACCCTTACAAAACAATGTAATGGTTTTATCATCAAGTTACAGGTTCACCCTGGTGATCTAGGTGTGGTGTAGGAAGAGACGTGAAGTATGGCCTGCGAAAAAGGTCATCCCAGTTTAAAGGAGTGGGTCTCCTATACTTGTAATGGCCATACACTAAGTGCATAGGCTAAAAAACATTTTCCCCTGGGGTGTGGCACATCAACCGACTGTGTAAATATTTGTAGTTACGGACATCCTAAACACCCTTGCAAAACAATGTAGTGACTGTATCATCACGTAACACGTTCACCCTGATGATTTTGGGGTGATGTAGGAAGAGACGTGGAGTATGGCCTGCGAAAAAGGTCTTCTCAGTTTAAAGGAGCGGGTCTCCTATACTTGGAATGCCCATACACTGAGTGCATAGGCTGAAAAACATTTTCCCTGGGGGGTGACACCTCAACATAGAGTGTAAACATTTTTTGAACGGGTATCAAAACACCCTTGAAAAAATTAATACTGGCTGTTGCATCACAGACCATGGTCCCCTTCGTGTTCTAGTGGTGGTGGATTATGAGGATGAGGAGAAGGAGGAGGATAATAACAACACACCAAATAGCTTAAGTCAGGAAACGTATAGCCATGTGTGGGTGTGAAGAGATGCATTTAAATACACCTCCCAAAAAAATATACTGTATTGAAGGTTGTTTCGCTCTTCTCATTCGGTGGTGTACAGAAGTCTGCCCCAATCCATGCTTGTTCATTTTTATAAGAGTCAGTCTGTCAGCATTTTCTGTTGACAGGTGGATGCGCTTATCAGTTATTATTCCACCAGCGGCACTAAAAAACCTGCTCTGACAAAACGCTAGCGGCAGGGCAGGCCAGGACCTCCAAGGCGTAGAGAGCAAGTTCATGCAACGTGTGCAGCTTGGATACCCAATAATTAAAAGGCACACGGAGGACATTGGTACGGTCAGCAAGGTACTCCTTCAACATCTTCCCAAACTTTCCAGGCCTTGTGAGACTACCCCATGACTCTGGGCCATGGCAATGGGAGGGTCTGAGAAAAGGGTCACAGTACTTTGACAGTGTTCTCCTGCCACTGCTGGATTGTAGTTAGGTCTCTCTCGCTTCTACTCTTTGTTTGGCCAACAAACTGTGACCTCAGCCACCAGCATTTTCAGATGGGAATTTTTTCAGTAATTCCGCAACAATGGCCCTCTGGTACTGCATCATTTTAATAATAAGAATAAGAGATTTAAAGTTCTCCTTGTAGCGTGGGTATAGAAGTGTCATCAACCAGTACTGAGTGTCCGCAAAAATTTTGATAATGCGAGGGTCACAGGAAAGGCATTGCAACATAAAGTCTGCCATGCGTGCCAGACTGATAACTGGCAAGCCTTCTGTGTCCTCACCAACAGGACAACTGACCATGCTGTCCTCCTCCTCCTCCACCTCCTCCCTGTCCTCAGGCCATCCACGCTGAACAGACGGTATGACAGTTGTGCTTGTAGTATCCTTTATAGTGCAGTAAAGCAGCTCCTGTTCTTCCTCCTCCTCCTCTTCCTTATTGTCAACCAATCCACATTGGGATGACATGAGGCTGGGCTGTGTGTAATCATCCTGTATGATTCCTTGCTCCATCTCATCGTGCTCTGCCTGCAATACATCCTCTTTGATTGTGAGCAGAGAGCTTTTCAGAATACAGAGAAGCGGGATGGTGAAGCTAATTATCCTCAAAGTTATGTAGGATTGTACATATGTCTAACATCCATGTCCACTCCTAAGGTCTTATGTGTGGAGTCTGAACTGAATACCGACACCCTTGTTGATGCTGGTACTCAACAACGGCCCTCTTCTGCTCAGAAATCCTTGCCATCATATGCAATGTAGAGTTACAACACATGGGGACATCACACACCAGTCGGTGAGCCGGAAGCTGCAAACGCTGCTGAAGCACGGAAAGGGTGGCTGAAGCTGTAGCTGACTTTCTAAAATGGACACACAGACGGCGTACTTTCCCAAGCAGATCTGGCAGCTCCGGGTAGGTTTTGATAAACCGCTGAACCACCAGCTTAAGCACATGGGCCAGGCATGGTACGTGTGTGAGCTCACCTCGCCTCAGAGCCGCCACCAGGTTACGGCCATTGTCTCACACCACCATACCTGACTGTAGGTTCAGCGGTGTCAGCCACATATATGCCTGCTCTTTCAGAGCTGTCCACAACTCTTTAGCATTATGAGGTTTGTCACCTAAGCATATTAGCTTCAGCACAGCCTGTTGACGCTTGGCTGAGGCAGTGCTGCAGTGCTTACAGCTTGCGACTGATGTGGTCATTTCAGAGATGCAGGCTGAAGAGGAGGAGGAGGTGTAGGATGACGTGCATTAGCTGTAGACTGTGGGGGCAACCCTGATTGAGCTAGGGCCCGCAATCCTCAGCATTGGTAGGACTTGTTCCATCCCAAGGTCAGACTGGGTCCTGGCTTCCACTATGTTAACCCACTGTGCTGTCACCGAGATTTAACGTCCCTGACCAGAAGCACTTGTCCATGTGTCCGTGGTTAAGTGTACTTTCCTTGTAACTGCATTGTTGAGGGCACAGGTAATGTTATTGGACACATGCTTGTGTAATGCCAGGATGGCACACCACAAAAAATAGTGTCAGCTGGGGACAGAGTACCTTGGGACGGTCACCCCATCAGGTTGCAGAAAGCTTCGGTCTCCACGAGCCTAAAAGACAACATTTTGAGTGCAAGCAGACAAGAAATGTGTGAATTTAGTACTGTGGCCTGTGGAGTATTGGATGCGTATTTCCGCTTTCGTTCCAATGACGGGGGTATGGACAACTGAAGGCTGCGCTGTGACAAGGACGTGGATGTGCTTGACGATGGTGGTAGTTGAGTGTGTGCAACGACAGATGCAGGGCAGGAGGCATCTTCGCAGGCATCATGGACAGGGGATTGGCTTCCACGCACAACAGTAGAAGAAGCTGTGGTGTCACCCGCAGACACTGTTCCTAGACTCTGGGGTTCAGCCCACAAAGTCAAGTGATTCGCTGCCATGTGCCTGATCATGCTGGTGGTGGTCAGGCTGGTAGTTTTGCTACCTCTGCTGATGCAGGCATGGCAGGTGGTGCAAAAGGACTGGTTAGGATTATCGTCAGAGTCTTTAAAAAACAACCAGATTCGGGAAGACCGAACAGTTGTAATGACCACTTCCGTCATGTTGCTGTTACGAGGAACTGTTGCACGCCTTCTGTCTGCGGCCACCACAATGCTTCTTCCTGCCAGTTGTGGTGCAATGCATCCCTCCCCCTCTGTGCTGCTGTCCTCGCTCTGCATGTCCTCCTGCCAGGTTGCGTCAGTTACTATATCATCCACCACCTCCTCTTCCACTTCCGCACCCTGGTCCTCTTCCTGACTTTCTGGCAAGTGTGTCTCATCATCGTCCACCTCTTGTGACACATTCCCACCGTCACCTTCGTGTGAACGTGGCTAGTCAAATACGGTATTTGGGCATCACTATATGCAATCTTAGTTTGCCCCGCTTCAAGTGGACCGGGCAAGAGACCAGAATCTATAAATGGACAACTGAACAGCTCTTCAGAGTGTCCAAGTGTGGGATTTGTCTGTGGGCACTTGGCATGGGAGGTGGAAAGAGGATCAGGGTGAGGAACATGCGGTCCAGACTCACGGCTACTCAGACTTGGCCGTGTGGAAGACAGGGTGCTGGTGGTGGTGCCAAACTGACCGGAAGTATTATCCACCATCCAGCCAACTACCTTTTCACGCTGCTCTGGTGTGAAGAGTGGTCTTCTGCTGTCTCCTATGAATTCTGACAGGAATCTGTTGCGATAAGATGTGGGTGTTTGTTGTGGCACAATTGCAGCTTGCCCTCTGCCTCTGCATGCACCATCACCATCACGTTCAGTTCCCCGTCCCTTGCCACGCACCTTTCCCATTTTAAATGTAGTACAATATTTTCACGTTCAATAAAAAAGCCACAATTTGGAGCAAAATTAGATGTAATTCGTGTTCGGGCAAAACGCACTTTCAAATATCTGGAATGTACTTTATTTGTTTAAAAAAATGTCATTGTCAATAATTGTGGTATGATGAAGAAAAAACTGTCTAATGTAGCTGAAATGCCACAATTTTTAGCACACAGAGAGAGAGGAGTCTGACACAGATACCACACTGGTCACTCTATGTGGCCTGTATTTTTTTTAGTTTATACCCAAAAATATTGTACAGAACTAGGGTAACAGACAGCAAATACAGTGGAATGTAGGCCTGAATTGCCGCAATTTGTAGGCCACAAATAGCTCAGCCATCTGACAGCAATACCACACTGTTCAATATGTGGGCAGTATTCAGGGGCAAAAAAAATAATAATCCTAGCTACGGATACCTGCAGCTAGATATATATAATAGGCAGCACTAGACAGTAATGGACCCTTTTGAAGTATGCAGTCAGATCTATACACTCACATACAGTGCATGCATGTCTTGCACTGATGTGGATATGTGCACATAGACTCCACAGCCTACCTAGCACTGCAATCTATATACCACCTAATTAGCCCTTAAAAGGACTGTTGGTTTAGCTGGATTTGTGGATTGAACAATGGTAGACCCACACTAATAAAAGCACAAATCTCTCCCTATCTCAACAGCAACTCTCCCTACACTGTCTGAATCCAGAGTTGAATGCATCGAGCAGGGTGGCATCCGGTCTCTTATAGACCTGATGACGCTGTGTGGCCAGCCATCACTGTAATACCACAACAAAGATAGCTGCGGCATTACAGTGTATTGCAGACAATCCCTGCATGTTCTTTGCACCAAAATTGCAGGCAAAGACCCGAGCTCCTGCCAAATAATACCGAAACTACTTGGTGCTCGCCGAGTACACCCAGTACAGTGATACTCAGGTGAGTAACGAGTAGTGGCGAGCACGTTCGCTCATCACTAATCCCTATACTTTCCTAATCCAGACAGCTCATCCTCCACAGCATCTGTCTCCTCTTATATCCATTCTCGCAGTGGATGCTGGCGGCTTGATGCTGTGACATCATTGAACTGCCTATGACCCCTGTTGGTGTTGGCCTCCAGCAGGTCGAAGGCAGAGGGGATGCCCGCGGCCTGCTGTGGTAAGTGATGGAGCCAGCTAGTTTGTGCTCCATCACAACTGCTAACAATATGGGCATCTTGAAGATGCAGATTCTGATAAGAACGTAGCAGACAAGGGGGCCCACGACCAGATAGGTCCTTGTGGCATTTGCCAGAATTGCCAGATGGCCAGTCCGGCCCTGCGTAAGGACTCTTTCCCTCATCCGTGTTTCTGATATGTGTAAAAACTGTCACTTAAACATGTAGACCCATTCAAGTGAAAAGGTCTGCGAACATGCCAGTGTGTTTCTACAGACCATGTGTCCATTTGCAAAATATGCTGACATGTCTGTTTTTTTACAGCAGCATGGGCCGGAAAATGTGTGTCATCAGTGTGACAAGCACCGGCGCCTAGGAATCAGCTGCACTGTTATTTATTTATAACACAGGCGGCAGCTGGGGAATACTCCCATCATATTCCCATCAGCCACTGCCTGCTCTCGCTCTTGCCAGTTGAATACAACTCTCAACATTGTACCGTGCTAGCACTGATCGCAGCACGAGCAGGGGACAATGATGTGAGCTGTCTTCAGCACTTGGCATCAGGGAACAGTACCGCTGATTCCCAGGCGCCAATATGTGTGATACTGATGCGGAACACGGTTGCCACACATGCAACACGTATTAAACACGAGGACACATCGACATGGATATCTACGGTACTGGTTTTTGCTGTACCAGAAATACCAGGATGAGTGAAAGAGCCCTAAATGTTTCTAACAATAGTAGTCTACAAAGCTGATATTTGTGTCACCTGAGTGTGGCTCAGCAGAAAAGCAGTTTGAGCTGTTGCATGAAGTATCAGGGATCCCATCACAGCAGGCTTACACTGGTCCCTCACCCACCTCATCTTAATTTAAATTTAAATTAAAAGTTGTAAATGCTGGCTCAGACCCTGATACCTCATGCATGGCCCATGGCTGACTGCTGCAGTGCCATTCTAAAAATTCTACTCTGGGTGAATTGATCAGTCAACCACATGTGATACTATCAGTAAGGCTGGTGTCACACTAAACTTATAGAAAATCACTCTGAGTGTCCCTGCTGAGAGTTGCAGGAGTCTCATGCGAGTGTCATGCGAGTACAATTCGATTTCTCACACCTAGCATCCGATTGACATCTGAATGCAGTGCAATTGCTATCCAATTGCCATACGATTTTAACATGAGGTTTTACATAGAGCAATTCTCTGTTATCTACACATCGTTTTCAAAGGAAATATTCTCAAAACACACACACATGTATATATATATATATATATATATATTGTAACATTTCCGGGGGTTTAGCTCTAGGATCGCTGTCTGGGTAGACAGAATGGCATGAAAACAGTTCATTCAGACAGCAGTTCTGGTGCAATACTGGCCGCAACCAGCTTTATTAAAGTCCACAGCAAACAGATAAAAATAAAGCATAAACAGAAAACCTAGGCTTGTCTAGCCCCTAATTACACATAGATAGATTGCCCTGTCTATCCGGGTCCCGGCTCTACCAGCCTGACCCAAAACAACACATATCACATATGTTACCAGTATGGAGCTTCACAGATACTCCTCCTTGTGTCTGAAGGCACCTTCCATGTCCAGACTTGAGAGAGATCCACTCCTATTCAGCCGCTCTTCACACGGATTCGCACTGAGACTACTCCTATGTCCGGGGTCCTTCCTGCACCCAAACTGAGATAGCTCAAACACTCTTGGAGACTGCTTCCTTGTGCCAGGACACCTCTCTGTGTCCAGGCTAAAGACAGCTCTAACACTCTTGGAGACTGCTTCCTTGTGCCAGGACACCTCTCTGTGTCCAGGCTAAAGACAGCTCTAACACTCTTGGAGACTGTTTCTTGTGCCGAGACACCTTCCTGTGTCCAGGCTAAACTAGCTCTCAGATTGTGTTTGCAGACACCTACTTCTGGTCTCCTAATTAAGACCTGAGTAGTTTCAGGCTTGTGCTGCAAGTGTGTGCTGAATGTGAGGTGTAGTGACCTTTCTCCACCACTAGGTCCACAAAGCCACACATTTCCCTTATACCTAGGTGAAATGTACACCCCATTCATCACATATTCACTCACTGTCTCACATATCCCCTCCCTCTTCTCCAGACCGGAGGGCTGGTCATCCAGACCGGAGGGCTGGTCAACAATCCAACAGAGACAGTGAACTCCGGACCAGTCATGGCCCTCACCAGCTTCATCTCCACCACTGTCACTTGTATCTTCACCTGAGTCATAGCCAACATCAGCTTTCTCTTTATCTGAAGCATCCGCACTACCCTGTACCCTCCCAGGCCTATACTCTCTGCGGGCCTCGGGTATCCTGCACGGTTTCATCTTGACCTTAGGGCCGGGCTCACCTTCGACACAGTGCCTGGCCAGAGAAGCACGACCCGACACATCAGAACACCTCTGCTGACTCTTCCTCAGAAACTCACGTACCTCCTGTCCCTGGTGCACTGACCATGTGTCACCAACTATCACAGAAGGTATAGGGGGTTTTTCACTTTTCTCCAGTTCCCCACTTTCAGGCTCTTCTGGCAAGACATGCCCAGAAGCCCCACCGTCAGTCCTAGACTCTACCTCTTTAGCCACGTTCTGCATCCCATCTGGGCTCCCGTGTGTCTGCAGCAGCAACGGAGTGACACATCGCTTTTCCCATTTGTTGGGACGTGGCTCCGATGTAGCCTCCCTGAAAGTGCGCTTGAGCTCACCAATGCCAGCTACTGATCCGGACCGTAACCCGTCCACGCCGCTGTCTTCGGCAGAAACAGATTCCTGGACAGAGTCAGTCCCCATATCTTCAGTCTTGCTCCTCACAGCTTCACTTGAAACCTCAGCTTCTGATGAGGCATCTGGCTTGGTGACCACCACTTCCATGGCTTTTTCCACCTCTGCAGCATCACCTTCAGAGTCCTTGGCATGATGCAGATCCACACCACACACTGACAACTTCTCATCTTCAACAGCATCCACTTGTGCTGTGTTCAGTTTCAGAGTCCTGCCTTTAAAGCTCAGCTCTCCTCCTTTCACCTTAGTCTTCGCCAGGGAACCGGCCAACTGTAAAACATCTTCAGATGCCATCTTCTGTCTGGCTGTAAGGTCAGCATCAGCTTTCTTCTCAGGACTCTCAACCTCCTCTGCTACCATGCCTTCCTCATTTGCACTGGTTGCTTTATGGTCATCAGATAATTCACTATCACTATCTGACCCCTTTTTCTCAGCCACATCTGGCTCACTGTCAGGGCTATACACTTCATTTTCATTCACATCCTGCTCACTGTCAGGGTTATACAATTCATTTTCATTCATATCCTGCTCACTGTCAGGGTTATACAATTCATTTTCATTCACATCCTGCTCACTGTCAGGGTTATACAATTCATTTTCATTCACATCTTGATCTGGAACCTTAGTTAACATGTCATCCACAACATTAACTTCACCATCTGGTCCCTCAAGTATGTGACTATGTGACAACCCCAGCACTATACTTCTATATAGCTCAGGTACCAGGAGCTGACTCACGACCTCTCCCTGGACTTCAGTGTCCCTATACAATAGGCTATTGTTCATGGCAGCATGAGGAAACCTCTCCTCAGAGCCAGGCTCCTGGGAAACCTCATTTAGAACAATCATATTTTCCTGTGCCGTTTTAAGAGAGGGGTCTCGCCACTGCTCACTCTCAAAATTGTCACAGGACACAGGTAAGTCAGGGATACTCGGTTCTCGAGAACCACCATCCTCGTCTCCCAACATCACCTGCAAAGGAATTTCATCACTATCACAGTCATCATTATTATCAATATCATTATCATGACTATGATCAGTATCATCATCACTATCATGATCATCATCACTATCATTATCAGCATCAGCATCATCATCATGGTCATCATCATTATCATGATCATCATCATCATCATCATCATCATTATCATTATCATCATCATCATTATCATGGTCATCATCATTATCATGATCATCATCATCATTATCACATAAGTTTAACGGCCCACTAGCATTGTGTTCCGCCCCTCGGGACTGCGCACCCTCAATAGGAGCTTCATCACACTGTCCATCAGAAACATTTTTCCCCCAGAGATCCTTAGACCGGGGAAAGTCATTATCCAATATAACGGGTTGCACCAGGGTCTTCACTACCCCCACTTCACATGAAACCTCCCCGAGTTTGGGGACCAAGTCCACGGCAGTCTCTGGGTAGACTTTGGTGTCTCCATGGATGCACACCATACTCAGGTGCTTATCAGGGATGAAGTCCCTATCAATCAGGCTGTCACATACGGAAGTCACTGGACTCTCTGAGTCCAAGAGGGCCTGTGCTGGGCAGTCATTTACAACCACCGGGGACCCCTGTGGTCCAGTCTCTTCGGCAGAGGTGGACACACACACAGGTTCTGCGCAGAGAGAGAGGGATCTGCCAACATCACAACACATAGGCTCCCCCTCTATTGGACAGTTGGCTGCAATTTCACGCCAGCTCCAACACTGTCCATCACACTCTCCCACCCACATGTCCCCTCGGGCCTGAACCCGCCTATCAGCATACCCCATGTCCCCAACAGCTGGAACGCTCTTACCGCGAGAGTTCAGCGTCCGGGAACTCTGAAGTGACGACCTCTCAGACGGCTGTACCTCAGGAGGACGTGCTCGGGTGTAGCGGTTCACTATCACCTTTTCAACTCCATAATCAGGTTTGCTTACTGCAGACTCCCAACTGCATCTCCAGTCATGAACTCCCCTGGCACGGGCTGTCACCGTAACACCCAGCCGGGTAAGAATCGCCGCTTTCAACTTGGCATAGTCTTCGCTGTCCTGCTTGCTCAGGTCAGCCCAGACTTTTTGGGGTTCCCCAATCAGATAGGGTACGACCGCCATGGCCCATTCAGATAGTGGCAGATTCTCCTTCTCTGCCAGTCTCTCAAACCTAGTAAGATATACCTCCACATCATCACGAGGTGTCATTTTTCTCAAGGACCGTCTTACCGCCTTCTTTATAGCGGACAACGCCGGTGCCTTCACAACATTACTTCGGGACGCGGCACCGAAATCCTTTTTTGGTGCTGTCATCTGCTCAACAAATAACCGGTTATTCTCCTGCTGCTGCTGCAGGAATTGCTGCTGGGCCTGCTGCATGCGCTGCTGGTGCTGCAGGCGCTGCTGCTCCATGCTCTGCTGCATGCTTCACTGGGCCTGGGCCAGGTACTCAATGAGCTCCTCCATACTGCCGGACTTATCTGTCTCAACCACGGCAGTCTTATGTTGCACATTAACTTGCACCATTTGTTCAAACAGCGCCTCCATGCTGTCATCCATGCTGTCAGACTTCTCTGTCTTAACACGGCAGTCTTCACTCAAGACATACACACTCTACAGTCTTTTTCATAGAAAATTCAGCTCTGCTGTGCAGACACTTTTTTTTTTTTCCTTTGCAAAGTCTATTAGGGCTCCTGTCTCTTTAAGACTGCTCCACAGACTTTTCTTTTGCTGCTGCACATTCCACAGTCATTTTCACAACAAGTTCAGCTTTGCTGTGCATACATTTTCTCTCTGCAGACCCTATCAGGGCCACTGTCTCTCCAAGACTGCTCCAAACAGACGTTTCTGCTGACACACTTTTTTTTTTTTTTCTGCTGCTATTTCAATAGACTTCACCTTTAATGCTGTCTCTCGCCACTGTGCTGCATACACACTCCAGCACTAACTGTATCAGGCACTGCGCTGCCCCAGCATTCTCTGCCAATTGTAACATTTCCGGGGGTTTAGCTCTAGGATCGCTGTCTGGGTAGACAGAATGGCATGAAAACAGTTCATTCAGACAGCAGTTCTGGTGCAAAACTGGCCGCAACCAGCTTTATTAAAGTCCACAGCAAACAGATAAAAATAAAGCATAAACAGAAAACCTAGGCTTGTCTAGCCCCTAATTACACATAGATAGATTGCCCTGTCTATCCGGGTCCCGGCTCTACCAGCCTGACCCAAAACAACACATATCACATATGTTACCAGTATGGAGCTTCACAGATACTCCTCCTTGTGTCTGAAGGCACCTTCCATGTCCAGACTTGAGAGAGATCCACTCCTATTCAGCCGCTCTTCACACGGATTCGCACTGAGACTACTCCTATGTCCGGGGTCCTTCCTGCACCCAAACTGAGATAGCTCAAACACTCTTGGAGACTGCTTCCTTGTGCCAGGACACCTCTCTGTGTCCAGGCTAAAGACAGCTCTAACACTCTTGGAGACTGCTTCCTTGTGCCAGGACACCTCTCTGTGTCCAGGCTAAAGACAGCTCTAACACTCTTGGAGACTGTTTCTTGTGCCGAGACACCTTCCTGTGTCCAGGCTAAACTAGCTCTCAGATTGTGTTTGCAGACACCTACTTCTGGTCTCCTAATTAAGACCTGAGTAGTTTCAGGCTTGTGCTGCAAGTGTGTGCTGAATGTGAGGTGTAGTGACCTTTCTCCACCACTAGGTCCACAAAGCCACACATTTCCCTTATACCTAGGTGAAATGTACACCCCATTCATCACATATTCACTCACTGTCTCACAATATATTATATATATATATATATATATATATATATAATATATATATATAAATAGATAGATGGATAGCTAGATAGATAGATTGATAGAATAAAAGCCGGCAATTCATCTGCCACATACAGTATAATCACAGGTTAGAATCGAATAGATAAAATAGATATATACACATAGAATGCATATATATATGTCTATGACTCACACAAATACAGGTAGGTATATAGATGTCTGTGAAAAATACAATTAGTACAGTGTGTATGCAGCTTACTGTAGAAGAATCATAGACGAATTATAGAATGGTAAAGTTGGAAGGGACCTCCTGGGTCATCTGGTCCAACCCCCTGCTCAAAGCAGGATTCACTAAATCATCCCAGACAGATGTCTGTCCAGCCTCTGTTTGAAGACTTCCATTGAAGGAGAACTCACCACCTCTCGTGGCAGCCTGTTCCACTCATTGATCACTGTGAGGAACTCAGCCGGCCGCCACACGGTAGCCCGGGTATCACAGCTTCTGATACCACCGCCGCTACCAAATGTGACGGACGATCCCTTTCCTCCCACGTCACCAATGGGACGTAACTCCACAGGTACAGCTCTCCGGCGCCCCCCTTTGGCTCTCAGGTCAGTAAGAGAACTGCACCTAGAGCAAATGGCCGCCGGGGAAGGTGTCCTGCTACCCACTGGGTATTCTAAGATTCGTGATCAGAGTAAAAGCATCAGCCCAAGATTAATTTTATGGTTTAATTTGCCTTAAGGGCGCACTAGATAATTACAAAAATATACAGTAAAGCTATACAACGTAACTACAATGGAATGGCAGTCAGAGTAAAAATACAACAATAATGTACAAGGCTAAAAGGTATAAGCTATGGATCAATATTACCGGGTATTATGGTCTTGGGAAGGCCTTGGCTCTGCCATTCCCAGGTACAGTCTTTAGTTCCTGAATAGTCCCTTGGTCTTTCCTAGACCATCTTCTTGGCTTCTGTGTGAGAAATGGAATGAGACCAGCAGCCTGGTCATGGCTAGTTTTTTAGACCTGCTAGGCCCATCCCCATTGCTTTGAAGCACGCATATTAATTGGCCTGCAATTCATATGGAACAGGAAACAATGCCTGAGCTTGGGCTATTTACCATACGACTGAACATCTCATTCAGTCACTGGCCTAGACTAATTAGCATGTAAAGGCCTATTGATTCCTAGTGGGCATCAAAACCTGTCGTACTGGATATGCTAATAGGCAATGTGTAGCTAAAAGTCTGTGGCTGTGTGAACTGACAAAATGGAGGCTGGTACAGGCCCTATACAAAATGGCGACAACCTTTTCCTTACACCTCCCTGCTTTTGAGGGCGCTAGGGGGTATCACATTCCTGTGTTCCCCCGTGCGCCCTACCGCACCCTCTCCTTGCCGGGACAACCCATCAGCGTTACCATGGTCACTGCCCTTTTTGTGGCGAATGGTGAAATGGTACTGTTGGAGAGCGAGGCTCCAGCGTAGCAACCTCCCATTCGTCCCAGAGACCGTGTGTAACCAGCTGAGGGGGTTGTGGTCTGTTTCCACGGTGAATTGGCGTCCGTACAAGTATGGCTGCAGACGCTGCAGGGCCCACACAATTGCCAGACATTCCTTCTCCATCGTGGAATAGGCCACTTCCCTCGGCAGGAGCTTCCTGCTCAGGTACAAAATGGGGTGTTCATGGCCCGTAGTGTCAACCTGGCTGAGCACAGCACCGAGGCCGAAGTCGCTGGCGTCGGTCTGCACTAAGAATGGCCGCGTGAAGTCGGCTGCCTGTAGTACAGGAGAACTAGAAAGGGCGGTCTTGAGCGCCTGGAAAGCTGTCTCGCAGGCGACTGTCCAGTCGACTGCGACGGGCAGCCTTTTCTTGGTGAGGTCCGTTAGGGGCTTGGCCAGGGCACTATAGTGCGGAACAAACCTCCTATAGTACCCAGCAGTACCCAAAAAGGACATCACCTGCTTCTTGGTCCTGGGGGTGGGCCAGGATGCGATGGCATCCACCTTCCCGGGCTCTGGCTTCAGAGCTCCCCCACCTACCCGGTGTCCCAGGTAGTGGACCTCACTCATACCCAGCTGGCATTTTTCCGGCTTAATGGTCAAGCCTGCTCGCTGGATCCGCCCGAGCACCTGCGCCAGGTGCTCTAGGTGATCCTCCCAGGTGGGACTGAAGATGGCAATGTCATCCAGGTACGCGGTCGCATACCCTTCCAGTCCCTCGAGCAGCGTGTTGACCATCCGCTGAAAAGTGGCAGGGGCATTCTTCATGCCGAAGGGCATCACCGTGGACTCGTACAGTCCGAATGGGGTGATAAAGGCAGAGCGTTCCCGTGCCCTAGGGGTCAGGGGAATCTGCCAATACCCCCTGCTCAGATCCATGATGGTCAGGTACTTGGCCCCGGCCAGCTGGTCGAGCAGGTCATCGATGCGCGGCATTGGGTACGCATCGGTGACCGACACAGCGTTGAGCCCCCTGTAGTCCACGCAGAACCGCGTAGTTCGGTCCTTTTTAGGGACGAGGACTACAGGCGAAGCCCACGCGCTGTTGGACGCTTGGATCACCCCCAGCCTCAGCATCTCGTCTATCTCTTGGCGCATCTGCTGCTGCACCTCAAGAGAGACCCGATATGCTGAACGCCGGATTGGGGGGTGGTTACCAGTGTCCACGTCATGGACTGCTGCCTCAGTCCTTCCGGGCAGGCTGCTGAACAGCTCCCGGAAGGGGTGTAGGGTGGCCCCCAGCTGGGAACGTTGGTCCTCCGAGAGCTGGTGGCCAACCCCCACATCCTCGATGGATCCACCCGCCTTGGCTTGGGTGAGCAGATCGAGGAGGGTTTCTGCCTCTCCTTCCTCTGGAAGGTTGCACACTGGGTGAGCATAAGCCTCCCGCTCATGATGGGCCTTCATCATGTTCACATGGAAGGCCTTCCTCCTTCCACGGGCGTGGTCCAGGGTGACCAGGTAGGTGACGGCGTTGAGCTGCTCGTGCACGAGGTATGGACCCTCCCAGGCCGCCTGAAGCTTGTTTTGTGGTACGGGGACCAGTACCCACACCTTTTGACCCACCTGGTAGGTCCGCTCACAAGCATTCTGGTCGTACCATCGCTTCTGGTCAGCCTGAGCTTGGGCCATATTGTCATGCACCAGCCGTGTCAAGGCCATCATTCGGTCCCGGAAGCGCACGACATACTCAATGACCGACACTCCAGGGGTGGCTAAATCCCCTTCCCATGCTTCCTTCACCAGAGCAAGGGGCCCCCGTACACGTCGCCCGTACAGGAGCTCAAAGGGGGAGAACCCCGTTGAGGCCTGTGGAACCTCCCGGTAGGCAAACAGCAGGTGTGGGAGATACCGCTCCCAGTCTCTCCCGTGGGAGTCGACCAACATCCTCAGCATCTGCTTTAAGGTGCCATTGAACCGCTCACACAAGCCATTGGTCTGTGGGTGATACGGGCTGGCCACCAGATGTTGCACCTGTACCTGCTTACAGAGAGACTCCATCAGCTGCGACATGAACTGGGTCCCTCGGTCGGTGAGCATTTCCTTGGGAAACCCCACTCTGGAGAAAATCTCCAGTAAGGCAGTGGCCACTTTGTCGGCCCGAATGGACGACAAAGCTACCGCCTCCGGGTACCGGGTGGCATAGTCCACTACCGTTAGTATGAAGCATTTCCCGGAGCGGCTGGGAGTGGACAGAGGTCCAATGAGATCCACAGCCACCCTCGAGAAAGGCTCTTCGATGATGGGCAGAGTTACCAGTGGGGCTTTGGGGCGCGGCCCCGCCTTCCCCACCCTCTGACAGGTGTCACATGAACGGCAGTAGGCTATCACCTCGGTCCTCATTCCAGGCCAGTAGAAATGCTGAGCTAGCCTGGCCCTGGTTTTAGTGATCCCTAAGTGTCCGGCCATTGGAATCTCGTGTGCGATCCGCAACAATTCCGCCCTGAACGGATGGGGCACCACTAACTGTCGGTCCCTGGGCCACGCCTCCGGTGAACCCTGCTGGACCGTTACCCGGTACAGTCGTCCCTGGTCCCAGACCACTCGCTCGCGGTCGGGCTCCAGGGGAGGCTGTGCCGCCTGTTCCTTGAGAGTCTTCAGGCTAGGGTCAGCTTCCAACGCTGCCTGAAATCCCTGACTAGATATGGCAAGAATTGACGAAACTGCCCTGTCCTCTGTCAGTTCCCCGGGATCTGTCTCCTGGCTACTGTCTGACTCGGCAGCCACTTGGTCAGAGAGGGGGAAACCGTCGGACCTCCGCGAGGCTCCTTGGGCTTCAGCGCTCCCACTCCTGGTAACAGCGGCCACGACCGCTGAGACCACGGGTAGCGCCTGCTTTCCCTCCTCCTCTGACCAAGTCGCCGGGTCAGGCAGACTTCCCTGACTTCCTGACATCCCGGATGTGGGGAACTCCTGACCTGGGGTCCTACCTGGTGGCTCCTCTCCCGGGACACCCCCTCCCCCCATGGCCTGTTCCTCTTCCTGCAGGGGCTCTAGACTCAGCAGGCTGGATTCACTTAGGGGCCCTACACTGCCCATAGCAGCCCCTCCCTCCACCTCTGAGCTCTCCCCTACAGCCTCCTCACCTGTCCTCACTGTGAGCCCTGTGTGTGTAGTGTCAGTGCATGGCTTACCATCAGGTTTCACTCCCTCCTCCACTGTTGGAGGCACATTCAATACATTAACATTAGCATTCACAGTAGAGTCATGACATTCTTGGGGAGCCGGACTTGGGGGTTCAGTGGCCACATACTGGGACACTAGCCGCCCCAAATCGGTCCCAAGCAACACATTTGCAGGAATATTCGGCGTTACTCCCACCTCCCGCATCCCCCTCCCGGCACCCCAATCCAAATACACCTTGGCAACGGGCAGCGCCGGTTCAACGCCTCCAATTCCGGAGACGGAAAGGGTTTTCCCAGGTACCAAGTCTTGAGGGGACACCACCTCAGGGCGTACCAGGGTTCGTTCAGCGCCTGTGTCCCGCAGTCCCATGACCGCTGAGCGGCCGATGGTGACGGGTTGGTAATTGTCTAGGACCTCCCACCACCCCCTCCCACACACAAAACAGTGGACGGTTTCTGGGACAAGGATGGGGCCTTCTGGCGCTGGGGACATGCAGCCTTAAAGTGTCCTGGCTGATTGCAATTATGGCAACGTCTGGGGTCTGTTCCTGGCCTGGAGAGGGCAGCAGGGGGGTACGCCCCTTGCACTCTGGGGGCTGGATATGGGGCTGGGGCAGGATTGGGCTTACCCCCTCTCCAGGTGCTGCTGGCAGGCTTCTTTGGCTCCGGCGCCCTGTTGTTGGCATACTCGTCTGCCAGGGCAGCTGTAGCAGAAGCTCCCTTTGGTTTCCGGTCACGGAGGAACTGCTGGAGGTCCTCTGGGCAGTTCCACAAAAATTGCTCCACGACAAACAGTTCCTGGACCTCCTGGCGGGTAGTGAGCTCTAGACCCGAGGTCCAGTGCTCCGCAGCTCTCAACAGGGCCCGCATGTGGTCGGTCCAGGTGTCCTTTGAACCCCTGCTGCAGGCTCCTGAACTTCCTGCGGTACGACTCCGGGGTGAGGTTGTAGTGCTGGATCAGGGCCCGCTTGATGCTGTTGTAGTCCTGCTCCTCCCCGGCAGGTAAGTCCCCCAAAACTTCCAGGGACTTACCCCTCAAACGGGGGGTCAGGTACCTTGCCCACTGATCCGGGGCCAGATGATGTTGGAGGCATGTCCTCTCAAAAGCCAGCAAAAAGGAATCCAGGTCTCCATCCTTTTCAAGCAAGGGAAAGTCCTCCGCCCGGACCTTGGGAGCCCTTGTCTCCAGTGGGCCTGGTGCGTCCAGTGGGGGCCCGTGCTGAGCCATCTCCAGTCGGTGCCGGTGCTCCGCAGCTTCACGGCGTTCTGTATGCTCCCGCTCCGCTGCTCTCTCTGCTCTCTCTGCCGCTGCTTGCTCACGCTCCGCAGCTTCACGGCGTTCTACTTGCGCACGCTCCGCGGCTTCACGGCGTTCTGCTCGCTCACGCTCTGCTGCTGTCTCTGCCGCCACCAGGAGTCTTTCATAGGCGGCGTCATTACCAGCCTCGAGCTGCGCCATAGCCGCTTGGAAGAGGGTCTCCGATCTGGACAGGCTGGGACGGGCAGGGGGTGGGCAGTCCACTGTGAGACTGAGCACGGGGGTCGGGCTCCTTGGGGAGCCCTGGCTGAGCTCCCCCTCGCCTCCATCGGTATCGAACTCATCATAGACCACAGCATTGGCCTCCCCCTTTGCCCTACTCCTGGTGCCTTCCGCCATCTTGGGAACCTTTGGTCACTGAAACACAGCTGCAACCCTGACCTTGCACACAACTTGTTATATTTACACTCTGACCGTCTAGTGCTGGGCTGACCTTAAGACCCCAGCAGTGAAAGTACTGCTGGTAGTCTCTAGTGTCTGGGAGTAGGGGTCCCACGCACACTATTACTCTGATCCCACCGCTGCCACCAATTTGTGAGGAACTCAGCCGGCCGCCACACGGTAGCCCGGGTATCACAGCTTCTGATACCACCGCCGCTACCAAATGTGACGGACGATCCCTTTCCTCCCACGTCACCAATGGGACGTAACTCCACAGGTACAGCTCTCCGGCGCCCCCCTTTGTCTCTCAGGTCAGTAAGAGAACTGCACCTAGAGCAAATGGCCGCCGGGGAAGGTGTCCTGCTACCCACTGGGTATTCTAAGATTCGTGATCAGAGTAAAAGCATCAGCCCAAGATTAATTTTATGGTTTAATTTGCCTTAAGGGTCGCACTAGATAATTACAAAAATATACAGTAAAGCTATACAACGTAACTACAATGGAATGGCAGTCAGAGTAAAAATACAACAATAATGTACAAGGCTAAAAGGTATAAGCTATGGATCAATATTACCGGGTATTATGGTCTTGGGAAGGCCTTGGCTCTGCCATTCCCAGGTACAGTCTTTAGTTCCTGAATAGTCCCTTGGTCTTTCCTAGACCATCTTCTTGGCTTCTGTGTGAGAAATGGAATGAGACCAGCAGCCTGGTCATGGCTAGTTTTTTAGACCTGCTAGGCCCATCCCCATTGCTTTGAAGCACGCATATTAATTGGCCTGCAATTCATATGGAACAGGAAACAATGCCTGAGCTTGGGCTATTTACCATACGACTGAACATCTCATTCAGTCACTGGCCTAGACTAATTAGCATGTAAAGGCCTATTGATTCCTAGTGGGCATCAAAACCTGTCGTACTGGATATGCTAATAGGCAATGTGTAGCTAAAAGTCTGTGGCTGTGTGAACTGACAAAATGGAGGCTGGTACAGGCCCTATACAAAATGGCGACAACCTTTTCCTTACAATCAGTCTAACTGTCAAAAAGTTTTTTCTAATATCTAATCTGTGTCTCCACCCCATTCAGTTTCATCCCATTGCTTCTAGTCTTTCCTTGTGCAAATGAGCATAAAGATAATCCTTCTACAATGTGACAGCCCTTGAGATATTTGTAGACAGCTATTAAGTCTCCTCTCAGTCTTCTTTTTTGCAAGCTAAACATTCTCAAATCCTGTAACTGTTCCTCATAGTACATGGTCTGCAGACCAGACACCATTCTGGTCGCTCTTCTCTGAACTTGCTCCAGTTTGTTGATGTCTTTTTTAAAATGTGGTGCCCAAAACAGTATTCCAGATGAAGTCTGACCAAAGAGGAATAGAGGGCAATAATGACTTCACGTGATCTAGACTGTATGCTTCTGTTAATACATCCCAGAATTGTATTTGCCTTTTTTGCTGCTGCATCACACTGTTGACTCATGTTCAGTCTGTGATCTATTAGTATACCCAAGTCATTTTCACATGTGCTGTTGCTTAGCCATATTCCTCCCATTCTGTATACGCTTTTTTCATTTTTATTTCCCAGATGTAGTACGTTGCATTTTTCCCTGTTAAAAACCATTCTGTTAGTTGCTGCCCACTGCTCCAGTTTATTTATATCTTTTTGAATCCTCTCTCTCTCTTCTCTAGTATTAGCTATCCCTTCTAGCTTTGAGTCATCAGCAAATTTAATCAGTTTACCCTCAATTCCTTCATCTAAATCATTGATAAAGATGTTAAACAATACAGGGCCCAAGACAGAGCCCTGTGGTACCCCACTTGATACATTCTTCCAACTGGCTGTGCAGCCATTTACTACCACTCTTTGGGTCCTATCACTAAGCCACTTATGAATCCACCTAACAGTTGCCTTGTCCATTCCATACTTAGTCATTTTTTCAATAAGGATTGTGTGAGATACTTTGTCAAATGCTTTGCTGAAGTCAAGATATAATATATCAACAGCATTTCCCTGATCCACCCAGTCAGTGATTCTGTCATATAAGGAAATTAAATTAGTCTGACATGACTTATTAGTTACAAACCTATGCTTACTCTGGTTAAGCACTTCATTCTTGTCCAGGTACTTACATTCATGATGTTTAATAATTTGTTCAAAGATCTTTCCTGGTATAGATGTCAGACTCACCAGCCTATAGTTCCCTGGGTCCACCTTCTTCCCCTTTTTGAAGATAGGAACAACATTTGCTCTTCTCCAGTCTTCTGGGACTTCTCCTGTTCTCCAAGAATTTTCAAAGATTATAGAGAGTGGTTCAAAAATTTCTTCTGCTATCTCCTTCAGCACTCTGGGGTGTAATTCATCTGGACTTGGAGACTTGAATTAATTTAGGTTAGCTAAGTGTTTCCTCACTGTCTTTCTGTTTATAGATATCCTGGATTCTTCTATTCCTTTAATAGGACAGTGAAGATCAGTTGATGTTACATTTCCTTTCTGAGAGAAAACAGATGAAAAATAGGAATTTAAAAGTTCAGCCTTCTCAACATCCTGACTTACCATTTCATCATTTTCATCCTGTAAAAATCCTATAGCATCTTTAACTTTTCTTTTACTTTTGACGTATCCTCAAAATCCTTTTTTGTTGCTTTTGACGTCACTTGCAAGCCTTAATTCATTGTCAGCTTTAGATAATCTGATTTGTGCCCTGCAGGTTCTGCAGACGGCATTATATTCTTCTTTAGATATGCCTCCCTCTTTCCATTTGATAAACATTTCTTTCTTCCTTTTTAGCATGTGTTTAAGTTCTGTGTTCATCCATCCTGGTTTCCTTAAATGCTTCCTATTCTTCCCTCTTTTTGGAATTGTTAATGATTGTGCTTTGAGAATCTCATTTTTCAAGATTTCCCATCCTTCCTGGTATCCTGGACGTTACTCCTTATGCTGTAGTAGTCTCGAAAGCTTGCAATTTGTTACTATCTTTTCAGTTAGCCATTAAAAGGTATCAACCACTGAGGACTCTCAACTCTAAATATTTTTCCATCCTTCCTGGACATTTTTGTCCTTAAGGATATCCAGCCATTGGATCCCTCCGATTCTCTTTCTGAGTCCCTTAAAATCTGCCTTTCTGAAATCTAACCTTGAAGTCTGAGTCTTCACAGGTCTTCCTCCTCTAGTTATCCAAAATTCTAAAATAGCATGGTCGCTACCTCCTAAGGTACATGAAAAACTATGTCTGAGCTGAAAAAGTAAGTTGATGTGTATGCAAAATGTAAATGCATATTAACACATGACCATTACACAGAGAAAACAAAAAACAAGAAACAAATATCCTAAAATAAAATAAAAATATTGCAAAAAATGCATGAAGGTAGTAATAATAATAAGGGTATTTGGTAAACATAATTTTGATCAAAAGAATGTACAAGCCATCCCGCCACGTCAAGGCAACCCTTTGTGGGACAGTCCTAACTCTTGTATTAAAAACCATTCCACTTGTCAAGTGACAAATGTGAACAAGGACAGAGAGACTGAACCCACCGTCACACTAAGCGAGATCGCTAGCGAGATCGCTGCTGAGTCACAAGTTTTGTGACGCAACAGCGACCTCAGCAGTGATCTCGCTATGTTTGACACGTACCAGCGATCAGGCCCCTGCTGTGAGATCGCTTGTCGTGTCGGAAATGCCTGGACCTTTCTTTGGTCGTTGAGGTCCCGCTGGGTAGCATGCATCGGTGTGTTTGACACCTTTTACCAACGATCTCGCTAGCGACTCAGCACTGAGACACATCGTTACACTGGTCGCTACGGGTCGCCGATTGTTGCTGCGTCGTTGGGAAGATCTGACTGTTTGGCATCTCACCAGCGACCACATAGCGACGCAGCAACGATCCCTGCCAGGTCATATCGTTGTCGGGATCGCTGCTGCGTCGCTGAGTGTGACGGTACCCTTAATGAAAATTAACTACGGTAATTTGGTGCCAAATTCTTTGTTTGCTAATATTTCTACAAATGATAGTAAAAAAAAAAGTTTTTTATTCACCTCTGCAGCCTTTATTACATCCTGTGTCCAGGTCATCATGAAAGGTCATCATTGAAAGGTCCACTTTAAATTTGAATTCTAAATTAGATAGGCTGTGAGTCATGCCATTGGAGAGACATATCATCATTACAGTTAAACAGAAAGATAATTTTGGTGCTTTATAGCGTTTTGTAGAAGTGCAAGGGTGATGTGTGTAGTGACAGGATTTTTGGATGGCAACAGCATAATAAGGGTATTGAAAGCTAAATCTGCTGACATCTTGTCTAATATAAACTGCACAGAGAGAAAAGAGAAGAGGACCTATGATTGAACCAAGTAGAACCTTAGGAGCAAGGGGAAGGAGAAACCAATAAAGGATTTGGATGAAAACCAAATATGTGCAGCATTTCCAAGGCCAATGAAGTGAAACATACTAAGAAGGAGTTGGTGTTCTACATTGCCAAACGCTGCAGTAAGATCCAAAAGAATTAGTAAAGAGTACAGTAGTTGTTACCTGTAGCCATCAGGCAATCATTTAAGACTTTAGTAATGGCAGATTGTGTGGAGTGTAGAGTGAAGAAAATACATTGTAAATGGTCAAGAAGAGACTTAAAGAGGCAGCTGTTCCAGAGGATTAGAGATGAAGAGATTAGAGAGGGGTCAACAGTTTGCAGCACAGTACAGGTCGAAAATGTCTTTTCATAAGTCCCCTGAAAAATTTCAATTTGCGCTATAGCAGTGATTTCTTGTTTCACAAATACTATAAAATGTGTATAGAGATAGAAACATATTTTATGTATCTAATTTTCTCTTAAATTGCTATAGAAATATCACTTGGTATCTTTAGGCAGTGCATAGTATGCACTAACAAAAAGTGTATAACGCCTACACAAATCTACAGTCAAAGACGGATGGCAATCTAAACACTTCCTGCTGATCTGATCTGTCTACTCTGTTTAAACTCCTCCTTGCTTGTGCTGAATTGCAAATTACTACATTATTAAATATTAAAACAATAATTGTCTAGAACAGTTTGGCACAGATGGCCTGATGTTTTTTGACTGTGACCCAAACAATAGCAGGTTCAATATGTTATAAAGCAATATTTTTAATACTGAGGAACACATTGTGTTTTGTGCATCAAGAAAGTGCTCTGCAGTTTCCATTATAGCTGAAATATATTATTTTAGAAAAAACAAATAATTCTGAGGTTTATCTTGAAATGCAGGGACCATGCAAAACGTGAGTAAAAGAGACCCCTGCAAAGTAGCTACTGCCTTTTTCACTCTTTATGGGGCTCATATAATTACAGTATCTAGAATTATAACAAAATAATACATTTTAAAAACCATCATGAGTTACATAAAGCTGGTACTGCTTTACATAAAGCAACAGTGGAAAGTAACATGATGATATATATGAAGATTAAGTTTGATATCTTCTTTGCATGCATCTACAATGCCGGACTAGAGGATCTTGGACGAACGAAAGGCAATCATTATTGAAGTCCACCATACAGGTATGTAGAAATAAATCAAAAGCACCAATTGTATGGTAAAATGTACTAATATCATTGCATGACATAAAGCACATTAAATAACTAATTAACTTACTAAATAATGGTAATGTCAGAAGGAGCATTTAAAAACCTTGGCAACCACATATGATTGAATTCGGGCCCATTTGCAGACAAAAGTCACTTTTCAACATATGCCATCGGTGTTACATCCTAAGAGTCATTACACGTATGTAGAGTTGATTTACTTACTGGAAATCCATAGCATAATTTAGTACCAGTATATGAAATTGTAAAAGTCTTCAGTAGCTAGGAGCCTGGACAGTTTAGACAATGAGGGTGGGGGATAAGGAAGTCACATGACACATTATGTGACATGTTACATGACAATGGGTTTGGAAATGTTATAGGTCATGTGATGAACACACAGGTTCTTGACTGCATTTTTGCAAAAGAAAAGAGAAAGAAAAAAATAAGGCACTTAGTAAGCCACAATTTTTTTTCTCTTATGGACAGAGCTATACATAACAATGGAAGATACTATACAAAAATAGAAGGTGCTATACATAACAAGAAAGGATTCTAGGTAATAAGAGACAACACTATACATAACGAGAGAGGGCACTTTGCAATAAAGGAATGAGCTACACATAATAAGAGAGGATGCTATGTATTAAGGGACACACTGTACACTGATGAGAGGACACTATGTAACAAAAAAGACCATATACAGTACAGACCAAAAGTTTGGACACACCTTCTCATTCAAAGATTTTTCTGTATTTTCATGACTATGCAAATTGTACATTCACACTGAAGGCATCAAAACTATGAATTAACACATGTGGAATTATACATTACACTTTACAAAAAAGTGTGAAACAGCTGAAAATATGTCTTATATTCTAGGTTCTTCAAAGTAGCCACATTTTGCTTTGATTACTGCTTTGCACGCAGAAAAGGTGAAGGATGGACTCTACATGCCTGGTTCCCATCGTGAAGCATGGAGGAGGTGGTGTGATGGTGTGGGGGTGCTTTGCTGGTGACACTGTTGGGGATTTATTCAAAATTGAAGTGGTGAGCGGTCCAGCTCACCCCAAACCATCTCGATTGGGTTCAGGTCTGGTGACTGTGGAGGCCAGGTCATCTGGCGTAGCACCCAACACTCTCCTTCTTGGTCAAATAGCCCTTACACAGTCTGGAGGTGTGTTTGGGGTCATTGCCCTGTTGAAAAATAAATGATGGTCCAACTAAACGCAAACCGGATGGAATAGCATGCTGCTGCAAGATGCTGTGGTAGACATGCTGGTTCAGTATGCCTTCAATTTTGAATAAATCCCCAACAGTGTCACCAGCAAAGCACCCCCACATCATCACATCACCTCCTCCATGCTTCACGGTGGGAACCAGACATGTAGAATCCATCCGTTCACCTTTTCTGCGTGCAAAGCAGTAATCTAAGCAAAAGGTGGCAACTTTGAAGAACCTAGAATATAAGACATATTTTCAGTTGTTTCACACTTTTTTGTAAAGTGTAATGTATAATTCCACATGTGTTAATTCATAGTTTTGATGCCTTCAGTGTGATTCTACAATTTTCATAGCCATGAAAATACAGAAAAATCTTTGAATGAGAAGGTGTGTCTAAACTTTTGGTCTGTACTGTACATTATAAGAGAGAACAATATGTAATAAGGGACAGCACTAAACATAACACACAGAATGTTATGGCATATACAGCTCTGGCAAAAATTAAGAGACCACCACATCAAAACCCTGTCATGAGCAGCCCATTCTCCAGACCTGAACCCCATTGAAAACCTCTGGAATGTAATTAAGAGGATGATGGATAGTCACAAGCCATCAAACAAAGAAGAACTGCTTTAATTTTTGTGCCAGAAGCAGTGTGAAAGACTGGTGGCAAGCATGGCAGGACACATGAAAGCTGTTTTTAAAAATTATGGTTATTCCACAAAATATTGATTTCAGAACTCTTCCTGAGTTAAAACATTAGCATTGTTGTTTCTAAATAATTATGAACTTGTTTTCTTTGCATTATTTGAGTTCTGAAAGCACTGGGATTTTTTAAAATTTTGACCAATTTACATTTTACTCAAAAATATACCTATAAAGAGAAAAATCATACAAACGTAACATTTGAAAGTGGTCTCTTAATTTTTGCCAGAGCTATATGAAGAGAGAGCTATTAATAACAGAGGACACTTGTAATATAGGATAGCACTAAACATAACATGCCAACATGGTTTAAAAAAAGATTGCACTATTCTTAACCAGAGAGGACTGTTATGATTTGGTAGCCGAGGAGGACAGTAGCCAAAATAGCCTAGGCAACCAGACACCCAGAGAGGTTGGTAACTAGTGGATTGCAGACCCTAAACTGACAGCACAACTAGAAGCAGCCGTGGGACGTACCTACGGTGCTGGCTGTTTCGGGGCGTCTAGGGCACCGTAGGTACGTCCCACGGGTGCCCTAGACGCCTCGACACAGCCGGAGAGTTAACTAAGCCTAAAGAGAGAAAGGGGAAAGCTAACTGCCCCGGAGTAGAGCCTCCAAAGGAATAGGTAGCCCCCAAACATGTATTGGCAGTGAGACAAGATGAAATACAAACACAGGCAGAAAACAGAGCAAGCAAATGCTGGGGCCCAAACTGTCTAGATAGAACAGTACAGGAAAGAATACTGTCTGCAATCCAGCAAAAACTCTAAAAAAAAACTCCAACATGCCTGATATGCAAAAATACTGAGACCACACAATCTCTCCCCCGCTAGATCAGAACTCTGGTGGGAACCCAACCCGAGATTACGAAAAATGGAGATGCTACGGGAATCGGAAAATGGCACAATTTTTTTTCACCACTTAAATAAAAAAGAACCTAGACATTTTTGGAGTCTATGAACTTGTAATGACCTGGAGAATCATGTCAGGTTAGTTTCAGCATTTAGTGAACATGGTGGAAAAACAAAATAAAAAACAACTGTGGGATTGCACTGTTTTTGCAATTTCACTGCACTTGGAATTGTTTTCCTGTTTTCGAGTACACAACATGGTAAAACCAATGGTGTCATTCAAAAGTACAACTAGTTGTAGAAAAGCAAGCCCACACATAGACATTTTGTCCAAAAATTAAAAAAAGTTATGGCTCTGGGAATAAGGGGAGCAAAAAATCAAAATGCAAAGCGAAAAATACCTCTTGTTGTTAAGGGGTTAATAAGGAACTACGCTATATTTAACAAGAGAGTATGCTATAAGGGCTGGCACAATATATAACAAAAAGAGGACACTACTAAGGAATGGTGGTACACATAACAAGAGGGGACACGTGTAATATGGGATGGTATTAAGCGTAACAAGCGAGTACATTATATAATAAGAGACAGCGCTGTCTGTAATAAGGGGACAGCACTATGCATAACAAGAGAAGACTGTAAAAAGATATGACTAATACTTAACAAGAGAGAACACTATAAAAAAGTAGATGTGCGATTCTTATAAGATAGTAGATTTGTCATACATAACGTGAGGATAATATGTAATAAACAACAGCATTAAACATAACAAGAGAGAACACTATGTAAATAAGAGACTATGCTATACATAATGAAAAGGAAGCCTCTCTACTAGAGTTGAGCGATACTTTCCGATATCCTAAAGTATCGGAATCGGAATGGTATCGCCGATATCACTAAAATATCGGCGATACCCGATACCGATACCGGAAGTCCCATGTAAGTCTATGGGAACAAAATATCGCAACTAAAAAAACCCCATTCTTTCCTTGTAAACACTAAATATACACACATAGAATACATATATATATATATATATACATGTCATTGTGACATATATATATACATATATGTATAGTTTATACACTTCTACATAGTAAAATATCCTCTCTGATTCAATTGCCGGGTAAAGCCGGCTTCAGTGAAAAGACAGAAGCACCCGACATGAAATGACACTTGGTGTACATAGCGTTAACCATGTCTTTTCATGTCGTTTGCTATCTGATTTGCACAAACAATTAAATCAGTCTATGTGTGCAAAATTTCACACCTGTAGGGGTTAATTAAAGGTGTAAATTCGTTGTAAAAAAAACGGACTTTTTTGCTACGAATTTACACCTTTAATTAACCCCTACAGGTGTGAAATTTTGCACACATAGTCTGATTTAATTGTTTGTGCAAATTAGATAGCAAAGGACATGAAAAGACATGGTTAACCCTATGTACACCAAGTGTCATTTCATGTCGGTCACTCGACATGAAATGACACTTGGTGTACATAGGGTTAACCATGTCTTTTCATGTCCTTTGCTATCTAATTTGCACAAACAATTAAATCAGTCTATGTGTGCAAAATTTCACACCTGTAGGGGTTAATTAAAGGTGTAAATTCGTTGTAAAAAAAACGGACTTTTTTGCTACGAATTTACACCTTTAATTAACCCTACAGGTGTGAAATTTTGCACACATAGACTGATTTAATTGTTTGTGCAAATTAGATAGCAAAGGACATGAAAAGACATGGTTAACCCTATGTACACCAAGTGTCATTTCATGTCGGGTTCTGCATTTTCACAAAAGCCGGCAATTGAATTAGCGGCTATTATACTATGTAGAAGTGTATGAACTACAAATATAAATATATATATATATATATGTGTCACAAATTCAATGACATGTATATATATATATGAGGTGTAAAATTGCTGAAAAAAAATGCGTGGGCTCCCGCCCTATTTTCGCAACCAGACAGACAAAGCCAGTGAGTGGGGGCAGATAATAATAGCCCAGAGAGGGACCATTATTTTTGCCCCCCCGGCTACTAACATCTGCCCCCAGACACCCCAGGAAAGACAAATCTATAATTAGATTCGCCCTTTCTGGCACTTTGCCCGTCTATTCCCATTGCCCTGTAGCGGTGGCGAATGGGTTAATATGGGGTTAAAGCCACCTTGCTATTGAAAGGTGACCTTAAGCCAGGTTAATAATTGAGAGCTGTCAATTAGACAACTATCAATTATTAATCCTATTGCATGAAATAAAATAAAACACAACACACTTTAATTAAAAATCATTTTAATGAAATAAAGACACATGTTTTTGACCATATTTTATTTTACTGCAAAAACCATTTCCTGTAATAAAAATAAAATAAAAAAGCAAAATTATTCTTACCTATCCCATGCACAGTCAGGTCCCACGGTGTAATCCTTCAGAAAGGGTTAATGTTTACTGCAGGGACCGCAGCTAATGCTGCAGCCTCACAGTAAACCCCAAATGAATGAGTTCCTCTCCTGCCTGACAGGAGAGTAAAGGCTGGGTGTCACATAACGATACACCAGCGATCCCGACAACGATATGCACTTGTCAGGATCGCTGGTGTATCGCTACATGATCGCTGCTGAGCTGCCAAACAGGCAGCTCAGGCAGCGATCTGGGACAGCGACACTGCGGGTAACATCGCTTAAGGGCCCGTCTCACATAGCGATATCGCTACCGAGATCGCTGCTGAGTCACAAGTTTTGTGACGCAGCAGCGAGCTCACCAGCGATATCGCTGTGTGTGACATTCAGCGACGATCAGCCCCCCTGCCGGGTATCGCTGATCGTCGCAGAAATGTCAGGACCTTTTTTTGATCGCTGGTTTCCCTCTGACAGGCACGCATCGCTGCGTGTGACAGGCGGGAGACCAGCGATCCGCTGGTAACCAAGGTACACAGCGGGTTTCCAGGCACCGCGCAGCGCTTGGAAACCCGCTGTGTACCTTGGATACCAGCTCCCTGCATCAGGGCGCTGGTATCCAAGGTACACAGCGGGTTTCTAGGCACAGCCCCGCGCCTGGAAACCCGCTGTGTACCTTGGTTACCAGCGGATCGCTGGTCTCCCGCCTGTCACACGCAGCGATGCGTGCATGTCAGCGGGAAACCAGCGATCAAAAAAAGGTCCTGACATTTCAACGACGATCAGCGATACCCGGCAGGGGGGCTGATCGTCGCTGAATGTCACACACAGCGATATCGCTGGTGAGCTCGCTGCTGCGTCACAAAACTAGTGACTCAGCAGCGATCTCGGTAGCGATATCGCTATGTGAGACGGGCCCTTAAGTGGAAAGCTTAATTGATTGCTTTCCACTTTCACTTCAGGTCAGCCAGGGACACAATCAGTGACGTCAGAGGGAACTGATTAACAAAAATAGGGGTTCCCTTCGAAAAAAAAATGGCGTGGGGTCCCCCCTATTTTTGTTAACCAGCCAGATGAAGCAGACCGCTGAGGCCTGGATTTTCAGGCTGTTAAGGAGCCAAGATCCATGGACCTTGCCAGCCTGATAATACCAGGCCACAGCAGTCTGCATATCTTGGCTGATTAACAAAAATAGGGGATCCCCTCGAAAAAAATTGGCGTGGGGTCCCCCCTATTTTTGTTAACCAGCCAGATGAAGCAGACCGCTGAGGCCTGGATTTTCAGGCTGTTAAGGAGCCAAGATCCATGGACCTTGCCAGCCTGAAATACCAGGCCACAGCAGTCTGCATATCTTGGCTGATTAACAAAAATAGGGGATCCCCTCGAAAAAAATTGGCATGGGGTCCCCCCTATTTTTGTTAACCAGTCAGATGAAGCAGACCGCTGAGGCCTAGTTTTTCAGGCTGGTAAGGATCCAATATCCATGGACCTTGCAAGCCTGATAATACCAGGCCACAGCAGTCTGCTTAGCTTGGCTGGTTAACAAAAATAGGGGATCCCCTCGAAAAAAAAAACGGCGTGGGGATCCCCCTATTTTTGTTAACCAGCCAAGTAAAATGCAGACTGCTGCGGCCTGGTATTAAAAGACTGTCAAGGCCCATGGATTTTGGCCCTCAACAGCCTGATAATACCAGGCTACAGCAGCCCCACATTTGGCGCATCAAAAGATGTGCCAATTGTGGCACTTTACCCGGCTCTTCCCACTTGCCCTGTAGCGGTGGCAAGCGGGGTAATAAGGGGTTAATGTCACCGTTGATTGCACGGTGACAATAAGCCCGGTTAATAATGGAGAGGTGTCAATAAGACACCGATCCATTATTAATCCCAAAGTTATTAAATGCATAAAAAAAAGACACAGCAAGAAAAAAGTATTTTAATGAAATAAAAGAGACAACACAGTTTTCATTTCTTTTATTACTCTCTCATTCCTGCGACGCCATCGATCTCCTGTAAAAAAAGAAAAAAAACAAACCAACAGTATACCACCTGTCCGACGCAGTCCATAGTAACGAGTGTCCCACGACGATCCAACTCTGCTACATCGCAATGACAGGCAGAGCCTGTCATCGCGACGCAGCACAGCTGATTACCTGCTTCCCCGGCGGTGACATCATCGGACTGACTGCTTTACGGCCGGGATTACCCAGCAGTCACTGCAGTTATCGCGAGAAACTGCATGTGACCGCCGGGGAGAAGAGGATGGCGGCCATGAAGCAGTCCAGGCTGTGACCGCCGGAGATCTTCTGCCAGGTAAGTGCCGCTGACTCCTGACAGACCCGACAGACGGACACTGACAGTGACAGTGACAATCCCGATTCGGTATCCGATAAGACGAAAATATCGGAACTCGGAATCGGAATTCCGATACAGCCAATATCGGCCGATACCCGATATTTGCAGTATCGGAATGCTCAACCCTACTCTCTACATAATAAGAGACTCGCTATACTAATAATAGAGGACACTATGTAATAAAGTAGGACACTATGCATAATGAGAGGGCACTATGTAGCAAGGAATATACACACTATACATAACGAGAGAACACTATGAAAAAATAGATGCCGCTATGCTTTACAAGATTGGACACTATGTCATCAGGGACTGCGCTATACATTACAAAAGAGTATACTATAAACTGAAGGACGGCGGTTGTGAGGTTGTTTTATGAACAAGAGTATTACTGCGATCCTATTTCTGCAAGTCATATACTGCAGATACAGAATAAATATTTACATCCAGTAATTTATCAGTGATACTTTATCCGTGATAAAGTGTTGTGTGATAAAGTGTTTGCCCCTTCCTGATTTCCTATTCTTTTGCATGATCATCACCCT
Organism: Oophaga sylvatica; assembly: GCA_033576555.1. Taxonomy (NCBI): domain Eukaryota; kingdom Metazoa; phylum Chordata; class Amphibia; order Anura; family Dendrobatidae; genus Oophaga; species Oophaga sylvatica. The sequence continues at coordinate 335,554,540 of JARQOD010000004.1, read as the reverse complement.
TAAATGTTTCAGATAACCAAACAAACTTAAATATTAGACAAAGATAACACAAGTAAACACAAAATGCAATTTTTCATTGAAGGTCTTTATTTTCAAAGGAAAAGGAAATCCATACACTTAAAGGGCCCTGTGTGAAAAAGTGATTGCCCCCTAAATCTGATAAGTGGTTGGACCACCCTTAGCAGCAACAAATGCAATCAACAGTTTGTGATTACTGGCAATGACTCTTTTACAATGCTCTGGAGTAATGTTGGCCCACTCATCTTTGCAAAATTGTTGTAATTCAGCCACATTGGAGGCTTTCTGGGCATGAACTGCTTTTTAAGGTCATGCCACAGCATTTCAATAAGATTAAGGTCAGAACTTTGGGCATTCTAAAGTCTTAATTTTGTAATTTTATTTTTCTTAAGCCTTTCAGAGGTAGACTTGCAGGAATGTTTTGGATCATTGTCCTGCTGCACAATCCAAGTGCGGTTCAGCTTGAAGTCACAAACAGATGGCCTGACATTTTCCTTCAGGATTTTTTGGTAGAAAGCAGAATTCATGGTTCCATTTACCACAGCAAGTCTTCCAAGTCCTGAATCTGCAAAATAGCCTCAGATCATCACACTACCACCACCATATTATACTGTTTGTATGATGTTTCTTTCATGAAATACTGTGTTACTACACCAGGTGTAATGGGTAGGGCTGAGCGATATTGCCCGAAATTGTATCGGAATTCCGATTTCCGATATTGGAAAAATATCGGATATCGGAATTTCCGATTTCCGATATCAATGCATAAAATGGATAAAATGGAGGGGAAACACCTCAGGATAATGGGGAAAGAGTTTGCAGAGGCAGAGGAGCAAAAAAATCGCTAGAAAAATGCACAGAGCGAAAACTGTAGCAGGAAAACTGGTCGCCATCTTCTAATTCAACAAATTTACACCTTTAATTAACCCCTACATGTCTGAAATTTTGCATCCATACTGTTAGGGTCTGCGGAATGCACCAAATATATGAGGTAGAGAGGTGCGTTCGCAGCCCGGGGTCCACTGTGCAGGCGTAACCTGCTGCTAGTAAAATGGCACAAGATGCGAATTCTGTTATCCCGCAGAGTCGCCAAAATAAACACCGCAATGCGCTGTGGCAATATGTGCGAACTCTGTTATTTCACAGAGCCGCTAGAAGGAGTGCCGCAGCGCTATATGGCGATGTGTGCAAACTCACTTAACACAACTGAGTCGCAAAATAAACACACTAGGGCGCTGTCTAGCGTTGAAAGCGAACCCTGTTATGTCACAGAGCCGCTGAGAAAAAGTTCTGTGTCCTGTCAGGCACCCAGGTACACAGTTAAGTGCTAAGCGAACATAGAACGTGATCATGCGCTAATGTCCTCGCCGGAGTCACCCGCAATCTATGGCGTCTGAACGCCAGGCCCTGAATACGGCAATCAAACTCCTCACCGGTTATGCCGGTAATCTAGGGCATCTAGGACACCGACCCTGACCAGCTAGCATACCAAACTCCTCACCGATTAAGTCGGTATTCTAGGGGCTTATTTCAGCCGGGCCCTAACCACACACGCATGACCACACTGGCGCAAAGCATATAACGGTTGATATTAGCGCATGGCGGCCCAGCATTGCCACCCTTTTATAATAACAGCTATAGGACCTGCCAGAAACAAGGACCAATGAAACTTGTTCCAGAACACCAGTAGTCACAGGACCTTCCTGGCGGACCAATAGGAGCTGCTGAAGTACCTGAGCATGTGACCCCTGATCTCCAATGAGAGATCTCACCCTGGGCATGCTCAGAAGGGAAAAACAAGGACTTTGTCCTAAAGACGTCTGCTCGCCGCTAACCAGTACTGGCCACAATAGCAGAGTCTGGAGGAGCAGCAGTAATCCTCTGCACACTGCCAGACTGGGCGAGACGCTGGGACCAGCGTCTAAGCTGAGCAGAGTCCACTGCGGCCGGAGACGAATGGCTCGAGATTCCCCTTGTGCAAAAGCGGGAACTCGACCCCTAACACATACACTCATGTAATTGTTAGTGAAAACCATATATCAAACTACATGAAATGAAATGATCAACTGTATGTAAACCATGTGCCATTTCTAGGGTTGAGCATTCCGATACTGCAAATATCGGGTATCGGCCGATATTGGCTGTATCGGAATTCCGATTCCGAGTTCCGATATTTTCGTCTTATCGGATACCGGAATCGGGATTGTCACTGTCACTGTCAGTGTCCGTCGGTCGGGTCTGTCAGGAGTCAGCGGCACTTACCTGGCAGAAGATCTCCGGCGGTCACGTCCTGGACTGCTTCATGGCCGCAATCTTCTTTCCCCGGCGGTCACATGCAGTTTCTCGCGATAACTGCAGTGACTGCTGGGTAATCCCGGCCGTAAAGCAGTCAGTCCGATGACGTCACCGCCGGGGAAGCAGGTAATCAGCTGTGCTGCATCGCGATGACAGGCTCTGCCTGTCATTGCGATGTAGCAGAGTTGGATCGTCGTGGGACTGTCGTTATGGACTGCGTCGGACAGGTGGTATACTGTTGGTTTGTTTTTTTTCTTTTTTTACAGGAGATCGATGGCGTCGCAGGAATGAGAGAGTAATAAAATTAATGAAAACTGTGTTGTCTCTTTTATTTCATTAAAATACTTTTTTCTTGCTTTGTCTTTTTTTTATACATTTAATAACTTTGGGATTAATAATGGATCGGTGTCTTATTGACGCCTCTCCATTATTAACCGGGCTTATTGTCACCGTGCAATCAACGGTGACATTAACCCCTTATTACCCCGCTTGCCACCGCTACAGGGCAAGTGGGAAGAGCCGGGTAAAGTGCCACAATTGGCACATCTTTTGATGCGCCAAATGTGGGGCTGCTGTAGCCTGGTATTATCAGGCTGTTGAGGGCCAAAATCCATGGGCCTTGACAGTCTTTTAATACCAGGCCGCAGCAGTCTGCATTTTACTTGGCTGGTTAACAAAAATAGGGGGGATCCCCACGCCGTTTTTTTTTCGAGGGATCCCTATTTTTGTTAACCAGCCAAGCTAAGCAGACTGCTGTGGCCTGGTATTATCAGGCTGGCAAGGTCCATGGATATTGGATCCTTACCAGCCTGAAAAACCAGGCCTCAGCGGTCTGCTTCATCTGGCTGGTTAACAAAAATAGGGGGGACCCCACGCCAATTTTTTTCGAGGGGATCCCCTATTTTTGTTAATCAGCCAAGATATGCAGACTGCTGTGGCCTGGTATTATCAGGCTGGCAAGGTCCATGGATCTTGGCTCCTTAACAGCCTGAAAATCCAGGCCTCAGCGGTCTGCTTCATCTGGCTGGTTAACAAAAATAGGGGGGACCCCACGCCAATTTTTTTCGAGGGGATCCCCTATTTTTGTTAATCAGCCAAGATATGCAGACTGCTGTGGCCTAGTATTATCAGGCTGGCAAGGTCCATGGATCTTGGCTCCTTAACAGCCTGAAAATCCAGGCCTCAGCGGTCTGCTTCATCTGGCTGGTTAACAAAAATAGGGGGGACCCCACGCCATTTTTTTTTCGAAGGGAACCCCTATTTTTGTTAATCAGTTCCCTCTGACGTCACTGATTGTGTCCCTGGCTGACCTGAAGTGAAAGTGGAAAGCATTCAATTAAGCTTTCCACTTAAGGGCCCGTCTCACATAGCGATATCGCTACCGAGATCGCTGCTGAGTCACTAGTTTTGTTACGCAGCAGCGAGCTCACCAGCGATATCGCTGTGTGTGACATTCAGCGACGATCAGCCCCCCTGCCGGGTATCGCTGATCGTCGCTGAAATGTCAGGACCTTTTTTTGATCGCTGGTTTCCCGCTGACAGGCACACATCGCTGCGTGTGACAGGCGGGAGACCAGCGATCCGCTGGTAACCAAGGTACACAGCGGGTTTCCAGGCGCGGGGCTGTGCCTAGAAACCCGCTGTGTACCTTGGATACCAGCGCCCTGATGCAGGGAGCTGGTATCCAAGGTACACAGCGGGTTTCCAAGCGCTGCGCGGTGCCTGGAAACCCGCTGTGTACCTTGGTTACCAGCGGATCGCTGGTCTCCCGCCTGTCACACGCAGCGATGCGTGCCTGTCAGAGGGAAACCAGCGATCAAAAAAAGGTCCTGACATTTCTGCGACGATCAGCGATACCAGGCAGGGGGGCTGATCGTCGCTGAATGTCACACACAGCGATATCGCTGGTGAGCTCGCTGCTGCGTCACAAAACTAGTGACTCAGCAGCGATCTCGGTAGCGATATCGCTATGTGAGACGGGCCCTTAAGCGATGTTACCCGCAGTGTCGCTGTCCCTGATCGCTGCCTGAGCTGCCTGTTTGGCAGCTCAGCAGCGATCATGTAGCGATACACCAGCGATCCTGACAAGTGCATATCGTTGTCGGGATCGCTGGTGTATCGTTATGTGACACCCAGCCTTTACTCTCCTGTCAGGCAGGAGAGGAACTCATTCATTTGGGGTTTACTGTGAGGCTGCAGCATTAGCTGCGGTCCCTGCAGTAAACATTAACCCTTTCTGAAGGATTACACCGTGGGACCTGACTGTGCATGGGATAGGTAAGAATAATTTTGCTTTTTTATTTTATTTTTATTACAGGAAATGGTTTTTGCAGTAAAAAAAGATGGTCAAAAACATGTGTCTTTATTTCATTAAAATGATTTTTAATTAAAGTGTGTGTGTTTTATTTTTATTTCATGCAATAGGATTAATAATTGATAGTTGTCTAATTGACAGCTCTCAATTATTAACCTGGCTTAAGGTCACCTTTCAATAGCAAGGTGGCTTTAACCCCATATTAACCCATTCGCCACCGCTACAGGGCAATGGGAATAGACGGGCAAAGTGCCAGAAAGGGCGAATCTAATTATAGATTTGTCTTTCCTGGGGTGTCTGGGGGCAGATGTTAGTAGCCGGGGGGGGGGCAAAAATAATGGTCCCTCTCTGGGCTATTATTATCTGCCCCACTCACTGGCTTTGTCTGTCTGGTTGCGAAAATAGGGCGGGAGCCCACGCATTTTTTTTCAGCAATTTTACACCTCATATATATATATACATGTCATTGAATTTGTGACACATATATATATATATTTATATTTGTAGTTCATACACTTCTACATAGTATAATAGCCGCTAATTCAATTGCCGGCTTTTGTGAAAATGCAGAACCCGACATGAAATGACACTTGGTGTACATAGGGTTAACCATGTCTTTTCATGTCCTTTGCTATCTAATTTGCACAAACAATTAAATCAGACTATGTGTGCAAAATTTCACACCTGTAGGGGTTAATTAAAGGTGTAAATTCGTAGCAAAAAAGTCCGGTTTTTTTACAACGAATTTACACCTTTAATTAACCCCTACAGGTGTGAAATTTTGCACACATAGTCTGATTTAATTGTTTGTGCAAATTAGATAGCAAAGGACATGAAAATACATGGTTAACCCTATGTACACCAAGTGTCATTTCATGTCGGGTGACCCGACATGAAATGACACTTGGTGTACATAGGGTTAACCATGTCTTTTCATGTCCTTTGCTATCTAATTTGCACAAACAATTAAATCAGACTATGTGTGCAAAATTTCACACCTGTAGGGTTAATTAAAGGTGTAAATTCGTAGCAAAAAAGTCAGTTTTTTTTACAACGAATTTACACCTTTAATTAACCCCTACAGGTGTGAAATTTTGCACACATAGTCTGATTTAATTGTTTGTGCAAATCAGATAGCAAACGACATGAAAAGACATGGTTAACCCTATGTACACCAAGTGTCATTTCATGTCGGGTGCTTCTGTCTTTTCACTGAAGCCGACTTTACCCGGCAATTGAATCAGAGGATATTTTACTATGTAGAAGTGTATAAACTATACATATATGTATATATATATATGTCACAATGACATGTATATATATATATATATGTATTCTATGTGTGTATATTTAGTGTTTACAAGGAAAGAATGGGGTTTTTTTAGTTGCGATATTTTGTTCCCATAGACTTACATGGGACTTCCGGTATCAGTATCGGGTATCGCCAATATTTTAGTGATATCGGCGATACCATTCCGATTCCGATACTTTAGGATATCGGAAAGTATCGCTCAACTCTAGCCATTTCATGTCGGGTCTGTAATTTCACAAAAGCCGGCAATTGAATTAGCGGCTATTATACTATATTTATATATTGACTAGCAGTTCTTTTTTGGTTTATTGATTATTCTATAGGCACAAAAAAAAACTTTTTCTTGGATCATTTTTTGATTATATATAGGCTATTATACTATGTAGAAGTGTATGACATATATATATATATATATATATTTGTGTCACAATGATATATATATTATATATATATATATATATATATATGAGGTGTAAATTCGTAGAAAAAAAAAGCGTGGGCTCCCGCGCTATTTTCGGAACCAGACAGACAAAGCCAGCGAGTGGGGGCAGATAATATTAGCCTAGGGAGGGTGCATTTATTTAGTGCCCCCCCTGGCTACTAACATCTGCCCCCAGGCACTCCAGAAAAGGCAAATCTATAATTAGATTCGCCCTTTCTGGCACTTTGCCCGTCTATTCCCATTGCCCTGTAGCGGTGGCGAATGGGTTAATAATGGGTTAAAGCCACCTTGCTATTGGATGGTGACTTTAAGCCAGGTTAATAATTGAGAGTTGTCAATTAGACTACTCTCAATTATTAATCCTATTGTATGAAATGTTTAAAAAAAAAACACATACACATTAATGAAAAATCATTTTAATGAAATAAATACACAGTTTTTGACCATCTTTTATTTTACTGGTAATCCTCGATTCCCTTGTTCTCCTGAAATAAAAATAAAATAATAAAGCAACATTATTCTTACCTATCCGATGCACAGTCAGGTCCCCCGATGTAATCCTTCTGAAAGGGTTAACGTTTACTGCAGGGACCGCCTCTAAACCCCCAAATGAATCATCTCTTCTCCCAGCTGACAGGAGAGGAAGTGATTAGTGTGGAAAGCTTAATTGATTGCTTCCCACTTTCACTTCAGGTCAGCCGGGGACACCTGAAGTGAACTGATTAGCAAAAATAGGGGATCCCTCGAAAAAAAAATGGCATGGGGTCCCCCTATTTTTGTTAACCAGCCAGATGAAGCAGACTACTGAGGCATGGTATTTAAGGCTGTTAAGGATCCAATATCCATGAACCTTGCAAGCCTGATAATACCAGGCTACAGCAGTCTGCTTATCTTGGTTGGTTAACAAAAATAGGGGATCACCTCGAAAAAAAAAATGGCGTGGGTGTCCCCCAATTTTTGTTAACCAGCCAAGTAAAAAGCAGACTGCTGCAGCCTGGTATTAAAAGACTGTCAAGGCCCATGGATTTTGGACCTCAACAGCCTAAAAATACCAGGCTGCAGCAGCCCCACAATTGGTGCATCCAAAGATGCGCCAATTGTGGCACTTTACCCGGCTCTTCCCACTTGCCCTGTAGCGGTGGCAAGTGGGGTAGTAAGGGGTTAATGTCACCTTTGATTGAACAGTGACAATAAGCCCGGTTAATAATGGAGAGGCGTCAATAAGACACCGATCCATTATTAATCATAAAGTTTGTAAATGTTTAAATACTGCACAGCCAGAATAAAGTCTTTTAATGAAATAATACACAACACAGTTTTCATTAGTTTTTATTGTACTCTCATCCTGCGACGCCATCGATCTCCTGTAAAAATACAAAAATAACAAACCAACACAAATACTCCCTGTCCGACGTAGTCCAAAATCACGAGTGTCCCACGACGAGTCCAGCTCTGCTACATCTGGATGCCAGGCTCAGCCTGACATCCCGACGCAGCAGAGCTGCTTACCGGTGGAGATTCCCCGGCGGTGACGGCATCTGTGTTTCTCACGGCCAGCTGTCGCGAGAGTACTGCTGGCCGAGATTACCCAGTACATCTCGGCCAGCTGTACTCTCGCGACAGCTGGCCGTGAGAAATACAGATGACGTCACCGCCGGGGAATCTCCATCAGTAAGCAGCTCTGCTACATCTGGATGCCAGGCTCAGCATGGCATCCAGATGTAGCAGATTTGAATTCGTTGTGGGACACTCGTTATCTTGGACTACGTCGGACAGGGAGTATTTGTGTTGGTTAGTTATTTTTGTTTTTTTACAGGAGATCGATGGCATCGCAGGATGAGCGTGCAATAAAAAAAATTAAAACTGTGTTGTGTTTTATTTCATTAAAAGACTTTATTCTGGCTGTGTAGTTTTTTAAACATGTACAAACTTTATGATTAATAATGGATCGGTGTCTTATTGACGCCTCTCCATTATTAACCGGGCTTATTGTCACCGTTCAATCAAAGGTGACATTAACCCCTTATTACCCAACTTGCCACCGCTACAGGGCAAGTGGGAAGAGCCGGGTAAAGTGCCACAATTGACGCATCTTTTGATGCGCCAATTGTGGATCTACTGCAGCCTGGTATTTTTAGGCTGTTGAGGGCCAAAATCCATGGGCCTTGACAGTCTTTTAATACCAGGCCGCAGCAGTCTGCTTTTTACTTGGCTGGTTAACAAAAATAGGGGGACACCCACGCCAATTTTTTTTTCGAGGGGATCCCCTATTTTTGTTAACCAACCAAGATAAGCAGACTGCTGTGGCCTGGTATTATCAGGCTTGCAAGGTTCATGGATATTGGATCCTTAACAGCCTTAAATACCATGCCTCAGTAGTCTGCTTCATCTGGCTATTTAACAAAAATAAGGGGACCCCACGCCATTTTTTTTCAAGGGGATCCCCTATTTTTGCTAATCAGTTCACTTCAGGTCAGCCGGGATTCCCTCTGACGTCACTGATGCTGTGCGGTGTCCCCAGCTGACCTGAAGTGAAAGTGGGAAGCAATCAATTAAGCTTCCCACACTAATCACTTCCTCTCCTGTCAGCCGGGAGAGGAGTTCATTCATTCTGGGGTTTACTGCAAGGCTGGCAGCATTAGCTGCGGTCCCTGCAGTAAACGTTAACCCTTTCAGAAGGATTACATTGGTGGACCTGACTGAACACAGGATAGGTAAGAATAATGTTGCTTTATTATTTTATTTTTATTTTACAGTTGAACAAGGGCTTCGAACGGATTTACCTGGAAAATAAAATATGGTCAAAAACTGTTTCATTATTTCATTAAAATGATTTTTAATTAAAGTGTGTGTGTTTTATTTTTATTTCATACAATAGGATTAATAATTGAGTGTTGTCTAATTGACAACTCTCAATTATTAACCTGGCTTAAAGTCACCTTTCAATAGCAAGGTGGCTTTAACCCATTATTAACCCATTCGCCACCGCTACAGGGCAATGGGAATAGACGGGCTAAGTGCCAGAAAGGGCGAATCTAATTATAGATTTGCCTTTTCTGGGGTGTCTGGGGGCAGATGTTAGTAGCCGGGGGGGGCCAAAAATAATGGTCCCTCTCTGGGCTATTATTATCTGCCCCCACTCGCTTGCTTTGTCTGTCTGTTTGAGAAAATAGTGCGGTAGCCCACGCATTTTTTTCAACGAATTTACACCTTTAATTAACCCCTACATGTGTGAAATTTTGCACACATACACTCATGTAATTGTTAGTGAAAACCATATATCAAACTACATGAAATGATATGGTTAACTGTATGTAAACCATGTGTCATTTCATGTCGTGTGGTTCTGTAATTTCACAAAAGCCGGCAATTGAATTAGCGGCTATTTTACTATGTAGAAGTGTATGAACTATAAATATATATATATATTTATGTCACAATGACATATATATATATATATATATATATATATATATATACATCTATATATATATGTATTCTGTGTGTATCTATCTAGCCAGCAATTTTTCAGCTCCTGATTGGCTCCACGGAGCTCTCAGAGGCTGAAGGATTATTATGGGATTTCCGATTTCCGATGTGAAAAAAATATCGGACGAATCGGAATTCCGATATAGCAAATATTGGGCCGATTTCCGATATTGCAATATCGGAAAGTTCAACCCTAGTAATGGGACATATACAGTGCCTACAAGTAGTATTCAACCCCTGCAGATTTAGCTGGTTGACACATGCGGAATTAACTTGGTATTGTGACATTTGTACTGTAGATCAGCCTGGAAGTGGGAAATGCACTGCTGCAAAAATTTTTGTGTTCATTTTTTTTTTTTTTTTAAAAACGTTAAAAGTTAATTCAGAGTGTCATTTATTATTCAACCCCTCAAACCACAAGAATTCTGTTTGGTCCCCCTAAAGTATTAAGAAGTAGTTCAGGCACCAAGAATAATGAGCTTCACATGTGTGGATTAATGATCTCTTTTGCCAGCCTTTTCTGACTATTTAAGACCCTCCCCAAACTTGTGAACAGCACTCATACATGGTCAACATGGGAAAGACAAAGGAGCATTCCAAGGTCATCAGAGACAAGATCGTGGAGGGTCACAAGGCTGGCAAGGGGTACAAAACCCTTTCCAAGGAGTTGGCCCTACCTGTCTCCACTGTTGGGAGCATCATCCGTAAGTGGAAGGCTTATGGAACTACTGTTAGCCTTCCACGGCCTGGACAGCCTTTGAAAGTTTCCTCCCGTGCCGAGGCCAGGCTTGTCCGAAGAGTCAAGGCTAACCCAAGGACAACAAGGAAGGAGCTCCAGGAAGATCTCATGGCAGTAGGGACATTGGTTTCAGTCAATACCATAAGTAACGTACTCCACCGCAATGGTCTCCGTTCCAGACGAGCCCGTAAGGTACCTTTACTTTCAAAGCGTCATGTCAAGGCTCGTCTACAGTTTGCTCATGATCACTTGGATGACTCTGAGACAGACTGGTTCAAGGATCTATGGTCTGATGAGACCAAGATCGAGATCTTTGGTGCCAACCACACACGTGACGTTTGGAGACTGGATGGCACTGCATACGACCCCAAAAATACCATCCCTACAGTCAAGCATGGTGGTGGCAGCATCATGCTGTGGGGCTGTTTCTCAGCCAAGGGGCCTGGCCATCTGGTCCGCATCCATGGGAGGATGGATAGCATGGCCTACCTGGAGATTTTGGCCAAGAACCTCCGCTCCTCCATCAAGGATCTTAAGATGGGTCGTAATTTCATCTTCCAACAAGACAACGACCCAAAGCACACAGCCAAGAAAACCAAGGCCTGGTTCAAGAGGGAAAAAGTCAAGGTGTTGGAGTGGCCTAGTCAGTCTCCTGACCTTAACCCAATTGAAAACTTGTGGAAGGAGCTCAAGATTAAAGTCCACATGAGACACCCAAAGAACCTAGATAACTTGGAGAAGATCTGCATGGAGGAGTGGGCCAAGATAACTCCACAGACCTGTGCCGGCCTGATCAGGTCTTATAAAAGACGATTATTAGCTGTAATTGCAAACAAGGGTTATTCCACGAAATATTAAACATAGGGGTTGTATAATAATTGACCCACACTTTTATGTTTAAAATTTATTAAAATTCAACTGAGCAACATAACTTTTTGTTTTGTAAGATTTATGCTTCTGTTAATAAATCCTACTCTCGTTTGCAGTTTGAAGGCTCTAACTTATTTGTATCTTATCAAACCAGCTAAATCTGCAGGGGGTTGAATACTACTTGTAGGCACTGTACCTTCCAAATAGTTAAACTTTTATCTCATCAGTCCACAGAGTATTCTCTCAAAAGTCTTGGTGTTCATCAAGATGTTTTCTTGTAAAACTGATATGAGCCTTTATGTTTTTATTGCTCAGTAGTAGTGTTGAGCGATACGATACTGCAAATATCGGGTATCGGCCGATATTAGCTGTATCGGGCTTTCGATTCCGAGTACCGATATTTTCGTCATATCGGATACCAGAATCGGATTTGTCACTGTCACTGTGAGTGTCGTCGGTCGGGTCTGTCAGGAGTCAGCGGCACTTACATGGCAGAAGATCTCCGGCGGTCACGTCCTGGACTGCTTGATGGCCGCCATTATCTTCTCCCTGGCGGTCACATGCAGTTTTTCGCGATAACTGCAGTGACTGCAGTGTAATCCCGGCCGTAAACCAGTCCGATGACGTCACCGCCGGGGAAGCAGGTAATCAGCTGTGCTGCGCCGGGATGACAGGCTCTGCCTGCCTGCCTGCCTCTGAGGTCATTCTGATGTAGCAGAGCTGGATCGTCGTGGGACACTCGTTACTATGGACTGCGTCGGACAGGTGGTATACTGCTGTTTTTTTTTTTCATTTTTTTACAGGAGATCGATGGCGTCGCAGGATGAGACTGTAATAAAAGTAATGAAAACTGTGTTGTTTTTTTTATTAAATTAAAAAACTTTTTTATGAACATTCACCCGTCCGGGTACATCAACAATTTAACTATTTACATACAGGGACCCTGTCCGGGTTATTTATAATTCTTTGGCAGGGGTGTTCCAGGTACCACCTGGTACTCTTCTGATGCTTGCCAAACATCCGAGACACCAAGGACCACCAGGACCTGATGACGTCGTGTGGCCTGTACAGTCAAGTCGTGACCCGCTATCTGTGTCTGTGTGGCCACCTCTTTCGTCTCCCTCCGGGTCTGGAACCCTATGTCCCGGACTGTACGAACCCCAGGGGGCCTAACAGGCGCCGGGTACGGGCCAGCTATCATTATCATGTCCATAGCTGGGGCTGCTGAGGAGACCACTGAGGGAGGCTGGGGAGATTTATGGCGTGGGGTGGGCACTTGTGCAGAGGCCTGGATGTGGGAGGCTGAAGGCTCCGAGGGTCTCACAGGTTCCTGACACTCTGGGGACCAGGGGTCGCACCTGGTGACATTTAGGGCATACCATCCATTGTAACCCCAGTGTCGGGTGTAAGTTACCAAGTCTCCTGGCAACAGGTCCCTCCCCGGGTGTCCTTCTGGGAGGTGAGTCTCCACGTCCCGCCGGGTCACAAACACTTCTAAATAAAGTCCAGGCTCCTGGATGAAGCCCCAACCAGCTTTCAATTTAAAGCTCCGTACTGCACCCTTACGCCGCGGCTCCCTCACCGTACTTTTGCATTTTCTCATCCGGTCCTTATCTGCCCGGTCCTTCTCGATGTTACGTTGGCGAAGCTTCTGGGATTCGCGCTGCTCCCTTTGTCGCTCGGCTTCTCTCTCCCGACGTCTCCACTCTTCCTCCTGACGCCGGTTGTAATTCTCCTCCACCAGCATCTCCATGTCTCCACCATCAAACTGCAGCTTACGATGTCCGGTTTGCGGCAGCTCTCCTGGCGCCCGACAGTCCTGGCGGCGCTCACCTGCGGAGGAAGCAGCCGGCTCTGGAACAGATGACAGTCGGGGCTCCGGTACAGACAGGTAGACCTCTGGTGCCTGCGCGGCCTCCTCCATGAGGACGGGTGTCGCTTCTTCTGTCTCAGCGACGGGGGCAGACAGCGGGATCTGGGGTGCTGCCGGTGCAGCGTTTTTTCCAGGATCGGGTGCCTCCACTGCGACAACGTCAACTGGATCACATTGCAAGGGCTGGGATGCCCGCACGGACTCCTCTACTAGAACGGGTGCCTCACCTTCCGGTACAGACACTTCAGGTAAGAGGGATTGGCGCCGCTCCAAGTTTAGTTTTAGGGCACGCCAGCTGGCTTCCATCCTGGCGACCTCCTCCCGGTGCCGGGCCAGGCCTCTTAGGGTATCCTCCGCTTCTTGCAGCGTAGGAGGGTTTCCAGGCCGGGTGCCCAACGGTGGTTCCGTGGCGATCGGGTCGCTTCCGTGGGGGGAGAGCTCTGACTGCTCCATCCCTTCACACTTCTGCTCGTGTCCATTAGCCATCTCTGCCAAGTCACATGTGTCATTAGCATCTGGAGAGGGCCCCTCTTTTGTAGTGAGGCGGGACCTTCGTGTTAGTTTCCGCACACTGTGGAGGATGAGGAGGCGGAACTCAAGAGCTGTGGGGCACGATCTTACATTGCAGTACCATTTAGAGTGGTCGGCCATCGTTTTCGCGCCACTGAGTGAGTGTACACCCACGAAGAGCACGCCCTTCTTCTTCACCAGTGCCTCATCGTGACGCAGATATGGCTGAAAAATGGCAAATACATTCTCTGATGATTTTAGCAATTCTCAAGCACAAAACCAGTTCAATTCAGGCACACAGGACTCGCTTATAGCGAGCTACAGAATCCTGTTTGTGACGCCCAAGTTGAGTCGCACAGAGCCAGAGGTTTTGGGGGTACTCGGCACCGAGCCCGTCGACTTCTATGGGGTATGTCACGGCTTTACCCGGCAATTGAATCAGAGTCTATTTTACTATGTAGAAGTGTATAAAACTATAAATATATGTATATATATATATGTCACAATGACATGTATATATATATATGTATTCTATGTGTGTATATTTTGTGTTTACAACGAAAGAAAGTGTTTTTTTAGTTGCGATATTTTGTTCCCATAGACTTACATGGGACTTCCGGTATCGGAATCGGATATCGACGATATTTAGTGATATCGGCGATACCATTCCGATCCGATATTTTTAGATATCGAGCAGTATCGCTCAACACTACTCAGTAGAGATTAACATCTTGGAACTCTGCCATGCAGAACATTTTTGCCCAGTCTCTTTCTTATGGTGGAGTCATGAACACTGACCTCAACTGAGGCATGTGAGGCCTGCAGTTCTTTGGATGTTGTTGCGCAGTCTTTTGTGACCTCTTGGATGAATCATCACTGTGCTCTTGGGGTAATTTTGGTCCGCCAGCCACTTCTTGGAAGGTTCATCACTGTTCCATGGTTTCATCATATGTGGATAATGGCTAGCACTGTGGTTCGCTGGAGTCCCAAAGCTTTAGAAATGGCTTAATAACATTTTCCAGACTGATAGATTTCAATTACTTTGCTTCTAATTTCTTTCAGCTTTTTTCGGTCTTGCGTTTTTGTTTTTCGCTCCTCTTCTTTCCAGAGCCATAACTTTTTTATTTTTCCGTCAATATGGCCATGTGAGGGCTTATTTTTTGCAGGACGAGTTGTACTTTTGAACGACATCATTGGTTTTAGCATGTTATGTACTCGAAAATGGGAAAAAAATTCCAAGTGCTGTGAAATTGCAAAAAAAGTGCAATCCCAACCTTGTTCTTTTGCTTGGCTTTTTTGCTAGGTTCGCTAAATGCTAAAACTGACCAGCTATTATGATTCTCCAGGTGACTACGAGTTCATAGACACTAAACATGTCTAGGTTCTTTTTTTATCTAAGTGGTGAAATAAAATTACAACGTTTGCTAAAAAGCAAAAAAAAAATGCTCAATTTTCCGAGACCCATAGCGTCTCCATTTTTCGTGATCTCGGGTTGGATGAGAGCTTATTTTTTGTGCACTGAGCTGATGTTTTTAATAATACCACGTTTGTTCAGATTAGTTCTTTTGATCGGCCTTTATTGCATTTTAATGCAATATTGAGGCGACCAAAAAAACGTAATTCTGGCGTTTCGATTTTTTTCTCACTATGCCATTTAGCAATCAGGTTAATCCTTTTTTTCATTGATCGATCGGGCGATTCTGAATGCGGTGATACCTAATATGTGTATGTTTGATTTTTTTTATTGTTTTATTTTTAATGGGGCGAAAGTGGGGTAATTTGAACTTTTATGTTTTTTTATTTTTTAAATATTTTTTAAATAAATTTTCTTTAACTTTTGGCATGCTTCAATAGCCTCCATGGGAGGCTAGAAGCTGCCATAGCTTGATCGGCTCTGCTGCATAGAGGCGATGCTCAGATTGCCAGTATGTAGCAGAATTACTGCATTGCTATGATCGCCGACCACAGGGTTGCGCTCATAGCAATCCGGTATCAACAACCATAGAGGTCACCAGGAGACCTCTGGTTGTTATGCCGACGAACCGATGACCCCCGATCACATGACGGGGGTCAGCGGTGCTGGTATTTCTGGTCCGATGGACAGAAGAGCACGTAAAATACCACTGTCAGAGATTGACAGCGGCATTTAACTAGTAAATAGGAGAGGGTGGATTGCGATTCCACCCGTGCCTATTGCGGGCACATTGTTCAAAACAGCTGACATGTCCCAGCTTTGATGTGGGCTCACCACCGGAGCCCACATCAAATCGAAGGATACTGTCATTGGACGTACTATACCATTCGATGGCAGTAAGGGATTAATCACCTTTGGTTTACTTCACTTTGTCAGGCACGACCTATTTAAGTGATTTCTTGATTGAGGACAGATTTGGCAATAATCAGGCCTATGTGTGGCTTGGGAATTTGAACTCAGTTTCCCAAAGATGAGATAAACCACAGGGGAAAATCACTTTTTCACACAGGGCCCTGTAGGTTTGGATTTTTTTTCCCTTAATAATAAAGACCTTCATTTAAATATTGCATTTTGTTTTTACTTGTGTTGTCTTTGTCTAATTTAAACAAAATTTGTTTGGTGACACCTGAAACACTTAAGTGTGTCAAACATGCAGAAGCATAGGAAACCAGGAGAGGGGCAAATACTATGTCACACCACCAACATTTTTTTATATATAATATATATATATATATATATCCATCCAGAGTTTTTCTCATATGCTTCATATATCCTCTCTCATTTGGTTGTTTAGTAGAAGTTTATTTATATAATACATATACACACAGAGTCAACATAAAGCTGCCTCATGAATAAAAAAGTTCTCCACTCTGTGTCCCTGAATATATATAATATATAATTAGTCACACTACAATGTTCCATTAACTATAATTAGTCACTTTCCGCTGATCAATTGAAATATAAATTAGTAAGTCACTGTGCTCTCCCCCAATTCATTACCAATCATTCACCTGTTTCCTCATCCCCCATTATGATTACATGCTCTCGTCCTCCTCTATTCATTACAATTTCTTGACCTCTCTCCACCCAAATTAATTACAATTACATGTCCTTTCTCCCAATTCATTATAATTACTTGTCCTCTCCCCGCAGTTAATTACTCTATCACATATCCTCTTCCTCCCAACTCATAGAAATCACATGTCATCTCCCCTAATTCAACACAATCACATCATCTTCTCCACTGTTTATTACAATAAAATGTAACTGCTTATAAAAGTAAAAAAAATAGTTATCACTTACCTCTCCAGAGGATCCCTTGTGGCACCACTTCCCTACTTGCTAAATGAGTACTTGCTAAATGATGCAGCTATAGCAATAACATCATGTTGCTGCATGCGTTATAGAGAAAGTGACCTGAGGAAGCTGAGAATGGCTTCCTGTACCAACACTGCTATCTATCATTGAGGGCAGCGCAGCTGCAGAAATGCTTTGATTACTGATGCATGGTGCCAATGGTGGCGCATAAGAGCATAATAAGGGAAATCTGGCCATGAACATCCCCCAAGAGGCTCAGACTTGAGGTAGTAGCAAAGATTGCTCTCATTATAATCCACATTGACTGCTACTGTATTGTAGCACTGCTGGTGCCCTGGGCCAACAGAAGGATCACTGTGCAGCCGTTAAAGAGGTTGCTACAGAAAGATAACCCCGTGTCCATGTAGGGGGAATGATATATGACTGTTATATCTGTGTCTTCCTCCCTCATCTTGGTACCGTGTACTATCAATGCATGTTTATTTGTTATACATAATGGTACTGCTACACCCTAAAGTGTATTACCATCATGTCTCACTCATATTGCTACATCATTAGATATTAGTGTCTGTAAATAATATATGTATATGTGTTGTTGTATTCTTATAATAGGGTAAGTGTAGTATTTAGTATGGCCACTAGATTGGAGCATGTTAGTCTGCACAGTCCTTAGGTAGTGTGTAGTTTAACAATAGGGCTAAGAATAAACAGGGCTGCTGTGTAGTAAGCCAGAGACATTTCCTTGTTAGAGTTAAGGCCCCTTTACACTAAGCGAGATCACTAGCGAGATCGCTGAAACGTCACCGATTTTGTGACGCAGCAGGACCTAGCCAGCGATCTCGCTTAGTGTGACACTCAGCGACGATCAGCCCCCCCTGCTGGTGTCGCTGATCGTTGCTGAATGTCCTGGACCATTTTTTGATCGCTGGTCTCCTGCTGGCCAGCGTGCATCGCTGCGTGTGACAGGCGGGAGACCAGCGATCAACAAACCAGGTCTGGTAACCAAGTTAAACATCGGGTTTCCAGGCGCCGGGCAGCGCCTGGAAACCAGATGTGTACCTTAGATACGAGCGATGATGCAGGGGAGCTGGTAACTAAGGTACACAGTGGGTTTCTAAGCGCCGAGCGGTGCCTAGAAACCCGATATGCACCTTGGTTACCAGCTCCCTGCACCAGCCGCTGGTATCTAAGGCATACTGCCGGTAACTAAGCGACGTGCGTCGCTTGTTACTGGCATAGTCACTGTCCTGATCGCTGCCTGAGCTGCCTGTTGTGGCAGCTCAGCAGCGATCATGTAGTGACACACCAGCGATCCTGACAAGTGCATATCGTTGTCAGGATCGCTGATGAGTCGTTACGTGTAACGAGACCCTTAGTTAGGGCTGGGTGCCCGCACAGTCCACAAGGCTATAGGCCCAGACAGCACAGAAGGACAGTTGAGGGAGCCAAAAGTGGTTCCAGTTTGTGGCAACTCATCGCATGGGCAGACACCCTGAGGACTGGGGCGAAACGGCCTGGGGAAACTACAGATGCAGTGAGTACAGCGTGTGAAGAAGTGGTCCCAGTGCAGGGGACAGTACAGAAGGGCAGAATCCTCTCCCAGGGGCTTATGACTGCAGGAACTAATGTTTTTATGTCTGGGGCGAAACAGACCGAGAGATGTCTACCCGTAGTTGAGCTGAACACAGAGAATGCTGAGGAGCCGTCAGGGACTGTCCGACCTGGATCTGTGCTGTGTAACCATGAGCGAAGTGCAGGGAAAGGAGAGGAATATTGCTATGCAAAGCCTGCTGTAGCGAATGTGAACACTTTGGATGTGCTGTGTAACAAACCTAGTAAAGAAGTTCTTGTTGAATTTGAAACGGACTGCGTCTCAGTTTATGCTGCTCAGCTTGGTGAGGGTCTCCCACAGCCTAGGGGAGAACCAGAAGAAGCTGAACCTGAAGGTGCAGATGTGCTGACTGAGAATGGATATATTCCTGTGAGGGAAGGCCTGGACACAGAAGCCCAGGTGTCCTCGGCCATGACTACGGTCCTGGCCGACCCTTACACTCATATGCCATATTACGAGCACTGCAAATAATACATTGACTAGAGAAACATAACAAAGTCTGCTTCAAGCATCAATTAATCATATGTCTTAATAGGGCATGTTGAACTGATCCTAAATTTGATGAATACCAACAACCTTTGAACATTTTTTAATTTTACTTACCCATTAAATAATAGCTGGTTATGTGGGATTCTAGCAGCACAACATTTATAACGAATTGTTGTCAGGGACTCCAACATGTTAAAGTGTTTCACCAACCCATTTATGATACATTGCATATTACTTGTAGATGCTGTAAGTAATAACATATGGAGACAGAATAAGACAGATGGTGCTATGTAATTACCCAGTAATGAAATCAAATGGGTAATTTTCCTATTAGATTCTAAAAATTTTTAGACGTTTCACCACCTAAAATATATACAGTACTGGTCCAAAGTTTAGACAAACCATTCATGCAGTGGTTTTCCTTGTTCTTATTGGAATGTGCACAATGTAGATTCAAACTGGAGGCAGAAAAAACACAAATTAATAAATATGGATACAAGGAGAGGAAGCAACCAGAATATGTGTTAAACCTTATTCAAAGTACTTCCTGTATGATCTGATGACAGCTTTACGCTTACTTGGCATTCTCTCGGGCAGCTTCATCAGGTGATCACCTGGAATGGCTTCCAATAAACAGGTATGCCTCGCCTAAAGTATATCTGCTTCATCACCAACCTTCAGAAGGTATTTCCAACCAAAGTCAGTGTTCATACACAGTTGTGGAATAGGAGCCATATTTGACAGCTATTCAAAGTCAGAATATAGCAAGCACCACTCAGCTAAGTGAAGATAAACTTCAGTGAGCTTCTTCTAATGAAAATGAAATATTACCACAACCTTTTGTGATTAACTTCCATCTTGCAAAGGCATTTTTTTCGTTGAAGCCCAATGAACAGATGCATCCAATGTTTTCACTGGTACTATGAACAGTATATGTACAAACAGCAACATCTTAAAAACTCAAACATTTTATATCCAGTAACTGTAACTCAGTTTTAGAAATAAATGTGCCTTTATTATGTTGCATTGATGAGCTGACATCTGTGAAATCAACTTTTTCTGCCTGCGTAATGCTTGCTGGGGTTCCATCACATCAATATGGACATAGTTAAGTGGAAACATCTTTATTTTTTTCCCATGATTTAAATGCTATAATTAGTGGCAGATAGGCATACAAAAAGGAGAAAGTAATTAATAAAAGAACAATTTTAAATGTGTTATACCCTCCCTTTTACTGCAAATGTAGCAAAATGTTCAGTTTCAAAGCAAAAGCTACTGCATATTTGATCCTGCAGTGCTCTGAATGCCAGAGGAGCAGGAGCAGGGCAGAGGTTTAATGGATTTCGGGACCCATTAACTTTTTATGGTTCTCCATAAACTTGCCTTGCTATCAAATGAGGGAGTCTGAGAAGTGTTTCTGCTGAAATCTGTGTAATAAACTTAGATAGCTTGCTCCAGAAGGCTCTCAGCACTCTTCTCTCTGCAGCATTCACAGGCTAGAATAAATAGTTGCAAAGCTTACATTGTAAATTTTGACTTATGCAAATAAGTTTGAAGCAGGTTTAGAAGTGGGAGCTTAGACAATCGTCGTAGGAGGTTAGACATATCTCAGTTTTAAATCTCAATGATATTAATCTATGAATAAATTAAATGTAAAAATAACAAAACAACATTGGTAAATAGGGATTTGCTGGTGAAAGATCCCATTTTGGAATTACATACAAAGTAACCAGGTGCAGTTTTGTAATGTGGTATCCGCAATACTACATTTTTTAGGGATGGGAGAAAAACAGGAGTGGATTCCAAAAAATAATTTCCTTTATACTTTGCACAAGCCCCTTACTAGTGGACCTACTACCATTCGTGGAATATCAATAAGCATAAAAATAACCTTGTAGAAACTTGACCTGTATTCATATATTAAGGGTATGCTCACACTGGCGTATAACACGGCTTACTGCGATCCAATGTTTTATAGACTCAGACAGTGGAGAAATTAATTTCTCCATCTTCTTCGTACCTCTGCTGCGATTCTCTCATGTGAAAGAATTGGACCACACTAAGATGTCACTCGGCTTCAACTATGATAGAGTTTGAGCTGAGAGTCATTAGCATAAACGTCCCATTTCTCTTGCATGAGAGAATATACGCCACTGTGAGCGTACCCTTTAACTGCTTTTTCATTCTGAGCAAAATTGCCACAAATCAACCACCTATTGCAAAAAAATACGATATTAGAAGCAATTTTTTCAAAAACATCCTGTGTGAGTCAGAGAGTGTAAACATCTATCTTTCTCAATTGAAGTCATAATGGCTGTGAGATTCTTTAAAGTTGTAGTCAATAAAGGGAGGTGATAATTTTGGGGTGCGTATGAAAGGAAAGAATTTAAGTGCTGAAAGTAAAACGCCTATTCTAAGCATTTTTCACTGAAGGCATCATATGACTAGTTCTTCTGAGCCCTCTGATTCAGGTTTCTTTTCTATGCTATAGGACATTCAGCTCATGCATTACATTCAGGGTTTCTTCAAGTCAGTATATTAGGAAGACAGCATGGTGTAAGCCATAGGACATATCATAAGAAGTAGTATTTTAGTTGGTGAAAATCCTACACTAAGCAGGTTTGTTTCTTAACTGCATCTGAGTCAAGATGCCAAAAGACTTGTGATCCATTCACTCTCACCCATCATTCCTCCATATTCCCTATTTTATGCCCTTTCTCCTTCAAATCCTGTCTGCACTGTGTTACTGATGGTGGGTATGAAGATAAATGTTTATATCACTGATTCTTCTCTTTCTCCTTCTCCCCAAAAAAATGACAAAAATTCTCTGAACAATGTGGTGCTTTCTGTTTTAGGGTTCTGAATATTGTGTGAGCAGGCATCTATTTTGCTTATTTTGTCAGATTCATATGGAATTCCATAGAAGAAAAAAATGAATTATACTGTATGGAAAAGGAGGTATAGTCAGATGTAGTAAGGCCAAGGTGTCCTATAATTACCTGCATGATATGGAGTCGCAATGTGGCCACAGTATCCTTAAACTTAAAGAGGTTGTCCAGTGTTTTTACATTGATGGCCTATTCTTAGGATAGGTTATCAATGTCTGATAAGCTGGGGTCAGGCACCCGGAACCCCCGTCAATCAGCTGTTTTCAGTAATGGAGGCCGCCGTTGCTGCCCAGAGATGCTTACTTGATTTGAATAGGAGGTGGATGTGCAGTAACCTGTGGTGGCCACTACAAGTCGACTGCCAGGTCTGCAATTAAGTACTTCCTGCCAGCGGCTGTCACCGTCCCCATCAATGACAGCTGATTGGCGGGGGAGCCGAGTGCCGGACTCTGGCCAATCAGACATCGATGACCTATCTTAAGGATCAATGTAAGAGTAGTGGATAGCCTCTTAAGTAGAAGTAAAAGTAAGAGTCTATTAAAGCCTTTTATAAAGCAAATTTAATGTTTATTTCTACAGACCTATATTTCTAAGACTAGCATGTATAAATCTATGTTGGCGTATAGCAATGCTAAAATCATAGAAAGAATAATTTCCATTCGCAATGATCGAAGCAAAAAGAGGAATAATTCAAGCATAATGATGAATCACTGCAGTCTACACATTCTAAAAATTATGATAGCCCTAATAAAATGTAGAAAAATGTGTTCTTCACTGACAACCCTATGACTAGTGCCTTCTTCAAGATAAAAATGTGCTTTAACAAATATTTACCAATTTTCTTATTCTAATCACCCCAGGCATACTTCTGGCATGCACATGCTCATGGTTTAGTAAGTCATTGATGCATGCCCTCTATTTAACTGTGTCCAGTTTGCTAGTGACTTTACTAGCAATAGAAAAGCCAAGAAAATGTGGAGCAGTTATAGTATTGAATCAGATTATTGTAGTAATCTGATCTAAGCTGAGAGGTAAAACAACTAATTGTTATGTACTATCAAAGTGATTACGCCAGAATTTTGGTGTAAATGACTTTGAAAAGTTGAACTTTTTTTACTACATGCAGTTGGACAAAAATGTTTGCACCTTTTACGGTTTTTATGCCTATTTCGGTAAGTTCCGCTGAAGTTTGCTGGACAAAGGTACTACAGGTACGTTATGCCACAGCTCTTTTAATTTATGATGAGCTGTGCCTTTACTGATGCCAGAAATCTTACTCCAGTCCTTGACTCTTAATGAATCAAGAGATTTTGACTTCAATACTTCAGTCCCCTCAATATGAGAAATAAGCAAACTTGCTCGGAAAATGTTCGCCAATCTTAAATTCGGCACAAACGTAGCTCATTCAGATTCATGCTTGGATTCCTGAGCAATGCATTTTTCCCCAAAAGTCAGTAAAATTTGGCACAGTTTGGTAAATGATCGCGTTTGCACTAAAGCCTTTGTTAGGACTATGGCTAGGATAATGATGCTGTATGATGAGCGAGGGGGATTTGTTTTATGAGGGTAGGGGTGTGTATAGGTCAGAGGATATGCGTAGAGTAATTTATTTATTTATTTTAATTAACATAATTTGTGTAAAGTGTACATTCTGGCAGTCAATAAGCTATTCACAACGTCTAGACACAAGGGTTTATGTCATTGGCTGCCGAAGTCACATGTCCCTCTCCATATAAAAAACGGACATGTTGTTTTGCTGGTGCCATTTTCTCAGTGTACCGTAAGCAAACAAGAAAAAAAAGAGTTGACATATGCAGGGATCACCATAATAAAAGGCAAGTAACTTTATTTAATTTAACATGTACAAAAAGACTAAAATATTAAAAACATTTAAAAAAGCCCAATTGTTGTAAAAGTATACAACCCATAACAACTGTATACGGCTGAAAAGGGCCCTCCCTATGACCAAAATATGTAATTGAATGCAGAGGCAAGCAAAAGAGACAACGTTATAATGAAGCCTATGTCTTGACAAGTACTATATCATATAGTTTCTATGCAAGACTATTACATGAAATGCACAATACAAAGAAATACAATGTGCAATGCAGATACAACATCCATAAGAATACAATAGATGTTCAGATAAAAAAGTGTTGGCAGTGGATTATTCAGGATACTCTCCAAGCCTGTGATAACATAACTTCTTTATTCAGGAACAACCAGGAACAATATAGGATAAGCTTAATAGATCAGGAATAAATCATTTTTGTGTCTCTATCTGTGCAACATCTACAGCAGGCTGCATCTCTCATAAACAGACACAGGAAAACAGGAAATACAGTCACATGCTCTCCCTGTGTGAGCCTCTGGGAGTTATTTTTTGGTCTAACTTTATAAACAGCCTACAAATCTAGCAACTGAACACTCATAGACAGGAATGGAGTTGTTGCATCAAACATATTCCAACACCCCCACTCAACAACTACTTATCCTGTTAGTCCCATTGCGGTTCTGAAAGTCAACAATCTTGGCTCTTGATAATGGTCTTGTCATACCATCAAGTATCATCTTGTCAGACTCGCAATAAACAAACTTGAGTACACCAGGTTCCACTAAGTCACGTAAGTGGTGATATTTTACATCGATGTGCTTAGTCCATGCACTAATCCTCTCACTGCTGGCAAGTTTAATGCATCCTTGGTTGTCCTCAGAGATAACTGTTGGTTGAGCTAATAGCTTGCTGAAATCTTCCAAAAGTTGTTTCAACCAAACTACTTCTTGACTTGCATAAATAGCAGACATATATTCTGCTTCTGTAGAAGATAATTCGACTGACACTTGTTTTCTGCTTGGCCAAGAAATTGAATTTTCTCCTAACTTGAACAAGTAATCACTTCCAATTTCAGATCACTTGAATCTCCAGCCCAATCTGCATTCATATAACCGGAGAGAGTGAGATCTCCTAATGCAGATATCTTAAGATTTATCCTTTGAGTTTCTTTAAGATATCGAAGATTTCTCTTAATTGCATTCCAGTGTCTTTGGTGTGGCTTGCTTACATGTTGGCAGAGAATTCCGACTGTGGCTGTGATATCCGGACGAGTTGTGGTTGCTATGTACAGAAGCGCCCCCACTGCTTGTCTGTAACTCTCATTGTTGAGCTGCAGATCTTCTTCTCCTTCCAACTTTAAGTAGGATTGATCCATTGGTGTTAACGCATCTTTGGCTTCAGACATTCCAAACTGGTTTAGGAAGTGTTCTGACCATATAAGAAAGGCATCTAGCTGGGATACCTTTGTTTGGTCTTTCTGATCTCCTTACTGAAGGTTGACTTGGTTCTTCTGTGTCTTCCTTGTTGGCTTCAGAGCTTATCCACACTTCAGTGTTTTCCTTTTCGATGTCTGGGTTTGGTTATTGAGATTCTTGTTCTTGCTTCTTAGGTTGAATAACTGGTGCAACGTCATGGAATTTGAGCAATACAGAGTTTTCATCAATCATTACATCTCTGCTGATTGTTACTGTGCTGGTCTCAAGTGCAGGATTCTGTATCCCTTTTGAGTTTCGCTAAAGCCCACCAGGACTCCTTGCTTTGCTTGTGATTCCCACTTGGAAAGTTTCTCTTTGGGAACATACATAAACGTTTTGCTTTCAAATATCCTGAGGTGCTTCAGGTTATGCTTCTCGCAGTTCCATAGCCCATATGGAATTTTATTTGTGGCTTTACCTGGCAGTCTGTTTTGAAGATAGCAAGCTGTCATGATGTCTTCTCCCAATATGTTGTAGGTAGATTCCCATCAAGCAACATACTTCTTCCACTTTCACAAAGAGTACTGTTCTTTCTCTCTGCAATGCCATTTTGTTCTTGAACACGATTTCATACTTTTTCAAAATGGTGTGCACCTTACCACTTGTATATTCGGTTCCATTATCTGCACGCAGAGCTTTTGGCATTCTTCCAACTTTGTTAAACACTACAGCAAGATATTCTTCAAGTTTCGGTGGAACTTCAGCCTTACTGTGAAGCAGATAGACGACTGTATATCTAGAGTAGTCATCAATAAATGTGAGAAAATATCTCTTCTTGCTAGGAGTTTGAACACTCATTGGACCATATACATCTGTATGTATCAGATCCAGAGGCTGCGCAGGTCTAGTGGTGCTTATTTTAGGAAACACTTTTCTGGACATTTTTCCTTTAAGACAGCCAGTGCACTTCATCATTTGACGACACTTGTTGATTTCAATACCATTTGCAAGTTGAGCTAGCTTCCTTACTGCTTCTGGGTCTCTGTGCCCAAGACATCTGTGCCATACATGGATACAGTTCTTATGTAGATATTGTCTAGCACTGTACACTCTTTCTTTGCATTTTAGCTGATAAAGTTCATCTTGGATTTTTCCAGACGTCATTTCATAATTCAAATCGTTTGGGATAATACTCTGATGTAGGTACCTGGCCTCATTTCTTAATATAAGTCCTTTGTGCTAATAAAATGTTGCAGGCACAAGGCCTAATTTCATATTCCAAATTGTTTGGCCTAATACTCTGGTGCAGGCACCAAGACTTATTTAATAATTTAAATAGTTTGGGATAATAGTCTGATGCAGGCACCAGACCTCATTTCATAATCCAAATTGTTTGGAATAATACTCTAGTGCAGGCTTCAAGACCTCATTTCATACTTCAAATATTTTGGGATAATAGTCTTGTGCAGGCAACAAACCTCATCTCATAATCCAAAAAATTTGGGATATTAGTCTTGTGGAAGCACCAGACTTCATTTGATAATCTAAACAGTTTGGGATAATACTCTGGTGCAGGCACCATACCACTTTTCATAATCCAAATTGTTTGGGATAATAGTCTGGTGGAGGCACCAGACCTCAATTTATAATGAAAATCGCTTGGGATTATACTCCGGTGCAAGCACCAGTCCTCATTTCATAATGTATCCTTTGTGCTAATAATGTGTTCCAGGCATTCTTCATCATTTCATAATCCAAATCTCTAGGCCTAATTCTTGGGTTCAGTCACCAGGCCTCATTTCATAATTCTAATAGTTTGGGATAATAGTCTGGAGCAGGCACCAAAGCTCATTGCATAATCCAAATCATTTGGAGTAATACACTGATACAGGCACCAGACCTCATTTCATAATCCAAATCATTTGGGATAGTAGTCTGGTAGAAGTACAAGACCTCATTCCATAATCCAAATTGTTTGGGATATTCTGGTGAAGGCACCAAACTCCATGTCATAATACAAATCGTTTTGGATAATAGTCTCTTGCAGGCACCAGACCACATTTTATGATAATAATAATAATAATAATAATCTTTATTTTTATATAGCACCAACATATTCCTCAGCACTTTACAGTCGCTGTCTCTGATGGGGCTTACAATCTAAATTTCCTATCAGTATGTCTTTGGAGTGTGGGAGGAAACCAGAGGAAACCCACGCAAACACAACGAAAGCATACAAACTCCTTGTAGATGTTTTTCTTGGTGGGATTTGAACCCAGGACTCCAGAGCTGCAAGGCTGCAGTGCTAACCACTGAGCCATCATTTGGGAAAGTACTCTGGTTCAGGCACCAGATCTCATTTCATAATCCATATGATTTGGGATAATACTCTGGTGGAGGTACCATACCTCATTTCATAACCCAAATAATTTGTGATAGTACTTTTGTGCAGACACCATACTTCATTTCATAATCCAAATCATTTGGGATAATAATCTGGTTGAGGCAAAGACTTCTCTAGCGATGCAAGTTGATGACCCGCAATGTGCAAATGGTGGAAGTGAGTACACAGTGACCATGATTCTGCAGCAGCACATCCAGGTCATGATAGTAGCGAAGAATTTGCTGCACCAGGTTGATGACGTGAGCATGTGTGAGGTTTCCCCAGCATAGCATTGCCCACAGATTCACAACATTATTGCACATGCCCTTCCCTGCATCCAGGTTCTGTGGAGACAGCCATTGCTCAAACTCGACCAGGATAGTTGTTCACAACTCTTGAGCTGTGTAACTGCAAACTCCAAGGCATATTCATTTACACACTGCCTTATGTCAGTGAGCCCTGGCTGCTCAGTATGGAGGTGATGGGAATTCTCTATGCGCAGGTGGAGGCCCTCGAGGTGGTGGAGGAGGTCGAAGCAATGAAGGAAGTTTTAGATACAGAGGTTTTTCCTGCAAGCCTTGGGGATTCCAAGACTTGGTGTCTATTGACACCTTGGTATCTTGTGCTTTAGTTCACCATCACTTGTTGTGTAGTGGTTTAGTTTTCCATATCCTTGTGTATAGTGGTTTAGTTATCCTACCCTAAGTGTTTAGTAGTTGAAAAAGATGTGATGTGCTCGGTGTCTGAGATCTGACGAAAAAGCAGGTCCACTTACGTAACAGCTGAAGAGCTCACATTCTCCTTGACTGTAGAGGCTAAACAAGTGGAGGTTCTGCGGCCGGAGAACTGTGTGGAAACACTTATCACGGTGATGGAGGAGGAAGAAGCAGCAGAAGCGATTAATGGAATGCTGGTGTTTGGTGAGGAGCGCTAGGCTGCATTTTAGCGCAGTGAGATTCCAGGAATAACGCATGTTGATCATGCATGTAGTATTCAAATTATTGCAATTTTTGCCTGTGCTGACAAAAAAGTCACTGGCTAGGCAACTCTTGCCGCCCATGCAAACTGTAGACACGTGACCCATGCTGGCCACAGCCAGAGTTGTGGCTGAGGATGCAGTGCTTGTCATGGTTGCATCACTCCATATCTGTGAAGCAAGTCACAACGTAACCTTCTCATCTTCCTCCTCCACCTCCTCTGCTGAGCTACTCAGCTGCGTACCTCCGAGTTCACAAGTGGAATCAACAATCTCATCATCATCCTCTCTTTTCTCCCACTCATCGTCCTGAGAGTCACCCTCCTCCTCTTCCTGCCGCCCTAACAGCACAGTACAGCCTGCTTGTGCCTCAGGTATCTGACTCCCATCAGGATCACATCCACTCCCAGAGGTTAACGTCTGGGGATGAGGGTCTGGATTCTTCTCGGATCCTACTTCGTCAGGCCATGGATACAACTGAAAAAATTTTTGAACATCACTGTAGATGCTTTTCACGAGGCCTACAGTATTTTCTTATAAAATATAAAAGTATGAATTAAATTCTAATTTCAAATACAGTATAGCAAAAGAAAAGCAAAAGAGTAGGTTAAAATACCTAGGAATCAGCAGTTAAACCCATGTTGAGTAAGGAGGAAAAGTGGCACAATATTAATTGAAAATAAAGAATATTGTTAAATCAAATAGATAGTCTACTATACATTTTATTGGTATTCAATTTTTTTTCTCTACGGTTAAAAAACAAACATGCAAACAACAATATGTCATTATTTCTTTTTTTACATCTGGAAGAGAGGGGATATACTGTATATTTTCATCCAATGTTTCAATGCTAATTTTCAATCTGTCTGCTGTTCCCCTGTAGACTTTTGTGATTAGTTATTAAACAATCAAACATTGCTATTACTAATCACCTCTGCAGTATATGCAAAAAAAAAAAAAAGAAAACAAATATAAACAGTCAATAGACTGTGACATTACTATTGTGAGAGTGTGGGCTGCTGAAGATATTTTCATGTCCCATTACAGATTTTCCTCTCCACGAAAAAAATGAATTAAATAAATCTGTAAATCATTTTCAAAAGACAATGTATTTTTTATAGGTTATAAGAATGATCACTTTCTTTCTGGAAGTGACCATGTCACACAGTAAGTTTTGTTCTGGAAAGATTATGCATCGTATGTGGCAAACCTGCAGTAAACCCTTAGGCTAAGTGCACACGATCAGGAATAATTGCGTTTTTTTCGCGGTTTTTCCGCGGTTTTCCGCGGTAAAAACGCGATAAAAACGCAAGCATTAAGCATCCTATACATGTTAATTGATTCCGCATGTTTTGGCCACATGTTGCGTTTTTTTTCCGCGAAAAAAACGCTTTGCGGAAAAAATAGCAACATGTTTCATTAATTTAGCGTAATCGCGGTGATTCCGCCGCCATAGGAATGCATTGAACCGCTTACTTTCCGCATGTGGCTATGCCCACCATGCGCAATGTAAGCGGTTCATGTGCGGATGGTACCCAGGGTCTGGAGCAGAGGAGACTCTCCTCCAGGCCCTGGGTACCATATCCCTGGTAAAACAATAATTAAAATAAAAAATAATGATATTCTCACCTTCCGGCGGCCCCCGCAGCCTTCCCGCGGCCCCCGCAGCCTTCCCGCCTTCAGCGACGCTTCCGGCAACTTCCGGTCCCAAGAGTCCTTTGCGAGAATCACCCAGATGGCGTAGCGGTCTCGCGAGATGCTACGTCATCGGTGTGATTTGTTGCAAAGCACCCTGGGACCGCGAGTTGCCGGGAGCGTCGCTGAGAGGCGGGAAGGCTGCGGGGGCCGCCGGAAGGTGAGAATATCATTATTTATTATTTTTTTTATTATTTTTACATTAGATCTTTTTACTATTGATGCGACATAGGCGGCATCAATAGTAAAAAGTTGGTCACACTTGTCAAACACTAAGTTTGACTCGTGTGACCAACCTGTCAATCAGTTTTCCAAGCGATGCTACAGATCGCTAGGAAAACGCTAGCATTCTGCAAGCTAATTACGCTTGCAAAACGCTATTATTCTGGCGGGAATCAGCATAAAAAAACGTGCGTATTTCCTGCGGGAGAAGTGCGGGATTGCCGCGGAAATTTCCGCGGCAATTCCGCAACGTGTGAACTTAGCCTTAGAAATTGTATTGTGAAAGTGAATGTGAATTACAGGACAATACCTTAACTGCTCGGGGCAAGAACTAAAATACCGTCACTTTGTGTCCTTATGGAACTTACTCTAAACGAGCCTTCCATTCTCTCTATTTCTGCATAATGCTGTACTATCTGAGTCATAGCAGACGTCACAGAAATTTATTCTTAGCAACTATTTTGCAGTTAAGGGCTTTTTTGACATTCTGTTATTAAACAGGGATGAATTAGCAAATGAATACAGACTGGCTCATGTCTTATCTATCCAGTCTTAGAATGCATATATATGTCAGCGTAGGATTCTTGGTTAATAATATAGGCAAAATAAATGTATTGTTATGGATCATATAAATCAAAATTCAAAATCACTGAAGCATCCTGCTCTGTGTGTAGATAAATTAATTAGCGAGCAGCTGACAGTTTCTGGAAGAGCACACTTTTAATGTATACATCCCCTGTAGCAAAGAGGGGCTAGAATATATTGGAGTAGATAATGATCCCCAAGGTAGATGGTACATCTCTAGCATACCAGGGGCATGACATGCCAATGTAAATGCAATATTTCCATGTCAAATTGATAATAATCTCATATCAACATGATCTATAGATATATCTGTGATTAGGGGACATGATTGCTTCGGTGGGTTCAAGAACCAATATTTTTGTCTTTGGGAAACCACAGGAATGTAAAAACCACCCAAATTATGGATATATCATAATCCTTAATGGTGTGTCCAGGATAGTGAAAGTATGCTTAGAAATATGGTGGTCATATTATTTCACTAGGATGTTCTTATAGGAAAATATGACATAAATTAGAATCATGTCCTTGCACCTGTGTTACTGTGCATATAATTAGTCATCTTCATCTTACCTGACCAGAAGGAAGGGTGAAGGGTTTGGATGAGATAATTTATGATCTGTCCTAATTTCCGAGGCCATCTCCTCTGTTTGAAGGTTTGAATGTCTCACTGATTCCATCTATATTACATTTCTATATTTATTCCTTTTATTTGTGTGCTGTTTTTAACTTGTGTGTGTGTCTTTTTATTATTTCATCTTTTTGTAATTTTGATAAGCACAGCAGTTTTTTGTGTATTAACTAGTGTTGAGCGATACGATACTGCAAATATCGGGTATCGGCCGATATTGGCTGTATCGGAATCCCGATCCCGAGTTCCGATATTTTCGTCATATCGGATACTGGAATCGGAATTGTCACTGTCACTGTCAGTGTCCGTCGGTCGGGTCTGTCAGGAGTCAGCGGCACTTACCTGGCAGAAGATCTCCGGCGGTCACATCCCGGGCTGCTTAATGGCCGCCATCCTCTTCTCCCCGGCGGTCACATGCAGTATCTCGCGATAACTGCAGTGACTGCTGGGTAATCGCGGCCGTAAAGCAGTCCGATGACGTCACCGCCGGGGAAGCTGGTAAGCAGCTGTGCTGCGCCGGGATGTCAGGCTCTGCCTGTCATTCCGATGTAGCAGAGCTGGATCGTCGTGGGACTGTCGTTATGGACTGCGTCAGACAGGTGGTATACTGTTGGTTTGTTTTTTTTATTTTTTTACAGGAGATCGATGGCGTCGCAGGAATGAGAGAGTAATAAAAAAATGAAAACTGTGTTGCTCTCTTTATTTCATTAAAAGACTTTTTTCTTGCAGTGTCTTTTTTTTAAACATTTAATAACTTTGGGATTAATAATGGATCGGTGTCTTATTGACACCTCTCCATTATTAACCGGGCTTATTGTCACCGTGCAATCAACGGTGACATTAACCCCTTATTACCCCGCTTGCCACCGCTACAGGGCAAGTGGGAAGAGCCGGGTAAAGTGCCACAATTGGCACATCTTTTGATGCGCCAAATGTGGGGCTGCTGTAGCCTGGTATTATCAGGCTGTTGAGGGCCAAAATCCATGGGCCTTGACAGTCTTTTAATACCAGGCCGCAGCAGTCTGCATTTTACTTGGCTGGTTAAAAAAATAGGGGGGATCCCCACGCCGTTTTTTTTTCGAGGGGATTCCCTATTTTTGTTAATCAGCCAAGCTAAGCAGACTGCTGTGGCCTGGTATTATCAGGCTTGCAAGGTCCATGGATATTGGATCCTTACCAGCCTGAAAAACCAGGCCTCAGCGGTCTGCTTCATCTGGCTGGTTAACAAAAATAGGGGGGACCCCACGCCAATTTTTTTCGAGGGGATCTCCTATTTTTGTTAATCAGCCAAGATATGCAGACTGCTGTGGCCTGGTATTATCAGGCTGGCAAGGTCCATGGATCTTGGCTCCTTAACAGCCTGAAAATCCAGGCCTCAGCGGTCTGCTTCATCTGGCTGGTTAACAAAAATAGGGGGGACCCCACGCCAATTTTTTTCGAGGGGATCCCCTATTTTTGTTAACCAGTTCCCTCTGACGTCACTGATTGTGTCCCTGGCTGACCTGAAGTGAAAGTGGAAAGCAATCAATTAAGCTTTCCACTTCCTCTCCTGTCAGCCAGGAGAGGAACTCATTCATTTGGGGGTTTACTGTGAGGCTGCAGCATTAGCTGCGGTCCCTGCAGTAAACATTAACCCTTTCTGAAGGATTACACCGTGGGACCTGACTGTACATCGGATTGGTAAGAATAATTTTGCTTTATTATTTTATTTTTATTACAGGAAATGGTTTTAGCAGGAAAATAAAATATGGTTAAAAACTGTGTGATTATTTCATTAAACTTCTTTTTTATTAAAGTGTGTGTGTTTGATTTTTCTTTCATACAATAGGATTAATAATTGATAGTTGTCTAATTGACAGCTCTCAATTATTAACCTGGCTTAAAGTGACCTTTCAATTGCAAGGTCATTTTAACCCCTTATTAACCCATTCGCCACCGCTACAGGGCAATGGGAATAGACGGGCAAAGTGCCAGAAAGGGCAAATCTAATTAGAGATTTGCCCTTTCTGGGGTGTCTGGGGGCAGATGTTAGTAGCCGGGGGGGGCAAAAATAATGGTCCCTCTCTGGGCTATTATTATCTGCCCCCACTCACTGGCTTTGTCTGTCTGGTTGCGAAAATAGGGCGGGAGCCCACGCATTTTTTTTCAGCAATTTTACACCTCATATATATATATATACATGTCATTGAGTTTGTGACACATATATATATATATATATATATTTATAGTTCATACACTTCTACATAGTATAATAGCCGCTAATTCAATTGCCGGCTTTTGTGAAAATGCAGAACCCGACATGAAATGACACTTGGTGTACATAGGGTTAACCATGTCCTTTGCTATCTGATTTGCACAAACAATTAAATCAGTCTATGTGTGCAAAATTTCACACCTGTAGGGGTTAATTAAAGGTGTAAATTCGTAGCAAAAAAGTCCGTTTTTTTACAACAAATTTACACCTTTAATTAACCCCTACAGGTGTGAAATTTTGCAAACATAGACTGATTTAATTGTTTGTGCAAATCAGATAGCAAACGACATGAAAAGACATGGTTAACCCTATGTACACCAAGTGTCATTTCATGTCGGGTGCTTCTGTCTTTTCACTGAAGCCGGCTTTACCCGGCAATTGAATCAGAGGATATTTTACTATGTGGAAGTGTATAAACTATACATATATGTATATATATATGTCACAATGACATGTATATATATATATATATGTATTCTATGTGTGTATATTTAGTGTTTACAAGGAAATAAAGGTTTTTTTAGTTGCGATATTTTGTTCCCATAGACTTACATGGGACTTCCGGTATCGGAATCGGATATCGCCGATAATTAGTGATATAGGCGATACCATTCCGATCCGATATTTTTAGATATCGAGCAATATCGCTCAACACTAGTATTAACTCTAAAATTGAATATGGTTGTTACTTACTGCTCTACACATACCAACAACCTTGAAGAGGGATAATATAGCCTGGTTGTGTTACACTGTGTATGCCAGAATGCATGAAGTATACCTGTCGGGTGCTTGAGAAAGCTTATTGTATGTATGTACTAGTTACCCAGGGCATGTGTAATGTGTGTAGTACAGTTCATATAGCGTCTTGTGCTTGGGTGCGATGAAAATACATGAGACACAGGTTTGATATAGAAGGTCTTGTATTACTTCATACAAGTTGGCAAAAATAGTCACACAGTTTGCAGACACAGAAGCAGGAGACACAGCAGGCCAGAGTAATCTAAGCTCAGCAATCACTCTCCACAACAGGTTCAGGATCTTCTTCTCTGTTACCGTAAGTCCATGCAAACGTGGATCTTTCAAAGAGCAGAGTTCCAGAGTCCACAAGTGTTTCAGAGTTTCTCAGTAGGAATAGCTGGAGTACAAGGTCCAAGGCTTCAGGAGTCAGGTCACAGGTTCACTGCAGGCTAGATTCAGAAGCACTGATTGCTCAGCTGTGGCTGCTTAAGAAGCAAGAGGGAGAGAATCAGGGCGGGAACATGAAAGCTGAAAACTCCATATTGACTGAGGGCAAAATAGCTGCAGCAAGACAGAAAGCAAAATGGCTGATGGAAAAACTGAGTTTCAAGAACATGTACAAAGAACCTTACATTACTCCCCCCTTAGGGACAACCTCCGGATGGCCTCAGACCAGGGTTGTCTGGGTACCTCTGATGAAACTGGCGGAGCAAACGAGGAGCATTAACGTTATTGACTGGTTCCCATGAGTTGTCGTCCACTGGGTAGCCTTGCCATTTAATCAAATATTGTAACTGATTTCTGTATAACCTGGAATCCAGAATCCTTTCCACCACAAATTCTTCCTGACCATCGACTAGCACTGGGTCAGGGCAAGGAGAAGAACGTCCAGGAAACGTATTGGGTGTTGCAGCCTTTAGTAGGGATACATGAAAGACAGGGTGGATTCTCAAAGTTCTGGGCAGTTGAAGACGACAAGCAACGGCACTTATAATTTTACTGATTTTATAGGGTCCAATGTACTTATGTCCCAACTTAGACGATGGAATCCTTAACTTAAGATTTCTGGTTGACAGCCAGACCAGGTCTCCTACCTTAAAAGCTGGTGCAGGTTTACGAAATTTATCTGCTGCTTTCTTGTACCTTTCCTGAGCCAATTCCAGATTCTCCTTTAGAAGATCCATATTCTTCTGTAAAGACGTGATTCTTTCAGCCACTGCTGGTAAAGGCGTTTCTATGGGAAATCGTGGTAGAATGTTAGGATGATAACCTAGATTGGAGTAAAAAGGAGACTGCTTAGTGGAGGCACTCTGAGAGTTGTTATAAGAGAACTCAGCTAATGGAAGTAGATCCACCCAATCATCCTGTAGGTGGCAGATAAAGCAGCGGAGATACTGCTCCAGGGTTTGATTGGTTCGTTCGGTCTGTCCATTAGTCTGGGGATGAAAAGCAGAAGAAAGGTTTACTTTAATGTCCAATGCTGCACAGAAATTTTGCCAAAACCTAGAAGTGAATTGCACCCCTCGATCCGAAATAACCTCATCCGGTACTCCATGTAAGCGAAACACATCTTTAATCATCAAATCTGATGTCTGTTTTGCAGTGGGTAAGCCGACACAAGGTATAAAATGAGCTGCCTTTGTTAGACGGTCAACCACCACTAGAATGGTGTTCTTCCCTTGAGAGGTTGGTAACTCCACAATGAAGTCCATAGAAATGGATCCCCACGGGCGGGACGGGGTGGGAAGAGGTTGTAACAGACCAGTTGGTGAGGAGCGAGGTGTTTTGCATCTTGCACAGACTTCACATGAAGTGACATAGTTTAAAACATCCTTCCTGCAAGTGGGCCACCAAAAGAAACGAGAAAGAAATTCCTGTGTCTTTAGAATTCCTCTATGCCCAGCTATCTTGGAATCGTGAATGAGTTGCAATACTCTCAATCTGACTGTTTCAGGAATATATAGACGTTGTCCCAGAATCCACACACCATTCTTAAAGACAAGACTTACGTCCCTTGGGGGTTGTGCCAACAAGGAATCCGCATGGTATGCTTCCTTGATGTCCTTAAGTAGGTCTTGATTATGAATCACTCCCAGGAATCTAGAGTCAGGAAGAATAGTCTTAGGAGGAGCAAGTGGACGGGTCTCTGCTGAATGAATCCTAGAGAGTGCATCAGCCTTTCCATTGCGTGATCCTGGTCTATAAGAAATAACAAAATTAAATTGGTTTAAGAAAAGATTCCAGCGAGCCTGGCGAGGAGTCAGGCATTTAGCCGACCTGATAAATTCAAGGTTACGATGGTCTGTCAGGACGACTATTTGTTGTGCAACTCCCTGAAGAAGGTGTCTCCATTCTTTGAAGGCGGCAATAATGGCCAACAACTCTCTATTGCCCACATCGTAGTTCCTCTCAGCCGAAGACAACTGCTGGGAAAAGAAGGCACAGGGATACAAGACATTCTTCTCACCTGTTCTCTGAGAGAGTATAGCTCCAACGGCACAGTCTGAAGCATCCACCTCTATTATGAAGGCAAGTTCGGGGTTGGGATGTACCAAGATAGGTGCGGTGGTAAATTTATCTTTCAGACGGGAAAATGCTTCCTGGGCTTGGGGAGTCCAGGAGAACCTAGACTCTTTCCGGGTAAGTTGGGTGATAGGTGACACTACCTCAGAGAAATTCCTAATGAAACGTCTATAGAAGTTGGCAAACCCGATGAAGCGCTGCACCTCCTTCACATTTCTAGGACTTGGCCAATCCTTGATGGCTTGGGTCTTG
The DNA here is from genome assembly GCA_033576555.1 of Oophaga sylvatica. Taxonomy (NCBI): domain Eukaryota; kingdom Metazoa; phylum Chordata; class Amphibia; order Anura; family Dendrobatidae; genus Oophaga; species Oophaga sylvatica. The sequence goes on along the minus strand of JARQOD010000004.1, from coordinate 335,516,892 downwards.
CTTCCATCCATACTAATTCCTTGTGTAGACAGTACATACCCCAGAAATTGAATTTCGGTCCTATGGAATTCACACTTTTCAAGTTTGATGTAAAGATGGTTTTGTCTTAGACGTTCCAAGACCATTCTCACATGTCCATGATGTTCCTCTGTGGAGTTAGAAAAAATTAGAATATCATCCAAATAAATCACCACAAATGTATCTAGGAGATCCCTGAAGATGTCATTCACCAAGTGTTGGAAAGTGGCTGGGGCGGTACTCAGACCAAATGGCTTACCTAGATATTCAAAGTGTCCATAGCGTGACCTGAATGCAGTCTTCCACTCATCCCCAGGTCTAATACATACCAAGTTATAGGCCCCACGGAGATCCAATTTAGAGAAAATTTTGGCATGCCGCACTCTCTCCAATAACTCAGGGATTAAAGGCAATGAATAACGGTTTCTAATAGTAACCTTATTGAGTTCCCTATAGTCTACGCAGGGTCTCAGAGATCCATCTTTCTTCTTCACAAAGAAGATGGGTGCACCTGCAGGAGATGAAGAGGGGCGTATGAAGCCCTTGGCTAGATTTTCGTCTATGTAATCCTTTAAAGCCTTTAGCTCAGGCCCCGCCAGGGGTAGATCTTACCAAAAGGTATCTCTGCTCCAGGCAATAATTCAATTGGACAATCATATGGACGGTGAGGGGGAAGCTGGTCAGCGTTCTTCTTGTCACATAAATCCACATAGTCCTGGTATACAGCTGGTAGTTCAGGGACTGACATGGTTCCTTTAGGAACAGAGCACGCTGAAACTTCTGGAGTCATCTGTTTCTCTGGAAAGTGTAATTCCTTGGTCTCCCAGTTAATGGTAGGGTTCTGAGCCTGCAGCCATGGTAGCCCTAGAATAATGGGAAAGTGGGGAGAAGAGATAAGCATAAAGGACAGTTTCTCTTGATGATCTTTACCCATAAGGACCCTCAAAGGCTCCGTTTCCTGATCCACTGGTCCAGAGGTCAGCAGGGAGCCGTCCACAGTTTCCATCTGTACTGGAGTAGCCTTCTTCACTGAACGTATCCCCTGTTTCAGAGCAAAGGAGACATCCATAAAATTCCCACTTGCCCCTGAGTCGATCATAGCAGAGCTAGACACCCAGACTGAGTCAACCCAGAGTTTGATGGAAAGGAAGCAATGAGAATTGTTTTTCCTACAACTCAGCTGGGAGACCGCTGAGGAAACTTGAAAAATTGCAGCGTTTACACAGTCATCGTCCTCAGAAGTAACGGAGTTTAAGTCCGAGAAATCAATATCTGTTGCTGCAGATCTCTCTGGAGCCTGAGGCTCGGACCTGACAGATCTCCTCTCGCAACACTCACAGTGAATGAGTGCTGCAGTAGTCTTACGAGAACGGCTGGGGCAGTTTATAATGAAGTGCCCTGACTTACCACAATAGAAACATAGATTTTCCTTAAAACGATGTTCTTTGCGTGCATCGCTAACCCTTCTTTGTAAAGAGTCTACCTGCATGGGTTCAGGTTCAGGTTCCCGTGTGATCCTACTCAAAGGTTCCTTAGCTGGGGAGGAAGGTAGGAAAAGGTTAGTGCGATTGTTTTCGAACCATCTCTCTTGCCTGCGTTCAGTCAGACGAGCATCAATACGGATGCAGTAATTAATAAAGTCACCTAACGCAGTGGGAGGGTCGGCACGAGCTAGTTCATCCTTAATTAGTGGAGACAACCCCTTTCGAAAAATAGATTTCTTGGCGGAACTGTCCCAAGTGGTATCAAGGGCCCATCTCCTGAAATCCAAGGCATATTCGGCTACCGAGTGCTTACCTTGGCGCAAAGTTAACATGGCTGCTTCAGCTGTTGCACCTCGATTGGGGTCATCAAACACCTGCCCCATGGCTAAAATGAAAGCATCAAGATGATCCAAACATTCATCCTCAGTCTCAATCAGAGGGTTTGCCCACATCAAAGCCTTGTGGTAAGCAACATAATTATAGTAAGTACTTTAGATCGTTCAGTGGGAAATTGTGAAGCATGTGCAGAAAAAAAAGATTGCATTGGTTAATAAATCCCCTGAATTTCTCACGTTCACCGCCAAAACGAAAAGGGGGCAACTTGGGAATCCCAGAACTCGGGGCTACAGCAGGAGCCTGGACTCGCTCCTCTAGAACCTCAATCCTGGCTCGCAAATCCTGGGCAGTCTGTCCAAACACTTGCAAATTGTGATTAGTGAGGTCCTGTAGGTTTGTAAAGCGGGTTTTTATAGTCTGTAAATCTGCAAGGATATTACCAGTCACTCCGCAAAGTTCCTTTATGCGGGCTTCCATCTTCCAAATCTTTTAAGACAAGAGTACTGGTAGGAGAAGAGAAAAGAGAAGAAAAAAAAAAACAATAGTGTTTACCTGTGGTAACACTGCAGAGAAAAAAACTTAAGGGAACTGCTCACCTGGAATGGTTGTGAGAAGTCACAACCACTGTCATCACAGAAAGTACAACCGGACATCTGATATCCACAGTTACAGCAGACACAGCCTTTCCAGACCCAGCAGACACTAACGTTTGGCTTCTGAATCTTGTAATGTGTGTAGTACAGTTCATATAGCGTCTTGTGCTTGGGTGCGATGAAAATACATGAGACACAGGTTTGATATAGAAGATCTTGTATTACTTCATACAAGTTGGCAAAAATAGTCACACAGTTTGCAAACACAGAAGCAGGAGACACAGCAGGCCAGAGTAATCTAAGCTCAGCAATCACTCTCCACAACAGGTTCAGGATCTTCTTCTCTGTTACCGTAAGTCCATGCAAACGTGGATCTTTCAAAGAGCAGGGTTCCAGAGTCCACAAGTGTTTCAGAGTTTCTCAGTAGGAATAGCTGGAGTACAAGGTCCAAGGCTTCAGGAGTCAGGTCACAGGTTCACTGCAGGCTAGATTCAGAAGCACTGATTGCTCAGCTGTGGCTGCTTAAGAAGCAAGAGGGAGAGAATCAGGGCGGGAACATGAAAGCTGAAAACTCCATATTGACTGAGGGCAAAATAGCTGCAGCAAGACAGAAAGCAAAATGGCTGACGGAAAAACTGAGTTTCAAGAACATGTACAAAGAACCTTACAGCATGTGTATTTCTGGCCTATTAAAACACCTAGCAGCATGAGTGTGTGTTGTGCATATTGATTGCATGTGGATATGTAATTGAAAGGGAAAAGGAACCCTGTGGGAATGAGACCATAGTCTCATTTATGATGCCTGCTGTGCCAAATTGCGGTGATGTATATGCATGGCTAGTGAGAAAGCTGAAAAATCCATCTCCTTTACCCCGGAGTTCACAGTCACATGTGCAACGAGACTCCAGCATAGAATTCCTTACAATTTAGTCCTTAGCTCGTAAATGTAATATATCAGGTGCTGATGCAACTGGGAAGTGTGCTGATACATGTAATCTATCAGTTAAAACACTCCCGACTCCAATTTTAGTTGCAGCAACTGAATGGTTTTATGCGATGAGAAACTACCACAAGAATCTGTTTCGGTTTTCTGTTGTCCCTGTTAATCATGTGTTACATCCATTACATGTTGCAACAATAAGTGTGTGTTAGTTAAAGACCAGGTTTAAAAATATGATTGGATAATAAGATTGTTACTCCTTTTACTAAAATATCCTTTTGGCCCATCGTTTTAATAGTTTAATTTTTATATAGGTAGACAAAAAGGGTGTGATGGATGCTTTAAATCTTTAAAAATAATTTCATACCCTACTTAATTTTTTAATTACAAACTTAATGATTTTTGAATTTTTATTGTTAATTAGGAATTATTTGTTTCTTGTTTTTTGTTTTCTCTGTTTAATGGTCATGTGTTTGATATGCATTTACATTTTGCATACACATCAACTTACTTTTTCAGTTCAGACCCAGTTTTTCATTTAGTTCTTAGTGCATCTTGTGCATATAAAGGTGTGACCGCCTGCTTTTGAGCTGAAAAATCCATCCTGTCTGGCCTATGCTTCAACTGGTGGGTTCAGTCCCTCTGCCTTGTTCACATTCACGTCACTTGACAAGTGGAAAGGTTTTTAATATTAGAGTAGGACTGTCCCACAAAGGGTTGCCTTGACGTGGCGGGATGGCTTGTACATTCTTTTGATCAAAATTATGTTACCAAATACCCTTATTATTATTATTATTACAACTTCATGCATGTTTTGCAATATTTTTATTTCGTTTTATTTTAGGATATTTGTTTCTTGTTTTTTGTTTTCTCTGTTTAATGGTCATGTGTTTGATATGCATTTACATTTTGCATACACATCAACTTACTTTTTCAGTTCAGACCCAGTTTTTCATTTAGTTCTTAGTGCATCTTGTGCATATAAGGTGTGACCGCCTTGCTTTTGAGCTGAAAAATCCATCCTGTCTGGCCTATGCTTCAACTGGTGGGTTCAGTCCCTCTGCCTTGTTCACATTCACGTCACTTGACAAGTGGAAAGGTTTTTAATATTAGAGTAGGACTGTCCCACAAAGGTTGCCTTGACGTGGCGGGATGGCTTGTACATTCTTTTGATCAAAATTATGCTTACCAAATACCCTTATTATTATTATTATTACAACTTCATGCATGTTTTGCAATATTTTTTATTTAGTTTTATTTTAGGATATTTGTTTCTTGTTTTTTGTTTTCTCTGTTTAATGTTCATGTGTTTGATATGCATTTACATTTTGCATACACATCAACTTACTTTTTCAGTTCAGACCCAGTTTTTCATTTAGTTCTTAGTGCATCTTGTGCATATAAGGGTGTGACCGCCTTGCTTTTGAGCTGAAAAATCCATCCTGTCTGGCCTATGCTTCAACTGGTGGGTTCAGTCCCTCTGCCTTGTTCACATTCACGTCACTTGACAAGTGGAAAGGTTTTTAATATTAGAGTAGGACTGTCCCACAAAGGGTTGCCTTGACGTGGCGGGATGGCTTGTACATTCTTTTGATCAAAATTATGTTTACCAAATACCCTTATTATTATTATTATTACAACTTCATGCATGTTTTGCAATATTTTTTATTTCGTTTTATTTTAGGATATTTGTTTCTTGTTTTTTGTTTTCTCTGTTTAATGTTCATGTGTTTGATATGCATTTACATTTTGCATACACATCAACTTACTTTTTCAGTTCAGACCCAGTTTTTCATTTAGTTCTTAGTGCATCTTGTGCATATAAGGGTGTGACCGCCCTGCTTTTGAGCTGAAAAATCCATCCTGTCTGGCCTATGCTTCAACTGGTGGGTTCAGTCCATCTGCCTTGTTCACATTCACGTCACTTGACAAGTGGAAAGGTTTTTAATATTAGAGTAGGACTGTCCCACAAAGGGTTGCCTTGACGTGGCGGGATGGCTTGTACATTCTTTTGATCAAAATTATGCTTACCAAATACCCTTATTATTATTATTATTATTACAACTTCATGCATGTTTTGCAATATTTTTTATTTAGTTTTATTTTAGGATATTTGTTTCTTGTTTTTTGTTTTCTCTGTTTAATGGTCATGTGTTTGATATGCATTTACATTTTGCATACACATCAACTTACTTTTTCAGTTCAGACCCAGTTTTTCATTTAGCAAGTATTTGAGAAGTGTAAAGTAAATGATACATGGTTTTCTAATTATTTAAAAAATCTAAATCTGAAAATTGTGATGAGCATTTGTATTCAGACCCCTGTAGTCTGATACCCCTAAACAAAATTCTGAGTGAACAATTGCTTCCAGAAATCATATAGTTAGTAAATTGAGTCCACCTGTATGTAATTAATTCTCTGTATAACTACAGCAGTTCTGTGAAGGCCTCAGAGGTTTATTTGAGAATATTAGAGATTAAACAGCATCATGAAAACCAAAGAACACACCAGACAGGTCAGAGATAAAGTTGTGGAGAGGATAAAAGCAGGGTTTGGTTATAAAAAAATAGCCTCTGAATATCTCATGGAGCACAGTACAATCCATCATCCAAAAATGTAAAAAAAATTGAGATAAAAAAGGGGTGATGAAAGCGCTACTGCGTGCGACATAAAGGTAGGTAATATCAGCGTAAGAATTTATTGTAAAAAAAATGGGGATACATGTTTTAATATCGAATAAATGTATTCTTCAGGCCAGGCATGTATGTTAATAGTACAATAGGCAGGGTTTAAATAGAACAGAAAGTAGGGAAAACAGTCACACACAGATATCATGGGGTCAAGGGTCAGTGCACATTTAGTAACTGGCAGACTGATAAATAATATATGATAGATATTGTTACAAAGATTCTAGCTGAATATAGCTTTTCATGGCCTTTCTTTGTCCTAACATTGTACTACTTATGTGGCCACTGGACCACGGTCCAGTGAAATTTTTTTGTTCAACTATAATATATTCACATATATTAGATGTAAAGCAAGAAGATAAATACAAGCACATTTCTTTTTGTGTAGCCCTGATCAAACTTTATAGTGCAAGGTAAGGTCCCGGGAAATTAGTAGAGTGTTGAGCAAGTGCAAAGTCGGGTACTCCTCTGCAGCAGTTCAGTCCCAGCACCATTCTCCTCCTCTATTGGATCGCAGCATGCCTGAATGTTCAGCTGTTATTGGGAATTAAAGGGAAGCTCAGAGGAGGGGGAGTTTTTAATGAAGCAGTTTGCAGGTTGTTAACGTAGTAGCACATACTGTAGTAGTGTTAGAGGCAGGGGTAGACATGCTATTGGTGCAGGCACCCACTTCTACATCCAAAGTAGGTACAATTGTGCAAAGGGCCCATATATTGTTCCTGAACAAGGGCCCTGTTCTGTTTGTGCCTGCTCCTGGTTAGAGAATACAGTTGGCAGCTATAAGCTAAAATACCGTATATACTCGTGTATAAGCCGAGATTTTCAGCCCATTTTTTAGGGCTGAAAGTCCCCCTCTCGGCTTATACGCGGGTCATATACGGGGGTCGGCGGGGGAGGGGGAGCGGGGGTGTCGGATTATACTCACCTCTCCGCCGGCGCGGTCTCTGCAGCCCCCCTGCTTCTCCCACGATCTCCGCTCCTTCCTGCAGCGGTCACATGGCACCGCTCATTAAAGTCATGAATATGCACATATTCATGACTTTAATGAGCGGTACCATGTGACCGCTGTAGGAAGGAAGCGCTGCGGAGAGCGCCGGGAGAAGAGGAGAGGCTGCAGGAACGCGCGGCGGAGGGGTGAGTATATGCTATATTACCAGTCCCCGTGCCACCGTCCTGGCTGTAAATTTTCAGGCAGAGGGCGCGATGACATCGTTAGTGAGCGCCGTGCCCCCTGCCTGATCATTCACTGCCGAGGACCAGGAAGAGGACGCAGCGCTGCGGTGCAGGTAAATATCTCAGGTGCCGGGGTCCTGAGCGATCGGTGACACCGGCACCTGTCCCCTAGCGATGAGAGGTGAGTATGTCATTTTTTTTTTTTTTTTGCAGCAGCATATGGGGCATAATCTGGAACATATGGGGCATAATATGGAGCATATGGGGGCATAATATGGAGCATTTGGGGGCATAAGCAGTGGAACATATGGGGCATAATCTGGAGCATATGGGGGCATAAGCTGTGGAACATATAGGGGCATAATATGGAGCATATGGGGGCATAAACTGTGGAACATATGGGGGCATAATCTGGAGCATATGGGGGCATAATATGGAGAATATGGGGCATAAGCTGTGGAACATATGGGGCATAATATGGGTGCATAAGCTGTGGAACATATGGGGGCATAATCTGGAGCATATGGGGGCATAATATGGAGCATATGGGGCATAAGCTGTGGAACATATAGGGGCATAATATGGAGCATATGGGGCATAATCTGGAGCATATGAGGGCATAATCTGTGGAACATATGGGGGCATAATCTGGAGCATATGGGGGCATAATCTGTGGATCATATGGGGGCATAATCTGTGGAATATATGGGGGCATAATCTGGAGCATATGGGGGCATAATCTCTGAAGCATATTGGGCATAATCTGGAGCATATGGGGGCATAATCTGGAGCATATAGGGGCATAATCTGTGGAGCATATTGGGCATAATCTGTGCAGCATATGGGGCATAATCTGTGGAGCATCATATGGGGGCATAATCATTTTTCACCCTAGGCTTATACACGAGTCAATAAGTTTTCCCAGTTTTTTGTGGCAAAATTAGGGGGGTCGGCTTATACACGGGTCGGCTTATACATGAGTATATACGGTAGTATGTACTGCTGACTGAGATAAGATGCTCAACTCATCATGGCAAATGCAGATACGGAACTCATCATGGCAAATTCAGATACAGTCCTAAATAGATCGATAGATCAATAGAAAGAAAGAAAATAAAAAGAATGTTAAGTTATTATATAAATTGTCTATAACTTTTTGGCATTAGGCATTGATCAGTGCAATAAAGTTTTAATCCCTTCATGACCAGAGGTTTTTTCATATTTGCGTTTTCGTTTTTTGATCCAATTCTTCCCAGAGCCACAATATGGCCATATGAGGGCATGTTTTTTGCAGGACTAGTTGTACTTTTGAACAACATTATAGGTTTTGACATATCATAAGCTAGAAAACGGGAAAAAAAATCAAAGTGCGGTGAAATTGCAAAAAAAAGTGCAATTCTACAATTGTTTTTGTTTTGATTTTTTACTATGTTCACTAAATGGTAGTACTGACCCACCATTATGATTCTCCAGATCATTACGAGTTCATAGACACCAAACATGTCTAGGTCCTTTTATAACAAGAAGATTATTTTTTATCTAAGTGGCGAAAAAAAATTCCAAAGTTTATTAAAAAAAAACATTGCCGTTTTCAAATACCCATAGCGTCTTCATTTTTCGTGATCTTGGGTTGGGTGAGAGCTTATTTTTTGTGCACCGAGCTAATGTATTTAATGATACCATTTTAGTGCAGATATGATCTTTTGATTGCCCGTTATTGCATTTTAATGCAATGTTGCAGTGACCAAAAAAAACTTAATTCTGGTGTTTTGACTTTTTATCTAGTTACATTGTTTAGCGATTGGGTTAATTCTTTTTTTATACTGGTAGATCTGGCAATTCTGAACGCGGCGATACTAAATATGTGTATATTTTATTTTTTTTTTATTTTTAATGGGGCGAAAGGGGGGTGATTTGAACTTTTATATTTTTTATTTTTCAAAACTTTTTTTTACTTTTGGCATGCTTCAATAGTATTTATGGGAGACTAAAAGCTGCCATAACCCGATCGGCTCTGATCAGGTGAAGATCAGATGGCCTGTAAGTTGCAGAATTGCTGACATGCTATGAGTACCGACCACCGGGCGGTGCTTATAGCTATCCGGCAGTGACAACCATAGAGATCTCCTGGAGACCACTGCTTGTCATGCTAACCCATCGGTGACCCATGATCACATGACGGGGGCACCGATGGGTAGGATTTCTGGCGCAATTGCCGGAAGCATGTATTAAATGCGGCTGCCAGAGTTTGACAGCGGATTTAACTAGTTAACAGCTGCGAGTGGATCGCAATTCCACCCACGGCTGTTAGAGGCACATGTCAGCTGTTCAAAAAAGCTGACATGTGCCTGAAAAGATGTGGGCTCAGCGCAAGAGAGCACACATTGGATATTGCCTCAATTGTATATAGTCATAAAATGAAGACAACTAGTTATTTTTTCCTACACAGTAAATTAATTTTTGAAAGATTATGGATTCTACATCCTATTTTCCATGAAATTTTCTGCTGTGGAGAGATTATGCTGTCTTAATGTAATGGTGGTTGAAATGTAATTTATTAATGTTATGATGGACCATAGTAAGTATGCTTTTGTCTGAAATGTGGCTTGGTGCTTAAGACACAGAAATAACATTAAAAATAAAGCTGATATAAAACATTTGAACATTTAATGAGCCTAGTATACTGTATATATTGAGAGCTATAATTATTGAAATTCCCCAGTAAACAGCTATTACCTAAATTGCCTAGCCTTCTTTTAGGCTTCATTCACACCACAGTGTTTGCCATTTGTGTGTTGTTTGGTTCTAATTGGGTTTTATTTGCTGACCAAGTGAATGGGTGTCTGTAGAAGCAAGCAGCACAGTAATGCCAGTCATTGGCATTTGTGTGCTGTGCATCTTTATTTTGGCAACCTATGTCGGGATTTTTTTTTTTGCATGCATGAAAAACAAATGACACATGGATAGATAAAAAAAGACAGTTGAAAGATGGAAAAATAGAGATACTGTTGAAAAATTGTCATGTTGGGGGATGTGAAAATTATGAGCGTGTGAATAAGATCTAAGAAGCAATCAATTTTGGTAATAGTGGAGTGTATTTGAGCCAAAATCAAGTTCCCTGTAGCTTTTGATTTGGACATCATCAACAAAAGACAGACGCCATTCATCTTTATCTAATCAGAAAAAGAGAGAGAGGAAAAGCCTGTCAGGATGTGCTAGAGTAAGGTGCTATTTCTGGTAATGCAAGAGTAATTGGTTTGCTTCCCTCTAGCATGCTCACAAAAAGTCATTTTAAAGCATATCCTGTGTTTTTTTATTTTAATTTATTTTTATAGAGAATACAAAATCATACAATTTTTTTAAATTTAAGCATACTGATCATTTATTTACTTCCTTGTATGTCCTGCAGATATGGGGGCCAGTGCTGTTCAGCAGGTAGAATCATCAAGCTTTTGCCTGGGTTCTCACAGAGCGGTATATGGACTCAGTAGAAAAGTCAATGAGCCTGTACACAGAATTGGGCATGGGATCATATACATTCTATTGCTCCTGTACGCTGATTGGTGCACGTTGAGACTGAAGCTAGGTGCTGCTGAGTGCTGTATCCCTACTGTTTTTAACAACAAAGCAACATCAACTACAGACAAGGAATTGTTTTATTCATCTTCAAGTGACCGAAAGCAATGTTAAGCAACACAAGTGTAAATTTACAATGACGCAGTTATTGCAATAACTATTAGGCCTATTCAGCTAGACCTATAAATGTGATCTGTGTGTGAACTGCTGGAGACAGCCAAATCCTGATTCTGTTCAGGGAGGCACTTGTGCAGATTTGGTCATAGTTCCAGGTAGCTAGACATTGCAATTAGGGCGGAAGACAAATAAAACATGCAAGATATTCAAACAAACTTGTTTCTAGTTCACTTGTGCTGCAAGATGCATTACCATATATATTGGCATCATATATGTTTTAGCTGCTGCATTCATTCAAAGCTTTTGCCCTTTCACACACTGTGTCACTCCATCCATATCAGTCACTTTCTTCTCCCACGTACAACTCTCTTTTCCCATTGTATAACTCAAGAGACGCTCTTACAAATCAATGAACCATCTGTTTACTCCCTCTATTCTCCTTCTCCTAGTTGCAGGAGACATCTCCCCCAAAACCCAGGCCCTCTTTGTACTAGTAAATTCCACTATGTATCTGGTAATCTCTTAAGCATTCAGTGTATGCCTTTTCCTGTTTCTTTTTAATTGTCTCCTCTGGAGTCTCCCTGGGTTTAAGGTTACGTTTGAAGGATCCGCATGTGGTTGACAGTCGGACGTGTTGGGCCAAAGAATTCCAGAGGATGAGAATATTCGGGAGAAGTCTTGGAGGCAGTTAGGTGAGGAGAGAATAATTGTAGGGGAGAGAAGGAGGTCTTGGGAGGACCATAGATTATGCGAGGGAAGATATCGGGAGATATTTTATGGATGGCTTTGTAGGTCAGTAGTAGTAATTTGAACTGGATACGCTAAGGGAATGGGAGCCATTGAAGAGATTTGCAGAGGGGAGAAGCGGTGGAGTTGCAAGGAGAGATAAATTAGTCAGGCAGCAGAGTTAAGGATGGACTGAAGAGGTGCGAGAGTGTTAGCAGGAAGGCCACAGAAAAGGATGTTGCAGTAGTCGAGGCAGGAGATGGAGGGCATGCACAAACAATTTTAGTAGATTAAGGATTGAGGAAAGGATGGATTCTGGAGTTATTTTTAAGCTGGAGGCGACAGGAGGTGGAAAGAGCTTGGATGTGCGTTTGTAGGACAGGACAGAGTTAAGGGTTAGTCCGAGGCAGCAGGGAAAGTGTGATGTCATTGTCATAGATAGATCAGGTAAGGTAGATCTGTGAGATGGAGGAAAGATGAGGAGTTCAGATTTGTCCACATTGAGTTTGAGGAAGCGAGAGTGGGGAAGGGGAATATGGCTGATAGACACTCTGGGATTCTGGACAGCAGAGAGGTAACGTCTGGGCCAGAGAGGTAGATCTGAGTGTCATCAGCATAAAGGTGGTATTAAATTCCATGGAACTTTTTTGATTGTCCCAGGCCAATTGTAAGATAAGAAGAGTAGGGGTTTTCCCCGATCAGAGCCCGCGGGCTCCAACAGAGAGAGGGAGGAAGAGGGTTTTTGGGGGTGGGAGATGCTGGAAGTGTGTTGGAAAAGGGATAGCCCAGGGTAGGGCAAGGGCTTTGATGCCAAAGGGGGAAGGATTTTTATAGAGCAGGTCAACTCTGTCGAAAGCAGAGGACAGGTCTGAAGGGAAAATACGAGTGTTTCCGTTAGCTTTGGCTGTAATTAGGCAAAGTAATTTTTGGGCAGGGGAGTCCAGGGAATGTGGGATGGAAACCAATTGTAGATTGGGCAAAGACAAGTTTGATAAAAGGGGGGGGGGGAAAAAATTCGCTGGGAAATGCGACCGAGTTTTGGGGAAAAGGGAGCAAGCGATATGGGGTGATAGCTTACATACGTTTGGGGCGAGGGTGGCTTTTAAAGGATAGGGATATTTTGGGGAGTTTGAAAGCAGAAGGGAAGATACCAAATTGGTGATAGGTTTTAAGATTTGGGTTTAAGGATAAATAAGTTGGATGAGGGTGGGGGGGAGGTTAAATGGGGGGGGATGCACAAAGTGGGAGGGTTTTATTTGAAGAGGAGAAAAAAATAAAATTCCCTTCAGTATGTTGGGGGAAGAGGTTGAGGTTTGGGCATTTGGGGCTGTTATGCAAGGGGGGTTTTGGGGGTGAAAAATAAAGACTTTCATTTTTTTGGGGCACCTTTTTTTGAAGGGGTGTGGAAAAGTCCTCACTGAGATGAGGGGGGTTAGGTGGCAGTGGGGGCAGGGGGAGTTAAAAAGTTTTGATAAACGTTTTTGGGATTGTAGGTGGAAAGATATGGGGTTGTGAATTGGCCTGTTTTTTTTCAATTTGGGAGTTTTTTAAACAAGTTTTTTCTTTTTTGAATCATGAAATCATCTTGCAAATTTGTTTTTCTTCCAACTTCGCTCTGCAAACCCCCGGACACGCTGGGGCTTTTAGTGATGTTATTTCCGGTTGTCTATTGATACATCCACTCTCCATAACAAGAGGGGGACCATTCAATAGCTGATGCAAA
>JARQOD010000004.1:335348280-335503419 GCA_033576555.1 Oophaga sylvatica | reverse complement strand
TTTCACACCTGTAGGGGTTAATTTAAAAGGTGTAAATTCGTAGCAAAAAAGTCCGTTTTTTTTACAACGAATTTACACCTTTAATTAACCCCTACAGGGTTTGAAATTTTGCAAACATAGACTGATTTAATTGTTTTGCAAATCAGATAGCAAACGACATGAAAAGACATGGTTAACCCTATGTACACCAAGTGTCATTTCATGTCGGGTGCTTCTGTCTTTTCACTGAAGCCGGCTTTACCCGGCAATTGAATCAGAGGATATTTTACTATGTAGAAGTGTATAAACTATACATATTGTATATATATGTCACAATGACATGTATTATATATTATATAATGTATTCTATGTGTGTATATTTAGTGTTTACAAGGAAATAAAGGTTTTTTTAGTTGCGATATTTTGTTCCCATAGACTTACATGGGACTTCCGGTATCGGAATCGGATATCGCCGATATTTAGTGATATCGGCGATACCATTCCGATCCGATATTTTTAGATATCGAGCAATATCGCTCAACACTAGAAATTAACTCTAAAATTTAAATATGGTTGTTACTTACTGCTCTACACATACAACAACTTGAAGAGGGATAATATAGCCTGTTGTGTTACACTGTGTATGCCAGAATGCATGAAGTATACCTGTCGGGTGCTTGAGAAAGCTTATTGTAGTATGTACTAGTTACCCGGGGCATGTGTAATGTGTGTAGTACAGTTCATATAGCGTCTTGTGCTTGGGTGCGATGAAAATAACATGAGACACAGGTTTGATATAGAAGGTCTTGTATTACTTCATACAAGTTGGCAAAAATAGTCACACAGTTTGCAGACACAGAAGCAGGAGACACAGCAGGCCAGAGTAATCTAAGCTCAGCAATCACTCTCCACAACAGGTTCAGGATCTTCTTCTCTGTTTACCGTAAGTCCATGCAAACGTGGATCTTTCAAAGAGCAGGGTTCCAGAGTCCACAAGTGTTTCAGAGTTTCTCAGTAGGAATAGCTGGGAGTACAAGGTCCAAGGCTTCAGGAGTCAGTCACAGGTTCACTGCAGGCTAGATTCAGAAGCACTGATTGCTCAGCTGTGGCTGCTTAAGAAGCAAGAGGGAGAGAATCAGGGCGGGAACATGAAAGCTGAAAACTCCATATTGACTGAGGGCAAAATAGCTGCAGCAAGACAGAAAGCAATTATAGGTGATGGAAAAAACTGAGTTTCAAGAACATGTACAAAGAACCTTACATTACTCCCCCTTAGGACAACCTCCGGATGGCCTCAGACCAGGCTTGTCTGGGTACCTCTGATGAAACTGGCGGAGCAAACGAGGAGCATTAACGTTATTGACTGGTTCCCATGAGTTGTCCTCCACTGGGTAGCCTTGCCATTTAATCAATATTGTAACTGATTTCTGTATAACCTGGAATCCAGAATCCTTTCCACCACAAATTCTTCCTGACCATCGACTAGCACTGGTCAGGGCAAGGAGAAGAACGTCCAGGAAACGTATTGGGTGTTGCAGCCTTTAGTAAGGATACATGAAAGACAGGGTGGATTCTCAAATTTTCTGGGCAGTTGAAGACGACAAGCAACGGCACTTATAATTTTACTGATTTTATTAGGGTCCAATGTACTTATGTCCCAACTTAGACGATGGAATCCTTAACTTAAGATTTCTGGTTGACAGCCAGACCAGGTCTCCTACCTTAAAAGCTGGTGCAGGTTTACGAAATTTATCTGCTGCTTTCTTGTACCTTTCCTGAGCCAATTCCAGATTTCCTTTAGAAGATCCATATTCTTCTGTAAAGACGTGATTCTTTCAGCCACTGCTGGTAAAGGCGTTTCTATGGGATATCGTGGTAGAATGTTAGGATGAAACCTAGATTGGAGTAAAAAGGAGACTGCTTAGTGGAGGCACTCTGAGAGTTGTTATAAGAGAACTCAGCTAATGGAAGTAGATCCACCCATCATCCTGTAGGTGCAGATAAAGCAGCGGAGATACTGCTCCAGGGTTTGATTGGTTCGTTCGGTCTGTCCATTAGTCTGGGGATGAAAAGCAGAAGAAAGGTTTACTTTAATGTCCAATTGCTGCACAGAAATTTTGCCAAAACCTAGAAGTGAATTGCACCCCTCGATCCGAATAACCTCATCCGGTACTCCATGTAAGCAAAACACATCTTTAATCATCAAATCTGATGTCTGTTTTGCAGTGGGTAAGCCGACACAAGGTATAAAATGAGCTGCCTTTGTTAGACGGTCAACCACCATAGAATGGTGTTCTTCCCTTGAGAGGTTGGTAACTCCACAATGAAGTCCATAGAAATGGATCCCCACGGGCGGGACGGGGTGGGAAGAGGTTGTAACAGACCAGTTGGTGAGGAGCGAGGTGTTTTGCATCTTGCACAGACTTCACATGAAGTGACATAGTTTAAAACATCCTTCCTGCAAGTGGGCCACCAAAAGAAACGAGAAAGAAATTCCTGTGTCTTTAGAATTCCTCTATGCCCAGCTATCTTGGAATCGTGAATGAGTTGCAATACTCTCAATCTGACTGTTTCAGGAATATATAGACGTTGTCCCAGAATCCACACACCATTCTTAAAGACAAGACTTACGTCCCTTGGGGGTTGGCCAACAAGGAATCCGCATGGTATGCTTCCTTGATGTCCTTAAGTAGGTCTTGATTATGAATCACTCCCAGGAATCTAGAGTCAGGAAGAATAGTCTTAGGAGGAGCAAGTGGACGGGTCTCTGCTGAATGAATCCTAGAGAGTGCATCAGCCTTTCCATTGCGTGATCCTGGTCTATAAGAAATAACAAAATTAAATTGGTTTAAGAAAAGATTCCAGCGAGCCTGGCGAGGAGTCAGGCATTTAGCCGACCTGATTAAATTCAAGGTTACGATGGTCTGTCAGGACGACTATTTGTTGTGCAACTCCCTGAAGAAGGTGTCTCCATTCTTTGAAGGCGGCAATAATGGCCAACAACTCTCTATTGCCCACATCGTAGTTCCTCTCAGCCGAAGACAACTGCTGGGAAAAGAAGCACAGGGATGCAAGACATTCTTCTCACCTGTTCTCTGAGAGAGTATAGCTCCAACGGCACAGTCTGAAGCATCCACCTCTATTATGAAGGCAAGTTCGGGGTTGGGATGTACCAAGATAGGTGCGGGTGGTAAATTTATCTTTCAGACGGGAAAATGCTTCCTGGGCTTGGGGAGTCCAGGAGAACCTAGACTCTTTCCGGGTAAGTTGGGTGATAGGTGACACTACCTCAGAGAAATTCCTATGAAACGTCTATAGAAGTTGGCAAACCCGATGAAGCGCTGCACCCCCTTCACATTTCTAGGACTTGGCCAATCCTTGATGGCTTGGGTCTTGCTTCCATCCATACTAATTCCTTGTGTAGACAGTACATACCCCAGAAATTGAATTTCGGTCCTATGGAATTCACACTTTTCAAGTTTGATGTAAAGATGGTTTTGTCTTAGACGTTCCAAGACCATTCTCACATGTCCATGATGTTCCTCTGTGGAGTTAGAAAAAATTAGAATATCATCCAAATAAATCACCACAAATGTATCTAGGAGATCCCTGAAGATGTCATTCACCAAGTGTTGGAAAGTGGCTGGGGCGGTACTCAGACCAAAAGGCATAACTAGATATTCAAAGTGTCCATAGCGTGACCTGAATGCAGTCTTCCACTCATCCCCAGGTCTAATACGGACCAAGTTATAGGCCCACGGAGATCCAATTTAGAGAAATTTTGGCATGCCGCACTCTCTCCAATAACTCAGGGATTAAAGGCAATGGATAACGGTTTCTAATAGTAACCTTATTGAGTTCCCTATAGTCTACGCAGGGTCTCAGAGATCCATCTTTCTTCTTCACAAAGAAAATGGGTGCACCTGCAGGAGATGAAGAGGGGCGTATGAAGCCCTTGGCTAGATTTTCGTCTATGTAATCCTTTAAAGCCTTTAGCTCAGGCCCCGCCAGGGGGTAGATCTTACCAAAAGGTATCTCTGCTCCAGGCAATAATTCAATTGGACAATCATATGGACGGTGAGGGGAAGCTGGTCAGCGTTCTTCTTGTCACATAAATCCACATAGTCCTGGTATACAGCTGGTAGTTCAGGGACTGACATGGTTCCTTTAGGAACAGAGCACGCTGAAACTTCTGGAGTCATCTGTTTCTCTGGAAAGTGTAATTCCTTGGTCTCCCAGTTAATGGTAGGGTTCTGAGCCTGCAGCCATGGTAGCCCTAGAATAATGGGAAAGTGGGGAAGAGATAAGCATAAAGGACAGTTTCTCTTGATGATCTTTACCCATAAGGACCCTCAAAGGCTCCGTTTCCTGATCCACTGGTCCAGAGGTCAGCAGGGAGCCGTCCACAGTTTCCATCTGTACTGGATAGCCTTCTTCACTGAACGTATCCCCTGTTTCAGAGCAAAGGAGACATCCATAAAATTCCCACTTGCCCCTGAGTCGATCATAGCAGAGCTAGACACCCAGACTGAGTGAACCCAGAGTTTGATGGAAAGGAAGCAATGAGAATTGTTTTTCCTACAACTCAGCTGGGAGACCACTGAGGAAACTTGAAAAATTGCAGCGTTTACACAGTCATCGTCCTCAGAAGTAACGGAGTTTAAGTCCGAGAAATCAATATCTGTTGCTGCAGATCTCTCTGGAGCCTGAGGCTCGGACCTGACAGATCTCCTCTCGCAACACTCACAGTGAATGAGTGCTGCAGTAGTCTTACGAGAAGGGCTGGGGCAGTTTATAATGAAGTGCCCTGACTTACCACAATAGAAACATAGATTTTCCTTAAAACGATGTTCTTTGCGTGCATCGCTAACCCTTCTTTGTAAAGAGTCTACCTGAAGGGTTCAGGTTCAGGTTCCGTGTGATCCTACTCAAAGGTTCCTTAGCTGGGGAGGAAGGTAGGAAAAGGTTAGTGCGATTGTTTTCGAACCATCTCTCTTGCCTGCGTTCAGTCAGACGAGCATCAATACGGATGCAGTAATTAATAAAGTCACCTAACGCAGTGGGAGGGTCGGCACGAGCTAGTTCATCCTTAATTAGTGGAGACAACCCCTGTCGAAAAATAGATTTCTTGGCGGAACTGTCCAAGTGGTATCAAGGGCCCATCTCCTGAAATCCAAGGCATATTCGGCTACCGAGTGCTTACCTTGGCGCAAAGTTAACATGGCTGCTTCAGCTGTTGCACCTCGATTGGGGTCATCAAACACCTGCCCCATGGCTAAAATGAAAGCATCAAGATGATCCAAACATTCATCCTCAGTCTCAATCAGAGGGTTTGCCCACATCAAAGCCTTGTTGGTAAGCAACATAATTATAGTAAGTACTTTAGATCGTTCAGTGGGAAATTGTGAAGCATGTGCAGAAAAAAAAAGATTGCATTGGTTAATAAATCCCCTGAATTTCTCACGTTCACCACCAAAACGAAAAGGGGGCAACTTGGGGAAACCCAGAACTCGGGGCTACGGCAGGAGCCTGGACTCGCTCCTCTAGAACCTCAATCCTGGCTCGCAAATCCTGGGCAGTCTGTCCAAACACTTGCAAATTGTGATTAGTGAGGTCCTGTAGGTTTGTAAAGCGGGTTTTTATAGTCTGTAAATCTGCAAGGATATTATCAGTCACTCCGCAAAGTTCCTTTATGCGGGCTTCCATCTTCCAAATCTTTTAAGACAAGAGTACTGGTAGGAGAAGAGAAAAGAGAAGAAAAAAAAAACAATAGTGTTTACCTGTGGTAACACTGTAGAGAAAAAAAACTTAAGGGAACTGCTCACCTGGAATGGTTGTGAGAAGTCACAACCACTGTCATCACAGCTGTGATAAAACATGCTCCCCATCACTTTTTTGGTTGTTGAATAAATATTATTTGATTTTGCATGGAATTCCTGTCTGAGAGTGCAGTGCTATTTATATGTCTAGATTGGGATTCATTCCATGACACTAGCACCTCACCATTAATTTATTCGTGCGCACACCATTTATCTTCTATCACAGAAAGTACAACCGGACATCTGATATCCACAGTTACAGCAGACACAGCCTTTCCAGACCCAGCAGACACTAACGTTTGGCTTCTGAATCTTGTAATGTGTGTAGTACAGTTCATATAGCGTCTTGTGCTTGGTGCGATGAAAATACATGAGACCCAGGTTTGATATAGAAGATCTTGTATTACTTCATACAAGTTGGCAAAAATAGTCACACAGTTTGCAAACACAGAAGCAGGAGACACAGCAGGCCAGAGTAATCTAAGCTCAGCAATCACTCTCCACAACAGGTTCAGGATCTTCTTCTCTGTTACCGTAAGTCCATGCAAACGTGGATCTTTCAAAGAGCAGGGTTCCAGAGTCCACAAGTGTTTCAGAGTTTCTCAGTAGGAATAGCTGGAGTACAAGGTCCAAGGCTTCAGGAGTCAGGTCACAGGTTCACTGCAGGCTAGATTCAGAAGCACTGATTGCTCAGCTGTGGCTGCTTAAGAAGCAAGAGGGAGAGAATCAGGGCGGGAACATGAAAGCTGAAAACTCCATATTGACTGAGGGCAAAATAGCTGCAGCAAGACAGAAAGCAAAATGGCTGACGGAAAAACTGAGTTTCAAGAACATGTACAAAGAACCTTACAGCATGTGTATTTCTGGCCTATTAAAACACCTAGCAGCATGAGGTGTGTTGTATTGTTGCATGTGGATGTATTGAACAGGCTGTGGAGAAGGCATAGCTCATTTAAGCTTATTGCAATTGGTGAGTTTATATGTGTGTGAAAAGTGAAATCCCCCTTTAGGCCGGGGTCACACATGCAAGAAACTCGCATGATTCTCATTGAGTCTCTCGCATGAACACTCGGCGCTGCTGCCGGCACTCGGACCAGTCGTGCGGCTGCATGTAATTCTATGCAGCTGCACGCTCCGGTCCTAGTGCTGGCGGCAGTGCTGGGTGTTCATGCGAGAGACTCGCACAAGAATCGTGCGAGTTTCTCGCATGTGTGACCCCGGCCTTACAGTTACATCCAAGTCACATGTGCAACAAGAGTGTGGTGTTGGTATCAAGTAACACAGAGGTTAAAAAATAGGATACATAAGATATCTTTAATCCATATAACTAAGGTCAGATAGTCTCTTTTAGCCATCGGTAAAATGTTTTATATTTTATATCAGGTAAGAAAATGAATGGGATAGGTGAATGATACATTTATATATACAGTTAAAAAAACATTCATACACCCTGAACTTTTCAATATTTTTTCAAGTTACATGAACAACTGTAAATGTATTTTATTGAGATTTTATGTAACATACCAACACAGATTATTTGTTTCTTGTTTTTTGTTTTCTCTGTTTAATGGTCATGTGTTTGATATGCATTTACATTTTTCATACACATCAACTTACTTTTTCAGTTCAGACCCAGTTTTTCATTTAGTTCTTAGTGCATCTTGTGCATATAAGGGTGTGACTGTTAGGGTCTGCGGAACGCACCAAATATATAAAGTGGAGAGGTGCGTTCGCAGCCCGGGGTCCACCGTGCAAGCAAAGCCTGCTGCTAGTAAGATGACGAAAGTAGCGAACTCTGTTATCCCGCAGAGTCGCTAAAATAAACGCCGTAGCGCGTTGTGGCAGTAAGTGCAGACTCTGTTAATTCACAGAGCCGCTAACGGGATGCCACAGTGCTATATGGCGATATGTGCGAACTCACTTAGCTTCAGTGAGCCGCAAAGTAAAACGCTAGGGCGCTGTCTAGCGTCGAGAGCGAACCCTGTTACGTCACAGAGCCGCTGAGAACAAACACCGTGTCCTGTCAGGCTCTCAGGCACACGGTTAATTGCTAAGCGAGCATAATACGTGGTCATGCGCTAATGTCCTCGCGGGAATCACCCGCAATCTATGGCGTCTGAACGCCAGACCCTGAATACGGCAATCAAACTCCTCACCGGTTTATGCCGGTAATCTAGGGCATCTAGGACACCGACCCTGACCAGCTAGCACACTAAACTCCTCACCGATTAAGTCGGTATTCTAGTGGCTTATTTCAGCCGGGTCCCTAACCACACACACGCATGACCACACTGGCGCATAGCATACAATGGTTGATATTAGCGCATGGCGGCCCAGCCATGCTACCCTTTTATAGCAACAGCTACAGGACCTTCCAGGAACAAGGACCAATGAGAACCTGTTCAGAAGACTAGTAGTAACAGGGCCTTCCTGGCGGGCCAATAGGAGCTGCTGCAGTACCTGAGCATGTGACCCCTGATCTCCAATGAGAGATCTCACTCTGGGCACGCTCAGAAGGGAAAATGCAGGACTTTATCCAAAGACGTCTGCTCCAGAACTGGCTATAATAGCAGATCCAGGAAAGGCAGCAGCAAGTCACTGCCCAGTAGTGGAGTGGGCAAGATGCTTGGAACGACGTCTCTGCTGAGCAGGCTCCACTGCGGCCGGAGATGAATGGGAGACCGCAGCGGCACTGGTTCGAGACTCCCCTTGTGCAGGAGTGGGAACTCGAACCCTAACATTACCCCCCCTCCTAGGGCCCCCCCTTCTCTGGGCCTCGCTGCGTTCAAAGGCAGCGATGAGCTGCGGAGCGTGAACATGCTCGGCAGGCTCCCAAGACCTATCCTCAGGCCCATAGCCCCTCCAGTCCACCAAATAAAACTTTTTGCCCCGTACCACCTTACACCCCACGATGGCGTTCACCTCATGGTCATCCGCAGATGAACCCGATGTCCCGGCAGATGACTCAGAAAACCGGGACATGAGCACGGGTTTCAGGAGGGACACGTGAAAGGTGTCGGAGATACCCAGGCGTGGTGGAAGAGCTAAACGGTATACCACAGGGTTAACCTGCTCGAGGACCTTGAAAGGACCCAGGTAGCGGGGTGCCAACTTAGTGGACTCAACTCGCAGCCTGATGTTACGGGCGGAGAGCCACACCAAATCCCCAGGAGCAAATGTAGGAGCGGGGCGCCGATGGGCATCGGTCGAAGACCTCATCCTCTCTTTGGAGGCCTGAATGGCATCCTGCGTGCGGTCCCAAATGTCCCGTGCCTCCACAGCCCAGTCTGCCACCCTGGAATCGGCGGAAGACACGGGCATAGGCACTGGTACCCGCGGATGCTGACCGTAGTTCAGGAGGAATGGGGTCTGTCCGGTGGAATCAGCCACAGCATTGTTTAATGCAAACTCAGCCCATGGTAGCAAGGATGCCCAGTCATCCTGCCTGGCTGAGACAAAATGTCGTAGATAGGTGACCAAGGTCTGGTTGGCCCTCTCTACCAACCCATTCGTCTCAGGATGGTACGCTGAAGAGAGATTTAACTCAATACTGAGTAGACGACAAAGCTCTCTCCAGAACCGAGACGCAAACTGGGGACCTCGGTCACTGACAATCTTGTCCGGCATGCCGTGTAAACGGAAGATGTGCCTAACAAACAACGCTGCCAGAGCCCGTGCAGAAGGTAACCGTGGTAGTGGCACCAGATGCACCATTTTAGAGAAATGGTCGGTGATTACCCAAATGATGGTGCAACCCCGAGACTTGGGCAAGCCCACCACAAAGTCCATCCCAACCATCTCCCAGGGCCTGTCTGCCACCGGCAAAGGGTAAAGTAACCCAGCTGGCCGTTGTCGTGGAGACTTATTTTTGGCGCAGGAGACACACGCCCGAACATAGTCCCCAACATCACGGACCATATGCGGCCACCAATATGTCCTCGCCAGCAATTCAGAT
This sequence comes from Oophaga sylvatica, assembly GCA_033576555.1. NCBI lineage: Eukaryota > Metazoa > Chordata > Amphibia > Anura > Dendrobatidae > Oophaga > Oophaga sylvatica. The sequence continues at coordinate 335,493,666 of JARQOD010000004.1, read as the reverse complement.
GTCCTCTTTGCCCCAAAGTGTCCACCCACCCTGGACGAATGTGCCCAAGAGAGTACCTCCGGTCGCAAATTAGTAGGCACAAAAGTCTTGCCCGGGGGCACAGACTCTAGCGAAACCGGGGCCACTGTTCTCAGGCTCTCTGTGGGGACGATAAGCCGAGGCTCCTCCACCTCCTCCTCCGAGGACACCACAGAGCGAGAGAGAGCGTCGGCACGAATGTTCTTCTCTCCCGAGAGGAAATGCAGTGTGAAATGAAACCGGGAGAAGAACAAGGACCATCTGGCTTGGCGAGAATTAAGCCGCTGGGCTGTCTGAAGATATACCAGGTTTTTGTGATCCGTAAAGACTTGGAAGGGAAAGCGAGCTCCCTCCAACAGATGTCTCCACTCCGAGAAGGCCAACTTCATTGCTAGCAACTCCCTGTCCCCGATGGAATAATTCCTCTCTGCTGGTGTGAAGGTCTTGGAGAAAAAGAAGCATGGATGCTTCCGACCTTGAGCATCCTTTTGGAAGAGGACTGCTCCAGCACCAACGGACGAGGCATCCACCTCCAATATAAATGGCTTATCAACATCGGGGCGATGTAGGATGGGAGCTCTAGCGAAATGAGACTTAATAGACGTGAAGGCCTTGGAGACCTCTTCAGACCACAATTTGGGATTAGCTCCCTTTTTGGTAAGGGCAACCACGGGAGCTACCAAAGTTGAGAAGTGGGGAATGAACTGACGGTAGTAATTAATGAACCCCATAAAGCGCTGCACCGCCTTTAGAGAGTGGGGTTCTTGCCAGTCCATCACCGCCTGTAGTTTGGCAGGATCCATAGCCAATCCCTGGGCGGAGATGATATAGCCCAGGAAAGGTAAGGACTCCTGCTCAAACACACATTTCTCCAACTTTGCGTAAAGGGAATTTGCCCGTAGGAGGTCGAAGACCCTGCCAACATCCCTCCGGTGGGAGTCAATATCTGGAGAGAAGATGAGTATATCATCCAGATAGACTACGATCGAGGTGGAGAGCATATCCCGGAAGATGTCATTGACAAAGTCTTGGAAAACGGCTGGAGCATTACAGAGCCCAAAGGGCATCACCAGATATTCGTAATGCCCATCCCTGGTATTAAAAGCCGTCTTCCATTCGTCCCCCTCACGGATGCGAATCAGGTTATAAGCACCGCGCAGATCTAGTTTAGTGAATACCCTTGCTCCCCGAAGCCTATCAAATAGCTCAGAGATCAGGGGCAACGGGTACTTGTTTTTAACGGTGATGGCGTTAAGACCCCTGTAATCAATACACGGACGCAATTCTCCGTTTTTCTTCTGCACGAAGAAAAATCCCGCCCCTGCCGGTGACACCGACTTCCTAATAAACCCTCTTGCCAGGTTCTCCTGAATATATTGCGACATGGCCTCTGTCTCAGGAAGAGAGAGGGGATAGACCCTTCCCCGAGGAGGTTCTGCGCCAGGCAAGAGGTCGATAGGACAGTCATAGGGGCGATGAGGCGGAAGAGTCTCCGCAGCCTTCTTGGAGAACACGTCTGCATATGACCAGTAGTGCTTGGGAAGTGGAGTAAGATCTGCGGGTAACTCAGTAGTGGTAACCTGAACGCAACTTCTGAACCATCTGCCTGTACATGCATCACTCCAACCCAGTATCCTACCCGAAGTCCACTCTATATGTGGGGAGTGGAAACGGAGCCAAGGTATACCTAGTAGGATCTCGTCTATTCCCTCGGGAAGGACGAGTAGGGAAATAAATTCCTGATGGGAAGGAGATACAGACAATGCAAGTGGGACAGTCTGGTGTGTAATTTGTGAGGGCAATGACGACCCATTCACTACCCGAACAGTCACTGATTTGTCAAGCGCCACCAGAGGTATTGCATGACGGCGAGCAAAGCTAGAGGACATGAAATTCCCCTCTGCTCCTGAGTCCACGCAAAGGTCGGCGGTGAGAATGGTAGTACCAACAGTGATTGTCCCTTTAAATGTTATCTTGGAGGAAAATGCCGCTGTCTCTAGTGAACCTCCTCCCAGGGCCACTAGATTCGATCGCTTCCCCGATCGCTGTGGACATCTGTTGGCATAGTGTCCTGTCTGCTGACAATGGTTACAAACCACGGATACTCGGTCGGACCGAGACTTAGGTCCTGCATGAGGAACTTCTGTGGCCTTTGAGGTTCGGACGCCAGATCGGGGAATTCGAGAGGTTTGGCAAAGGTAGGAGCCAACCGAAACCTCTGCCTACACTGGGCCCGCTCCAACCTCCGCTCGTGAAAACGGAGGTCAATGCGGGTAGATATGGAGATAAGCTTCTCCAGTGTGGCGGGAATCTCCCTGGTAGCCAAAGCGTCTTTAACATGGTCAGCCAGTCCCCGCCAGTAGATAGGAATAAGAACTTTATCAGTCCAATCTAGCTCAGCAGCCAGAGTCCGAAACTGGACGGAAAACTGACTGACCAAAGACGAACCCTGTGTCAATGCCAGCAGTTGTAGTGCCGTATCGTGGGTGACCTGGGGTCCTAAAAAGACCTTTTTAAGAGCCTCCAAGAAACGAGGAGCACTCTGCACCACACGATCATCTCGCTCCCACAGCGGCGTTGCCCACTCCAACGCTCTGCCCGAGAGTAGAGAAAGTACAAAACCCACTTGTGCCCGATCCGTGGGAAAACGTGCAGCCAGAAGCTCGAGATGTATAGAGCACTGACTCACGAATCCCCGACATTGCTTGCTATCACCGGCAAACTTGTCAGGAAGCGGGAGGTGGGATAATGTAGGGGCAGAGGTGGCAGAGGACAAACTGGCTGCAGCCACGCTAGCAGCCTGAACAGCGACTGCGGTAACATCCACAGCTGAGGTTGTGCTCTCAAGAGCCTCCAACCTACCCTTCAGCTGCTGGATGTACTGCAATAGACGCTGTTCGTCCGCCATTTTACTAGCCAGACCCTGGCGCTAATATTATGTTAGGGTCTGCGGAACGCACCAAATATATAAAGTGGAGAGGTGCGTTCGCAGCCCGGGTCCACAGTGCAAGCAAAGCCTGCTGCTAGTAAGATGACGAAAGTAGCGAACTCTGTTATCCCGCAGAGTCGCTAAAATAAACGCCGTAGCGCGTTGTGGCAGTAAGTGCAGACTCTGTTAATTCACAGAGCCGCTAACGGGATGCCACAGTGCTATATGGCGATATGTGCGAACTCACTTAGCTTCAGTGAGCCGCAAAGTAAAACGCTAGGGCGCTGTCTAGCGTCGAGAGCGAACCCTGTTACGTCACAGAGCCGCTGAGAACAAACACCGTGTCCTGTCAGGCTCTCAGGCACACGGTTAATTGCTAAGCGAGCATAATACGTGGTCATGCGCTAATGTCCTCGGGGGAGTCACCCGCAATCTATGGCGTCTGAACGCCAGACCCTGAATACGGCAATCAAACTCCTCACCGGTTATGCTGGTAATCTAGGGCATCTAGGACACCGACCCTGACCAGCTAGCACACTAAACTCCTCACCGATTAAGTCGGTATTCTAGTGGCTTATTTCAGCCGGGTCCCTAACCACACACACGCATGACCACACTGGCGCATAGCATACAATGGTTGATATTAGCGCATGGCGGCCCAGCCATGCTACCCTTTTATAGCAACAGCTACAGGACCTTCCAGGAACAAGGACCAATGAGAACCTGTTCAGAAGACTAGTAGTAACAGGGCCTTCCTGGCGGGCCAATAGGAGCTGCTGCAGTACCTGAGCATGTGACCCCTGATCTCCAATGAGAGATCTCACTCTGGGCACGCTCAGAAGGGAAAATGCAGGACTTTATCCCAAAGACGTCTGCTCCAGAACTGGCTATAATAGCAGATCCAGGAAAGGCAGCAGCAAGTCACTGCCCAGTAGTGGAGTGGGCAAGACGCTTGGAACGACGTCTCTGCTGAGCAGGCTCCACTGCGGCCGGAGATGAATGGGAGACCGCAGCGGCACTGGTTCAAGACTCCCCTTGTGCAGGAGTGGGAACTCGAACCCTAACAGTGACCGCCCTGCTTTTGAGCTGAAAAATCCATCCTGTCTGGCCTATGCTTCAACTGGTGTGTTCAGTCCCTCTGCCTTGTTCACATTCACGTCACTTGACAAGTGGAAAGGTTTTTAATATTAGAGTAGGACTGTCCCACAAAGGGTTGCCTTGACGCGGCGGGATGGCTTGTACATTCTTTTGATCAAAATTATGTTTACCAAATACCCTTATTATTATTATTATTATTACAACTTCATGCATGTTTTGCAATATTTTTTATTTAGTTTTATTTTAGGATATTTGTTTCTTGTTTTTTGTTTTCTCTGTTTAATGGTCATGTGTTTGATATGCATTTACATTTTGCATACACATCAACTTACTTTTTCAGTTCAGACCCAGTTTTTCATTTAGCAAGTATTTGAGAAGTGTAAAGTAAATGATACATGGTTTTCTAATTATTTAAAAAATCTAAATCTGAAAATTGTGATGAGCATTTGTATTCAGACCCCTGTAGTCTGATACCCCTAAACAAAATTCTGAGTGAACAATTGCTTCCAGAAATCATATAGTTAGTAAATTGAGTCCACCTGTATGTAATTAATTCTCTGTATAACTACAGCAGTTCTGTGAAGGCCTCAGAGGTTTATTTGAGAATATTAGAGATTAAACAGCATCATGAAAACCAAAGAACACACCAGACAGGTCAGAGATAAAGTTGTGGAGAGATAAAAGCAGGGTTTGGTTATAAAAAAAATAGCCTCTGAATATCTCATGGAGCACAGTACAATCCATCATCCAAAAATGTAAAAAAAATTGAGATAAAAAAGGGGGTGATGAAAGCGCTACTGCGTGCGACATAAAGGTAGGTAATATCAGCGTAAGAATTTATTGTAAAAAAAAATGGGGATACATGTTTTAATATCGAATAAATGTATTCTTCAGGCCAGGCATGTATGTTATAGTACAATAGGCAGGGTTTAAATAGACCAGAAAGTAGGGAAAACAGTCACACACAGATATCATGGGGTCAAGGGTCAGTGCACATTTAGTAACTGGCAGACTGATAAATAATATATGATAGATATTGTTACAAAGATTCTAGCTGAATATAGCTTTTCATGGCCTTTCTTTGTCCTAACATTGTACTACTTATGTGGCCACTGGACCACGGTCCAGTGAAATTTTTTTGCTCAACTATAATATATTCACATATATTAGATGTAAAGCAAGAAGATAAATACAAGCACATTTCTTTTTGTGTAGCCCTGATCAAACTTTATAGTGCAAGGTAAGGTCCCGGGAAATTAGTAGAGTGTTGAGCAAGTGCAAAGTCGGGTACTCCTCTGCAGTAGTTCAGTCCCAGCACCATTCTCCTCCTCTATTGGATCGCAGCATGCCTGAATGTTCAGCTGTTATTGGGAATTAAAGGGAAGCTCAGAGGAGGGGGAGTTTTTAATGAAGCAGTTTGCAGGTTGTTAACGTAGTAGCACATACTGTAGTAGTGTTAGAGGCAGGGGTAGACATGCTATTGGTGCAGGCACCCACTTCTACATCCAAAGTAGGTACAATTGTGCAAAGGGCCCATATATTGTTCCTGAACAAGGGCCCTGTTCTGTTTGTGCCTGCTCCTGGTTAGAGAATACAGTTGGCAGCTCTAAGCTAAAATACCGTATATACTCGTGTATAAGCCGAGATTTTCAGCCCATTTTTTAGGGCTGAAAGTCCCCCTCTCGGCTTATACGCGGGTCATATACGGGGGTCGGCGGGGGAGGGGGAGCGGGGGTGTCGGATTATACTCACCTCTCCGCCGGCGCGGTCTCTGCAGCCCCCCTGCTTCTCCCACGATCTCCGGCTCCTTCCTGCAGCGGTCACATGGCACCGCTCATTAAAGTCATGAATATGCACATATTCATGACATTAATGAGCGGTACCATGTGACAGCTGTAGGAAGGAAGCGCTGCGGAGAGCGCCGGGAGAAGAGGAGAGGCTGCAGGGACGCGCGGCGGAGGGGTGAGTATATGCTATATTTACCAGTCCCCGTGCCACCGTCCTGGCTGTAAATGTTCAGGCAGAGGGCGCGATGACGTCGTTAGTGAGCGCCGCGCCCCCTGCCTGATCATTCATTGCCGAGGACCAGGAAGAGGACGCAGCGCTGCGGTGCAGGTAAATATCTCAGGTGCCGGGGTCCTGAGCGATCGGTGACACCGGCACCTGTCCCCTAGCGATGAGAGGTGAGTATGTCATTTTTTTTTTTTTGCAGCAGCAGCATATGGGGCATAATCTGGAACATATGGGGGCATAATATGGAGCATATGGAGGCATAATATGGAGCATATGGGGGCATAATATGGAGCATATGGGGGCATAAGCAGTGGAACATATGGGGCATAATCTGGAGCATATGGGGGCATAAGCTGTGGAACATATAGGGGCATAATATGGAGCATATGGGGGCATAATGTGGAGAATATGGGGCATAAGCTGTGGAACATATGGGGGCATAATATGGGTGCATAAGCTGTGGAACATATGGGGGCATAATCTGGAGCATATGGGGGCATAATATGGAGCATATGGGGCATAAGCTGTGGAACATATAGGGGCATAATATGGAGCATATGGGGCATAATCTGGAGCATATGAGGGCATAATCTGTGGAACATATGGGGGCATAATCTGGAGCATATGGGGGCATAATCTGTGGATCATATGGGGGCATAATCTGTGGAATATATGGGGGCATAATCTGGAGCATATGGGGGCATAATCTCTGAAGCATATTGGGCATAATCTGGAGCATATGGGGGCATAATCTGGAGCATATAGGGGCATAATCTGTGGAGCATATTGGGCATAATCTGTGCAGCATATGGGGCATAATCTGTGGAGCATCATATGGGGGCATAATCATTTTTCACCCTAGGCTTATACACAAGTCAATAAGTTTTCCCAGTTTTTTGTGGCAAAATTAGGGGGGTCGGCTTATACACGGGTCGGCTTATACATGAGTATATACGGTAGTATGTACTGCTGACTGAGATAAGATGCTCAACTCATCATGGCAAATGCAGATACGGAACTCATCATGGCAAATTCAGATACAGTCCTAAATAGATCGATAGATCAATAGAAAGAAAGAAAATAAAAAGAATGTTAAGTTATTATATAAGTTGTCTATAACTTTTTGGCATTAGGCATTGATCAGTGCAATAAAGTTTTAATCCCTTCATGACCAGAGGTTTTTTCATATTTGCGTTTTCGTTTTTTGATCCAATTCTTCCCAGAGCCACAATATGGCCATATGAGGGCATGTTTTTTGCGGGACTAGTTGTACTTTTGAACAACATTATAGGTTTTGACATATCATAAGCTAGAAAACGGGAAAAAAATTCAAAGTGCGGTGAAATTGCAAAAAAAAGTGCAATTCTACAATTGTTTTTGTTTTGATTTTTTACTATGTTCACTAAATGGTAGTACTGACCCACCATTATGATTCTCCAGATCATTACGAGTTCATAGACACCAAACATGTCTAGGTCCTTTTATAACAAGAAGATTATTTTTTATCTAAGTGGCGAAAAAAAATTCCAAAGTTTATTAAAAAAAAACATTGCCGTTTTCAAATACCCATAGCGTCTTCATTTTTCGTGATCTTGGGTTGGGTGAGAGCTTATTTTTTGTGCACCGAGCTAATGTTTTTAATGATACCATTTTAGTGCAGATATGATCTTTTGATTGCCCGTTATTGCATTTTAATGCAATGTTGCAGTGACCAAAAAAAACTTAATTCTGGTGTTTTGACTTTTTATCTAGTTACATTGTTTAGCGATTGGGTTAATTCTTTTTTTATACTGGTAGATCTGGCAATTCTGAACGCGGCGATACTAAATATGTGTATATTTTATTTATTTTTTATTTTTAATGGGGCGAAAGGGGGGTGATTTGAACTTTTATATTTTTTATTTTTCAAAACTTTTTTTTACTTTTGGCATGCTTCAATAGTATTTATGGGAGACTAAAAGCTGCCATAACCCGATCGGCTCTGATCAGGTGAAGATCAGATGGCCTGTAAGTTGCAGAATTGCTGACATGCTATGAGTACCGACCACCGGGCGGTGCTTATAGCTATCCGGCAGTGACAACCATAGAGATCTCCTGGAGACCACTGCTTGTCATGCTAACCCATCGGTGACCCATGATCACATGACGGGGGCACCGATGGGTAGGATTTCTGGCGCAATTGCCGGAAGCATGTATTAAATGCGGCTGCCAGAGTTTGACAGCGGATTTAACTAGTTAACAGCTGCGAGTGGATCGCAATTCCACCCACGGCTGTTAGAGGCACATGTCAGCTGTTCAAAAAAGCTGACATGTGCCTGAAAAGATGTGGGCTCAGCGCAAGAGAGCACACATTGGATATTGCCTCAATTGTATATAGTCATAAAATGAAGACAACTAGTTATTTTTTCCTACACAGTAAATTAATTTTTGAAAGATTATGGATTCTACATCCTATTTTCCATGAAATTTTCTGCTGTGGAGAGATTATGCTGTCTTAATGTAATGGTGGTTGAAATGTAATTTATTAATGTTATGATGGACCATAGTAAGTATGCTTTTGTCTGAAATGTGGCTTGGTGCTTAAGACACAGAAATAACATTAAAAATAAAGCTGATATAAAACATTTGAACATTTAATGAGCCTAGTATACTGTATATATTGAGAGCTATAATTATTGAAATTCCCCAGTAAACAGCTATTACCTAAATTGCCTAGCCTTCTTTTAGGCTTCATTCACACCACAGTGTTTGCCATTTGTGTGTTGTTTGGTTCTAATTGGGTTTTATTTGCTGACCAAGTGAATGGGTGTCTGTAGAAGCAAGCAGCACAGTAATGCCAGTCATTGGCATTTGTGTGCTGTGCATCTTTTATTTTGGCAACCTATGTCGGGATTTTTTTTTTTGCATGCATGAAAAACAAATGACACATGGATAGATAAAAAAAGACAGTTGAAAGATGGAAAAATAGAGATACTGTTGAAAAATTGTCATGTTGGGGGATGTGAAAATTATGAGCGTGTGAATAAGATCTAAGAAGCAATCAATTTTGGTAATAGTGGAGTGTATTTGAGCCAAAATCAAGTTCCCTGTAGCTTTTGATTTGGACATCATCAACAAAAGACAGACGCCATTCATCTTTATCTAATCAGAAAAGAGAGAGAGAGGAAAAGCCTGTCAGGATGTGCTAGAGTAAGGTGCTATTTCTGGGTAATGCAAGAGTAATTGGTTTGCTTCCCTCTAGCATGCTCACAAAAAGTCATTTTAAAGCATATCCTGTGTTTTTTTATTTTAATTTATTTTTATAGAGAATACAAAATCATACAATTTTTTTAAATTTAAAGCATACTGATCATTTATTTACTTCCTTGTATGTCCTGCAGATATGGGGGCCAGTGCTGTTCAGCAGGTAGAATCATCAAGCTTTTGCCTGGGTTCTCACAGAGCGGTATATGGACTCAGTAGAAAAGTCAATGAGCCTGTACACAGAATTGGGCATGGGATCATATACATTCTATTGCTCCTGTACGCTGATTGGTGCACGTTGAGACTGAAGCTAGGTGCTGCTGAGTGCTGTATCCCTACTGTTTTTAACAACAAAGCAACATCAACTACAGACAAGGAATTGTTTTATTCATCTTCAAGTGACCGAAAGCAATGTTAAGCAACACAAGTGTAAATTTACAATGACGCAGTTATTGCAATAACTATTAGGCCTATTCAGCTAGACCTATAAATGTGATCTGTGTGTGAACTGCTGGAGACAGCCAAATCCTGATTCTGTTCAGGGAGGCACTTGTGCAGATTTGGTCATAGTTCCAGGTAGCTAGACATTGCAATTAGGGCGGAAGACAAATAAAACATGCAAGATATTCAAACAAACTTGTTTCTAGTTCACTTGTGCTGCAAGATGCATTTACCATATATATTGGCATCATATATGTTTTAGCTGCTGCATTCATTCAAAGCTTTTGCCCTTTCACACACTGTGTCACTCCATCCATATCAGTCACTTTCTTCTCCCACGTACAACTCTCTTTTCCCATTGTATAACTCAAGAGACGCTCTTACAAATCAATGAACCATCTGTTTACTCCCTCTATTCTCCTTCTCCTAGTTGCAGGAGACATCTCCCCAAACCCAGGCCCTCTTTGTACTAGTAAATTCCACTATGTATCTGGTAATCTCTTAAGCATTCAGTGTATGCCTTTTTCTGTTTCTTTTTAATTGTCTCCTCTGGAGTCTCCCTGGGTTTAAGGTTACGTTTGAAGGATCCGCATGTGGTTGACAGTCGGACGTGTTGGGCCAAAGAATTCCAGAGGATGAGGAATATTCGGGAGAAGTCTTGGAGGCAGTTAGGTGAGGAGAGAATAATTGTAGGGGAGAGAAGGAGGTCTTGGGAGGACCATAGATTATGCGAGGGAAGATATCGGGAGATATTTTATGGATGGCTTTGTAGGTCAGTAGTAGTAATTTGAACTGGATACGCTAAGGGAATGGGAGCCATTGAAGAGATTTGCAGAGGGGAGAAGCGGTGGAGTTGCAAGGAGAGATAAATTAGTCAGGCAGCAGAGTTAAGGATGGACTGAAGAGGTGCAAGAGTGTTAGCAGGAAGGCCACAGAAAAGGATGTTGCAGTAGTCGAGGCAGGAGATGGAGGGCATGCACAAACATTTTAGTAGATTAAGGATTGAGGAAAGGATGGATTCTGGAGTTATTTTTAAGCTGGAGGCGACAGGAGGTGGAAAGAGCTTGGATGTGCGGTTTGTAGGACAGGACAGAGTTAAGGGTTAGTCCGAGGCAGCAGGGAAAGTGTGATGTCATTGTCATAGATAGATCAGGTAAGGTAGATCTGTGAGATGGAGGAAAGATGAGGAGTTCAGATTTGTCCACATTGAGTTTGAGGAAGCGAGAGTGGGGAAGGGGAATATGGCTGATAGACACTCTGGGATTCTGGACAGCAGAGAGGTAACGTCTGGGCCAGAGAGGTAGATCTGAGTGTCATCAGCATAAAGGTGGTATTAAATTCCATGGAACTTTATGAGTTGTCCCAGGCCAATTGTATAGATAGAGAAGAGTAGGGGTCCTAGATCAGAGCCTTGGCGGGCTCCAACAGAGAGAGGGTAGGATGAGGAGGTAGTGTGGGAGTGGGAGATGCTGGATGTGTGGTTGGAAAGGCATGAGGCATCCAGGATAGGACAAGGTCTTTGATGCCAAAGGAGGAGAGGATCTCTAGTAGGAGGCAGTGGTCAACTCTGTCGAAAGCAGAGGACAGGTCTAGAAGGAAGAGTACAGAGTGTTGTCCGTTAGCTTTGGCTGTAATTAGGTCATAAGTAATTTTGGTCAGGGCAGTCTCAGTGGAATGATGGGGATGGAAACCAGATTGTAGATTGTCAAAGAACAAGTTAGATGAGAGGTGGGAGGAAAGTTCTGCATGGAAGTGCTGATCCAGGAGTTTGGAAGAAAATGGGAGCAGCGATATGGGGTGATAGCTGTACATAGCGGTTGGGTCGAGGGTTGGCTTTTTAAGGATAGGCATGATTGTGGCATGTTTGAAAGCAGAAGGGAAGATACCAGAAGTTAGTGATAGGTTTAAGAGGTGGGTTAAGGATGGAATAAGTGTGGTGATGAGGATGGGGTGGAGGTTAGAATGGGATGGGGTCTAGTGCACAAGTGGTGAGGTGTGATTTGAAGAGGAGACAATTAAAATTCCCTTCAGTGATGTTGGAGAAGGAGGTTATGGGGTTTGGGCATTGGTCTGGTATGCAAGGGGGTTGTGGTGGCTGAACAATAAAGACTTGCATTATTTGGTCGACCTTATTTTTGAAGTGTGTGGAAAAGTCCTCAGCTGAGATGAGGGAGGTTGGAGGTGGCAGTGGTGGGCAGAGGAGGGAGTTAAACGTTTTGATTAACTGTTTGGGATTGTAGGATAGGAAAGATATGAGGGTTGTGAAGTAGGCCTGTTTAGCAGATGTTAGGTAAGATTTGAAAGCGAGTGTTGCTTGTTTGAATCAGTGAAATCATCTTGCAAATTTGTTTTCTTCCAACTTCGCTCTGCAACCCTGGACACTTGCTGGAGCTTTTTAGTGATGTTATTGTGCCAGGGTTGTCTATTGATACATCTCACTCTGCCATGAACAAGAGGGGCAGCCATGTCAATAGCTGATGCAAGAGTGGCACTGTAGAAAGCAGTGGCACTGTCTGTGTCATTGAGTGACGATATGGATGCCAGTGGTAAAATAGAGTCAGAGAGTGTGTGGGTGTCTAGGTGTGATGGGTTTCTGTGGGGAGGAGCATGTTGCTGGACATGGGTGACAGGTGAGGAGTACAGGGATGAGAAAGTGAGTAGATGTTGGTCAGATAGAGGGAGAGGGGAGGTTGTGAAGTTAGATAGAGAGCAGAGACGGGTGAATATCAGGTCTAATGTATGTCCGTCTGTGTGGGTGGCTGCGGAGGACCACTGCGTATGTCCAAAGAATGAAGTAAGGGACAGAAGTTTGGAGGCTGTTGACTGAAGGGTATCAGTGGGGATGTTGAGGTCACCCATGATGATAGTGGGAATGTCAGTGGAAAGAAAGTGAAGAAGCCAGGTAGAGAATTGGTCAATAAAGGCAGTGGCAGGGCCTGGAGGTCGGTATATGACGGCCACTTAGAAGTTGGAGGGAGAGTAGATGTGGACCGATTGGACTTCAAAAGAGAGGAGGATTAGGGAGGGTAGAGATAGGATTGGGTTAAAGGTGCAGTTAGTAGAAAGGAGAAGACCCACTCCTCCTCCATGTCTGTTGCCAGGGGCAAGGGGTGTGAGTGAAGTGGAGGCCGCCGTAACACAGCGCAGCAGAGGAGGCGGAGTGGGAGGGTGTCAGCGTTGTTTCTGTGAGGCCGAGGAAGGCAATATTGCAAGAGAGAAAGAGGTCATGAATCACATGAAGCTTATTACAGATGTAGCGGGCATTCCAGAGTGCTCCACAGAGAGGGAGCAGGAAGGAGGGCGTCAAGGGCACTGTTATTACGTTGGAGAGATTACATTAGTTCATATTAGATAGCGAGTGGTAGGAGAGGGTAGTAATGGGAGGTATGAGCTGTGGGGTCCAGGATTGGGAGATATGTCCCCAGCAGTGAGGAGAAGCAGAGAGAGGGAGAGCAGGTGGGAGAAAGAGAGCGGCCAGCTTGTTTTATGTTTTATTAGGAGAGATCTGAGGTTGAAGAGCAGGTCAAGTGGGGAGGAAAGAGGGAAGAGGAGATGATTATTTGGTTAGAGGGTGCTGAGGTTTGGAGATAGCGAAGGAGAGTGAGAATTAATGGAGCAAACACTGTAAGGGCATATGTGAACATGGTGAAGGAGTAAGATGGGTTAATAGAAAAAAGTCCAAATAATAAGAACTGCTTATTTGGCAGACATACCCAAAAGATACACAGTGTGGAGTCCTGACTCCTGCCATGACTAACTGCCGTTGAAATAACTACAGTTTCTAGATGCTTTAGCTGCAGTGATACTTTGCTGCTACATATTTCTTATCCTAACATCACCCTCTCCATTAGTACAAAATATTGTCTTTCCGCTGACTCTAACACCATGTCTTTTCCCTCTTTCTAAATCTGAATCTGTCAAAAACTGAACTCCTTGTTTTTCCCCTTCTACTAAGCTACCTGAACTTAACCTGAAATTGCCATTTCCTTGTGTCGTTGTACCATAACTACCAAGCAGCATGCTTGCTGTCTTGTGGTTAGATTTGATTCAGATCTTTCATTCATTCACTATATCCAGTCACTTGCTCACTCATATCACCTGGCCCTCAAGAACATCCCTAGAATTCATCCTTTCCTTACATTTGACTCATACCGTTTGATTCAGTCTTTCCTGGACTACTGCAATTCTTCACTAATCAATCTCCCTAGTACTAAACTCTCTCCTCTCCAATCCCTCCTGAATGCAGAGGCCAGGATCATATTTGTGTCCAACTGCTACACTGATGCTGCCACCATGAGCCAGTCTTTGCACAAGTTGCCCTTTCGCTAGAGAGTGCAATATAAACTTATACCAAATTAACTGACTAGAAGCATGCGGTTTTTACACATTACGCTTTGATGATAGGCTTTTTATCCTATCACTTTTAAATTAATGTTTGAATCTTTTATCTCCTATGCATTATAATAAAATACCAATCTATTGGTTTTGTGCACATTCTGATGGGATATGGCAAGTGTGGTCATGAAGAATAATAATAAACTATAGAAAATTAGAATTAGTCTTATTGAAATTGTGTTTTTCCCTATTGGTGTTAATATACTGTACATGCCCATTGAATTTCAACTAAATCTATATAGTATGTATTACAATGTAACCCTAGGGCTCTGTTACTGCGACTACGACTAGAAAACATATAAAAGCTTCCATTGACCAATGACTTTTTAAATATTCTTGTATATACTCGTTGCTATTAATTACTTTGATATTGCTTGTATATTTCCACAGTATGACCTCTGGCATTTGCAGATAAGAAAAGCTTGTTTTACACACCAACATTGTAATCAAATAAGAATTGCTGTCTATGATTTATTCCAAATAATGACTGAGAAAATAGCTCCTGGTTTTCTATAATTAAATTGTGAGAGTAAATTGAGTAGAATCTCTGTAAATAGAATACAATGATTAGAAGAAATCTGTTGTAACATAATTTTCTTCATTATGCAGCTTTATTGCAGTGAAGTAGTAACCCTTAGGAGGATAAAAGTCTTGCAGCACTTAAATGTGGTCTTGGCCCTATTATTGTATCTAGTGTTGAATTATTATTACAGGCATATGCATTGAAACTAAACAAGCAAAGCAGTGTTGGACTGTGCGTGACATGGACCACCAGAGAATTAGGGGGCTCACAGAAAATTACTTACTAGGACTAGTAGGTTCTTGTGTGAATAACCTATTAAAGGCAATATATCCCATTAATACTGTTCATGCCGGTGTTGTTCTCTGTAGATTTGATTGCTTGCTGTTGGATCTCAAAAGCATTGTTGTGAGGAATAGTATGCTTAAATATGTAAAATATGAAGAACTGAAAGATAATTGGTGGGGCATTCTAACCCTATATCAGGGCAATTTTGATGCTTCCAACTTCTACGGCTTAAATTGTGGAATAGTTTAAGACAGTACAGATGATGTCTTTAACAGAAATACATAGGTGAATAAAATAAAAAATAAAGTAAATAGAGTTATTTGTAAGTAGTATGGAGCACAAATGCATTTTATTTACATAAAACTTACATTCCAGTTCCATGCGTAGGGTGGTGAAAAAGCTATTACATTTACACCCGGCATTACCATGTATGCATCAGATGGCAACTCAAGATAACCTATAGATTCTGAGTAGGAGCTGATAGTCATTACTCGGCAGCAGCCACAACACATGGTACAGAGCTACACAGTGCCACTCTGTACGCTGTATACATCCGGCCCTCGCTACAGCTGCTAACAGCTGATCTTTTGGGTGTCGGACTCCCATCAACCTGATATTGATGATCTCTTCTAAGGACAAGCCATTAATATCATTTGTCTGAAGAATCCCTTTAATTATTCATCCTTTTTTTGGGAAAATTAACTATATAAAAGGATTCTGATTATTCAATATTTTGAGATATTTTCATTATTTTAATGAATGCTAAAAATACATTAATAAACCAAAATATTTTTTAGAATTGAATACATCTGTAATTGTGATAAGCTGTCAGGGAATTCCATGGAAGCAGGCAGCCGTATTTGATATTTAAACTGTGCTTAAGCGATTATGAAAGTCTGACCTTGTGCTTTTGCTGTCACATAAAAAAGAATTTACATGGGAATTCTCAGTTCCAATATATCTGTTGGTAATACAAAGCACTGTCTTTAAAGTGGACCTGTCACCCGTACAAAGTGAAGACATTACACTTGGCTCGTGAAAAGCACCCTATTAATTACCTAACTCAGAGCTTCATTTATATAATTCAAACCCTTAAATGTTTATCTGCTCTTGTAAATTTACGGAATTGCTGCAAATTGTTTCTGTTAAAAAAAAGAATGATCCACTTTATATTGGTGATGTATCCATTCTCTGCGTCTGGAGGACAGAAGGTTTTTCCACCAACATAGAAGAGGGTCCTTTACTGTCAGGGCAGTGAGAATCTGGAATTCCTTGCCTGAGGAGGTGGTGATGGCAAACTCAGTCTAGGGGTTCAAGAGAGCCCTGGAGCATAACAATATTGTATCTCACAGTTATTAGGTTCTTTAGAAGGACGTATATCTGAGGATTTATTCTGACGGAATATAGGCTGAACTGAATGGACAAATGTCTTTTTTCGGCCTTGCTAACTATGTTACTTTGTTACAAACTATGTTACATTTTTTAAACTCTTTCGACTAGTAAAACTATATAGAAATACCGTATATACTCGAGTATAAGCAGACCCGAGTATAAGCCGAGGCACATAATTTTGCCATGGAAAACTGGGTAAGCTTATTGACTCGAGTATAAGCAGGGTATGCATTGCCCCCTCATCCCTGTCCTGGTATGCATGACTCCCCTGTCCTGTCCTGGTATAAATTGCTCCCTCATCCTGTCCTGGTATACATGGCTCCTCCGTCCTGTCCTAGTATGCATGGCTCCCCCGTCCCCTCCCTGTATGCATGGCTCCTTTTCCCTTATCCATGTATGAATGGTTCCTATTAAAAAAAAAAATCCTACTCAACTTCCATGTGCCCTCACAGCATCTCGTTGGCCCCATGCCCTCGTAGCATCTCGTTGGTCCCGGCGCTGGCAGCTTTTCCTGTGCTGAGCGATCATGTGGCACAGCTCATTAAGGTAATAAATATTCCCTCCACACCTATGGGAGTGGAAAGCTGTGCATAACACTATGTAACAAATTTTTATTTATTTTTTGTTCCTGGGTCCAAAGTGTGTTTTCCTAACCCGTTATGCCTAAAACAAATAGAAAATAGTTGTTGTTCCACAAAAACTTTGCTTTTGTGATCAGGACAATGAAATTTTAAAATATGTCTGTTTTCGGGAAAATTCTCGATTCTTATTCAATACGAAGTAGTCTTCTAGATTATTATTTAACTGCTAGAATTGTGCAGAAGTTTCTACAATTTTCCAGAATTATCTGGAAGTGTCTAGAAACTTTTAGAACTTTCTAGAACGTTCTCGGACTGTTCAATAGTAGTCATGCAAGTATGAAAGCACAGGTGACTCGATCCAACATTTCGGTTTATGTTATTGCTGAGTAAGAGAATAACGAATCATAGTTAAAGAGCAATTATTTGTTTAAGATGGCATCAAGAGGTTGTTTGCGCCCAGAAGACACATTTTGCAACGTGTGTGGACAATTTCTAAAGGCGAGTGAGAAAGTATTCAGTGAAAGCATGTCGTATGATGTGCGAGGCCTACAAGGCATATTTCGGCATGCCTGTCAGGGATCAAAACAAGTCCTGGGCACCTCATTTCACATGCGAATATTGCAAGAAAACTCTTGAAGGTAAGGTGAATAATTGCTGCTCGTTTACATGGCAGTGCTTTATTTTGTAGAATTTCAATGATTTAGATCGAGTACAGTTTAACCCCTTACTGCCCTCGGACGGAATAGTACGTCCGTAGCCAGTATCCCCCCGATTTGATGAGGGCTCCGGCAGTGAGCCCGCATCAAAGCCGGGACATGTCAGCTGTTTTGAACAGCTGACATATGCCCGCAATAGGCACGAGTGGAATCGCGATCCACTCTCGCCTATTAAGTAGGTAAATGCCGCTGTTAAACACTGACAGCGGCATTTAACAAGTTCTTCCGGCCGAAAATACGCACACCGCTGACCCCCGTCATGTGATCGGTGGTCATCGGTGCATCGGCATAACAATCAGAGGTCTCCCTCTATGGCTGTTATGCCGGATTGCTATGAGCACAACCCTGTTGTCTGCGCTCATAGCAATGCAGTAATTCTGCTACATAAAGGTGATCTGAGCATCACCTCTATGTAGCAGAGGCGATCGAGCTATGGCATCTTCTAGACTCCCATGGGGACTATTGAAGCATACTAAAAGTAAAAACAAATGTTTTAAAAAAAAAAAAAGTTCAAATCACCCCATTTTCGCCCCATTCAAAATAAAACAATAAAAAAAATCAAACATACACATATTTGATATCACTGCGTTCAGAATCGGCTGATCTATCAATAAAAAAAAGGATTAACCTAATTGCTAAACGGCGTTGCGACAAAAAAAGTCAAAACGCCAGAATTACCTTTTTTTGGTCGCTGCGACATTGCATTAAAATGCAATAATGGGCAATCAAAAGAACGTATCTGCACAAAAGTCGTGTCATTAAAAACGTCAGCTGGGCACGGAAAAAATAAGCTCTCACCTAACCGGAGATCACGCAATTTTTTTTAGCAAACTTAGATAAAGGAGAACCTAGACATGTTTGGTGTCTATGAACTTATAATGACCTGGAGAATCATAATGGCAGGTCAGTTTTAGCATTTAGTGAACTTAGCAAAAAAGCCAAACAAAAAAACAAGTGTAGGATTGCACTTTTTTTGAAATTTCACTGCACTTGAAATTTTTTTCCTGTTTTCGAGTACAAGACATGCTAAAACTAATTGAGTCTTTCAAAATTACAACTCGTCCCGCAAAAAGTAAGCCCTCACATGGCCATATTGATGGAAAAACCTCTGAAGGTGCTGATGCCACCACTGCATATCAAGTTAGGCCTCATCAAGCAATTTGTCACGGCTCCTGACAAGGAGTCAGCTGCTTTCAAGTACCTCCAAGATCTCTTTCCAAAGCTGTTCGAGGCAAAGGTCAAGGCTGGTATCTTCGTCGGACCACAGGTCAAGAAGATCATAGAATGTGACGAGTTCGCCAGGCTGCTGAACAGGACCGAGAAAACAGCTTGGAATAGTTTCGTTGCAGTGGTTCATGGCTTCCTAGGTAATCACTAGGCTGAAAACTATGCGCAGTTGGTTCAGACTCTCATAAAGAATTACGCCATAATGGGATGCAGAATGTCTCTCAAAGTCCATATCCTTGACGCTCATCTTGACAAGTTCAAGGAGAACATGGGCTCTTACTCAGAGGAGCAAGGCGAGCGCTTTCATCAAGATATATTGGACTTTGAACGTCATTACCAAGGACAGTATAACGAAAACATGATGGGGGACTACATTTGGGGCTTCTTCGATTAAGCGATTTGCTGTACACTCACAAATCTAGAAAAACTCATTTCTGAACCTTTTTGAGTGAGTTTTGATTGTCTTTATCTATTTACCATGCAAGTGTTGTTTTTTATTAGACCGCATGAACGAAAATATAATAATTTCCTTTTTTTGACACAATAAATACAAAATTTTCTGGCCTGTGGTCATAAAATCAAAGTTTGTGCTGAATGTAGTAGTTTTTCCATAGTCTTTAAACATAAGCAGTTGAAATATTACACTTGGAAGCCAGGAACAAAAATTGTGTTACATAGTGTAATCATTACCTTAATGAGCGAGGCCATGTGATCACTCTGCACAGGAAGAGCTGCTGGCGCCGGGACCAACGAGATGCTGCGAGGGCACGCAGGAGGGTGAGTAGGATGTCTTCTGGAATCTGCGGGTGTCACTGTGCATGCTATAAGAAAAATGAATATTCATTTCTCTTTAGCAGCAGCACAGGCTTTAGCCACAGCAGCTGGCTCCTGCCTCTGTCACCCATCGCTCCCCCTCCCTTGTTGGCTTTCTGGGACAATTGACTCGTGTATAAGCCAAGGGGGGCGTTTTCATCACAAACAAATCTGCTGAAAAGCTTGGCTTATACATGATATATATGGTAATTCATTTTTTTAAATGTTAGTCCAAATTAGAAATGTTCTTGGAGTAAAAAACAGTGCATATAGAATGCCTATAGACATGCTTTAATACCTTAACATTGTTACCAGTCTATTTATAAATGGCTCTCCTAAAAATCTCATGATACAGTATATATGTTCTGTTAAATGGTTGGTATTTTTTATTTTACTAATCTTGCCTGTCTATACCTAAACTTATTGTTGTCAATTTATGAGACTAGGTTTTGGAGAGTTTCTAGAACCAGCATGTGAAGCAAGTTTTGATAAAACTGCATATTTGCCTTATGCTAAGTCCTTATATAATCATTAGTATTTGATCAGTATTTTGCATTGTTATTCTTATGAGTCAAAACCAGCAGTAGAACCAATGACATACATAGAAAAAATAGGGCCCCATGGCAAAAGATCAAAAGTTGTAACTTTCCCCAACTCTGCAATAAATATTTTATATATATATTATATATATATTATATATATATATATGTGTGTGTTGAGACATATCTCACAACTTTTATGGGTCAGGAGTCAAACATGCATTATGTCCTTGTTGAAGCCCCTTAGTGTTCTCATGAGTCCAGTGACACTCCTTTTATGATCATTAACGAGTACTCTGCAAGGGAGCCCTCCACAGTCCCTACTCAGTATAAACGCCCCAGCAGCCCCTCACGAAGTATAATGGTCCCCACGAACACCCACTCAGTATGATGGCCCCACAGCCCATCACATAGTATTAGTGCCATCACACCACCCCAAGCAGTATTAGAGCCACCACAACCCCCCAAAGAATGAGGTCCACCACAGAACATCACTCAGCATGGGGGCCTTCTCAGTCTTCAACTTAGTGTTGTGACCCCCACAGTCCCCAATTCAATATGGGAGCCCTCACAGGTCACACAGCATTATGCCTCTCACAGCCTACCATTCAGTACAGTAGTTCCCATCAACCCTCCCCACTCAATATAATGGGCTGCACCAGTCTCCCACTCATTAGTATGGTCCCTATGAGCCTCTAACCTATCCCAAGGATTGACCATCAGCATAAAAGTTCCCGACAACTCCTTTAACCTCTTTACCCCCGGAGGTGGTTTGCACGTTAATGACCAGGCCAATTTTTACAATTCTAACCACTGTCCCTTTATGAGGTAATAACTTTGGAAAACGTCAATGGATCCCAGTGATTCTGAGAACGTTTTTTCTGAACATATTGTACTTCATGATAGTAATAACATTTCTTTGATATGACTTGCATTTATTTGTGAAAAAAAAATGAAATTTGGTGAAAAATTTGAAAATGTTGCAATTTTCCAACTTTGAAGTCTCATGCCCTTAAATCATAGAGATATGTCACACAAAATACCTAATAAGTACATTTCCCACATGTTTACTTTACATCAGCACAATTTTGGAAACAAATTTTTTTTTGTTAGGAAATTATAAGGGTTAAAAGTTGACCAGCGATTTCTCATTTTTACACCATTTTATTTTTAGGGATCACATCACATTTGAAGTCACTTTAGAGGGGTCTATATGATAAAAGATACTCAAAAGTGACACCATTCTAAAAAACTGCAACTCAAGGTGCTCAAAACCACATTCAAGAAGTTTATTATATTAAACTTTCAGGTGCTGCACAGGAATTTTTGGAATGTGGAAAAAAATGAAAATTTAACTATTTTCACAAAAAATTTACTACCAAGCCAATTTTTTTTATTTTGACAAGGGTAACTGGAAAAAATGGACCCCTAAATTTGTTGCGTAATTTCTCCTGAGCATGCCGATACCCCAGATGAGGAAGATAACCACTGTATGGGCGCACGGCAGAGCTTGGAAGAGAAGGCGCGCCATCGACTTTTTGAATGCAAAATTTGCTGGAACAATTGGCGGACGCCATGTCACATTTGGAGAGCCCCTGATGTGCCTAAACAGTGAAAATCGCCCAAAAATGACACCATTTTCGAAACTATACCCCTCAGAGAACTGATATAGATGTGTGGTGAGCACATGGAACCCTCAGGTGCTTCACAGAAGTTTATAACGTTCTGAACGGAGTTCAGATTTTGCTGGAATGGTTTGAGGGTGCCATGTAACATTTGTAGAGCCACTGAGGTGCCAGAACAAAAGAAACCCCCTATATGTGAACTAATTTTACAAACTACACCTCTCTATGAATTCATTTAGGGATGCAGTGATCATATTGACACCATGGGTGTTTCGCAGAATTTTATACCATTGGGCAGTGAAGACAAAATAACTAAATTTTTACCACCAAAATTTAGTTTTAGCCCCAGATTTTACATTTTTACACATGTGGGTAAAAATTGCACCAAAATTTGTCCCATAATTTGTACTGAATGTGGCTGTACAGTACTATTTAGCCATACGGTGAGACTCGGGAGGAATGGAGCACTACTTGCCTCCTGGAGCACAGATTTTCCTAGAACAGTTTGTGGACTTTGTGCTACCAGTAACATTGAAGCCCCCTAGATTTGAAGCTTTTATTGGGAACATTTTAATAACATTTGGGATCACAGTTATCACACTATGAGACTATCATTTTTTGCAGGCTGATCGCTTCTACAGCATGAGGATGCAACAGCATCCCCATGCTATAGAAACTGTCAGCACTGCACTGACAGACAAACTTGCTCATCTGCTCAAACTGGGCTCAAACTGGGCATAATCAGAGAGTTTCCTAGGTCTGGTGACCCAAATGTAGTCACTCCACGAGGTCTCCGATCCAAAGACAGAGGGGCTATCAGCCCCCTGCCGATCTCCCGGAATGCTGCAATCATGTTTGATCGCTGAATTTTAGGGTTTAAAGTGCCATGATCGGTCTATGATCGCTCCTGGCACTTAGTGCCGGGTGTCAGCTGTGTGCACCGGCGATCGACCGTCCCTGGTCAAATAGGCCCCGGGAAAATGGACGGATTATTACGTTTGATGTCAGAAACTGATTAAGGTGTTTTAAGATGATTTTATAATGTATACTGTTGTGAATGGGTTTGAAATGAGTTCTGAGCAGAGGCTCCCTCTGGTGGTTACAAGCGGTACTAGTGAGGATTGTGAGGACTGGGAATCAGGTGTTACTGATTGGTCTTATATAAGGGAGTCATTTTCCCATCAGGGTTGCCGGTGATCAATTGTTCTGGTCTGAATCCTTCTTTCCAGTTTCCCTTGTAGCCTGCTGTGTCGTGTCTGCATCTCCTGCTATCAGATAAGACAATTTCTTATTTTGTGTTTTTGCTATATTTTTGCATTTTGTCCTGCACTTCTGTGGGGGCCTTCAGGGTCCCCTCCGGGGGCTTTTGCCCTCTCAGTTTAGTCCAGCCACTGTGTTTTGTACTTTTGCTTTTTCCAGTTTTTTTTCAGTGGCTGCTGTTTTGTTTTTGTTACACCAGAGAGCTAATTTGGGTGGTAGAGGTCGTGTGATCTCAGGTGATTTTGAAATTAGTAGAGTTGGTGTTTTTTCAGGGTTTTCTGAGATTGCAGTAAGTACCCTTCCTATCCTTTTCTATTTAGATAGTTTGGGCCCCAGCGTTTGCTCATACTGTTTTCTTTCTGTGTCAGTATTTCCTCTTGTCTGACCGCCATTGCATGTTTGGGGGCTTTCTATTATCTTTGGGGTTCTGCTCCGGGGCAGATAGCTTTCCTATTTCTATCTTTGGGTGTGATTGGTTTCTCGGGCTGTGACGAGGCGTCTGGGACCAACGTGGGAACGCTCCACGGCTGCCTCTAGTTGCGGTGGTTAGTCAGGGTACTGCAATCTCATAGATTCCAACTGCTCTGGTGTATTTCCTTTTTTACCTGCACTCCTCAGCTACCGTAACATAACAGTATCACCGGCCATAAAAATTGTATGGTACTCACAGAAGGGAAAAAATATTTTGAAGGAAGAAAAGTTGTCAGAGATATTTTTTTGTTTGTTGCATTTTTTTTTTTTTTCCCTCTGTATCTCTGGGTGCTGGGGAGGATCTTTTCTCCCAATGGAGTTTGCACAGTTGTCTGGCCGTGTGGATCAGCTTGCCACTGAGGTTCAGAGTATTGCTGCATATCTTGCTAGGTTGCCTGTTGTGGAACCTAGGATCCCCATGCCAGATTTGTTTTTAGGGGATCGAGCTAAGTTTCAGAATTTCAAAAATAATTGTAAATTGTTTCTTGCCTTAAAATCTAAGTCCTCAGGAAACGCAGCGCAGCAGGTTCAAATTATCATCTCTCTCCTGCGCGGCGATCCTCAGGATTGGGCTTTTTCCCTGATACCTGGGGATCCTGTTTTGAGTGATGTTGATGCATTTTTTCAGGCTTTGGGGTTATTGTACGATGAGCCTAATGTCACTGATCAAGCTGAAAAAGCCTTGTTGGCATTAAATCAGGGGCTTGATGACGCTGAGTTATACTGTCAGAGATTCCGTAGGTGGGCAGTCCTGACCAAGTGGAATGACGACGCTTTGGCGGCCCTTTTCCGGAAGGGTCTGTCGGATAATGTAAAGGATGTTATGGTGGGATTCCCTGTCCCCTCTGGTCTCAATGACTCTATGTCATTAGCGATTCAAATTGACAGACGTTTGCGTGAGCGGAGAAGTATGCGTGGAGTGGTGTTGCCTTGTGAGCCAGCTGCTGAGCCCATGCAGTGTGATGGAGTGGTGTCTGGGGCACAGCGTCATGAGTTTCGAAAGCGCAATGGGTTATGTTTCTACTGTGGTGATGCCTCTCATGCTATTTCAGTCTGCCCTAAGCGGGGAAGACATTTTGCACGCTCAGTTGTCTTGGGTAGTGTTCAGACTAAGTTTTTATTAACTGTCACTCTGATATGCTCTCTGTCCTCATTTTCTGCTCAGGCTTTCGTTGATTCTGGAGCAGCTATTAACCTGATGGATTATGATTTTGCTAAACGTTGTGGGTTTCCCATGATACCCCTACAGAAGTCTATTCCTTTACTGGGGATCGATTCTACCCCTTTGGCTGAGAATAAACCCCAGTTTTCTACTCAGGTGATAATGAGGGTTGAACCTGATCACCAGGAGTGCTGCAAATTTTTGGTTCTATATAATCTGCATGACATTATAGTGCTGGGTTTCCCTTGGTTACAGTCTCATAATCCTGTTTTGGATTGGAAATCTGTGTCTGTAACCAGTTGGGGCTGCCAATGTGTTAATACCAACACTCTTGTTTTTTCTGCCTCCCCCCAGGCTGAGGATGTTCCTGACTTTTTGTTTGATTTTTCTGATGTGTTTAGCGAAAGTAAATCTGCATCCTTACCTCCCCATAGGAGCTATGACTGCGCTATTGAATTAGTGCCAGGTAGTAAATTCCCTAAAGGTCGCCTTTTTAACTTGTCTGTACCTGAACATGACGCTATGCGGTCTTATATCAAGGAATCATTGGAGAAGGGTCATATCAGACCATCCTCTTCACCCTTAGGTGCCGGTTTTTTCTTTGTGGCCAAAAAAGATGGTTCATTAAGGCCGTGTATTGATTATCGTCTCTTGAACAATATTACTGTGAAATATCAATACCCGTTACCCTTGATTTCTGACCTGTTTTCCAGGGTGAAAAACGCTACTTGGTTTACCAAGCTTGACCTCAGGGGGGCGTATAACCTTATTCGCATTAAGCACGGGGATGAATGGAAGACGGCATTTAACACCCCTGAAGGGCATTTTGAGTACCTTGTGATGCCCTTTGGGCTCACTAATGCTCCTTCCGTCTTCCAGTCCTTCATGAATGACATTTTCAGGGATTTTGTGGACAAGTTTCTGATTGTTTATTTGGATGATATCTTGATTTTTTCTAATGACTGGGACTCTCATGTGAAACATGTTCGAACTGTATTCCAGATTTTGAGAGAGAATGCTCTGTATGTGAAGGGATCAAAGTGTCTTTTTGGCGTACAGAAGATCTCATTTCTGGGATTCATTTTGTCCCCATCTGTTATTGAAATGGACCCGGTCAAGGTTCAGGCCATCTGTGATTGGGTCCAACCTACTTCATTAAAGGCTCTTCAGAGATTTTTGGGTTTTGCCAATTTTTATCGTAAATTTATTGGTAATTTCTCGGTTATTGTTAAACCATTAACTGATTTGACCAGAAAGGGTTCTGATGTGGTGAATTGGCCTCCTGAGGCAGTCTCTGCGTTTCAGGAACTTAAGCAGAGATTCACTTCTGCTCCTGTTCTACGGCAGCCTGATGTTTCTCTGCCATTTCAGGTGGAGGTTGATGCCTCTGAAATTGGGGCAGGTGCCGTTTTGTCCCAAAAAGATCCAGAGACCTCTAAAAGTAACCCTTGTGCCTTTTTCTCTCGAAAATTTTCTCCTACTGAACGTAATTATGACGTGGGTAATCGGGAGTTATTGGCCATGAAGTGGGCTTTTGAAGAGTGGAGACATTGGCTGGAGGGAGCCAAACATCAGGTGGTGGTCCTTACAGACCATAAGAATCTGGTCTATCTGGAATCTGCCAAGCGACTCAATCCTAGACAGGCCAGGTGGGCCTTGTTTTTCACACGTTTTAATTTTGTGGTTTCCTTTCTTCCTGGCACTAAGAATGTTAAGGCAGATGCCCTCTCGAGGAGTTTCCTTGCGGACTCTCCTGAGCTATCTGATCCCTCTGTTATTTTGAAGGAGGGTGTAGTTCTTTCCGCCATCTCGCCCAATTTGAGACTTGCTCTGGAGGGGTGTCAGGAGGATAGGCCCGAGCGCTGCCCTGTTGGAAAATTGTTTGTCCCGGACCAATGGAAAAAGAGTGTGATGTCTGAGATTCATTGTTCCGCATTGGCTGGGCATCCCGGAATTTTTGGTACCAGAGACTTGGTTAGTCGGTCCTTTTGGTGGCCTACCTTGTCTCGCGATGTCAGGGAATTTGTGCAGTCCTGCGGGACTTGCTCTCGCTCCAAGCCTTGCTCTCGCTCTAGTGGTTTGTTGATGCCATTGCCTGTGCCCAAGAGACCATGGACCCATATTGTCATGGGTGCATCGCCACGAAGATCGTCGCGATTGCACATTCTGACTTCTCACAGCTGAGCTGCTGTTTCTTTGTGTTTGGTAATGAGAGAGTTAATTTTACCTAGCTCTTTGCTAAGACTAGGTCCAGCCTCGCCCGGCTGCTTTGGATTATGTTCTAATTAGTTTCCTTTATATTCCTGCCAGTCTGGGTGTTGGATGCCGGTGAAAGCATTCATATAGTTTAGCAGACTGGAGCGGTTCTGAGAATACTTAAGCTAAGAGCTCCTTAGTTGTTTTTACTCTTATAGCTTATAGTTTATCTCTGAGACCTTAGGTGTTCCTACTATGTGTGAGTGTTGTATGTAAGACTTTATTTACTTTATTTCTTGTCTTTCTTGTATGTCTTTCTGTTCATTAACCGTTACTTGGTCATTCCCTTTGGTGGTATTCAGGGTCCTTCTTAGGACTAGAATACAGTTGGCAGGGATTGATAGGAGACAGGGTTTACGCTGGTGGCCTGGACCTCTGTACCTTTAACAGTACCTCCAGGTTGAGGGATTAGTTAGGACCCCAGTTAGGGTCAGCTTAGACCCCGGTCACCCTCTAGCCGGAGACAGCGTATAACGGATTCCGTTTTGACCCACTGGACTTTCTGTCAGGTAAATCTATGTTATCATATAGCTATGCGCATGTTATATAGTATGTTGCCCTTTTGATATAGATTATTGTCATCACATATATATATCTGCTATACAGCGTGACATTTTCACCGGCCCATACTAAAGATTCTCCCCAGCTATCATGGATCCAGTAGCCCAGCTGGCCCGGCAGTTGCAGGGATTGTCCATGGAGTTGGCAGACATTAAGTCCAAGGTTTTGTCCCCCCCGGAGCAAACCAGATCTGAACCTAAGGTTGCTCTCCCGGACAGGTTCACTGGTGGGCGGGACAAATTTTTTACTTTCCGGGAGGCATGTAAATTGTACTTTCGGCTGCGGCCTCGGTCATCTGGGAGTGAAGAGCAGAGGGTGGGAATTGTTATCTCGCTCTTACAAGGGGATCCTCAATCTTGGGCGTTCTCTATTCTCCAGGCTCCCCAGATCTCCAGTCAGTGGATCGATTTTTTACTGCCCTGGGTCTGGTATATGATGATCCGGATCGAGTCTCCCTTGCTGAAACAAGGTTACGTAAAATACGGCAAGGAAATCGTCCAGCGGAGGAATATTCTTCTGAGTTCCGTAGATGGGCAACAGATACTCAGTGGAATGACCCAGCTCTTAGGAGCCAGTTTTGTCAAGGGTTGTCTGACAAATTAAAAGATGTGTTGGCTCAGTATGATTCTCCTCCATCACTGGAGGCTGCTATGGCCCTCGCTATTCGCATTGATAGACGTCTTCGGGGAAGACGCGAGGTAACTCCGCCCCCCGTGATGACTCCACCTACTACTAAAGTCCCTTATACTGAGGTTCCCTGGTCTGTTCTGAGGAACCCATGCAGTTGGGAGGGACATCATTTTGTAGGAGGGAATCAGCGGTGCGCCGCAAGACTAGAAGGTGTTTCTTTTGCGGGAGAGAGGGACATTTTGTTGGGGGGTGTCCATCACGGACCTCTTTGAACCAAGGAGTTAACCTGGGAGTGTGTATTTCGTCCCCAAATCCCTCTCAGTTTCTCGTGCCTGCGGAGGTGTGTGATTGGTACTAGAACTGAGAGGATTTCTGTTTTTCTTGATAGTGGGTCCGGGGCTAATCTGGTGGACGCTCGGTTTGCCCAGGTGCATGGTATGCAACTGAGTGTATTGGCCAAACCGGTCCCTATACTCTCTATTGATTCTAGACCTCTTGGTCAAGGTAGCTTGGTACAAGCTGTTCATAACATAGATCTTCGAGTAGGGGCAATTCATAAAGAGCAATTGTCTTGTTATGTGTTGGAGGGTCTGCCTGCTCCTATTGTGTTGGGACTTCCTTGGTTGGCTAAACATAACCCAGTGATTGATTGGCAATCCAGAAAGATAAGCCAGTGGGGTGAATTTTGCAAGAATAACTGCATGAGCACGGTCATCGGTGCGGTTGTGCCTAGGACTTTGCCTCCTTTTCTGGAGGACTTTTGGGAGAAGTTCTCAGAGGAGGGGTGTAAAGAGTTACCTCCTCATCGCACATATGACTTCTCAATAAAGTCGCTTCCTGATGCCTTATCTTGTACTTTCCCAGGGGTCGGGAAGACGGATGATCCGGTTCCTATTCCTCAGGAGGGAGTTGTAGTGTCAGCTGTATGCTCTGAGCTTGAGGGGGAGGTATTGGGGGCTCAGGGGGACGCCCCTGTGGGACTTCCAGGGAGACTGATAGTTCCAGATCGCTTAAGACTGAAGGTTACGGAGAACCCTTACATACGGATGGCTGATAGGAGGAGAATTTCTGGTCTAGATCTGAAGGTGAACGATCTGGTTTGGTTGTCTACCAGGAATATAAAACTTAAAGTTCCCTCCTGGAGGTTGGGTCCCAGATTCATCGGGCCATACAGGATCAGTTCCATAATTAATCCTGTGGCATTTCGTCTGGACCTCCCTCCTACGTTTAAAATTCATAATGTGTTTCACAAGTCATTACTTAAAAAGTATATGGCACCAGTCATACCGTCACCTCTACCTCCTCCTTCAGTGGTAGTCAATGATAACGTGGAAGTTCATTGGAGGGGGTATGGTCCTGAGGAGAGGACGTGGGTCCCTGCGTCTGATGCTAACGCAGATCGATTGGTTCGGACCTTTCACACAATTTACCCGGACAGACCTGGTCATGAGGGTCCGGAGGCCCCTCGTAGAAGGGGGGGTACTGTCATGGGTGCATCGCCACGAAGATCGTCGCGATTGCACATTCTGACTTCTCACAGCTGAGCTGCTGTTTCTTTGTGTTTGGTAATGAGAGAGTTAATTTTACCTAGCTCTTTGCTAAGACTAGGTCCAGCCTCGCCCGGCTGCTTTGGATTATGTTCTAATTAGTTTCCTTTATATTCCTGCCAGTCTGGGTGTTGGATGCCGGTGAAAGCATTCATATAGTTTAGCAGACTGGAGCGGTTCTGAGAATACTTAAGCTAAGAGCTCCTTAGTTGTTTTTACTCTTATAGCTTATAGTTTATCTCTGAGACCTTAGGTGTTCCTACTATGTGTGAGTGTTGTATGTAAGACTTTATTTACTTTATTTCTTGTCTTTCTTGTATGTCTTTCTGTTCATTAACCGTTACTTGGTCATTCCCTTTGGTGGTATTCAGGGTCCTTCTTAGGACTAGAATACAGTTGGCAGGGATTGATAGGAGACAGGGTTTACGCTGGTGGCCTGGACCTCTGTACCTTTAACAGTACCTCCAGGTTGAGGGATTAGTTAGGACCCCAGTTAGGGTCAGCTTAGACCCCGGTCACCCTCTAGCCGGAGACAGCGTATAACGAATTCCGTTTTGACCCACTGGACTTTCTGTCAGGTAAATCTATGTTATCATATAGCTATGCGCATGTTATATAGTATGTTGCCCTTTTGATATAGATTATTGTCATCACATATATATATCTGCTATACAGCGTGACACATATCTCTATGGATTTCATTTCCGATCTTCCTGTTTCTCAGAGAATGACCACCATCTGGGTAATTTGTGATAGGTTTTCCAAAATGATACATCTTGTGCCATTACCTAAGTTGCCTTCCTCCTCTGAATTGGTGCCGTTGTTCCTTCAGCACGTGGTTCGTTTACACGGCATTCCTGAGAACATTGTGTCTGACAGAGGAGTCCAGTTTGTTTCCAGATTTTGGAGGACTTTTTGTTCTAAACTGGGTGTTCAATTGTCTTTCTCCTCGGCATTTCATCCTCAGACCAATGGTCAAACTGAGAGAACAAACCAGACATTGGAGACTTATCTAAGATGCTTTGTGTCTGCTGATCAGGATGACTGGGTCTCTTTTTTGCCTTTGGCTGAGTTTGCTCTTAATAATAGGGCTAGCTCTGCCACTTTGATGTCTCCGTTTTTCTGTAATTCTGGGTTTCACCCTCGATTTTCTTCAGGACAGACGGAGGCTTCTGTCTGTCCAGGTGTTGACTCTGTTGTTGAGCGTATGCAGCAGATTTGGGACCAGGTAGTGGAGAGGTTGTCCCTCTCTCAGGAGAAGGCCCAGCGGTTTGCTAACCGGCATAGGACTGATGGTCCTCGGTTTAGGGTGGGGGACTTGGTCTGGTTGTCCTCAAAGAATATTCCTATGAGAGTAGCATCTCCTAAATTTAAGCCTAGGTTCATTGGACCTTATAAGATCATGGAGATTATTAATCCTGTTTCTTTTCGTTTGCTTCTTCCAGGGACATTTAAGATCCATAACGTGTTCCACAAGTCCTTGTTGAAGAGGTTTGTTGAGCCAGTGGTTCCTGCTGCTGTGCCTCCTGACCCTTTTTTTTGGTTGAGGGCAATCTGGAGTATGTGGTTGAGAAAATATTGGATTCTCGTTTTTCTAGACGAAGACTCCAGTATTTGGTTAAATGGAGAGGTTATGGTCAGGAAGACAATTCTTGGGTGTTTGCTTCGGACATCCATGCTAGGAGACTTATCCGTGCGTATCATAGAACTCATCCTGACCGACCTGGTTGCTCAAATGAGGGTTCGGTGACCCCTCCTCAAGGGGGGGGTACTGTTGTGAATGGGTTTGAGATGAGTTCTGAGCAGAGGCTCCCTCTGGTGGTTACAAGCGGTACTAGTGAGGATTGTGAGGACTGGGAATCAGGTGTTACTGATTGGTCTTATATAAGGGAGTCATTTTCCCATCAGGGTTGCCGGTGATCAATTGTTCTGGTCTGAATCCTTCTTTCCAGTTTCCCTTGTAGCCTGCTGTGTCGTGTCTGCATCTCCTGCTATCAGATAAGACAATTTCTTATTTTGTGTTTTTGCTATATTTTTGCATTTTGTCCTGCACTTCTGTGGGGGCCTTCAGGGTCCCCTCCGGGGGCTTTTGCCCTCTCAGTTTAGTCCAGCCACTGTGTTTTGTACTTTTGCTTTTTCCAGTTTTTTTTCAGTGGCTGCTGTTTTGTTTTTGTTACACCAGAGAGCTAATTTGGGTGGTAGAGGTCGTGTGATCTCAGGTGATTTTGAAATTAGTAGAGTTGGTGTTTTTTCAGGGTTTTCTGAGATTGCAGTAAGTACCCTTCCTATCCTTTTCTATTTAGATAGTTTGGGCCCCAGCGTTTGCTCATACTGTTTTCTTTCTGTGTCAGTATTTCCTCTTGTCTGACCGCCATTGCATGTTTGGGGGCTTTCTATTATCTTTGGGGTTCTGCTCCGGGGCAGATAGCTTTCCTATTTCTATCTTTCGGTGTGGTTGGTTTCTCGGGCTGTGACGAGGCGTCTGGGACCAACGTGGGAACGCTCCACGGCTGCCTCTAGTTGCGGTGGTTAGTCAGGGTACTGCAATCTCATAGATTCCAACTGCTCTGGTGTATTTCCTTTTTTACCTGCACTCCTCAGCTACCGTAACATAACAGTATACGATTCGACTAATTGTTATCTTTGCTTATGGTATCATTTACTCGAAGTGTAAATTTTTCTACACAACCACTTCAACTGGTCAAATTCACCACTGACAATCTGTACATATCAGTTTTTAATATACCTATTACTTAGTTTTTAAACAATCATAATTAAATTAAAATATTGAGGGTTGAGCATTCCGATACCAAAACCCTATTCCGATACCTGAAATCCAATGTAAGTCTATGGGAACAAAATATCGGAATTTAAAAACATTAAATGTTTTTTTTTTCATTCTAAAACCAGTATTAAATAGTGGCTGGAGCAATACATTGTTAAATCTTACACATTACTGAGTTTTCATGCTGTCATATTGACCCTCATAAACAGTTCACCTCTACATCAGCCCACTGACATTTTCACAAATGATGTCTGTTCTTGTTTTTGCAGATCTCAAAAGTTACTTTTTATTGAAAGCAAATAATACTTTTTTCAAGACAGCTGACCAAAAGTAATTTAAACCTCCCATTTCAAGAAAGGGCAATATAATCTTAAAATATATATTCATTGCACTTCTATTTAACTTTTACAAATAAATTTGCTCCTCTAATGTTGCAAGTTGCAACATTTTTAGGCATATAATGACATTATTATTTACTTATGTCTGCTACAGTCTTGTTAAAAAGGTAAAATATAAACTATTAGGTAACGTGGTGCCGAAGATCATCATACTGATAGAAGTCATGTTCATTACTTTCCCACTTTCGCTACACAAAAACTTGGTAGACAAAGCAGCATATACTAAAAACACAAACGGCTTACATGATGAAGTGAATGAATAGCTTATACGTATATGAGGATATGCGCTAATGTGTCGAAGTGAAATAAATAACAAATGCTGCAATCAGAAATGAAGGTATGAGTCCAAAGAGTCCTGTTCCAATCTGTGAGTGTGATTCCTCAATACAAGGACGACATCTATTTTATTTGGTCTGGTGGAGAGGAATCTTTTAATCATTTTTTAAGTATTATCAATAAAAATTATTTTAATTTAAAATTCACCTCCACCATTAGTAAAGTAGCTGTTAATTTTCTGGACATTACTATATTTGTAATGAAGGGTCATTTTGATGCAAAATCATATAGTAAACCCACAGATTGCAGTAGCTTCATTTTAACTGATCGCTGCCACCTTCAAGTGTGGCTAGATAAAATTCCAAGAGAGAAACTAATGTGAATTAGAAAAAATTGTACTAAAATACAGAACAACAAACATGTCCAAAGACATATTAATTATAGAGGAATCTCCACCATAATAGTGCTTTCCAAAGTATAAGGGTATGTGCACACGTTGCGGATTTAGATTTCCGCAGAGTTTTTGGATGCGCAGAAACGCATCAAACCCACAGTGTAGTGCACAGCCAATGTAAATTTATGAGAAACGCAGTTTGTTGTGTACATGCTGAGGAAAAAATCGTGCAGATTCGCAGCGTTTTATTTTCCACAGCATGTCAATTCTTTGTGCTGATCTTCAGCGTTTCTGCACCCATTGACTTGCATTGATTCTGGCACATCTGCAGCAAAACCGCAGGTCTAAAAAAGATCTGTGGTTTTGCTGTGGATGAAACGCTGCAGATCGGGAAGAGGGAAGTGTGTGGGCAGTGACTGTGTGCGTGTATAGTGTGTGGGCAGTTACTATGTGAGTGTAAGATGTGTGCCGGGCTATGTGGGTGTGCGTGTATAGTGTGTGCCGGGTTATGTGTGTGTGCGTGTGTGGGGGGGTTGCCGGGGCTGTCCGGGAGGTCTACAGGGGTTGCCGGACTGTCGGGGCTGTCCGGGGGTATCCAGGGCTATCGGGGGGTCTGCAGGGCTGTGTGGGGGTCTGCGGGGCTGTGGGGGTCTGCCAGGGCTAAAAAAAAAAAAAACACATACAGAACATACATGTAACATACAGAACATACAGTACATACATATAACATACAGAACATACACATAACATACAACACATAACATAGAGTACATACTTACCAAACATCTAGTCACCGAAGCAACCGCGTCTCCTTTAATAAAAATAAAGTAAAAAACCAACCTATACTCACCTTTCCGCCATAGTCTAATTATTAACGAGTGTCCCACAACGATCTCCGGTGTAGAACACTGACATCGGGTGATGTCAGTTCTCTACATGGCCTCCACAATGCACTGACAGCAGAGATAATCCTCTGCGGTGTATTTCCCTCCACCGCCGGGAGAGAGTGAGGTCACTTAAGTTTATTTTCTCACCAGCAATGCTCGGTAAGGAAATTCCCATGCAGCATTTGCCGTAAAGTGAGAGAATGAACTCAGGTAACCTCAGTGATGCACTGCAGGAGCCATTGTCTCCTGTTAGTGTGTCTCTGGAGGCCCTATAGAGCAGTGACATCACTGTTCTATAGGGGAAATCGTCGTGGGACACTCGTTATTAATTGTACTGCGTCAGACAGGAGTATACTATTGTTTTATTTTTTACTTTTTATTGCAGGAGAACAATGGCATCGCATGGATTGAGCGTGCAATAAGGATGGCAAACCGTGTTGTGTTTTATTTAATTAAAAAAATGTATTCTTATATGTGTGTTTTTTTAACCTTTTGATACTATAAGACTATAAGATTAATAATGGATAGGCATCTTAATGACGCCTCTCTATTATTACCTGGGCTTAATGTCACCTTACAATAGCAAGGTGACATTAACCCCTTATTGTCCCATATGCCACTGCTACACGGCAGTGGGAAGAGAGGGGCTAAGTGCCGGAATTGGCACATCATACAGATGCACCAATTCTGGGGCGGCTGGGTGCTGGCATTTTTAGCCAGGGGGCGCCAATATCCATGGCCCCTTCCTAGGCTATGAATATCAGCCCGCAGCTGTCTGCATAGCCTTTCTGGCTATAAATTATAGGGGGACCCCACATCATTTTCTTTTGGGGGACCCCCTATTTTAATAGCCAGTAAAGGCTAGCTGCGTGCTGATATTCATAGCCTCGGAAGCTCCATGTGTATTAACTCCTTCCCAGGCTAGAAATATTGGCCACGGCCATCGGCTTTACTCCTCTGGTGCAGAAAATTGAGCAGGAGCCCACGCCATTTTATTTCCCAATTTTTTTTAAAGTAAAGATTTTGCGTGAAGATTTTGTGTGTGTGTGTCTTTAACTATTTATGTACCATTTTTATCTATCCCATATCTATCTATCTATCTATCTATCTATCTATCTATCTATCTATCTATCTATCTATCTATCTATCTATCTATCTATCTATCTATCTATCTATCTATCTATCTATCTATCCATATCTATCTAATATCTATCTATTGTCATCTATCTATCTATCTATTATCATCTATCTATCTATTATCATCTATCTATCTATCTATCTATCTATCTATCTATCTATTATCATCTATCTGTATTTGTAATGGAGTATGGGTTGGACAAATGTAAAAGAGGAGGTTGGACAAGAAATTACATCACAAATCTTTTTTTTATTAAATAACATCTTTATTTAGCTTAAAAAAGCGAAAACAAATCTGCATGAAATAAACACATGAAAAAATGCATCAAATTCGCATAAAAAAATGCATAAAAAAGCACCTACATTTTCTGCCAAGAGGTGTGAATTCTGTGCAGAAAATTTTGCAAGCTAATCTGCAACGTGTGCACATTCCCTAACTACAACAGGGGTATGTTAAGAATTCATAGCCAGAATAATTGGATAACAAGTATCCGGACACACCACTCACAAGGAGGTATAATATAAAACTATATATTTTATTGAAGAATATATGACACAAAAATTCATAAAAATCATGGATGACACACATAGGGTAGGAGGAAAAAAGTATACTCAAGTAAGCCACACATGGTAGAGTGGAAATTGTAGCCGGCAATGGGTTAGTGCCATCTACAGTACAGACCAAAAGTTTGGACACACCTCCTCATTCAAAGATTTTTCTGCATTTTCATGACTATGAAAATTGTAGAATCACACTGAAGGCATCAAAACTATGAATTAACTCATGTGGAATTATACATTACACTTTACAAAAAAGTGTGAAACAACTGAAAATATGTCTTATATTCTAGGTTCTTCAAAGTAGCCACCTTTTGCTTTGATTACTGATTTGCACACAGAAAAGGTGAACGGCTGGACTCTACATACCTAGTTCCCACCATGAAGCATGGAGGAGGTGGTGTGATGGTGTGGGGGTGCTAATTTGCAAATGCTTAGCATATCAAGTGCCAATAGTGCAAAGCAGGATATCATATTCAGAATTTAGAACATACCCATATCTGAATGAAGAGCCCGTCCACAGTACCACAGACACCCCGACGTGCGTTTCACAGAATGCTTTTTCAAGGGGAGGTGTGTGTAGTGTCCTACCTCATCTTGCTTTTGTATCCTCTCTCAGTAGATCAAGAATCATAGATTACGCATGCCACAGCTGCCCCCACGTCCCAGGTGCATTGATTTCCAGTGCTCATTCCCGGCGTACGGTGAGGAATC
This sequence comes from Oophaga sylvatica, assembly GCA_033576555.1. Classification (NCBI taxonomy): domain Eukaryota; kingdom Metazoa; phylum Chordata; class Amphibia; order Anura; family Dendrobatidae; genus Oophaga; species Oophaga sylvatica. The sequence goes on along the minus strand of JARQOD010000004.1, from coordinate 335,456,792 downwards.
AGTAGAGGCCTTTGATCAATGCAGGTATTGCGTGCGCAGTGCGCATGTGCATCGCCATTTTTTTGAAGACAAAAGAGGAATAGGTATTACTAAACTATTGTATGTGCGCATGTGATGAAAGGAAGGGGACTTCAAACATACAGACATTCAGGGATACATAGTAAAGCAAATAATACAATACACAAAAAATTTATAATTTATAATATATATATAACCATACAGAGAATATATGTGCGCCGGGAACGGGAGCACCGGTACAGGAACAGAGGCACACATAAAATATGCGCCTGTGCCTTGCCTCCACAGCGACCACGCCATCAGCACACACACACACATGCAAACATACAATAGTCGGGCTTTTATTGCTGAGTGGCCAGACGGAAGCCTCTCCTCAGTGCAAGACATATGAAAGCCCACATAGAGTTTGCTAAAAAACACATGAAGGACTCCCAGACTATGAGAAATAAGATTCTCTGGTCTGATGAGATGAAGATAGAACTTTTTGGTGATAATTTTAAGCGGTATGTGTGGAGAAAACCAGGCACTGCTCATCACCTGCCCAATACAATCCCAACAGTGAAACATGGTGGTGGCAGCATCATGCTATGGGGGTGTTTTTCAGCTGCAGGGACAGGATAGCTGGTTGCAATTGAAGTAAACATGAATGCGGCCAAGTACAGAGATATCCTGGATGAAAACCTCTTCCAGAGAGCTCTGGACCTCAGACTTGGCTGAAGGTTCACCTTCCAACAAGACAATGACCCTAAGCACACAGCTAAAATAACAAAGGAGTGGCTTCAGAACAACTCTGTGACCATTCTTGACTGGCCCAGTCAGAGCCCTGATCTAAACCCAATAGAGCCTCTCTGGAGAGACCTGAAAATGGCGGTCCACCAACCTTCACCATCCAACCTGACAGAACTGGAGAGGATCTGCAAGGAAGAATGGCAGAGGATCACCAAATCCAGGTGTGAAAAACTTGTTACATCATTCCCAAAAAGACTCATGGCTGTACTAGCAGAAAATGGTGCTTCTACTCCATACTGAGCAAAGGGTCTGAATACTTATGACCATGTGATATTTCAGTTTTTCTTTTTTAATAAATGTGCAAAAATTTCTACATTTCTGTTTTTTTTCAGTCAACATGGGGTGCAGAGTGTACATTAACGAGAAAAAAATGAACTTTTTTGAATTTACCAAATGGCAGCAATGAAACAAAGTGAAAAATTTAAAGGGGTCAGAATACTTTCCGTACCCACTGTAAATATCTATAATTTCAATATCTCTATAGTAACATAATATACACAAGATTGTGGATTATTAAAACAAATAGTAAAAAAAAATGATCATTATTACATCACGACAAAATCATAGGGGAGCTCATCTCACCCCAACCTAGCTTTGCATATAAAAAGCTAGAAATTTGGCAAGTTAGCCCCCCACAGTAGTTTAAAAATCACATACAGTAGAACTTCTGAACAGAACAGAAAATGACATTTTTTGGTGTGAAAACTGCAAAATGTGTTCACTGTCCACACATCTAAAGCCACTCATTACTTTTTAAAGGGGTTGTCCACTACTGTACATTCCCTTTCATAATGCTAAAGTGTCCATAAAAAGTCTCACAAATCCAGACTGATACTGCTCCTAATTTGTTTGCACTGTATCATCCAGCAATCATGTAACATTGTAATATCAAGTCACCACCGAAGCCAGTACATTCAAGTGACATTGATATATTGTGATATATCAGTTTCCGATAATCAGCTGCATCCTTCGATACTCAACCAGAGTGGACATTCCAAAGTTAAGTATATGTTTTTATTTTAATTTATTATGGACACGTTAACATTTAAAAAGGCATTGTCCAGTAATGGACAACCCTTTCAAGATTGCATTGTCAAGCAGTGCCCAAATAATAATGATATAATCGCAAGTCATTGTAGTATGGAGTTATTGAAGAGAATCTGTCAGTAGGTTTTTGCTATGTCAGCGCATCAGTGTGAACACCCCTCATGCGAGACCAGACGTGCCTGGGCCTGGCTGCACCCCGAAAAATAAAGTGCAATAAATACAAAATAGTGGGGTATTAGTTAATATTTTGGCCAAAATACGTAAGCTTGTAACCTGCGCCAAAGGTCCCCACGCTTACAAGTCCTACACTACACTATCCAGCAAAGCCACTAAAGGAGACTCAAGGTCTCCAAAAATTCAATATAAACAGCAAAAAAAAGGCAGCAACACTCACCTGCCCAGATCTCAGAACAAATGCACTACAGGGTGCAGCCAGCCCATAAAACCATACCCATAATCTGGTATTTTGCACCTGTGCTGCTAAAATCTTGCTTTATGGGCTGGCTGTATCCTGTAGTGCATTTGTTCTGAGATCTGGCAGGTGATTGTTGCTGCTTTGTTTTTTTTTTATTTTGTGTTTTTGTTTTTGGTGTATTCTATTATTTCTGAATATATTTGAGACACTATGATAATGTACATCACATCATATAGGTCATTTCATGAGATATGACTAGTGTAAAAATTTAATTATGACCTATATTGACCAGTAGTGGCAAAAATTTTATATGCCAGACTGATACTGAAAAGTTAAGACTGATAAATTACATTTGTATACGTACTGCACATCTGTCAAGCAACAGTGACATTAATTTATTAATTATGGGATATTGAAATTGGTTAAGAAAAGAATAAGTATTCATATCATTTGACAATGCACTATTTTAAAGTATGGCAACATCCAAATAGCAATCAACAGTTACATACAAGATCTGATTGGACCAGAGTTGAACATCTTTATACTTGTCAGCTAGTTAGGCAGCATTGAGTGAAAAGGGCCAATTCAGAAAACTGGTTTAGCAAGGAATTAGTATGCCATATAATAAAAGTGCATTTATGTGACAGTAATGCAGCAGATTCACAGGTTACAGAATTTTGGTCAAGTTCTAAAAAATTCTTTAAATTGTAACTATTCATACCCATCCTCATAATCACACATCCAATAAAGAAGTTCAGCCATTTAAGTTTTATTTTATTTTAATAATAAAGCATTTAATTCTGATGCTCTTTTCAAAGCAAATAATATAGTCAGTCATTCTAGATCTAAAGGAGTTACAGTCTGTTTCCTAGGGCAGGATAAAGAAGACAAATGTTTTTTTTCTCAATTCAGGCATTCAAGAATTCTAACAGGTAATGTTTGAGAATTTCTGGTACTGTTTAATATGCAAATTGCCTCTTCAAACAAAGAGGACTTGTACTCTATAGCGCCACCTATTGGAAGTAGCGATCCTACAAGTCACAATCAACCCTTTAACGAGTCTTGTAATATGACTTAGGATAAAAGTCAAATCAGAATCTCCATTTGCAGACACGGTGTTTCGGACTATTGGTCCTCGTCAGTGCAAAGTAGGAGAGATCTGATTTGGCTAGATGAGAGGCTCTGGACTGGGGTCTGGGGGTAAGGTTTGGTACTGTTTAGTTTCTTTCATTAAATTGATAGCACAATAATGATAAGTGAATCTTTGGAAATTTGAATTTACTAGCTTTGTCAAATTTGTTCTGAAAATCAGATTTCCATCTAATTAAATTGCTGTAAATTGAAAATAATCCAAAGCCTCTAACTGCCTTGAAAACATGTATACAACACTCTGAGATCGCCTAGCACTGTATCCAACCCCTTTCAAGGTCTTTAGGCCGGCGTCACACTGGCGAGTTTGATGTGAGTAAGTCACACGACTTTCTCGCATCAACACCCGGCACTGCCGCCCGCTCTCAGACCCGAGTGCGTGGCTGCATAGAAATACATGCAGCCACACACGGGTCTGAGAGCGGGTGGCCGTGCCGGGTGTTGATGCGAGAAAGTCGTGCGACTTACTCGCATCAAACTCGCCAGTGTGACGCCGGCCTTAATGTCCAAGAAGTATCGTTTCTCCTTGTGGAGATTGACGTGCTAAACATGCCGAGATGAGGAGACTTAAAGCCGCAATGCTCCTCTGGGAAATATGCAAATTGTCTTTTCAGAGAGGAAGAGGACTAGAACTCTAGTGCCATCTATTGGAAGTAGCAATCCTAACAGTTAATGTCGACCCTTTAACGAGCATTGTCACATGATTTAGGATAAAAGCCAAAACAGAATATCAATTTGCAAACACTGTGTTTCGGAGTACTACCCTTCATCAGTGCAAAGTGTGAGATCTGGTTTGGCTGTGTGAGAGGCGTCTGACAGATATCCAAGAAGTATCGTTTCTCTTCGCGGAGATTGACATGCTAAGCATGCCGAGATGAGGAGACTTCAAGCCGCAATGCTCCTCTGGGAAATATGCAAATTGTCTCTTCTGAGAGGAAGAGGGCTAGAACTCTAGTGCCACCTATTGAAAAGTAGCAATCCTAAAAGTCATGTCCTAAGTCATGTAACAAGGTTCGTAAAAGGGTTGACATTGACTGTTAGGATTGCTACTTCCAATAGGTGGCACTAGAGTTCTAGTCCTCTTCCTCTCTAAAGAGACAATTGCAAGGTCTTTAATGAAAACAGTCTGACTAGTGTCAAACAGACCTCAACTGACCACATTGTATGGGTAAATGGATGGCAGCAAACAGTCTGTTAAATAGCACACTGTGCTGTCAGACTTTTTGTTTTCTTCTTTTTTTTCTTTCAATGTCTCTTTAGTGCAATTCCCCATTTCTAAAAAATGAGCAATTAATAACATGCTAAGAAATAACAGCAGCAACAAGTCGCAGACAACAATATTGTTGTGGTGTGTGTTAGGGATCGAGTTCCCGCTGCTGCACAAAGGGAATCTCAAACCAGTTCCGCTGCGGTCCCCCATCCATCTCCCGCCGCAGTGGAGCCTGCTCAGAGGAGACATCGGTCCCAGCATCTCGCTCAGTCTAATACTGTGCAGAGGCTTGTTGCTGCCTCTTCTGGTTCCTCTATTGTAACCAGTGCTGGAGCAGGCAGTCTTGGGACTAAGTCCTGCGTTTCTCCATCTGAGCATGCCCAGGGCAAGATCTCCCATTGGAGATCAGGGGTCCGCCAGGAAGGTCCTGAAACTGCTTGTGTTCTGGAACAGTTTCTCATTGGTCCTTTTCTGGAAGGTCCTGTAGCTGCTACTATAAAAGGTGCACATGTCCGCTCGGCCATGCGCTAGTATCAAATCTGTTACGTGCTTGCGCCAGTGTGGTCATGTATGCATGTGAGCCACCCGCCAGGGCTGTGGGGTACTCGGCACCGAGCCCGTTCACTTCTATGGGGGATGTCACTGTAGCTGCAGCTCGGTCCGTGGCCCTGGGGCTCACCTTAAATGTGGGATATTTACAGGGGATTAAAAGGTTTGTTGAAATGTTCGTGATGCCACCTGTGGTATCTGGTCAGTGTGACAAGCCCTGCTGCTGTATAGATCCGCTGAAGGGTTGGTGTTGGGCAGCAAGGTGTTAAGCCTCCCACAGGTAAGGTTGGGTCCTTTAGGGTAAATGGAGTGTGTAGGAGTGCCAGACAGAGGAGATTCTGACAATAGAAGTAATAAGATGGACACACACACAGAAGTCTCTTTCTGTACCTTTACTGAAGATGTTATTGCAGGCACGTCCCAGGGTACTCCAGGGTGAAGGGTGCACATCCAGTTTCCTCCACTGAGTAGGTGTAGGGCCTCCTTACTTCTATAATGTCAGTCTCTGACCTGTGTGAAACTAGGTCTGAGTCTGTCTCCAACTCTACGCCCGGCTGACCTTGTGGTAGGGCTTTCTCTTGAAAGAACACAGTCTATGATGGCGGTACCTGCCAGACTCCCATCTTCCTGACCCAGTTACGTATCAACACTAATGGGCCCCTGCGACTTGTAGTCCCGCAGGGTCTCCGGTTTTTCCTACTGGTCGTGAAGATTCCAGTAAGTTCGGACCCGGTGTCCGCTTGTAATGGTGGGGATGAGCTGTTTAAGCTCCTTTGTCCCTCACTTGCTTCCACTCGCCTTTCGTCCTTCTCGGGCCCTCACACTATCACACACTGGCAGATGGTGGGCTGCTTCTTCTTCTTCACCGCTCTCAAAGCGTGGGCACGCATGCTCGCTGAACTGAACTCATTTGACTCAGTTCTGACTAGGCTGGAGTGGCTTTCTTTCAACTTGTACTAGCCTCCACACATTTGAACTAAGCTTCAAGCTGCAGACTTCAGGTTCCTTCATAAACAGCTGAATTCTCTCTTTTGAGCTCTTCTGCGTGTGCCAGACTGCACACTTTCTTCTGCGCTCTCTGCACTCACCACACTCTCTAAGCAGGTCTGTCTCTGCTCTTCACTTCACCCTCTGAGGTGACTGAAAACTTCTAGACTGGCCTAGGCTAGACTTCTCTTAGAGTCTCTGTGCTCTAGACTGTCTTTTAACTGTCTTCACCCTCTGAGGTGACTGAAAAACTACTCTAGCTTCAGTGCCTTCACCCTCCTTATATATTGCTAAACAGCTACCTCTGGTGGCTCTAGGGATGGGTGAAGGTGTGTGAATGTGTATACAGGATCTCTAGTGGTGGTTACCTTCAGTGCACCCTTCTGGAGATTAGAATTCCAAGCACAGCTGGGCTCCACACATGTGGTTAGGTCCGGCTGTAATAAGCCCCTAGAATACCGGCACCTCCGGTGAGGAGTTATATCGCCATATAGTGCTACGGCATTTACATCTGCGACTCTGCGGGATAACAGAGTTTGCCTATACTGCCTATTTGCACCATCTTACTAGCAGCAGGCTCTGCCTGCATGGTGGACCCCGGGCTGCGAACGCACCTCCTATATCATCTCCGCCCAGGGATTGGCTATGGATCCTGCCAAACTACAGGCTGTTATGGACTGGCAAGAACCCCATTCCCTTAAAGCGGTGCAGCGCTTTATGGGGTTCATTAATTATTATCGCCAGTTCATTCCCCATTTCTAAACTTTGGTAGCTCCCTTGGCAGCCCTCACCAAGAAGGGAGCAAACCCCAAATTGTGGTCCGAAGAAGTCTCCAAGGCTTTCATATCATTTTGCTAGCGCTCCCATCCTACACCGCCATGATGTTGATAAGCCAGTCATATTGGAGGTGGATGCCTCATCCGTTGGTGCTGGAGCCGTCCTCTTTCAAAAGGATGCTCAAGGTCGGAATCATCCTTATAGAATCATAGAATCATAGAATGGTAGAGTTGGAAGGGACCTCCTGGGCCTTCTGGTCCAACCCCCTGCTCAAAGCAGGATTCTCTAAATCATCCCAGACAGATGTCTGTCCAGCCTCTGTTTGAAGACTTCCATTGAAGGAGAACTCACCACCTCTCGTGGCAGCCTGTTCCACTCATTGATCACCCAAACTGTCAAAAAGTTTTTTCTAATATCTAATCTGTGTCTCCTCCCATTCAGTTTCATCCCATTGCTTCTAGTCTTTCCTTGTGCAAATGAGAATAAAGAAGATCCTTCTACAATGTGACAGCCCTCGAGATATTTGTAGACAGCTATTAAGTCTCCTCTCAGTCTTCTTTTTTGCAAGCTAAACATTCCCAAATCCTGCAACCGTTCCTCATAGGACATGGTTTGCAGACCGGTCACCATTCTGGTGGCTCTTCTCTGAACTTGCTCCAGTTTGTCGATGTCTTTTTTAAAATGTGGTGCCCAAAACTGGACACAGTATTCCAGATGAGGTCTGACCAAAGAGGAGTAGAGGGCCATAATGACCTCACGTGATCTAGACTGTATGCTTCTATTGATACATCCTAGAATTGCATTTGCCTTTTTTGCTGCTGCATCACACTGTTGACTCATGTTAAGTCTGTGATCAATTAGTATACCCAAGTCTTTTTCACATGTGCTGTTACTTAGTCCTATTCCTCCCATTTTGTATATGCTTTTTTCATTTTTATAGCCCAAATGTAGTACTTTGCATTTTTCCCTGTTAAAATCCATTCTGTTAGATGCTGCCCACTGCTCCAGTTTATTTATATCTTTTTGAATCCTCTCTCTCTCTTCTCTAGTATTAGCTACCCCTCCTAGCTTTGTGTCATCAGCAAATTTGATCAGTTTACCCTCAATCCCTTCATCTAAATCATTGATAAAGATGTTGAACAATACAGGGCCCAAAACAGAGCCTTGTGGTACCCCACTTGAGACATTCTTCCAACTGGATGTGCAGCCATTTACGAACACTCTTTGGGTCCGATCACTAAGCCAGTTATGAATCCACCTAACAGTTGCCTTGTCCATTCCATACTTAGTCATTTTTTCAATAAGGATTGTGTGAGATACTTTGTCAAATGCTTTGCTGAAGTCAAGATATACTATATCTACAGCATTTCCCTGATCCACCCAGTCAGTGATTCTGTCATAGAAGGAAATTAAGTTAGTCTGACATGACTTATTAGTTACAAACCCATGCTGACTCTGTTTAATCACTTCATTCTTATACAGGTACTTGCATACATGTTCTTTAATAATTTGTTCAAAGATTTTTCCTGGTATAGAAGTCAGACTCACCGGCCTGCAGTTCCCTGGGTCCACCTTCTTCCCCTTTTTGAAGATAGGAACAACATTTGCTCTTCTCCAGTCTTCTGGGACTTCTCCTGTTCTCCAAGAATTTTCAAAGATTACGGACAGTGGTTCAAGAATTTCCTCTGCTATCTCCTTCAGTACTCTAGGGTGTAATTCATCTGGACCTGGAGACTTGAATTCATTCAGGTTAGCTAAGTGTTTCCTCACTGTCTTTCTGTTTATAGATATCCTGGATTCTTCTATTCCTTTAATAGGACAGTGAAGATCAGTTGATGTTACATTTCCTTTCTGAGAGAAAACAGATGCAAAATAGGAATTTAAAAGTTCAGCCTTCTCAACATCCTGACTTACCATTTCATCATTTTCATCCTGTAAAAATCCTATAGCATCTTTAACTTTTCTTTTACTTTTGACGTATCCCCCAAATCCTTTTTTGTTGCTTTTGACGTCACTTGCAAGCCTTAATTCATTGTCAGCTTTAGATAATCTGATTTGTGCCCTGCAGGTTCTGCAGACGGCATTATATTCTTCTTTAGATATGCCTCCCTCTTTCCATTTGATAAACATTTCTTTCTTCCTTTTTAGCATGTGTTTAAGTTCTGTGTTCATCCATCCTGGCTTCCTTACATGCTTCCCATTCTTCCCTCTTTTCGGAATTGTTAACGATTGTGCTTTGAGAATCTCATTTTTCAAGATTTTCCATCCTTCCTGGACATTTTTGTCCTTAAGGATATCCAGCCATTGGATCCCTCCAATTCTCTTTCTGAGTTCCTTAAAATCTGCCTTTCTGAAATCTAACCTTGACGTCTGAGTCTTCACAGGTCTTCCTCCTCTTGTTATCCAAAATTCTAAAATAGCATGGTCACTACCTCCTAGGGTCCCAGCCACTCTTACCTCCTCCACCATTTCCTCCCTGTTTATAAGGATTAGATCCAAGGTAGCAGATCCCCTTGTTTTCTCCCCTACCTTTTGGAAGATAAAGTTGTCAGCAAGAGAGGATAAGAATCTCGTGGACCTGTTAGTTTTGCCTGAGAGAGATTCCCAACAAATGTCTGGATAGTTGAAATCTCCCATGACCACTATGTCATATTTTTTGGAGAACTTGGCCATTTGATGCATAAAGAGTTCATCCATATCTTCAGCTGCACAGGCGGCCTGTAGTAAATGCCTACAATGGTGTCCTTTCCATTGTTCTGTCCTTGTATTCTTACCCAAACAGTTTCCACAGAACTTCCAGTCTCTGAAGCGTCAATCTCTGTGCAGGTATACGCTTTTCTAACATACAATGCGACACCTCCTCCTCGTTTATCAAGTCTGTTTCTTGCAAATAAGTTGTATCCTTCTAACCTTGTATTCCAATCATGTGTATCATCCCACCAAGTCTCAGTGATTCCAATGACATCATATTTCTTCTCCTGCGTTAGTAGTTCCAGTTCTCCTTGTTTGTTGCCCATGCTTTGTGCATTCGTATAGAAACACTTTAGTTTGTGATTGGTTTCTCTTTCTTCAATATTTTTATTATGTAGATTTTTTTGTCTTTGTTCTTCCCCTTCACTTCTAATAGCAGATTTCTCAATAGTATTTGTCAGGTATATGGCTTTTGCTGGCGTTTTGCTTCCCTTCCCACATTGCTTCTTCTTCTCCAAGACCTTCACACCAGCAGAGAGGAATTATTCCATCGGGGACAGGGAGTTGCTAGCAATGAAGTTGGCTTTCTCTGAGTGGAGACATCTGTTGAGGGGGCTCGCTTTCCCTTCCAAGTCTAAACCGTATATCACATGGTATATCTCAGACAGCCCAGCGGCTTAATTCTCGCCAGGCCAGATGGTCTTGTTCTTCTCCCGGTTTCATTTCACACTCCATTTTCTCTCGGGAGAAAAGAACATTCGTGCCGACGCTCTCTCTCGCTCTGTGGTGTCCTCTGAGGAAGAGGAGGAGCCTCGACTTATTGTCCCCACAGAGAGCCTGAGAACAGTGGCCCCGGTTTCGCTAGAGTCTGTGCCCCCGGACAAGACTTTTGTGCCTACCAATTTGCGACCGGAGGTACTCTCTTGGGCACATTCGTCCAGGGTGGGTGGACACTTTGGGGCAAAAAGGACATCTGAGTTGCTGGTGAGGACATACTGGTGGCCGCATATGGTCCGTGATGTTGGGGACTATGTTCGGGTGGGTGTCTCCTGCGCCAAGAATAAGTCTCCTCGACAATGGCCAGCTGGGTTACTTTACCCTTTGCCGGTGGCAGACAGGCCCTGGGAGATGGTTGGGATGGACTTTGTGGTGGGCTTACCCAAGTCTCGGGGCTGCACCATCATTTGGGTAATCACCGACCATTTTTCCAAAATGGTGCATCTGGTGCCGCTACCACGGTTACCTTCTGCACGGGCTCTGGCAGCGTTGTTCGTTAGGCACATCTTCCGTCTACACGGCATGCCGGACAAAATTGTCAGTGACCGAGGCCCCTGGTTTGCGTCTCGATTCTGGAGAGAGCTTTGTCGTCTACTCAGTATTGAGTTAAATCTCTCTTCAGCATACCATCCTGAGACAAATGGCTTGGTAGAGAGGGCCAACCAGACCTTGGTCACCTATCTACGACATTTTGTCTCAGCCAGGCAGGATGACTGGGCATCCTTGCTACCGTGGGCTGAGTTTGCACTAAACAATGCTGTGGCTGACTCCACCGGACAGACTCCATTCCTCCTAAACTACGGTCAGCATCCGCGGGTTCCGGTGCCCATGCCCGTGTCTTCCGCCGACTCCAGGGTGGCAGGCTGGACTGTAGAGGCATGGGACATTTGGGACCGTACCCAGGATGCCATTCAGGTGTCCAAAGAGAGGATGAGGTCCTCCGCCGACGCACATCGGCGCCCCGCTCCGACATTTACTCTTGGAGACTTGGTGTGGCTCTCCACCTGTAACATTAGGCTGCGAGTTGAGTCCACTAAGTTTGCACCCCGCTACCTGGGTCCTTTCAAAGTCCTCGAGCAGGTTAACCCTGTGGTATACCGTTTGCCCTTCCACCAAGCCTGGGTATCTCCGACACTTTTCACGTATCCCTCCTGAAACCCGTGCTCATGTCCCGGTTTTCCGAGTCATCTGCCGGGACATCGGGTTCGTCCACGGACGACCATGAGGTGAACGCCATCATAGGGTGTAAGGTGGTACGGGGCAAAAGATTTTATTTGGTGGATTGGAGGGGTTATGGACCTGAGGATAGGTCCTGGGAGCCTGCCGAGCACGTTCACGCTCCGCAGCTCATCGCTGCCTTTGAACGCAGCGAGGCCCAAAGAAGGGAGGTCTTAGGAGGGGGGTAATGTCGGGATCGAGTTCCCGCTGCTGCACAAGGGGAATCTCGAACCAGTCCCGCTGCGGTCCCCAATCCATCTCCGGCCGCAGTGGAGCCTACTCAGCGGAGACGTCGGTCTCAGCATCTCGCTCAGTCTAGTACTGTGCAGAGGCTTGTTTCTGCCTCTTCTGGTTCCTCTATTATAACCAGTGCTGGAGCAGGCAGTCTTGGGACTAAGTCCTGAGTTTCTCCATCTGAGCGTGCCCAGGGCAAGATCTCCCATTGGAGATCAGGGTCACATGCTCGGTTACAACAGCGACTCCCATTGGTCCGCCAGGAAGGTCCTGAAACTGCTTGTGTTCTGGAACAGTTTCTCATTGGTCCTTTTCTGGAAGGTCCTGTAGCTGCTACTATAAAAGGTACGCATGTTCGCTCGGCCATGCGCTAGTATCAAATCTGTCACGTGCTTGCACCAGTGTGGTCATGTATGAATGTGGTTAGGTCTGGCTGAAATAAGCCCCTAGAATACCGGCACCTCCGGTGAGGAGTTTTGTACGCACATGTTCAGGGCTCGGCTGAAAACGCCATTAGAATACCGGCTACTCCGGTGAGGAGATTATTGCTTGTGTTCTGATTGCACGACCACCGACTGCAATCCGCTTAGCAGTAGTGTTGAGCGATACTGCTCGATATCTAAAAATATCGGATCAGAATGGTATCGCCGATATCACTAAAATATCGGCAATACCCGATACCGATACCGGAAGTCCAATGTAAGTCTATGGGAACCAAATATCGACATTAAAAAAAACCCATTCTTGCCTTGTTGGTTAATTGTACATGAAGGAAAACAACAAAGAGTAATGTAGAATGTATTGGGGGAGGTTGAGGAGACAATAAAGGCATACATGTTGTTCTGTATCTTGTAGTTTGTCTTAACCTTCTTTGTCCTGTTGGTGATCTTCTTCAGGGTAATCTTTTATTTTTTCTTTGTGATGGTGTTCAGGCTGGTTGGCTTCATGCTCGTCGTCCTTGTTGTCGTCATCTTCTTCTGGGTGGTCTTTAAGGTCGTCTAATTTCCGAGAACCAGCTGACGTTACTGGAACCCGGACGGGTATCAGATGGAACAAGAGACAATGGAAGTAACGAGGACCAGCTGACTGTGCTGGAACCCGGAGGGGCAGCAGAAGGAAAAGAGGCAATGTCACAACCGAGTACCAGCTGACGTTACTGTGACACGGTTACTAAGCAGGAGGTACCTGTGCTCCAAAGCACTACCAAGGACCAGCAGACGTTGCTGGAACTCGTAATGGAGATGGAGGCACCTAGCCAAAGGCACTGGGGAGAACCAGTTGACGGTACTGACCCCGACGGGTGCAGAAGAAAAGAGGCAATGTCACAACCGATACCAGCTGACGTTACTGTGACACGTTACAAGCAGAGGTACCTGTGCTCCAAAGCACTACCAAGGACCAGCGACGTTGCTGGAACTCGTATACGGAGATGGAGGCACTAGGCCAAAGGCACTGGGAGAACCAGTTGATGGTACTGACCCGGACGGGTAGCAGAAGGAAAAGAGGCAATGTCACAACCGAGTACCAGCTGACGTTACTGTGACACGGTTACTAAGCAGGAGGTACCTGTGCTCCAAAGCACTACCAAGGACCAGCAGACGTTGCTGGAACTCATATACGGAGATGGAGGCACCTAGGCCAAAGGCACTGGGGAGAACCAGTTGACGGTACTGGACCCCGGACGGGTAGCAGAAGGAAAAGAGGCAATGTCACAACCGAGTACCAGCTGACGTTACTGTGACACGGTTACTAAGCAGGAGGTACCTGTGCTCCAAAGCACTACCAAGGACCAGCAGACATTGCTGGAACTCGTATACGGAGATAGAGGCACCTAGGCCAAAGGCACTGGGGAGAACCAGTTGACGGTACTGGACCCCGGACGGGTAGCAGAAGGAAAAGAGGCAATGTCACAACCGAGTACCAGCTGATGTTATTGTGACACGGTTACTAAGCAGGAGGTACCTGTGCTCCAAAGCACTACCAAGGACCAGCAGACGTTGCTGGAACTCGTATACGGAGATGGAGGCACCTAGGCCAAAGGCACTGGGGAGAACCAGTTGACGGTACTGGACCCCGGACGGGTAGCAGAACGCACCCATGAAAATGTAAGTTGACAGGACGCAAGCCGTCCGCAGTTACCGAATCACACAGTCCTACAGTGGGTGCTTGTCCTATTGTCACAATGGAAACAGCCTTTATTTACATATCCCACAGCACACATAGGAATCACCTAAACTGCAGGCACCATAGAGTCGGCTAACCCGAATGCAACACGACAGCACAACTTATTGGAGGATAATTGACGTTCACACTGCCAGGAAACAGCTGTCGTGCTGTAACCAGGCTGGCCAAGAGTCAGTACCCTGCCAATTACTTACGAGCAACAAATGGCGGTGTTGTAGCCCAGGGAGTAGAGTTCAGGTGGTAGAAAGATGAACATAACAGGAGACATGGAAAACGTTGCCAAACAGTTATTTAATCTGAAAACGGACAGGCAAATTCAGGTGATATCCATGCCTTGTTCATTTTCAGAAAAGTAAGCCGGTCTACATTCTTTGAGGATAGTCGCATGCGACGGTCTGTTAGTACACCACCTGCAGCACTAAAGACGCGCTCAGATAGTACACTGGCAGCAGGGCAAGCCAGCACCTCCAATGCATACTGGCTAAGCTCTGGCCATGTATCCAACTTAGAGACCCAAAATTTGAAAGGGGAAGAGGCATCTGGGAGTACACTTAGAGGGAAAGACAAGTAGTCTGTCACCATCGTACGGAAACGTTGCTTCCTGGTGACTGGAGCCGTCTCGGATGGTGTAGACCTTGCTGGCGCTGTCACAAAACTTCGCCACATTTGTAACATACAGCTCTTGCCCTGTGCAGAGGCGCTGCTTGTGCTCCCTCTTGTTGTAGAGGTGTCTACACTGCCTCGACGCACAGAGCTGCTTTGTAAAGCAGTAGCAGCAGCATCTCTCTCGGCTGGAATGTACAACAGTATGGATTGCACCAGTGAGTCTTGGTACTCCCGCATTTTACGGTCCCGGTTCCCCGGTGTGATGAGGGTTTGTAAGTTGTCCCGGTAGCGAGGGTCTAGGAGGTGTACACCCAATAATCTGACGTGGTGAGAATGTGGGCGATGCGGCGGTCGTTTCTCAGGCACTGAAGCATGAAATCAACCATGTGCTGCAGACTCCCAACTGGCCAACAAAAGCTGTCCTGTGGAAGAGGCGTCATCTCTGCCTCCTCTGCATCACCCCACCCTCGCTCTACATACTGACTAGAGCGTTGTGTACCTCCCTCTGAAGGGATTTCTTCCTCCTCCATTGACTCCTCCTCCTCCTCACAAAGTGAGCCCTGCCCAGCCCTTTGTGAGGAACCACGTTGCGCTGACTGTCCTGAAGGTAATAGAATTTGTGACTCCTCATCCTCCACCTCTTCCAAAACCTCTTCCTTTAGTGCTTTCAGTGATTTCTGAAGCAGGCAGATAAGGGGGACAGTCATGCTGACTAGTGCATCATCTGCACTCGCCATCCGCGTTGAGACATCAAACGCACGCAAAACATCACAGAGGCCCACTCAGTAGTGGTGAAGTGTGGACGGCGCAAAGAGCGACTTGATTGCGCCTGATGCAGCTGATACTCCATTACTGCTGTCTGCTGCTCACACAACCGCTCCAACATATGTAACATGGAATTCCACCTGGTGGGTACGTCACATATGATGCGATGTTCAGGAAGGCGAAATCGGCGTTGCAGAGCAGCAATGCGCGATCTGGCTATGCTGGAACGTCGCAAGTGAGCGCACTCTAGGCGGACCTTCTGCAGCAGTCCAGCATGGTCCGGATAGTCCCTCAAAAAACTCTGCACGACCAAGTTGAGCACATGTGCCAGACATGGTATGTGAGTAAGGTTGCCAAGGCCCAGAGCTGCCACCAGATTTCGGCCATTGTCACACACTACCAAGCCTGGCTGGAGATTCGCAGGCAAAAACCACACGTCGCTCTCCTGCTTGATGGCATTCCAGACCTCCTGCACTGTGTGGCTTAGATTCCCCATTGAAATCATTTTCAGGACGGCCTGTTGACGTTTGGCCACGGCTGTGCTCATATCGGTCGCAACAGGTAAGCGTTCACGGGTCCATGTGGAGGTATACCGTGACGGCTCGTGCAGCGATGATTCTGAGGAACTGGAGTAGGAGGAGGAATCAATGTGTACAGACTGGATTCCTGCAATCCTTGGAGTTGGCAGAACACGTACAGCGCTACTGGCAAGATCTGTACCCGGCTCCACAACATTGACCCAATGGGCAGTGAGGGAAAGGTATCGTCCCTGGCCATGAGTACTGGTCCACGCATCGGTGGTCAGGTGGACCCTGCTACTGACGGCGTTTAGTAGCGCATGTTTAATGTTTCCCTCGACATGTTTTTGCAGAGCAGGGACGGCTTGCCTGCTGAAATAAAATCGGCTTGGCACATTATATTGTGGGACTGCCAATGCCATTAAGTTCCTGAAACTGTCAGTCTCCACCAGCCTGAATGACAGCATTTCAAGGGACAGGAGTTTTGCAATGCCAGCATTCAGAGCCTGTGCTCGTGGATGGTTTGCTGAGTATGGCCGTCTTTTATCCCATGCCTGTGGTACTGATGGCTGTTTTGTGGCCTGGAAGTGTGACGATGACTGTGAACTTGCTGCTGTGGGTGGAATAACAGTTTGTCTATGGACAACAGTGACCGAGGTTCTTCCATGGAGATCCTGTGAGGAAGCCGAACCAGGTGTGTGTGAGCTGGAGATAGAGGCTCCAACACGACCTGAAGATGTAGGTGCTGCTGTAGGTTGGCCTACATCTCCAGTGTATCTTTGTAACTCAGCTACGTGCTTTGTCCGTACATGTTTCCACATATTTGTGGTATTCAGGTTACTGATATTTTTACCTCTTTTAACTTTTTGCTTACACAGCTTGCATTTAACATAGCAAATATCATCTACAAGTCTGTCAAAAAAGGACCACGCAGTGCAAGTCATGGGAGCGCCAATTTTGACATTTGTAAGAGAACTGCTCCCAACAGGTGCCAAACTGGAGGCTACAGGCAAGCGAGTCTGCAGCCTACCTCTCCCTCCTCTTTGTACCGTTGGGCCAATCTCTTCCTCAGAGCTGCTCCCACCACCTTCCTGTTGCTCACGCCATGTTGGGTCTCGGACTTCATCATCTCCACTACCCTCTTCCAACACCTGCTGCTGTTGGATGGTCTGGGCAGCACCATGCTCCACAAAACCTGGCAACTGAGTCTCATCATCATCATGAGATGCGTTCTGCGGTGTGCTGTCCATCGGCACTGGCTCACCCGCCTCTTCAGATTGAGAGAGACACAGCTGTTGCGCATCACTGCATACTCCCTCTTCTTCAAATTGCAGAATGCTGCTTGCCTGTGCCCGTGTTTGCGAGCCAACAGATTCTGAGAACAGAAGCAGAGACTCAGCTGGCTCCTGTACAGAACTCTCTGACTGCCTGGGCAATTTGACAGGCGGTGAACAGACAGATGGTTGCTCAACAGTGTTGTGTTCCTGAGAGGAGGTGGAAGGAATTGAAGTCGATGCATTGGCTGCCATCCAACCAACAACGGCTTCAATTTGTTCTTCCCGCAGCAGGGGGCACGCCGAGCTCCTACCAAAGTGCGCATAAAGGAACGCTCATGGGTAAAACTGGTGGATGCTGTGTCACTGAGGGCGGCAGCAGCCACAGAATCCCCACGTCCTCTCCCTGCTGAAACTCCACGGCCACGACCACGTGCCTTACTCCCTGCCTTCTTCATCTTGGTAGATTGATAAAGAAAGTCAGAAAAGTTATAAGGCCTAAGTGTGGTTATTACGCAGAGACTGAAGTGAACACTGAAACACAACTGTTCACAATCTGTGAAAGGCTACTCCTTTGTCTACTTCTATAGTGTTTGCAACCAATGTATTGGATACGGATGGAAGCGCGTCACACTAATAGATTATATTTATTTTAAACGGAATGGAGCAGAACCAATTGGAGAGAAATGAAAAGGATGAGGCACTGAGACACGCTCAGCAGAGTACAAGCAGCAGTGCTTGAACAAGTAACTGGAGCGTGATGTGCACTCAAAAAATAAAAAACACAGACTGAAGTGAACACTGAAACACAACTGTTCGCAATCTGTGAAAGGCTACTCCTTTGTCTACTTCTATAGTGTTTGCAACCAATGTATTGGATACGGATGGAAGCGCGTCACACTAATAGATTATATTTATTTTAAATGGAATGGAGCAGAACCAATTGGAGAGAAATGAAAAGGATGAGGCACTGAGACACGCTCAGCAGAGTACAAGCAGCAGTGCTTGAACAAGTAACTGGAGCGTGATGTGCACTCAAAAAATAAAAAACACAGACTGAAGTGAACACTGAAACACAACTGTTCACAATCTGTGAAAGGCTACTCCTTTGTCTACTTCTATAGTGTTTGCAACCAATGTATTGGATACGGATGGAAGCGCGTCACACTAATAGATTATATTTATTTT
Source organism: Oophaga sylvatica (assembly GCA_033576555.1). Lineage (NCBI taxonomy): Eukaryota > Metazoa > Chordata > Amphibia > Anura > Dendrobatidae > Oophaga > Oophaga sylvatica. Next base: position 335,438,396 of record JARQOD010000004.1, on the reverse strand, counting down.
AAATGGAATGGAGCAGAACCAATTGGAGAGAAATGAAAAGGATGAGGCACTGAGACACGCTCAGCAGAGTACAAGCAGCAGTGCTTGAACAAGTAACTGGAGCGTGATGTGCACTCAAAAAATAAAAAACACAGACTGAAGTGAACACTGAAACACAACTGTTCACAATCTGTGAAAGGCTACTCCTTTGTCTACTTCTATAGTGTTTGCAACCAATGTATTGGATACGGATGGAAGCGCGTCACACTAAAATTTAAATTGCATGGAGCAGCAAGAATTACACTGAAGAAAAAAAAAAGAGTCTGTGAGTGACACGTGCAGATGCCTACAGACAGCGTTGCATGCAGAGCAAACTGCAGCGTCACCTGCACTCACACACACCTTGCAGAGCTGTTAAAACAACACTGCAGGCAAAAGGAAGCTTTACACAGCGGTTGGTGCTAGCCTGCCTAAAGCACACTACACTACATAATGACAGTTCTGCTTCACGTCACTTGTCTTACCTATTGCACATTCCTGTGTCCTCTTGTGTATATATATATATATATGTGATTCTTCAGTTTTTGTTTTAGTCTTTGCCTGATGAAGAGACCGGAGTAGTCTCGAAAGCTTGCAATTTGTTACCATCTTTTCAGTTAGCCATTAAAAGGTATCAACCACTGAGGACTCTCAAGTCTAAATATTTTTCTACACTAAATCGCAATCTCTAACTGTCCCTCAGAGTCAGCACAGCAGCGTTCTGTCCCTTACTGAATTCACAGCACAGTGATGCTAAAATGGCGGCGGCGCCTTTTATAGTGCATTCTGACATCATTTCAGCATCCAATCACAGCCATGCCATTAGTTAACATGACCGCAGCATTACAGGATGTGCCCACACTTCTTAGGATTCCTCATTGGCTGACTAAAATCACATTGCCTCTCAAAGAATTATGGGAACTTCCGATTCCGGTATACGATATATGGAAAATATCGGAACAAAGTATCGAAAGGCCGATACAGCTAATATCGGCCGATACCCGATACTTGCGGTATCGTATCGCTCCACACTACTTAGCAGTCATCTGTGTCCCCTGTGAGTCTGACAGGACACAGTCTTTGTCACAGTGGCTCTGTGAATTAACAGAGTCCGCTTATATCGCCATATAGTGCTATGGCGTTTACATCTGCGACTGTGGGATAACAGAGTTCGCTTATACTGCCTATTTTCGCCATCTTACTAGCAGCAGGCTCTGCCTGCACGGTGGACCCCGGGCTGCGAGCGCACCTCTCCTTAATATCTATTAGATGCGTTCCGCAGGCCCTTAACAGTGTGTGCATATGTCAAATAAGACTAATAAAACAAGTGTGCAAAAAAAAAAAGTATTGTGTATGATACATTCAATCACAGAGTTAAATGTTTTATTCTTCTTTCAGAAATATTGTAGCTTGCTTCTGCACAGATGGAAAAACAAAACAAAAAGCATCTGATTGAATTGCAGTAGCTCTATAATCACACTGATCAAGCAAGAAGCACTTAACAGGTATGTATGATTTCCTCGTTTACAGACATGAATGACTCTTCTATATTTCTATCCCTATCATTTAAATTTGTAAAATTCTATTTTCCTCACACACTAATTGTCTTTATTGTGCTGTCACAGACTTGTGCAGAGTTTCTTTAGTGTTTTATGGAATTCTCTATCGCTATGGCTACGTTTTGGAGTGCATTCACACACTCAAGTGAAATGTGCTGGACCCAAAAAATGTCATAGATTCATTCACATGCAGTGAAAATCATGGATCCGAGAATGAAAGTTATAAAATTAAGAACTTATCCTATTCTAGTCTGATGTCGTGGATCAGAATAGGACATACTCAGAGGGCCCTTGTGTTGTCTGTTTGAAAACGCAGGCAGCACACTGACATTCACATGGATATGTGAATATACCCTTATGTTCTGCCATGATCTCACTATCCAGATTCACAATAAAATGGCTGCTGCATTTCCTGCTTCTGTTTTTATACAGGCTATGATTCTTACTACTGATAGTGTGCTCTATCTTGAGAATAGATAGCTGCAAGGCAGTATTGTGAAGTCCACCTGAGTCATGTGGACCTTCTCGGACTGATGAAATCTTCTGCAAAGTGTAACGTAGTGGTGGACATTTTAGGCAATTCACAAAGCAAATCAAATGTTTCTTGAATTGATTTAAGCAAATTCCTAGAAATTCCACATGAATTCAATTTGACTACAATCTATTAGCACTTATTTAGAGCACATACATTTTCTCTGTGGAGAATCAAGGCATGTTGGAGTTCAGTGAAAAAATTTTCCCTGAATTAAAGGGGCATGTGCTCCAGGTGATGCTTGAATGCCTCATAAAATGTGCGTATTCTTCTGGGAGAAATGAGAGAGGAATGACATAAACTCACAGAGGTCACATTTCACAATGAAAGCATGTATTTAGCAAGGAGGACTGACAGGTCTTCTTCAGTTGCTCTATATAAGTCTTCTGAATTAGAAAGCTGGTTCATAATTGAACATATTATTACAGGAAAGATATATATCTTTGTACCCTGTTAGCCAGTAGATAGAAAAATATTTAGAATTGAGAGTCCTCAGTGGTTGATACATTTACTGGCTAACTGTAAAGATGGTAACAAATTGCAAGCTTTCGAGAATACTCAGGTCTATTCATCAGACATTGACTAAAATCTGAAGAATCACACAACACAGCACAGAAATAATGCAATAGATAAGACAAGTGATGTGAAGCAGAACTATCATTATGGGATGAAATCCCACCATCAACTTAACACTCAAATACTCCTCTACTGAAATTAACTTTTTGGACACCATCATTAAAGGGAATCTGTCACCCTAAATTGGCAGGATATTTAAATGATGGCAGTCAGGTCAGATAGGCGGTGTTTTGGGTACTTGCCTTAACATGTTGTTCGCCGCTGTCTCCATTATTTCTGGGAATTGTAGTCGTTGCCCTCCATATAACGCGCCTGCGCATTGCAATCATGAATTGCGCACGCGCAGTATGCTTTGACCGCAGATTGCAATGTCAGGCACGTTATATGGAGGGCAACGACTCAATTCCCAGAAATAATGGAGACAGCGGCGAACAACATGTTAAGGCAAGTACCCAAAAACACCGCCCAGCTGACCTGACTGCCATCATTTAAATATCCGCCAATTTAGGGTGACAGATTCCCTTTAATGATGGTGTCCAAAAAGTTAATTTCAGTAGAGGAGTATTTGAGTGTTAAGTTGATGGTGGGATTTCATCCCATAATGATAGTTCTGCTTCACATCACTTACAGGTATGTGTGATGCAAAGTGTCTGGCTTACAGCCTATTGATGACATCCATAATATTATCAGGTGGGCTGCCCAGCACTATATACATGCAACCCACAGGAACAGATACCCCAATACAACAAGCCAACAAAAAGGGGCCTAGCTTCATCCTACAAAAAATGCCAACCCCTTCATAATCTGGTAGGTGTGTGCATGGCTGTTTCTATCAGTAGTTTGCACCTGGGCTTCCCCTGCCTTTATCAGTGGGGACCTGCTTCATCCTGCTAGTGCTTTGTCATCTGACAGGTTTTGGTAAGGCTGTTTCCTTATGGTATGTGTTTGCTTCAATTTTTTTAAGTTAGCTGTTTTTGATATTAGTGTTAGGATTCCCAAGTATGAGGACCCTTGACGTTGGATTGCATGCTTATATATTTTGGCTAAAATATCAACCAATGCCTCATTTAATGTATTTATCATGTGCATTATTTTTTTCATCTTTTATTGCACGTTTTATCATTTTTTTGCAGAATGCATCTAGGTCCCTTTTTGTTGGCTTGGTGTCTCATCTTCATCTTGACAATACCACATAGATTCTATATGGGGTTAAGGTCAGCAGAGTTTGCTGGCCAATCAAGCACAGTGATACTGTTGCTTTTAAACCAGGTATTGGTACTTTTGGCAGTGTGGACAGGTGCCAAGTCCTGCTGGAGAATTAAATTTCCATTGTGAAAAAGCTTATTGGTAGAGGGAAGCATGAAGTGCTCTAAAATTTCCTGGTAGATGGCTGCGCTGACTTTAGTCTTGATAAAACACAGTGGACTACATACACCAGCAGATGACATGGCTCCACAAACCATGACTGATTGTGGAAACTTCACATTAGACCTCCAGCAGCTTGGATTGTGTGGCTCTTCACTCTTCCTCCAGACTCTGGGACCTTGATTTCCAAATGAAATGCAAAATTTACTTTCATCTGAAAAAAACACATTGGACCACTGAGCAACAGTCCAGTACTTTTTTTCCTTGCCCCAGGTCAGATGCTTTTGGCATTGTTTATTGGTCATGAGTGGCTTGACACAAGGAATGCGACACTTGTATCCCATGTTCTGGATTCGTCTGTGTGTGGTAGCTCTTGAAGCAATGACTCCAGCAGCAGACCACTCCTTGTGAATCTCCCCCAAATTTTTGAATGGCTTTTCTTAACAATACTTTCAAGGATATGGTTAGCCCAGTTGCTTATGCACCTTTTTCTACAAGACTTTTTCCTTCAGCTCAGCTTTCCATTAATATGCTAGGATACAGCACTCTGTGAACAGGCAGCTTCTTTAGCAATGACCTTTTGTGGCTTACCCTCTTTATGGAGTGTGTCAGTGACTGGCTTCTGGACATCTGTCAAGTCAGCAGTCTTCCCCATGATTGTGGAGCCTACTGAAATAGACTAGGGACCTTTTTAAATGATTAGGAAGCCTTTGCAGGTGTTTTTTTTGTTAATTATTCTAATTTATGGAGATAATGACTTTTGGGTTTCCATTGACTGTAAGCCATAATCATCAACATTAACAGAAATAAACACTTGAAATAGATCACTCTGTTTGTAATGACTCTATATAATATATGAATTTCACTTTTTGTATTGAAGAACTGAAATAAATTAACCTTTGATGATATTCTAATGTTGTGAGAAGCACTTGTATTATTCGAGCACGCTGTGGACACTCGGAAAGCACACATGCATGCTCAGATAACACCTTATCTGAGCACTAGAGTTGAGCGAAACAGGTCGGTCAGATTCATAAGTTTCGCCAAAGTCGGGTTTTGCTGAGCGAAACCTGACCATAGCGTGAAGTCGCCATGTGGTCGTCGACCAGAGCGCCAAAGTCGGTTTTTCCCATAATACTTGCAGGCGCCTTTATTCAGCCAATGAGCAAGGAAGTACACTGTGGGCAACGAGATGACATGGGCAGTGGCCACCATCATCTTAGAGAAGGGCATTGCAGTGATTGGCTTGCTTTGGGGGCATCATAGTGTCTATAAAAGTCCTGACCGCTGACCGCCATTTTACTTCTGCCGATCTTAACAGTAGGGTGAGGTTGCTGACGCTGTTTATCAGTAGGGAGAGAGTTAGGGCTGGAAACAGAAGTTCTTATGTGCTTGTGCTGATAGCAATTGTGCTCTACAGTTAGTGATGATTTTCTTGTGTGCAGCTGCGCTGGTTATTAGGCTGCCTGCCAGTGACAGGGGAAGATTTTCTTGTGTGCAGCAGCGCTGGTTAATAGGCTGCCTGCTAGCTGTATTGCTGTGTGTACACTGCGGTGTAGACTGCTTTTTACACAGCACTAATACTTTTATTCTTTTTTTCTGCACAGTTACCGAGCGTTCATTTTTTCCCACACCATATAGAGTTGTACGCTCCTCACACACTACCGTGTACCACCTGGTATCACGGACAAATACATGCTGACTATCTGTGTGTGACTCCGGAAATATATACGGAGATTTTAATTTTCTCCTACACTATATAAACCTGGTATCTTCTGATACAGTACCTTTTTTCAGCCTTTTGTATTCTGGTCAAATCCATACTCAGAGAGCATCTATGTGTGACTCCGAAAATATATAAGGAAATTTACAATTACCCCTACACTGTATACAGCTGTACGCTTCTGATACATTACCCTTTTTCTGCTTTTTATATTCTGGTCTAATTCATACTGAGCCTTTGAGTGTCTGTGTGTGACTCCGGAAATATATACGGAGATTTACAATTATCCCTACACTACAAAACTCAAAAAAACGATGATCAATAGGCAAATTAATCAATAAAAATACAAATTTTATTATGACACAAAACATACATAATGTATAAATTGGAGGAAGATCTCAGGAAACACATAGACATAATGTGACATTATGATGACGCATTCATCATGGTGCAATACATCTAATAAATGCACAACAATTGTGGTTTGACTTCAAATAGTCTCTATGGATCACATTGATCACAAAAAGGTCAGAACTGACTAATAATGGTAATATCATCCAACATTCCTATATAAATATAGACAAAAATGCAATCCCAAAGTTTGCATGTACCAAAATCTATTAAAGGATAGAGACCATTGCCAATATAGTGACTAGCGCTCAAACACCACATAAGCCATCTTTACACAATACATGATAAGTAGTGCCCAAAATTGAGCCATATATTTACCCGTCACTGGCTTGTAGGGCGCTGAGACACTGTACCGCACCAGACGAGTGCGTCCGCCCCGATGCGCGTTTCGGACACCTTTCTCAAGGTGTACGCTTCTGATACAGCACCCTTTTTCTGCTTTTTATATTCTGTTCTAATCCATACTGAGTGAGGGTCTGTGTGTGACTCCGGAAATATATACGGAGATTTAAATATTCCCCTACACTATATACACCTGGTATTTTCTGATACAGTACCTTTTTTCAGCTTTTTGTATTCTGGTCAAATACATACTGAGTGAGCGTCTGTGTGTGACTCCGGAAATATATACGGAGATTTAAATTTTACCCTATACTTTATACATGTGGTATCTTCTGATACAGTACCTTTTTTCAGCTTTTTGTATTCTGGTCAAATCCATACTGAGTGAGCATCTGTGTGTGACTCCGGAAATATATACTGTAAGGCGGCGGTGTTCACACCGTGCAGTAACTGAGGCAGTGACCCAAGCAAGTCCAAAGTAAACAGCTTTTATTCAGCAACTCACGGGTAAAACAGGAAAAGTCCTCCGGTACGCAGCCGGGGTAACATCAGTTCATAAACACTGGTTGCCGGGAACAACAGCCGCGCCGGGCCGAACAGAGCCTGACAGGTGCAGAGCCGTCCCAGGCGTGGGTTCAGCTACACACAATCCTGTGGAGCTTTCCTGCTATGCTCCTCGCAGGGTCCCAACATAGAACAACACTAATCCTTAGTGCAGGAGTTTTAAAGACCTGTGGCAAAAGCCACTGGAAAACCCGGGTTGGAGGGAGGAGGCCGCCCCACTGCCTCCTGTGACCTCCTCCAAGAAATGAAGGCCCTGCCGGATTTTACTTAATCTGCCTTAGCCAGGTAGTCTGACTAGTCATTGCTCACCTTCATTCCTGCATTGCAGCCGCAGCTGTGTGTGTGACTGCAATGCACTCCAATGGCTTTAATAGGTCTCTGTACACATTCTGGGGGAAATATAACGTCCCTCGTAAACTATCCCGGTCACTGCCTCACATATCCCCCCCCTCTGTTCAAACTTGTGGGGTTGAACATTTGCCACCATACAGGGTGCCCGGGACAGGGCATCCGCGTTTGCTTGTAACTTCCCAGGGTGATGTTCTACAGAGAAACTGAAATTTTGCAGTGACAGGAACCATCTGGTGACTCGCGCATTCCTCTCCTTTGCATTCCTCATCCATACCAAGGGTGAGTGGTCCGTCACCAAGCGGAACTGACGCCCGAGTAAATAATAACGTAGTGATTCCAAGGCCCACTTAATAGCCAAACACTCCTTCTCTACTACGCTATAGTTTTTCTCTGCCGGGACAAGTTTTCTACTCAAGTAGGTGACCGGGTGCTCTTCACCATTCACTTTTTGTGACAACACCGCCCTAGTCCTACCTCCGAGGCATCTGTCTGTACAATGAAGGTTTCCTTGAAGTTGGGGCTGATGAGGACCGGCTGTCCACACAGGGCCAACTTCATGGACTGAAAGGCTTCTTCTGCCTGAGGGTTCCACCGAACCATTACCGTTTTCTTTCCTTTCAAGAGATCGGTTAGGGCCGCCGTTCGCCCGGCAAAATTAGGTATAAACCGGCGGTAATACCCAAGGATGCCAAGGAACGCCCTCACCTGTTTTGTACTCGATGGTTTAGGCCAGTTTTTTATGGCCTCAATTTTACTGATTTGGGGCTTGATAGCACCCGGCCTATCACATACCCCAAATATCGAGCTTCCTCCAGCCCTATCGCACATTTTTTTGGTTTGCCGTTAACCCCGCGGCTCTGAGAGAATCCAGCACCGCTTGTACGTGTGTTAGGTGCGTTTGCCAGTCGGTGCTAAATATGATGATATCATCTAGATACGCGGACGCGTATTCCTGATGAGGCTTGAGCACTATGTCCATCAATCTCTGAAATGTAGCCGGGGCCCCATGTAACCCAAAAGGTAAGACCACATAGTGAAATAGACCCTCCGGAGTTACGAAGGCGGTCTTTTCCTTCGCCGAGTCTGTGAGAGGTACCTGCCAATAACCCTTGGTGAGATCGAGTGTGGTAAAGTACTGGGCCTGCCCCAGTCTCTCAATCAGCTCGTCCACCCGGGGCATTGGATAAAGGTCGAACTTTGACACTTCATTCAATTTCCGGAAATCATTACAGAAGCGTAACGATCCGTCTGGCTTCGGAATCAGTACAATGGGGCTAGCCCACTCACTCCGTGATTCCTCTATGACGCCTAACTGAAGCATTTGTTTTACCTCAGCCGAAATGGCTTGCCTCCGGGCTTCGGGCACCCGGTACGGTCTTATTCGCACCCTTACCCCAGGTTCGGTGACAATGTCATGTTGGATAACCGTAGTCCTACCTGGTAGCTCTGAGAACACGTCGGTATTGTTTTGCACCAGGGAGAGAGCCTCCCATCGCTGCTGTTTAGTGAGGGCATCACTTATCCTGACCTCCCCCTTGGATGCTTCCCTGGCTGAAGGTAGAGAAATCTCTGGTGATATGCCCGGGGTGATGTCTGTAACTAAACACTCTCGATCTTTCCAAGGCTTTAGCAGGTTTACATGGTAAATCTGCTCAGGTTTCCTCCTTCCGGGCTGATACACCCGGTAATTTACCTCCCCCACCTTTTCTCGAATCTCATATGGCCCTTGCCACTTGGCCATGAGTTTACTCTCGGCTGTGGGTACCAGTACTAATACCCGATCACCCTTGTTAAAAGACCTGACTCTGGCTCTTTTATTATATGTGTGCCTCTGGGTTGCCTGGGCATCTAACAGATGTTCTTTCACGATGGGCATGACCGCCGCGATCCGGTCCTGCATACTAGCCACGTGTTCAATTATACTCTTATGTGGAGTCGGCTCTTGTTCCCATGTCTCTTTGGCTACGTCCAACAGACCCCTAGGGTGTCTGCCGTACAATAACTCAAAGGGAGAGAACCCTGTAGAAGCCTGGGGTACCTCACGGACGGCGAACATCAAATAGGGTAGCAACTAGTGTTGAGCGATACAATACTGCAAATATCGGGTATCGGCCGATATTAGCTGTATCGGACTTTCGATTCCGAGTTCCGATATTGTCGTCTTATCGGATACCGGAATCGGAATTGTCACTGTCACTGTCAGTGTCCGTCGGTCGGGTCTGTCAGGAGTCAGCGGCACTTACCTGGCAGAAGATCTCCGGCGGTCACGGCCTGGACTGATTGATGGCCGCCATCATCTTTCCCCGGCGGTCACATGCAGTTTCTCGCGATAACTGCAGTGACTGCTGGGTAATCCCGGCCGTAAAGCAGTCAGTCCGATGACGTCACCGCCGTGGAAGCAGGTAATCAGCTGTGCTGCGTCGCGATGACAGGCTCTGCCTGTCATTGCGATGTAGCAGAGCTGGATCGTCGTGGGACACTCGTTACTATGGACTGCGTCGGACAGGTGGTATACTATTGGTTTGTTTTTTTCCTTTTTTTACAGGAGATCGATGGCGTCGCAGGAATGAGAGTATAATAAAAGAAATGAAAACTGTGTTGTCTCTTTTATTTCATTAAAATACTTTTTTCTTGCTTTGTCTTTTTTTTATACATTTAAAAACTTTGGGATTAATAATGGATCGGTGTCTTATTGACGCCTATCCATTATTAACCGGGCTTATTGTCACCGTGCAATCAACGGTGACATTAATCCCTTATTACCCCACTTGCCACCGCTACAGGGCAGTGGGAAGAGCCGGGTAAAGTGCCACAATTGGCACATCTTTTGATGCGCCAAATGTGGGGCTGCTGTAGCCTGGTATTATCAGGCTGTTGAGGGCCAAAATCCATGGGCCTTGACAGTCTTTTAATACCAGGCCGCAGCAGTCTGCATTTTACTTGGCTGGTTAACAAAAATAGGGGGACCCCTACGCCGTTTTTTTTTCGAGGGGATCCCCTATTTTTGTTAACCAGCCACGCTAAGCAGACTGCTGTGGCCTGGTATTATCAGGCTGGCAAGGTCCATGGATATTGGATCCTTACCAGCCTGAAAAACCAGGCCTCAGCAGTCTGCTTCATCTGGCTGGTTAACAAAAATAGGGGGGACCCCACGCCAATTTTTTTTCGAGGGGATCCCCTATTTTGTTAACCAGCCAAGATATGCAGACTGCTGTGGCCTGGTATTATCAGGCTGGCAAGGTCCATGGATCTTGGCTCCTTACCAGCCTGAAAAACCAGGCCTCAGCAGTCTGCTTCATCTGGCTGGTTAACAAAAATAGGGGGGACCCCACGCCAATTTTTTTTCGAGGGGATCCCCTATTTTTGTTAACCAGTCAAGATATGCAGACTGCTGTGGCCTGGTATTATCAGGCTGGCAAGGTCCATGGATCTTGGCTCCTTACCAGCCTGAAAAACCAGGCCTCAGCAGTCTGCTTCATCTGGCTGGTTAACAAAAATAGGGGGGACCCCACGCCAATTTTTTTTCGAGGGGATCCCCTATTTTGTTAACCAGCCAAGATATGCAGACTGCTGTGGCCTGGTATTATCAGGCTGGCAAGGTCCATGGATCTTGGCTCCTTACCAGCCTGAAAAACCAGGCCTCAGCAGTCTGCTTCATCTGGCTGGTTAACAAAAATAGGGGGGACCCCACGCCAAATTTTTTCAACGGGATCCCCTATTTTTGTTAACCAGCAAAGATAAGCAGACTGCTATGGCCTGGTATTATCAGGCTGGCAAGCAAGGTCGGACTGAGCCACCGGAGAAACCTCCGGTGGGCCCCAGCTCCTGCGTGGTGGGCCCTGATTTGAAAGGATAGGTCGCGGGGCAGAGGGGGCGGTGGCCCCGGGCCCCACGCTCTGAGGGGGCCCACCCGGAGCTACGCTACAGTAACTGTATCGGGTGCACAGCACGCCGATACAGTTACATTCTGCGGCAGAGCAGGGAGAATCGATCTTCCTGCTCTGCCGCCCAGAAGCTATGGGGCCTGAACAGGCGTTGGGGGGCCCGGTGCCAGCAGTGGGCCCCCCACCCGTCATCGGAGGGTCAGCTGTATCGGCATCCAGCCGATACAGCTGACCGCATAGAGAGAGAAGGAGCGAGCGCTCCTACTCTCCCATAATCCCCCTCTCAGCGTCTGACAGCGGGCGCGATGACATCACCTGCCGGCGCCCGCTGTCAGACGCTGAGAGGGAGAACAGTGAGCAGCACAGGAGCCGGTAGGTGAGTATTGTTTTTTTTTTTTTTAATGGGGGTGCATTATACTACAGAGGCTGTATATGGGGGGTGCATTATACTACAGAGGCTGTATATGGGGGCTGCATTATACTACAGAGGCTCCATATTGGGGTGCATTATACTACAGAGACTCCCTATGGGGATGCATTATACTACAGAGGCTGCCTATGGGGGTGCATTATAATATAGCGGCTGCCTATGGTGGTGCATTATATTATAGACTCTGCCTATGGGGGTTTATTATAATATAGAGGCTGCCTATGGGGGTGCATTATACTATATTGAGGACTATCTGGTGTATTATGCTGTATGGATGCTATCTAGGGGCCATCATACAGTGTTGGACCCATTAAATAGTTTGGGGACATTAAGGGGTCAGTATATATCCAGTGAGGGGCATTATTCTGTGTATAGGGGAGATGTACAGGGGAGACTTGGGACATTATTAAATGTAAAGTGGACACTTATTGTTATAGGGGAACTCGGGTTACTGTGACTGTCAAAGGGGCACACAGGGCATTATTACAGTCTAGGGGACAAAATGTGGTCACTGTTTTCTAGGGCACTTGCACCCGGCATTACTATATTCTAGAGGGGTGCTTTAAAATTTAGAGGTCACACAGAACCACACAGCAGGTGCAGTAATAGGGACACATACGGCAGCAGCAGCAGCTCAGTATTGGGGTATCACGTACAGTAATAGGGACACATACGGCAGCAGCAGCGGCTCAGTATTGGGGTATCAGGTGCAGTAATAGGGACACATACGGCAGCAGCGGCTCAGTATTGGGGTATCAGGTGCAGTAATAGGGACACATATGGCAGCAGCGGCTCAGTATTGGGGTATCAGGTGCAGAAATAGGGACACATATGGCAGCAGCGGCTCAGTATTGGGGTATCAGCAGGATGAGGAGTTTGTGCAGGTTGAGAATAGTCCAATTGGTGACCAAGACAGTGCTAAAAATATGAGAAGTGAAATGTGTCTTTGTTGTAATCTCTGCAGTCGAGTCCTGGCTGGAGAAGTCGTCATGTCGGTCTGGGCCAGATGGAAAAGAAATGAAAAGTGAACAATTCCATTAGAAAGAACATCAGCGGTAAGTCATTATCTGTACCTGTGCTGTAATCTATTATATGTTCTGTAGGACTGGTATTATTTACCACAGACCATATGGCGGTAATATCAATATTGGTCTTTTTATATATAGATTATTTTTGGCAACAGCGCGTCATTGCTGAGGTTCTCTGATTAGGGGCCCACTCAGAAGTTTCGCCCCCACTAAACCAAAACCCTAGCTACGCCTCTGGCTCTCTCTCTAGTCTTTCTTTCTCTCTCTAGTCTTTCTCGCTCTCTGTTCTTTCTTTCTCGCTCTCTGTTCTTTTTTCTCTCTGTTCTTTCTTTCTCTCTCTCTTTTCTTTCTTTCCTCTCTTTATTTCTCTGTTTGTTCTTTCTCTCTCGCTGCTCTTTCTTTCTTTTCCTCAGTACCAGCCACTGTGCCCTCATTACCAGTCAGTGTGATCAGCAGTGCTAAATGGGTACGCTTGGGGCCAGGATATGGGTGTGATTAGCTGTTAAATGGGTGTGGTAGGGGCGTGGCCTAAAATTTGCAGCGACGCCCTACGCGCGCCGCACCCTTTAACCCTCTTTCCTGTCTTCAAAATTTGGGAGGTATGCTGTATGACCTCACTACAACTTCTGGCCATGCTCCTGATGAGCGCGACGGATGGTCTCCTGAGGGATCTCCTCCCACACCTGGACTAAAGCATCCACCAACTCCTGGACAGTCTGTGGTGCAACGTGGCATGGCCTAAAATTTGCTGCAGCAGGCACAGCGTGCCACAGCCTTTGTCCCTCTTTCCCTTCTTCAAAGGTTGGGAAGTATGATGGTGGGCCCCAAGAATATTTTTTCTCTGGTGGGCCCAAGGTACTCCAGTCCGACGCTGCTGGCAAGGTCCATGGATATTGGCTCCTTAACAGCCTTAAATACCATGCCTCAGCAGCAGGGGCGTACATAGAAATCATGGGGCCCCATAGCAAAAGTCTGAATGGGCCCCCCCCAAAAAAAAAAACCCAGAGCCATTGTAAATGTAAAGTGCCAGCACAGTGAGGGGACACATTAAACAAAAAATGCATTATGCCCCCATAGATTGTGCCCCCATAGATGCTCCATAGTATAGGCCCTTATGCTGCCGCAGCTGCTGCAACCAAAAAAAAAAAAAGACATACTCACCTTTCGTCGCTGGGGGCCAGGTGCCGGTGTCCTGAGCAGGGGGTGACACCAGGTGCCGATGTCACCGCTCGCTCAGGGCCCCGGCACCTGAGATTTTTCATCGCGCCCTCTGACCTGAACATTGCAGCAAGAGGACGCGAGCAACGGTGGAACGGGACAGGTAAATATCCCTTATACTCACCCTTCCGCCGGCGCGGTCTGTGCAGCCCCTGCTCTTCTCCCACGGTCTCCGCCGCCAGTGTTCAGCGGTCACGCGGGACAGCTCATTAAAGTCATGAATATGTGCGTATTCATGACTGTAATGAGCGGTACCACCTGACCGCTGAACACAGGCGTCGGAGACCGTGGGAGAAGAGCAGGGGCTGCAGAGACCGCACCAGGAGGGTGAGTATATAGAAGAGCTGCGCTCCCCCTCCCCCGCCGACCCCCTGGTAGTACTGTGTCAGCACAGCTACCCGACCGTCGAGGGCCCCCTCACCTGTCCGGGCCCCATAGCAGCTGCTTGGTCTGCTTCATTCACGGTACGCCACTGCTCAGCAGTCTGCTTCATCAGGCTGGTTAACAAAAATAGGGGGGACCCGACGCCATTTTTTTTTCGAAGGGAACCCCTATTTTTGTTAATCAGTTCCCTCTGACGTCACTGATTGTGTCCCTGGCTGACCTGAAGTGAAAGTGGAAAGCAATCAATTAAGCTTTCCACTTCCTCTCCTGTGAGCCAGGAGAGGAACTCATTCATTTGGGGGTTTACTGTGAGGCTGCAGCATTAGCTGCGGTCCCTGCAGTAAACATTAACCCTTTCTGAAGGATTACACCGTGGGACCTGACTGTGCATGGGATAGGTAAGAATAATTTTGCTTTTTTATTTTATTTTTATTACAGGAAATGGTTTTTGCAGTCAAATAAAAGATGGTCAAAAACATGTGTCTTTATTTCATTAAAATGATTTTTAATTAAAGTGTGTGTGTTTTATTTTTATTTCATGCAATAGGATTAATAATTGATAGTTGGCTAATTGACAGCTCTCAATTATTAACCTGGCTTAAGGTCACCTTTCAATTGCAAGGTGGCTTTAACCCCATATTAACCCATTCGCCACCGCTACAGGGCAATGGGAATAGACGGGCAAAGTGCCAGAAAGGGCGAATCTAATTATAGATTTGTCTTTTCTGGGGTGTCTGGGGGCAGATGTTAGTAGCCAGGGGGGGGCCAAAAATAATGGTCCCTCTCTGGGCTATTATTATCTGCCCCCATTCGCTGGCTTTGCCTGTCTGTGTCATGTGTGCATCGCCACGAAGATCGTCGCGGTTGCACATTCTGACTTCTCACAGCTGAGTTGCTGTTTCTTTGTGTTTGGCAGTTAGGGAGTTAATTCTGTCTGTGCTCAGTTCTGGGACTGGGTGCAGTTTCTCCCGGCTGCAATTAATTATTTGTTGATTGGTTTCCTTTAAATCTCTGGTTGTCTGTGTTGGGAGTTGCCAGTGAAATTCTTCATGCAGACCACAGATAGGATTGTATCTGTATAGACTTAAGTTAAAGAGCTCCTTAGTTGTTTTAAGCTCACCTTGCTTAGAGTTTAATATCCCAGATCATTTATGTTCCTTCTGTGTTTGAGTGTGTATGCAAGTCTGTGTTTTCTCCAGTCTGTCTTATATGTCTAATCTGTGTATTTAGCAGAGATCAGCCCATATCCCTTTGGTGGTAATCAGTATCCTTCTTAGGACTGATTACAGGGTTCAGGGACTGATAGGAGACAGGGTTAGGCTGGAGACTTGGACCTCTGAACCATTATCAGTACCTCCAAGGTGAGGGATTAGTTAGGACCCCAGTTTAGGGTCAGGTTAGACCCCCGGTCCTCCTCTTTCCTGTGACAGTGTATCAAGTCCTCAAGATTAACCCTGAGTTCAACGGATATCGTGTCAGGTAAATCTATTCTATATTTACATGCTGATGTTGCTAATCTATATGTTGTATAGAGTGTTGTTCTTTTAAGAATAGTTTACTGACATCGTACACATATCATAAGACCGCGTGACATTTTCACTGGCCCATAAAATTATTTCCAGTTGCCATGGATCCAGTAGCCCAGCTGGCTCTGCAGTTGCAGGATTATCCATGGAGCTGACGGACATTAAGTCCAAAGTTTTGTCTCCCTCGGAGCAAACCAGATTTGAACCTAAAGTAGCTCTCCCGGACAGGTTCACTGGTGGGCGAGACAAATTTTTTACCTTCAGGGAAGCATGTAAATTGTATTTTCGGCTTCGGCCTCGATCATCAGGAGTGAAGAGCAGAGAGTGGGAATTGTTATCTCGCTCCTACAAGGGGACCCTCAATCCTGGGCCTTCTCCCTTCCTCCGGATCCCCGGCTCTGCAGTCAGTAGATCGATTTTTTACTGCCCTGGGTTTGGTATATGATGACCCAGATCGGGTCTCTCTTGCTGAGACAAAATTACGTAAGATACAGCAGGGAGATCGTCCGGCGGAGGAATTTGCTTCTGAGTTCCGTAGATGGGCCACAGATACTCAGTGGAATGACCCAGCTCTTAGGAGCCAGTTTTGTCATGGGCTTTCTGACAAATTAAAGGACGTTTTGGCTCAGTATGATTCTCCTCCATCACTGGAGGCTGCTATGGCCCTAGCTATCCGTACTGATAGACGGCTCCGGGAGAGGTGCGAGGTAACTCCGCCCCCTGTTGTTACTCCACTTACTACTAAAGTCCCTTATGTTGAGGTTCCCCTTGTCTGTTCGGAGGAGCCTATGCAGTTGGGAGGGACATCATTTCGTAGGAGGGGATTGGCGGTACGCCGCAGGACTAGAAGGTGTTTCTTCTGCGGGAAAGAGGGACATTTTGTTGGGGGATGTCCATCCCGTGCCTTGTTGAGCAAAAAGTCGCCGGAAAACTGTTAATCCCAGGTTGTGTGGTGGACGACAACCTGGGAGTATGTATTTCGTCCGCTAGTTCTTCTCAGTTCCTTGTACCAGTGGAGGTGGTGGTTGGTACGAGAGTGGAGAGATTTTCTGTTCTTCTTGATAGTGGGTCCGGGGCTAATCTGGTTGACGCTCAGTTTGCTCAGGCTCAAGGTATGCATCTGAGTGTATTGGTCAAACCGATCCCTATATTCTCCATTGACGCCAGGCCTCTCGGCCAAGGTAGCTTTGTTCATGAGGTTCATAACATTGACCTTCGGGTAGGGGCAATACATAGGGAACTATTATCTTGTTATGTGTTGGAGGGTCTACCTACTCCTATTGTGTTGGGACTTCCTTGGTTGGTTAAACATAACCCTGTGATTAATTGGCAGTCCAGAGATATAAGCCAATGGGGGAGTTTTGCAAAAGTAACTGCATGAACACAGTCATCAGTGCGGTCGTGCCTAGTACTTTGCCTCCTTTTTTGGAGGACTTTGGGGATGTGTTCTCTGAGGAGGGGTGTCAGGAGTTGCCTCCTCATCGCGTGTATGACTGCTCTATTAATTTACTTCCTGATGCTAAGTTACCTAAAGCTAGGTTATATAACCTTTCTGGTCCTGAGAGGCAGGCTATGAAAGATTATATTTCGGAAAGTCTGGCCAAAGGGCATATTAGACCTTCATCTTCCCCAGTGGCCGCGGGGTTCTTCTTTGTGAAGAAAAAAGATGGAGGCCTACGCCCTTGCTTGGATTTCCGCGAACTTAATCGGATTACTGTTCGAGATCCGTATCCACTCCCTCTGATTCCTGATCTCTTCAATCAAATTGTTGGCGCCAAATGGTTCTCTAAATTGGATCTCAGGGGGGCGTATAATCTGATTAGGATAAAAGAGGGGGATGAGTGGAAAACGGCGTTTAACACGCCGGAGGGACATTATGAGAACCTTGTCATGCCTTTTGGTCTGACTACTGCACCAGCAGTATTCCAACATTTTGTTAATGACATTTTTCGTCATCTGGTGGGGCTGTTTGTGGTCGTATATTTGGATGACATTTTAATTTACTCACCAGATCTTGTGTCTCACCAGGAGCATGTGAGACAGGTGTTGCAGATCTTGCGAGACAATAAACTATACGCCAAACTGGAAAAGTGTGTATTCGCCGTACAGGAACTTCAGTTTTTGGGGTTCTTGGTGTCAGCCTCCGGTTTCCGTATGGACCCTGAAAAGGTGAGAGCAGTGCTTGAATGGGATCAGCCAGAGGATCTTAAGGCTCTGCAGCGTTTTCTGGGGTTTGCTAACTACTACCGGAAATTTATTTGTAATTTCTCATCTGTTGTCAAACCTCTCACTGACATGACAAGAAAAGGGACGGATTTTTCTAAATGGTCGGACAAAGCTTGCCAAGCTTTTTCCTCTTTGAAAAAATGTTTTGCTTCGGCACCCGTTCTCATCCAACCAGATGCATCACAGCCGTTCGTTGTGGAGGTGGACGCGTCTGACGTAGGGGTGGGTGCAATATTGTCCCAGGGTCCGTCCCCTGGTAAATGGCATCCGTGCGCTTTCTTTTCTAAAAAATTGTCGTCCGCTGAAAGGAATTATGATATCGGCAATAGGGAACTTTTGGCCATTAAGTTGGCTTTTGAAGAATGGCGTCACTTTTTGGAGGGGGCAGTCCACCCGGTCACCGTCATTACTGATCACAAGAACCTGCTGTATTTGGAATCTGCTAAGCGTCTGAATTCCAGACAAGCTCGATGGTCGTTGTTTTTTACCAGGTTTAATTTTGTTGTCACTTATCGCCCTGGATCTAAGAATGTTAAGGCGGATGCCTTGTCTCGCAGTTTCCCAGGGGCCGGGAGAATGGATGACCCGATTCCTATCCTTCAGGAGGGGGTGGTAGTGTCGGCTGTATGTTCTGAGCTTGAGGAGGAGGTGTTAGAGGCTCAGGGGACGCCCCTGCAGGACCTCCAGGGAGACTGTTTGTCCCAAATCAGTTGAGACAAAAGGTTATTGAGGCACATCATAATTCTGCTTTAGCAGGACATCCAGGGAGTAAGGCTACTTTAGATCTCCTTTCTCGCCGGTTTTGGTGGCCTAACGTTAATAAAGATGTTTTAACTTTTGTCGCGTCCTGTGGGGTTTGTGCTCGCTCTAAGACCCCTCATACCCGTCCGTCTGGGACCCTCTTACCCTTGAAACTTCCGGAGCGTCCATGGACTCATTTGTCTATGGACTTCATCACGGACCTTCCTCAGTCGTCAGGGAAGACTGTCATACTGGTGGTTGTTGACAGGTTCAGTAAGATGGCACATTTCATTGCTCTTCCTGCCCTCCCTAATGCTAAAACTCTGGCGCAGGTGTTCATTGGGGAGATTGTGAGACTTCATGGGTTGCCTTCTGATGTGGTGTCAGATAGGGGGTCTCAGTTTGTGTCCAAGTTTTGGAGGGCATTTTGTTTACGTCGGGGATGCAATTGTCATTTTCCTCGGCTTTTCATCCGCAGACCAATGGTCAGACAGAGCGTCTGAATCAAAGCCTAGAGACTTATCTTCGGTGTTTTGTCTCAGAGAACCAGGAGGACTGGTCTTCTTTCTTGCCTCTGGCAGAGTTTGCTCTTAACAACAGGCGGAGCGAGTCCACTGGTAAGTCCCCGTTTTTTGGGGCATATGGTTTTCACCCCCAGTTTTGTACATTCAATGGGGGGGGCCCTTCTGGGGTTCCTGAGGAGGAGCGTTTCTCGTCGTCACTTGCTTCAGTGTGGAGAGGTGTATTGAATAATCTGAGTGCTATGGGAACCGTTATAAACGTATGGCTGATAGGAGGAGAGTTTCTGGTCCAGATCTTAATGTGAACGATCTGGTATGGTTGTCTACCAGGAATATAAAACTTAAAGTTCCCTCCTGGAAGCTGGGCCCCAGATTCATCGGGCCGTACAGGATCAGTTCCATAATTAATCCTGTGGCATTTCGTCTGGACCTCCCTCCTACGTTTAAAATTCATAATGTGTTCCACAAGTCATTACTTAAGAGGTACGTGGCACCAGTCATACCATCACCTCTACCTCCTCCTCCAGTGGTGGTCAATGGTAACTTGGAGTTTCAAGTGTCAAAGATCATTGACTCACGTCTGAATCGCCGGTCCCTTCAGTACTTGGTGCATTGGAAGGGGTATGGTCCAGAGGAGAGGACGTGGGTTCCTGCGTCTGACATTAACGCAGATCGTTTGGTGCGGACCTTCCACAGAACTCACCCGGGCAAACCTGGCCCTGAGGGTCCGGAGGCCCCTCGTAGAAGGGGGGTACTGTCATGTGTGCATCGCCACGAAGATCGTCGCGGTTGCACATTCTGACTTCTCACAGCTGAGTTGCTGTTTCTTTGTGTTTGGCAGTTAGGGAGTTAATTCTGTCTGTGCTCAGTTCTGGGACTGGGTGCAGTTTCTCCCGGCTGCAATTAATTATTTGTTGATTGGTTTCCTTTAAATCTCTGGTTGTCTGTGTTGGGAGTTGCCAGTGAAATTCTTCAAGCAGACCACAGATAGGATTGTATCTGTATAGACTTAAGTTAAAGAGCTCCTTAGTTGTTTTAAGCTCACCTTGCTTAGAGTTTAATATCCCAGATCATTTATGTTCCTTCTGTGTTTGAGTGTGTATGCAAGTCTGTGTTTTCTCCAGTCTGTCTTATATGTCTAATCTGTGTATTTAGCAGAGATCAGCCCATATCCCTTTGGTGTAATCAGTATCCTTCTTAGGACTGATTACAGGGTTCAGGGACTGATAGGAGACAGGGTTAGGCTGGAGACTTGGACCTCTGAACCATTATCAGTACCTCCAAGGTGAGGGATTAGTTAGGACCCCAGTTTAGGGTCAGGTTAGACCCCCGGTCCTCCTCTTTCCTGTGACAGTGTATCAAGTCCTCAAGATTAACCCTGAGTTCAACGGATATCGTGTCAGGTAAATCTATTCTATATTTACATGCTGATGTTGCTAATCTATATGTTGTATAGAGTGTTGTTCTTTTAAGAATAGTTTACTGACATCGTACACATATCATAAGACCGCGTGACAGTCTGGTTGCGAAAATAGGGCGGGAGCCCACGCATTTTTTTTAAACAATTTTACACCTCATATATATATATATACATGTCATTGAATTTGTGACACATATATATATATATTTATATTTATAGTTCATACACTTCTACATAGTATAATAGCCGCTAATTCAATTGCCAGCTTTTGTGAAAATGCAGAACCCGACATGAAAAGACACTTGGTGTACATAGGGTTAACCATGTCCTTTGCTATCTGATTTGCACAAACAATTACATCAGTCTATGTGTGCAAAATTTCACACCTGTAGGGGTTAATTAAAGGTGTAAATTCGTAGCAAAAAAGTCCGTTTTTTTTACAACGAATTTACAACTTTAATTAACCCCTACAGGTGTGAAATTTTGCACACATAGACTGATGTAATTGTTTGTGCAAATCAGATAGCAAACGACATGAAAAGACATGGTTAACCCTATGTACACCAAGTGTCATTTCATGTCGGGTGCTTCTGTCTTTTCACAGAAGCCGCTTTACCCGGCAATTGAATCAGAGGCTATTTTACTATGTAGAAGTGTATAAACTTTACATATATGTATATATATATATGTCACAATGACATGTATATATATATATATATGTATTCTATGTGTGTATATTTTGTGTTTACAACGAAAGAAAGGGTTTTTTTAGTTGCGATATTTTGTTCCCATAGACTTACATGGGACTTCCGGTATCGGTATCGGGTATCGCCGATATTTTAGTGATATCGGCGATACCATTCCGATCCGATATTTTTGGATATCGGAAAGTATCGCTCAACACTAGTAGCAACATGTACCAATCCCTTCCATCCTTAGAAACCACCTTTTTTAACATGGACTTGAGGGTTCTATTGAACCGTTCTACTAACCCGTCGGTTTGAGGGTGGTACACCGAGGTGCGCAATTGTTTAATTTTTAGCAGTTTGCACAGTTCTCTTGTCACCTTGGACATAAAGGGGGTCCCCTGATCCGTCAGGATCTCCTTAGGTAGTCCCAGGCGACAGAACATGGCAAACAGTTCTCGGGCAATAAGTTTTGCCGAGGTGTGGCGTAGTGGGATAGCCTCCGGGTACCGGGTGGCATAGTCGACGACCACCAGTATGTGTTGGTGGCCACGGGCGGATTTTACAATGGGCCCTACCAAATCCATTGCAATCCGTTCAAAAGGTACCTCTATTATTGGCAGGGGTACCAATGGACTACGGAAACTTGCAGTGGGTGAGGTCAACTGACATTCGGGGCAGGATTCGCAGTAACTTTTGACCTCCGCGTACACTCCCGGCCAAAAGAACCGCTGCAAGATACGTTCTAGAGTTTTTTTTCCCCTAAGTGGCCCCCCAGCAAGTGTGAGTGTGCCAAATCTAGAATCACCCTACGATACGACTGAGGTGCTACCAACTGTTCCACAACCTCGTCCCTGATTTTATCTATCCTATAAAGCAACTCACCACTGACTACCATGCGTGGAAATACCGTATCTGCATTGGGCTGTTGGGCTATGCCGTTTACCTCTAGCACCCTTTCCCGCGCATGAGTCAGGGTGGGATCTTGTAGCTGAGCTGTCCTAAACGTGGCCCTGGACACTTCCAGCTCGGGAATCGATGCGGTCTCCTCCACCTCTCCTGCCAGCACCTCTAAGGGAAACCTATCGGGGTCACACTCTATCCCTATATGGGACACCCCTACGGCAGGTTCGTCGGGTACAGCATCGGTAATACATTTTACCAGGGGAGAATGGATTTTGTTTTTCCACAGAGTCCAGAACAGGGGCAAGTCTCTTCCTAACACAGACCCATAGGGAAGATTTTTTACCACTCCCACCACATGTTTTATGTCTCCACATGGCGTGGATAAGACTACCTCCATAGTTGGATACTCTCGGAGGTCCCCATGGATACATACAACCCCGACCTGCCCTCCGCTGGGGTTGTCTCCTGCCACCAGTGACCCATGTACCAGAGTCACGAGGCTTCCTGAATCCAGGAGAGCCTCCGTAGGGTACCCATTAATCAGTACCTGGCATAGTTGGAGTTCACTGTCCTGGGGGTCGAGGCTCGCTGTGCAGACGGTCTGGGCATACATTGAGACCCGGCGGCTATATCCGCAGTCCATGGGTTCCGTAGTCAGGGGACAATTAGCCATCACATGTCCCGGCCCCTGACACCTCCAGCACCTAAGGGTGGAGGTACTGTTAGGTCTTATGACAGTTTGGGAGGGTACCGGTCTCCTGCCACTCTCACTCCGGTGTTCCCCTTCAGCACGGGTACGGTGCTGACTGTCCCCAGCAGAGGGACGCGACCCCTTTCCCGATTCCTGGGGTGGCAGGGATTGGCGTGACAGCCGAGAGGGGGCGGAGTCTCGAATGAAGTCCTGAGTAGCCGAGTAGCGCTCGATCAAACTGACTACTTGGTCGAGCGTGCCGGGGTCGCCTTGCCCCACCCAACGTTGTATAGCAGCTGGCAGAGTCATTACCAGCCGTTCAGTCATCACCCTCTCCACCATCTGGTCTGGAGACAAAGTCTCTGGCTGAAGCCACTTCTTTACCAGCTGCAGGAGGTCATAAGCCTGAGACCGAGCGGGTCGTGTCTCCACATAGGCCCATGAAAATACACGCTGAGCACTTACGTACGTATTAACCCCTAGTCGAGCAAGGATCTCACCTTTGAGCCTCTGGTAGTCCTGGGCGTCCTCCCTACTGAGATCAAAGTAGGCCTTTTGTGCATCGCTGACCAGAAACGGAGCCACTACTTCTGCCCACTGGCCGGCTGGTAGGTTTTCCCGCTCCGCTGTGCGCTCATAAACTGTCAGGAAAGCTTCCACGTCGTCCTCCGTTCCCATCTTCCTCAACGCTGAGCGAACCCTGTCTCGGGCCTCACGACGTTCAGGGGCTGGTGCCATCGGGGTCTCCCGCAAGGCAGAGATCTGTTGCAGCAGCAGTTCGTTTGTTTTTTGCTGCTGCTGGTACAATAGCTGCTGTTGCTCATTGTGCTGTTGCTCCCGCTCCTGCTGTTGCCGCTGGAGACTCAGGTACTGCTCCTGCTGTTGTCGCTGCGACTGCATCTGCTGCTGTTGTATAATTACTAGCTGCTTAAACAGCTCTTCCATTTTGTCCACGGAGTGAGGCTGAAAAGTGGCCGGCCGGATTGTGGTCATGAAGCTGCCGGTGGGGGTATACCTCAGTCACAATGCCCGCATTCTCCAACCAATTGTAAGGCGGCGGTGTTCACACCGTGCAGTAACTGAGGCAGTGACCCAAGCAAGTCCAAAGTAAACAGCTTTTATTCAGCAACTCACGGGTAAAACAGGAAAAGTCCTCCGGTACGCAGCCGGGGTAACATCAGTTCATAAACACTGGTTGCCG
Source organism: Oophaga sylvatica (assembly GCA_033576555.1). Taxonomy (NCBI): domain Eukaryota; kingdom Metazoa; phylum Chordata; class Amphibia; order Anura; family Dendrobatidae; genus Oophaga; species Oophaga sylvatica. Next base: position 335,414,093 of record JARQOD010000004.1, on the reverse strand, counting down.
GGAACAACGGCCGCGCCGGGCCGAACAGAGCCTGACAGGTGCAGAGCCGTCCCAGGCGTGGGTTCAGCTACACACAATCCTGTGGAGCTTTCCTGCTATGCTCCTCGCAGGGTCCCAACATAGAACAACACTAATCCTTAGTGCAGGAGTTTTAAAGACCTGTGGCAAAAGCCACTGGAAAACCCGGGTTGGAGGGAGAAGGCCGCCCCACTGCCTCCTGTGACCTCCTCCAAGAAATGAAGGCCCTACCGGATTTTACTTAATCTGCCTTAGCCAGGTAGTCTGACTAGGTCATTGCTCACCTTCATTCCTGCATTGCAGCCGCAGCTGTGTGTGTGACTGCAATGCACTCCAATGGCTTTAATAGGTCTCTGTACACATTCTGGGGGAAATATAACGTCCCTCGTAAACGATCCCGGTCACTGCCTCACAATACGAAGATTTAAATTTTACCCTATATTGTATACACCTGGTATCTTTTGATACAGTACCTTTTTTCAGCTTTTTGTATTCTGGTCAAATTTATACTGAGTGAGCATCTGTGTGTGACTCTGGAAATATATACGGAGATTTAAATTTTACCTTAAACTATTGTGAGACAGTGAAGGAATATGTGGTGAATGAGGTGTATATTTCACCTAAGTACCTTGCTGACTGATATGAGCGAAATGTGTGGCTTTGTAAACCTGGTGGTAAAGAAAGGTCACTACACCTGCCATTCAGTACACGCTTGCAGCTCAGACCTGAATCCACTCAGGTGTTGATTAGGAAGCCAGAAGTAGGTGTCTGCAAACACAATCTGAGAGCTCATTCAGTCTGGACAAGGGGTCCAGGCACAGAAGGTGTCTCCAAGAGTGTGGGAGCTGTCTTTAGCCCGGACACAGGGAGGTGTCCTGGCACAAGGAAGCAGTCTCTAAGAGTGTGAGCTATCTCAGTCTGGGTGCAGGAAGTACCCCGGACACAGGAGTAGTCCAGTGAGAATCCGTGCGAATAGCGACTGAATAGGAGGTGACCTCTCTCAAGTCTGGACATTGGAGTTGCCTTCAGACATAAAGAGGAGTGTCTGTGAAACTCCATACTGGTAACATATATCATATGTGTTGTTTTGGGCACAGACTGGTAGAGTCTGGGTCCCGGATAGAGAGGGCCATCTATCTAAGTGTAATTAGAGGCTAGACAAGCCCAGGTTTTCTGTTTATGATTTGTTTTTATCTGTGTGCTGTGGACTTTAATAAAACTGGTTGCGGCCAGTTTTCACCAAACTGCTGTCTGAATGAACTGTTTCCGTGCCATTCTGTCTACCCAGACAGCGATCCTAGAGCTAAACCCCCCGGAAAGGCTACAATTGGTGGAGAATGCTGGGGCAGCGCAGGGCCTGGTACAGTTAGTGCTGGAGTGTGCATGCAGCACAGTGGCGAGAGACAGCATTAAAGGTGAAGTCTATTGAAATAGCAACAGAAAAAAAAAAAAGTGTGTGTCAGCAGAAACGTCTGTTTGGAGCAGTCTTGGAGAGACAGTGGCCCTGATAGGGTCTGCAGAGAGAAAATGTATGCACAGCAAAGCTGAACTTGTTGTGAAAATGACTGTGGAATGTGCAGCAGCAAAAGAAAAGTTTGTGGAGCAGTCTTAAAGAGACAGTAGCCCTAATAGACTTTGCAAAGGAAAAAAAAAAAAAAAAAAAAAGTGGTTGCACAGCAAGGCTGAATTTTCTGTGGAAAAAAAGCTGTGTAGTGTGTATGTCTTGAGTGAAGACTGCCGTTGTTAAGACAGAGAAGTCTGACAGCATGGATGACAGCATGGAGGCGCTGTTTGAACAAATGGCACAAGTTAATGTGCAACATAAAACTGCCGTGGTTGAGACAGATAAGTCCGGCAGTATGGAGGAACTCGTTGAGTACCTGGTGCAGGCCCAGCGAAGCATGGAGCAGCAGCGCCTGCAGCACCAGCAGCACATGCAGCAGGCCCAGCAGCAATTCCTGCAGCAGCAGCAGGAGAATAACCGGTTATTTGTTGAGCAGATGACAGCACCAAAAAAGGATTTCGGTGCCGCGTCCCGAAGTAATGTTGTGAAGGCACCGGCGTTGTCCGCTATAAAGAAGGCGGTAAGACGGTCCTTGAGAAAAATGACACCTCGTGATGATGTGGAGGTATATCTTACTAGGTTTGAGAGACTGGCAGAGAAGGAGAATCTGCCACTATCTGAATGGGCCATGGCGGTCGTACCCTATCTGATTGGGGAACCCCAAAAAGTCTGGGCTGACCTGAGCAAGCAGGACAGCGAAGACTATGCCAAGTTGAAAGCGGCGATTCTTACCCGGCTGGGTGTTACGGTGACAGCCCGTGCCAGGAGAGTCCATGACTGGAGATACAGTTGGGAGTCTGCAGTCAGCAGGCCTGATTATGGAGTTGAAAAGGTGATAGTGGACCACTACACCCAAGCACGTCCTCCTGAGGTACAGCCGTCTGAGAGGTCGTCACTTCGGAGTTCCCGGACGCTGAACTCTCGCGGTAAGAGCGTTCCAGCTGTTGGGGACATGGGGTATGCTGATAAGCGGGTTCAGGCCCGAGGGGACATGTGGGTGGGAGAGTGTGATGGACAGTGTTGGAGCTGGCGTGAAATTGCAGCCAACTGTCCAATAGAGGGGGAGCCTATGTGTTGTGATGTTGGCAGATCCCTCTCTCCCTGCGCAGTAGCCTGTGTGTGTGTCCACCTCAGCCGAAGAGACTGGACCACAGGGGACCCCGGTGGTTGTAAGTGACTGCCCAGCACAGGCCCTCTTGGACTCAGAGAGTCCAGTGACTTCCGTATGTGACAGCCTGAGTGATAGGGACTTCATCCCTGATAAGCACCTGAGTGTGGTGTACATCCATGAAGACACCAAAGTCTACCCAGAGACTGCCGTGGACTTGGTCCCCAAACTCGGGGAGGTTTCATATGAAGTGGGGGTAGTGAAGACCCTGGTGCACCCCGTTATATTGGGTAATGACTTTCCCCGGTCTAAGGATCTCTGGGGGAAAAATGTTTCTGATGGACAGTGTGATGAAGCTCCTACTGAGGGTGCGCAGTCCCGAGGGGCGGAACACAATGCTAGTGGGCCGTTAAACTTATGTGATAATGATGATGACCATGATAATATTGATAATGATAATGATGATCATGATAATGATGATGACCATGATGAGGATGCTGATATTGATAATGATGATAATGCTAATCATAATAGTGATGATACTGATGATGACCGTGATAAAGATGACATTTCTTTGCAGGTGATGTTGGGAGACGAGGATGGTGGTTCTCGGGAACCGAGTGTCCCTGACTTGCCTGTGTCCTGTGACGGTTTTGAGAGTGAGCAGTGGCGAGAACCCTCTCTTAAAACAGCACAGGAAAATATGATTGTTCTAAATGAGGTTTCCCAGGAGCCTGACTCTGAGGAGAGGTTCTCTCATGTTGCCATAAACACTGAAGTCCAGGGAGAGGTTGTGAGTCAGCTCCTAGTGCCTGAACTATATAGAAGTATAGTGCTGGGGTTGTCACATAGTCACATACTTGAGGGACCAGATGGTGAAGTTAATGTTGTGGATGACATGTTAACTAAGGTTCCAGATCAAGATGTGAATGAAAATGAATTGTATAACCCTGACAATGAGCAGGATGTGAATGAAAATGAATTGTATAACCCTGACAGTGAGCAGGATATGAATGAAAATGAATTGTATAACCCTGACAGTGAGCAGGATGTGAATGAAAATGAAGTGTATAGCCCTGACAGTGAGCCAGATGTGGCTGAGAAAAAGGGGTCAGATAGTGATAGTGAATTATCTGATGACAATAAAGCAACCAGTGCAAGTGAGGAAGGCATGGTAGCAGAGGAGATTGAGAGTCCTGAGAGGAAGGCTGAGGCTGACCTTGCAGTCGGACGGAGGATGGCATCTGAAGATGTTTGTACCGTTGGTCGGTTCCCTGGCGAAGACTAAGGTGAAAGACAGGACTCTGAAACTGAACACAGCACAAGTGGATGCTGTTGAAAATGAGAAGTTATCAATGTATGGTGTGGATCTGCATCAGGCCAAGGACTCGGAAGGTGATGCTGCAGAGGTGGAGAAAGCCATGGAAGTGGTGGACACCAGGCCAGGTGCCTCACCAGAGGCTGATGTCTCAAGTGAAGCTGTGAGGAACAAGACTGAAGATGTGGGGAATGACTCTGTCCCGGAATATGTTTCTGCTGGAGACAGCGGCGTGGACGGTGTACTGTCCGGATCCGTGGCTGCGACTCGCGAAGCTCGGGCCGGAAGTTCGGCGCCCGGTGCGCCATCGGAGTTCCCGAGCGACCCAAAGGATCTGGATAAATCCAAAGATGAGATTTTGAGACCTCGGGTTGGCCTTGGTGAGCTCAGGCGCATTTTCATGGAGTCTACACTTGAACCACGTCCCAGGGAGTGGGAGGGGCGATGTGTCGCTCCGTTGCCGCTGCAGATACACGGGAGCTCAGATGGGATGCAGAACGTGGTGGAAAAGAAGACTGATGGTAGGGCTTCTGAGCCTGTACCAGAAGAGGATAAATTATGTGTACCGACCAAGAAATACGATCAGCTCCCTCTACAGTGCCAATCGTTTGAACAGTGTGGCTCGGAATGGTCAGAGACCATGACAGAGGCGCTTGGGTTCTGTGAGGTAGAATTTATGAATCAACTGATATTTAAGAAAGTAGATGTGCTAAAGAAAGTTCAGGGGAATTAGAGAAAACCCCTATACCTCCTGTGACAGTTGGTGACACAGGGTCAGTGCCCCAAAAACAGGAGGTACGAAAGTTTCTGAGGAAGAATCAGCAGAGCTGTTCTGACGTGCCTGGTCGTACTTATCTGGTGAGCCACTATACCGAGACTGAGGCTGGCACTAAAGTCAAGATGAAACCGTGCAGGGTACCCGAGGCCCGCAGAGAGTATAGGCCTGGGAGGGTACAGGGTAGTGCGGATGCTTCAGATGAAGAGAAAGCTGATGTTGGCTATGACAGTGGTGAGGATGAAGTTGATGAGGGCCATGACTGGTCCAGAGGTCACTGTCTCTGTTGGATTGTTGACCAGCCCTCCGGTCTGGATGACCAGCCCTCCGGTCTGGAGAAGAGGGAGGGGATATGTGAGACAGTGAAGGAATATGTGGTGAATGAGGTGTATATTTCACCTAAGTACCTTGCTGACTGGTATGAGCGAAATGTGTGGCTTTGTAAACCTGGTGGTAAAGAAAGGTCACTACACCTGCCATTCAGTACACGCTTGCAGCTCAGACCTGAATCCACTCAGGTGTTGATTAGGAAGCCAGAAGTAGGTGTCTGCAAACACAATCTGAGAGCTCATTCAGTCTGGACAAGGGGTCCAGGCACAGAAGGTGTCTCCAAGAGTGTGGGAGCTGTCTTTAGCCCGGACACAGGGAGGTGTCCTGGCACAAGGAAGCAGTCTCTAAGAGTGTGAGCTATCTCAGTCTGGGTGCAGGAAGTACCCCGGACACAGGAGTAGTCGCAGTGAGAATCCGTGCGAATAGCGACTGAATAGGAGGTGACCTCTCTCAAGTCTGGACATTGGAGTTGCCTTCAGACATAAAGAGGAGTGTCTGTGAAACTCCATACTGGTAACATATATCATATGTGTTGTTTTGGGCACAGACTGGTAGAGTCTGGGTCCCGGATAGAGAGGGCCATCTATCTAAGTGTAATTAGAGGCTAGACAAGCCCAGGTTTTCTGTTTATGATTTGTTTTTATCTGTGTGCTGTGGACTTTAATAAAACTGGTTGCGGCCAGTTTTCACCAAACTGCTGTCTGAATGAACTGTTTCCGTGCCATTCTGTCTACCCAGACAGCGATCCTAGAGCTAAACCCCCGGAAAGGCTACACTATATACACCTGGTATCTTTCGATACAGTACCTTTTTTCAGCTTTTTGTATTCGGGTCAAATCCATACTGAGAGAGGGTTTGTGTGTCACTCCAGAAATATATACGGAGATTTAAATTTTACCCTATACTATATACACCTGGTATCTTCTGATACAGTACCTTTTTTCAGCTTTTTGTATTCTGGTCAAATCCATACTGAATGAGTATCTGTGTGTGACTCTGGAAATATATACGGAGATTTAAATTTTACCCTACACTATATACACCTGGTATTTTCTGATACAGTATCTTTTTTCAGCTTTTTGTATTCGGTCAAATCCATACTGAGTGAGCGTCTGTGTGTGACTCTGGAAATAGATACAGAGATTTAAATTTTACCCTATACTATACACACCTGGTATCTTCTGATACAGTACATTTTTTCTGCCTTTTGTATTACGGTCAAATCCATACTGAGAGAGCATCTGTATGTGACTCCGGAAATATATACGGAGATTTACAATTTACCCTACACTGTATCCAGCTATACGCTTCTGATGCAGTACCCTTCTTATACTTTTTATATTCTGATCTAATCCATACTGAGCCTGTGAGCGTCTGTGTGTGACTCCGGAAATATATACTGAGATTTACAATTACCCCTACACTGTATACAGCTGTACGCTTCTGATACAGTACCGTTTTTCTGCTTTTTATATTCTGTTCTATTACATGCTGAGTGAGCGTCGTGTGTGACTCCTGAAATGTATACGGAGATTTACATTTTGCCATTCACCGTACACAGCTGTACGCTTCTGATACAGTACCATATATCTGTTGTTTTTTTTTGGTACATTTTCCTAAACATGAGGAAGTATGGTGGAAGAGGCCATGGATGTGGGCGGGGGGCCAGTTGGTACCGAGGGTGGTGGTGGTGCATCTGCTGGTGGTGCCAAAAGCACAATAGTACCTAAGGCAGGAGGTGTTGAGCCTGCATCATCGTCTGGCTCCAGAAGGCCTGGAAGGCTCCCTTTTCTGGGAGTAGGTAAACCGGTTTTGTCTTACATTGCCGAAACAGCCTCCAGCTCTATCACCTCCTCTTCTGAAGTTTCAAAAAATGCAAGCACTGAGTCGTCAGTGCAGACTCCTGGTCAGGAAGAACACCTTTCCTTGTGTCCTTCACCCCCACCAAAAGTGAAGGATGCGGCAGGCCACACTTCAGATTACTCCATGGAGCTCTTTTCACATACCATGCCTGAGTTATCAAGTGAAATCCTGAATTCCCCAGTCCAAGATGAATCTGACATGGAGTGCACTGATGCACAGCCACTGTTATATAATTCTGCTGGTACATTCACCCAGAGCACTACATTGCCCTCGCAGTCTACTGAGACAGAATCTGACCCTGATGGTGCCCCTTCGCGCATACTATACCACCTTACACGGTGACACAGAGGAAGGTGCAGATGAAATTGAAGAGGAGGTGATGGATGACCCAGGTGTTGACCCGGATTGGCATCCATTGGGGAAAGAAGGTGCCGCTGGCATTAGCTCAGAAGAGGAGGAGGATCTGCAGCAGGCATCGACATCGCAGCAGAGGTTATCTGGCAGGCCCGTAGCAGTACAAAAACATGTTAAAAACAAAAAGAGTTGCAGGACAGCTTGGCCAGACGGTCAAATTAGCACAGCGTGCAAGCCCTGAAAATTTATCCCATAGTAGGAAGAGTGCAGTGTGGCACTTTTTTGACCAAAATCCTATTGATGAGGCAAAGGTAATCTGTAAGAAGTGCGAAAAGGACCTTTAGCTTAGGGAAAAATCTCCAAAATTTGAATACCAGTTGCATGCTTAGACATTTAAACACCATGCACTTGCAAGTGTGGACGGACTACAAAACCTCAGGTAGCACATGTGCACCTCTCCGACTGAAGGTAGCCAGCAATGCTACAACACTTCCCCCACTGTAAGCCAACCGGTTAGCACACCACCAGCAAGAAATGTTGAGGTGTCGTCGCAAGGCCAAAGCAGTCAGGGAATCACAATGTTTTTGCAATCAAAGACTGAATCTAGACCATTACCACCACCACCACCACCAAAACCAACCCCATCTCAGTCAGACATGTCCACCGCTAGTTCCCCATATGCAGCTCTCAATTACAGCCCACCCTAGCAGACACTCTGAGTAGGACAAGAAAGTACTCATCCTCTCATCCGCGTACATTGGCTTTGAACGCCTACATTGCCAAACTGTTCTCATTAGAGATGATGCCCTTCCGTTTGGTTGAAAGCGCAGCGTTCCGTGAGCTCATGGCCTACGCTGTCCCACGCTATGACCTACCCAGTCAGCACTTCTTTTCTAGAAACGACATCCCTGCCCTCCACCTGCATGTGAAAGACTGCATTGTCCATGCACTCAAACAACCAGGGAGTGGAAAGGTGCACCTCACAACAGATGCATGGGCCAGTAGGCATGGCCAGGGCCATTACGTGTCCATCACTGTGCACTGGGTTAATGTGGTGAATTCAGGCTCCACAGGGGACAGCGGCGGTGGGACAGTGCTGCCTAGCCCACGGTATAGGCAACAGTTGACTGTAGGCGTTCGAACCTCCTCCACCAGAAGCGAAAGCTCGTCGACAGAGTGCAATCGCATGAGCACTCCATCCGCAGCTGCCAGTGGTGCACACGAGGTGTCCCACTATCGAACAGCTAGTAGTAAGCGTCAGCAGGCTGTTTTAAAGATGATGTCTTTGGGCGACAACAGACACACTGCGGAGGTACTGGCCGATTACTTGCAGCGAGAAACTGAGTCATGGCTGGGCAGTCTACATCTTGAGCCAGGCAAGGTAGTCAGTGATAACGGCCGTAATTTTGTGGCGGCCATAGCCCTGGCAAAACTCAGACACATACCTTGCCTGGCTCACACCTTGAACCTGGTGGTGCAGTGCTTCATAAATAATTTTCTGGAGTTACCTGCCCTGCTCCATAAGGTGCGAAGACTGTGCTCGCACATCCGTTTCTCGCCCGTAGACTCCAGTCGTATGCAGAGGCTTCAGCGATCGCTCCACCTCCCCCAGCACCGCCTAATCATAGACGTTGCAACAAGGTGGAACTCCACCATGCACATGGTTGAGAGGCTGTGTGAACAGAGGCAGTCTGTAATGCATTTGTGGGAGGATACACGGGCAGGCAGTTTGAGGGCAGAAATCGAGTTGTCGGGTGTGCAGTGGTCAAAGCTGAAGGACCTCTGTAAGTCCTTCAGTGTTTTGAGGAATTCACACGGCTGGTAAGCGCAGACAACGCCATCATAAGCATGAGCATCCCACTTATGCGTCTGCTCATGCAAACTTTGACGCACATTAAGGATCAGGTGTCTGCAGCGGAGGAAGAAGAGGAGGAGGAGAGGGAAGCTTTGATGACAGTCAGCCATTGTCTGCTCAGGGAACTGTCCTGGATGAGGTGGAGGAAGAGGAGGAGAATGAGGGGGATGATTATTTTGGGGGGGAGGATGCTTCTCAGGGGGCAAGAGAAAATGTTGGCTTGAAAAAGTCAGGTACAGGGTTTGTGCGTGCCTGGAGGGATGTGGATTTGGCAGAAAGTGCTCCTCCACCCACCACTGGCAGTGCATCATTGACACCTGGAACATTGGCCCACATATGTGATTATGCCTTGCGGATCCTAAAAAGGGACCCCCGCATTGCTAAAATTATGAAGGATGACGACTACTGGTTGGCCAGCATCCTCGATCCAAGCTATAAAGGCAAATTACAGAACATCATGCCACAGGAGAACCTAGAGCTAATATTGGCGAACAAACAAGCAACTCTGGTAAACCATTTGTTAGAGGCATTCCCAGCACACAGCAGTGGTGCAGGTTCTACCACGAGCCGTACTGGGTCAAATGGAAGAGGTGTTCATGGTGCACACAGCCAAAGTGGCGTTGCAGACAGGGGTTTCATGACCATGTTGTGGTCTGATTTCTTGAGTAACGCTCACACGACTGGTAATACTGAATCGATTGCAACAGACAGGAGACAGCAGTTGTCAACTATGGTTTAAAATGACCTCTCTTCCCCTATCGATGTTCTCCCTCACAGTTCATTCCCCTTTGACTACTGGGCCTGTAAACTGGACACCTGGCCTGAATTGGCACAATATGCCTTACAGGAGATCGCTTGCCCTGCTGGTAGTGTGCTATCAGAAAGAGTCTTCAGTGCTGCTGGATCAATCCTAACAGAAAGAAGGACCCGGCTGTCGACCCAAAATGTTGGTGATCTCACCTTGATTAAAATGAACCATGCCTGGGTTTCAAAGGATTTTGTACCACCTGCCCCTGGTGACACATAGATTGCCAGCAAAATGGCTCGCTTTGTCCTCCTCATCCTCCGACTTCTCCAATTCCATTTGTAGCTGCTGAATGTCCAGCCTACACCTCAACATATGCCAGTCTTTCCACCTCCCTAACTGGGATGTCCCCCACCCCAGGGCCGGCGTCAGCACCTGGCGCACCCGGGCAAGTGCCGGGCCCTGAGCGGGTGGGGGACCCACTCGCCATCAGAGACACCGGCGTACTATGAGGGGCCCTGTGCCAGTGCCCGCACTCATGAGTGGGTCCCCCTGCTTGCTTAGGGCCCCAGCACTTGCAATACTTACATTTCCCTACTCCACTGCTGTGACGTCTTCCGTGTTTCCTGACAGTGACATTCAGGTCAGAGAGCGCGATGACGTCACGTCTGTGCGCCCTCTGCCTAAACAGTCAGTGTGGAGAGCTGGAAGATGGCGACGCTGAGGAGTCCAGAGTACAGAAGTGCCCAGCGAGGAGAGGTATTTCATTTTTTTTAATGTTTGGAGCAATATATGGGGAGCATTATACGCTGGAGCATTATAAATGGGGCCCATCATATACTGGAGCATCATATACGGGGCCCATTATACACTGGAGCATTATAAATGGGGCCCATTATTTATGGAGCATTATATAGGCCTATCATACACTGGAGCATCATCCATGGGGCCCATCATACACTGGAGCATTATAAATGGGGCCCATCATACACTGGAGCAACATATACGGGCCCATTATACACTGGAGCATCATATGGGGCCCATTATATATGGAGCATTATATGGCTCATCATACACTGGAGCATCATATAGGGGCCCATTATACACTGGAGCATTAAATGGCCCATTATATATGGAGAATTATATAGGCCCATCTACACTGGAGCATCATCCTGGGCCCATCATACACTGGAGCATTATAAATGGGTCCATCATACACTGGAGCATCATATACGGGGCCCATTATACACTGGAGCATCATATGGGGCCCATTATGTATGGAGCATTATATAGGCCCATCATACACTGGAGCATCATCCATGGGGCCCATCATATACTGGAGCATCCTATGGGGCCCATTATATATCGAGCATTATGTAGGCCCATTGTACACTGCAGCATCATCCATGGGGCCCATAATATACTAGAGCATCATATGGGGTTCATTATTTATGGGGCATTATATAGGATATGGAGCATCATATTAAGCACATATGGGGCCTATTCTGTATGGAGCATTATATGGAGCCCATTCTGTATGGAGCATATATATGAGGCCCATCATATACTGTATGGAGCTTTATATGCGACTCATTATACTGTACTATGGAGCAATATGTGGGGCTCATTATACTCTATGGGGACCGTCCTATACTGTATGGCACATTATATGGGGACCATCATATACTGTAGCATTATGTGGAGCTTATCATATACTGTATGGAACATTATATGGGACAAATTATTTATGGAGCAATATATGGGGCTCATTATTCTGTATGGCTCACTATGTGGTGGCCATAATACTGTATGGAGGAATATACTGTCTCGTTTTTGAGCTATTGTAGAATTTAAAATAGATATCACTCATGTAATGTAAGAAGTGAAGTATTTGTCATTGTACTATACCTATATTTCTGTGCCGTATCTGCGCATCATGAATTGTGGTATGTGTTAAATTGGCACACTGAGACTCTTTGGCCCAGGGCCCACGAAAACCTGGAGCCAGCCCTCCCCCCCCCCACAATTTTAGCCAAATAACCCCCAGTTTTCAATGCGCAACTATTATTATTAAGTAAATTAAGGTTGACAAGCTTAAGTAATAAGAATTGATGACGTTGGCATTGAAATGGGCACTGTAGGTGTGTTTACTGTCCTCCACTCCCTGCCGACTTTGCTTCCCCATTGACTTGCATTGGGTTTCGGTCGAGTTTCAGTCGGACCCTCGATTTTTTCCGATAGTCAGCCGATTTCGTTCGACTCGACTTTTGAGAAAGTCGGGTGGTCCGAAACCCGACTCGACCCTCCCGGAGGCAAAGTCGCTCATCTCTACTGAGCACATTCGCTCATCACTAAAAACAAACAAAAAATGCATCAAAATTACAGTTTTTGCTGGAATCAGTGTTTAAACAAATTTTATTCTACTATATAGGAAAAAGTATCAAAATATACGACCTTCGACGTACTAGTACGGCGGAGGTCGCATCTCTTCCTTTGATGTGGGCTCCGGCGCTGAGCCCACATCAAAGCTGGGACATGTCAGCTGTTTTGTACTGCTGACATGTGCCCGCAATAGCGGCGGATGGAATCGCAATTCACCGCCGCTATTAACTATTAATTGTCAAACTCTGGCAGCGTCATTTAAAGCGCGCTTCATGGAATCAGGGGGTCATCTATGGTTGTTGGTGCCAAATTGCTATGAGCGCCAGCCTGTGGTCGACCCTCATAGCAATGCAGTAATTCTACTACATAGAGACGATCTGAACATCGTCTCTATGCAGCAGAGCCGATCAAGCTATGGCAGCTACTAGCCTTCCATGGAGGCTATTGAAGCATGCCAAAAGTTAAAGAAAAATGTTTTTAAAAATATAAAAAAAATAAAAAAATATAAACATTCAAATCATCCCCCTTTCGCTCTATTCAAAATAAAGCAATAAAAAAATCAAACATACACATATTTGGTATCGCTGCGTTCAGATTCGCTATCCAGAATTACGTGGTTTTGGTTGCTGCGACATTGCATTAAAATGCAATAATGGGCGATCAAAAGATCGCATCTGCACCAAAATGGTATCATTAAATATGTCAGCTCATGGTGCAAAAAATAAGCCCTTATCCAACGCGATATCACGAAAAATGGAGATGCTAGGGGTCTCGGAAAATGGTGCAATTTTTTAAATTTTTTTTGCAACCTTTGGAATTTTTCTTCACCACTTAGATAAAAAAGAACCTAGACATGTTTGGTGTCTATGAACTCATAATGACCTGGTGAATCATAATGGCAGGTCAGTTTTAGCAATTAGTGAACCTAACAAAATAGTTAAACAAAAAACAAGTGCAGGATTGCACTTTTTTGCAATTTCACCACACTTGGAATTTTTTTCCCATTTTCTAGTACACGACATGGTAAAACCAAAGGTGTTGTTCTAAAGTACAACTCGGCCAGCAAAAAACAAGCCCTCAGATGGTCTTATTTACAGAAAAATAAAAATGTTATGGCTCAGGGAAGAAGGGGAGAAAAACACAAACGCAAAACTGATAAAGGGCAGATTCTTGAAGGGGTTAATGCGAATGAGCATAAATTCCATGTTGTGCACAATTTTAATCTACCACTGAAAACATAGTTATATGCTGAACTTCCTGCCAATCAATGGTCACAATAATGTCTATGATATATGTAATAAATCAAACATCTACACACTAATAGGGCTATAGATCTATGTATAGCATAATGTCTAGAATAAATTGTGTCCTATATTCTTACCTAATTATTTGATGAACCGATCCCTGGTGTATTCATTACCCTAGAAAGCTCCTGGAAGTTTATCTAAAGAAGATATTCAGCCATTTCTGTTCGGGTTAATAATATCTCCCCCAACCCTTAAACAAGTGAGCTCCCTTTCATGTCACCTTTAATCCATATGTGGATTAATGAAGCAATTCATCTAGTGAACGAAGAAGCTTTCTAATCAAAACTTACTTTGTTAAAATGAAATTGCCATTTTTCAATGCGCAACTTCATCACTGTGCTGTTATTCATAAGGGACTGGCCTGAATCCTGACCCACGGAGAAACCTCTAAAGGTTAACCTTCTATTTCACTATAATTATCTAGCTCCATAAATAATTGAAGTCTGTTCTAATCAAAATAAAAACACTAGAAAATATAACTTGATTGTTTATAATGTGCCTCTTGATTACATAAATTCATTGATTGATTTTAGAATATTATTGCTGTAATACTATTTTTGTGAGGAATAATGTAGATTCATTTACTTGAACTGAAAATTAAAATTCAATTTAAGGCCAATAACATGGATATTTAGTTAGCATATAATAATCTGTAGCCAGAGATAAAAAAAATTATACTAAAGAAAATATATTTAACATACAGTCTTGTCTAAAATGTTTGAAACTGAAAAGTTTGCTCCTTCAGTGTTTTTAGATCTTTTAGTCAGATGTTTCTCTCATTACTGTATTTTTGGGATTATAAGGCACACTTTTTTCCCCCTAAATTAGGGGGGAAAATGGGAGTGCGTCTTATAATCCAAATTTAACTTATAAGCTGCGGTGGAGCGGATTCCCAGGGTCGCTGCTGCAGGATGCTTCTGACAGTGGTGGCAGCAGAAGTCGGGTGATGATGCGAGCCCCAGGTTGGCAGAAGGTGGTGTTTGGGGTGTGGGGTCTCCGCCGACATTTTGTGAAATTCGGGAGCAGCTGCACTTTCCAAAGCGATGGACTTGGGGGAAAATGGCCGCCGGAGGAAGTGCATGCACAGGTTGAGATCTCTACTCTGAGATCTCGTCTCTGAGATCTCAATTGTGCATGAAACACCTCTGGCGGCCATTTTACCACAGTCCACTGCATTAAAAAGCATGGAAAGTGTGGGGGCTCCTGCTTCCAGGCTTTCACAAAATTGTCAGCGGAGCCTCTGTGGGCAGGTTGCAAGATGCAGAAATGGTACGTTGGCAGAGCAAGGGTTAACGTGGGGATTTAATAGAACTGGTATACTCCACTCAGGGAGAAAGGGAGAGGAAAAGTATGTGGAACAAGAGACTGAAAACTTAGTGACAACAATTGTAAATGGAGGGAACGAGGAGCTCAAGATTAGCAAACTTATCAGTTCGGTGACGTCAGAGTGTAGTCTCTGGGATGGATGTGTTGTCACCAAGGACGTGGCGCATGGGAATTCCAGCGGCGTCTTGGTGAAGAAGGAGTCCTGGATCCTGGTAGCGGCGGTGATTCTCTGCGGTCCGGTCAGCGATCCTGAGGCTGAGTGAAGAAATGCAGGAACGGGAACAGTCTCTCTTTTTGTCCAACCTTAGTGCCAAAGGATTGGAGGGAACAAGTATGTTGGGGAGCCACTTACTGCGTGTGACCTGGTTTCCCCATCTGTACATGCGTGCGTCTGGGTGGTGAGTCACTCACGGTCAGCAATGTCAGCAGGGACTGGATACGTCTCTGTCGTCATTCTCTGGCAACAGCCCGCAGACCCTTCAGGCTTGGGCCTACTCAGTCTGTACACTGTAGCGCAAGGGACATGACACTGGCCTCCTGCATGTTCCCGTCACAACTGCCCGAGTTCCAGTGCTCTGCCGCTCTTTTATTCTTTTATTCTGGCCGCACCCCCCACCTCTGAGTTCAAGGGTTGGTCCAGGGAGTTAAGCTTTCCCCCTTGCAATTTGGGTGACAGCTCGACGGTTCTGGATCCATCCTGCAGAAAGCACGCCCGATCCGGTTCTCCTCCTTACACCTCCACACCACTACACCACTCCTACCTCTGCCGAACAGCACTTCCTCCCAGCCTTGGGCCTGCAGCATCTCCTGTCTCTGCCACCACTAGCTTCCTGCAGCAGCAGCCCTGCCACCTGGGACCCCGCTCTACTGTTGCCATCCACCAGGTAAGCTACCATGAAAGTGGATTATAATCTGGTGCATCTTAAAATCCACAAAATATGGTATAATTATTTCATGAATTTTTACATTTTTATTGACAAATACATCAGGTTTATACAAAGACTGAATATTCGCAGTATTGACCCTTATTTTTCAAGACTTCAACAATTTGTCGTGGCATGCTGGATATAAGCTTTTGGGCCAAATCCTGACTTATTGCAACCCATTCTTGTCTATTCAGTGCTTAAAGTTTATCACAATGTCTGTGTTTTTCTTTTTCCACCCACTTATTGGAGGATTGACTACAGGATCTCAATGTGATTGAGATCTAGGGAGATTCCTAGTCATGGACTTTGTTATCATTTTTGCTTGATATACACAATCATGCAGGAAAAAGCATTTTTCATAACTAAATTGCTCCTGGATCATTGGGAAAAGGTTCTCTTTGAGGATATTTATCTTTTTTCATGGCAGTGTTCTTAGGCATGGCATCCCTTTTTTGAGCCGTGCATTCCATCTATATAGCTCATAGTGTTGAAACAGAACAAGTGTTGTTCCTGCTCGTCCCTGGTCTTTTTAGAGGCCTGTTGCCACATAGCAAAGTGAACTGCAAGAGTTGGAGACCATCCTGACTGAGTACACATTGTCATGATGTGATGACTTTTACACTCTTATAAAATAAATAGTATCAACTAAGTATTCTATATTATTTAAATGTGCTACTACTATTTAATTGACATTTACTACTATTATTTATGCATTTACTTAATGCAGGTTATTTGCTCATTTATTTTTATCCTAGGTTCTGTCAGTTAAATGGTCACAGTGTAAATGTGCATCTACACATTGCACTTATATCAACATTAATGCAGGTCAATTTCTTCAGTTTTGCTTTAGTTATCACTTTTGCCTTGAGACATAGTGCTCAATCATGCTGAAAAAAGCTTTGTTCATCACCAAATTGCTCATGGAATGTTGTGAGAAGTTGCTCTTGGAGGATGTTTAGATACCATTCTGTATTCAGGGCAGTGTTCTTAGGCAAAATTGTTATTTTTTCATTAAAATCAACCTCACACATGAATTGCCTCAGGTTGCTTTACTTTTGGCATAATAAAGACCTCACCTTTTCTTCTTTGGACATTCATTCTTCCAGATGTTCCAAACAGTCTGAAGGGGCTTCATGGGAGAAAATAACTTTGCCTCAGTCTCCTGCAGTCCAATATCTGTAATTCCAGGAAAGGAAGAATGTTTTTCCTCAATAACTGATATTATAAAGCATTATACACCATCAAATGAAATGAGTGGATCCTATATTTTATGCATAGATGCATTAAAAAACAGACTCAAGCCATCCATGTATTACAATGTTACAAAGTCAAAGATTTGGTAAGGGTACTTATAAGTAGTGATGAGCGAATTTGTTCGATTTTGGTTCCAAATACGATCGGCATCGAATATTGTTTTTGCAATATTCGTTGAACACAGCCGAACGTCATTAGAGTCAATGGGAGTAGAAATTTCTGAATATGTTCGGAACCGATCATCACACATACATTCGACACGAATAATGTTTGAATATGGCACGAATATGTCAAAATCAGATTCGGGGACAAAAACTGAACAAATTTGCTCATCTCTACTTATAAGTAACCCTCAAGGCAATCAATTGATAATTGAAGCATTCTCAAACTGGGACATCTATCATTTTTCCTAGAAAAGCTAGATGACAATGAATATGGCTTAGCCACTAGTATGGAGTCCATTATGGCAATATAAACCAACAAAATTCTTTGCAAAATTTATGATACATTCACATATGTCAATTTGTTTAGCAGAATTTTCTGAGACTGTTTCAAACCTATCAGAGGCATAGCTAGGGGATCAGCACAGGTAGGCATTTCTCCAATCATAACATCTTCATATCAACTCATTTGCATCTCCTATGCAGCACAATTTCTATCAATCTGCTGCTGACACTGTTATAGGGATAAGGTCCCCAATTCTGCAATAATATCCCCCATCCTAGTATATATGATTAGTGATGAGCGAATTTGTTCGAAAAACAATTGCCAAACATAAATTTGGCACGAATATGGCACATTTGGATTCATGATCGGAAAACACAAGCAAAATTTTATAAAATCGGAAAAAAATAGGTAAAAAGCGTGGGAAAATATTTGCGCTGCCACAAAAGTATTTCAGCACTTTGGCTACAATAATGGTGTATGATGAGCGTGGGGCACGTGCTTGATGAGGGTAGGGGTTTGCAGAGCTCAGAGGAGCAGCGTGCTTGTAAACAGTAGAGATGAGCGTGTTCGACTAGAACTGTTCGCCAGTCTCAAATTCGAGCTGTTTTGGGCAGTGTTCGAGTCGTTCGACGAACCCGAACGATTTTGAAAAAATCTGGCTGTTCGAGATTATGTTCGATAACTGTTCGTGCACCTAAATCGTCACTGGATTTTTTAACAGTTATGCTGAGAATCACTGTTAATACACATTTTGAGTGTCCAGCGTGGCGGGGGAGGGGCATGGCATGGATCTCTGCAGAGATAATGAAGATCTCCATTTTTTTTCTCTTTCCCGCATTTCCAGTGGGCGGTGCAGTCTGTCAGCCTATCAGCAGCGCTCACACGGAGCGAGGTGCTTTTTTCACACAAGCAAGGGCATGTGTCATTGGCTGTGTATGTCACATGTCCATGCCCTATAAGACCCAGCCATTTCCCCCCTCGCCACCATTTTCTCCTTGCTGCAGCTCAGTGTTTAGACGGCACTGCTGCTTTTAGCGCTATATTGTGTGTGCATTGTGCAACAGCGACTTGCAAGCGAAATCGCTGAGAAATATAGAGGAAGGTTTAGGGAGTAGGGACTAGTTTGTAATTGCAGCCCTTTTGAGGCTACGTACATCAGTTCCTAGCAGTTTAGCAGACAGGTCTGTGCTCACTCTTAAATAGACAGATAGGTCAACTTGGGACAGTGACTATTTGTAATTGCAGCCCTTTTCAGGGCTAGGTTACAGCAGTTGCTATCACTTTTTGTCAGCTACACCAGCATTCAAATCACTCCTAATTAATTGCTGCATCTATCCTGTTCAATAATTGTGTGCATAGTAGCAGTGTGTGCTACTCATTCTATTAGGGCATCTATACAAAGCTCCACCAGCCTTAAAAAAAAAATAATTTCTATCTGCATGTTGCCTGTAGAATAATTTTGGGCATAGTAGCAGTCTGTGGTACTCATTGTATTAGGCATCTATACAAAGCTCCACCAGCCTTAAAAAAAAAAAAAATCTATCTGCATGTTGCCTGGACAATAATTGTGGGCATAGTAGCGGTCTGTGGTACTCATTCTATTAGGCCATCTATACAAAGCTCCACCAGCCTTCTAAAAAAAAAAGAATTTCTATCTGCATGTTGCCTGGACAATAATTGTGGGCATAGTAGCAGTCTGTGGTACTCATTGTATTAGGCCATCTATACAAATCTCCACAGCCTTAAAAAACAAAAAAAATTCCATCTGCATGTTGCTTGGACAATAATTTTGGGCATAGTAGCAGTCTGTGGTAACTCATTGTATTAAGCCATCTATACAAAGCTCCACCAGCCTTCTAAAAAAAGAATTTCTGTCTGCTTGTTGCTTGGACAATAATTTTGGGCATAGTAGCAGTCTGTGGTACTCATTGTATTAGGCCTTCTATGCAAAGCTCCACCAGCCTTCTAAAAAAAAAAATAATTTCTATCTGCATCTTGCCTGGACAATAATTTTGGGCATAGGAGCAGTCTGTGGTACTCATTGTATTAGGCCATCTATACAAATCTCCACAGCCTTAAAAAACAAAAAAAAAATTCCATCTGCATGTTGCTTGGACAATAATTGTGGGCATAGTAGCAGTCTGTGGTACTCATTGTATTAAGCCATCTATACAAAGCTCCACTAGCCTTCTAAAAAAAGAATTTCTGTCTGCATGTTGCCTGGACAATAATTTTGGGCATAGTAGCAGTCTGTGGTACTCATTGTATTAGCCCATCTATACAAAGCTCCACCAGCCTTAAAAAACAAAAAAAAATTCTATCTGCATGTTGCTTGGACAATAATTTTGGGCATAGTAGCAGTCTGTGGTACTCATTGTATTAGGCCTTCTATGCAAAACTCCACCAGCCTTCTAAAAAAAAAGAATTTCTATCTGCATCTTGCCTGGACAATAATTTTGGGCATAGTAGCAGTCTGTGGTACTCATTCTATTAGGCCATCTATACAAAGCTCCAGCAGCATTGAAATACTCATAATTTTTTGCTGCCTCTTGCCTGTAGAATAATTTGGGCATAGTAGCAGTCTGTGGTACTCATTGTATTAGCCATCTATACAAAGCTCCACCCGCGTTCAAATACTAAGAATTTTTTGCAGCCATCGTTTTTTGTGCAAACAACTCCACAGTTGGCAATTAGTTAACCACCAAAATGAGTGGCAAAAGGCCTGCTGCTGGTGGAAAGGGGAATAGGCGTGTTGTGAAGGGAAAAAATGTTGTGTCCGTGGGGTAGGTGTTAAAGCAACCAGTAACATCTGCAGAAGAAAGACCATCTTCCAGCCAAACTAAGATGTCTACTTCTTTTAGTGGACAATGTGGTACGATCCCTTTCTTACGGGCACGCCCATCGCTACAAATTCCAGATGAGGCACAAAAAAATAAGGTGCTTCAACAGATATAAAGTGCTCCTTTAAGTCGGCTCTCCACCTCAATTTCAATGACACAAAAACTCCAGTCCTCAGAGGTGTCACCCCAATCGCACTTGCTTCCTCACAGCTCCCAAGTCTCCAACTGCCTGTCTGAGTATGGGGTAGAACAGATGGTTGAGTCTGCAGAGCTGTTTACTCATACTATAGCCTGGGAATCAGAGGTCGTCTTCACAGCTTCTGTGAATCCAGATGAGGAAATGATCTGCACTGATGCCCAGAATGTTTATGAGTCTGATCCAGGACCAGATGAAGAAGATTCTGAGCATAATGTAACCCTCGTTCCCAAACTGTAACTCCTGTGGTGGAGACAATGAGTGAAGACGATGATGAGACCAAATACCAGATGTGAGCGACAACTTGAGTTTGTGTCAGGGCACGGAAGAGGTTGGCTCTGAGGACGACGGGGGTGAGAACACACAGGGTGATGAACGAGGTTGTAGATTCCACTTACTGTCAACCCACATGAGACAGTCGATGAGGTCAGCAGAGGGTGAGGGGATTCGGTGATGACGAGGTCAGGGTGCGCCTTCCTGGACAGAGACCTACGTAGTACGGAAGCATGTCACCAACTGCATCCTCAACCACAACTCTGCCTCTGACCACAAGTCAAGGTGGCTCTTCAGGTCGCATGGGTTTCAAAGCCTTGCCTAGCCTTGGCATTTTTTAACATCGGTAAGGATGCCCAACTCGTGTTATCTGTAACATTGTGACCAAAAGCTAAGTAGAGGCCAAAAAATCCATAGTTTGAGTACTCATGCATGACCGCCACATGGATATGAAGCATAAGTTGCAGTGGCAAGCTCACTGTGCTACAATGGGGCCTAGCGGGCCGGCCCAACCACCGCTGCCCCATCTTGTGCATCCGCGACTGCGGCCTCTTCATCCTCTGTGACTGGGGGGACAGTAGTCAGACCTGTTTTGAGACTCAGACCTGGCACCTCTTTTACCAGCAACAGCCAGTCAGATTGGCAGGTCATCAGTTCATTTGGAAGTGGAAACACCAGCTGGTGAGAGCACCCCTTTGGATCAAGGCAACCTAACTTTTGCGCCTGCATCTTCCTCACAGAACGTTAGTGTCCGGGGACACCCTACTCAACCCCGTCTACGCACAACAGCCGCCCTCGGTCACTCAGATGGACAAGTAAAAGACCAATTTCCTCCTAGCCATGAGAAAGCTAAGAGGTTGAATTTCACCATCTGCAAGCTCTTGGCTACAGAAGTGCTGCCTTTCCGCCTTGGGACACAGAGGATTTTTAAGCCCTTATTCCGTCGCAGTGCCCCAGTACCAAATGCCCAGTCGCACTACTTCTCAAAGAAAGGTGTGCCTGCGCTCCAACAGCAATGTCACACAACATCAGCGCTTCTTTGAGAAACTCAGTGTGTGACAGGGTGCATTTCACCACAGACACTTGGACGAGTAGGCATGACAGGGCGTTACATGTCGCTGACTGGCATTGCGTAAACTATGGTGACAGCAGGACAAGGGGCTGCAGTCCAAGTGTTGCCGTCCCCACGAGTTGTGCGTCAATCCCTTTATCTCGAAGTTCCTCCAATGCTTCTGCCTCCTCAACCTCCTCTCGGTCCTCCACCTGCACCCAAAGCCTGTCTGTTCATGCCACGGTCTTTCTAACTGCACAGAAGGGATCCGCAGCACACCTCCTTGCTATGCTGCAGAAGGCTCAACGTAATCAGGCGGTTTTTTTACGTTGAAATGTCTGGGAAATGTGAGTCGCACAGCTGAGGAGTTGTGGTCAGCTCTGGGAAACCAGTTTCAGAATGGTTTTTCTCCACTGGACCTGCAACCAGGAAGGCGGTGTGCGACAATGCTGCAAACCTGGGTGCGGCCCTTCGCCGGGCAATGTCACACACGTGCCTTGTATGGCTCATGTGTTGAACTGGTTGTCTGTTATGAATGTGCTAGAGAGGTTTCTGAGCAGAGGCCCCTCTGGTGGTACAGACAGTATGAGACTTTCACGAGGAAATGGCAATGGATCGCTGACTGGTCTGATATAAGGGTTCCCTCCCAGGATGGTTGCGGTGATCAATTGTTCTTGTCTCAATTGGTGGTTCCTGGTTCATTTGGAAGCTTGCGAGTCTTGCCTGCATCCTTCTGCTATCAGATAAGATATTTATGCTTTTTATTTTTGTGCTTGCTTTTTGCATTGTTCCTGCACTTCTGCGGAGGTCAGCCAGGTCCCCTCCGGGGGCTTGTGCTCCTCTCAGTTTATCTGAAGCCACTGTTATTTGTTCAATTTGCTTTTTCTTTTTTTCAGTGGCTGCGGCTTAGTTTTGTTACACCAGAGATCTGATTTTGGTGGTAGAGATCGTGTGATCTCAGGTGTTTTTGCAATCAGAAGAGTTGGTATTTTTTAGGGGTTTTTTTTGGATTGCAGTGAGTATCTTTCCTGTACTTTTCTGTCTAGACAGATTGGGCCCCACGTTTTGATCATTCTTATTTCTGTCTTGATACGTGCTTCTTCTTGTCCTAACACCGCCATTACATTTTGGGGGCTTCCTATTTTCATTGGGGATCTGCTCCAGGGAGATAGCTTTCATCTTTCTGCATTAGGTGAGTTATCTCTCAGGCTGTGACGAGGCGTCTAGGATCAACGTAGGAACGCTCCACGGCTACCTCTAGTTGTGGGTTAATTCAGGGTACTGCAATCCAATAGGTTCCAGCCTCTCTGGTGTATTGCCGTTTTTTATTATTCCCTCAGCTACCAAAAAACAACAGTATCCCCACCGCCCAAACTGAAAATTATATGGTATTCACAGAAGGAAAAATAGTGTGGAAAGAAAAAAAAAAAGAAAGTTTGTCAAGTTGTCAGAGATTTTTTTTTTCTCTCTGTTTGTTGCATTTTTTCCCTCATTTTCTCTTGGTGCGAGGAGATTTTTTTCTCTCTCTCAATGGGATTTGCACAGTTGTCTGGCCGTGTGGATCAGCTTGCCACTGAGGTTCGGAGTATGCTACCTATCTTGCTGGTTGCCGGTTGTGGAACTAGGATTCCCTGCCAAATTTTTTTGTTGGATCGGGAAATTTCTGAAAATTTTAAAAAATCTGTAAGTTGTTTTTTTGCCTTTAAAGCCTAATTCCTCAGGGAACCGCACAGCAGGTTCAAATTGTCATCTCTCTCCGTTGGTACCCCAGGTTGGGCTTTTCCCCTGACACCTGGGGACCTGTTTTGAATGAAATTGATCATTTTTTTGGCTCTGGGGGTTTGGTACGATGAACCTAATGTCAGACAACTAAAAAAAACTTTTTGGCATTAAAAAGGGTTTGAAGAGCTAATTGTACTGTCAGAAACCCCAAAGGGCTGTCCTGACCAAATGGAAGATGATGTTTTTTCCCCCCTTTTTGGGAAAGGGGGGTGCAAGAAGTAAAGTGTTTGGTGGGTTTTCCCGTCCCCGGGGATCAATTCATTCATGGCTATTCAAATTGACGATTTTTTTCGGAGCGCAGGGGGATGCTGAGATAGTTTGCCTTGGGGCCCCGCTTCGAGCCCCCCAGTGTATAGAGGTTTTTGGGGGACAGCGTCTGATTTTTTAAAGCGCAAGGGGTTTTGTTTTATGTGGTGACGCCCTAAAGCATTTCAGTCTCCCCCAAGCGGGGGGACGTTTGCACGTCTTTTCTTGGGTAGTGTTCAGACAAATTTCTTTGACTGTTCCCCTGTTTGCCCCTGTCAACATTTTCTGTCAGGCTTTGTTTTTTAGGGCAATTTAAAATAGGGAAATTTTACTTTCCCAAAAATTGGGGTTTCCCTGATACCCCTGCTAATCTATTCCCCCTTTGGGGATTTTTCTCCCCTTTGGGGGAAATAAACCCCATTTTTCCAGGTGTAATGGGGTTAACCCAAATCTCGGAAATTCCCCAATTTCGGGGTTAAATCGCTGCATTATTTTATGGGTTCCATTGGTTCAGTCTCAAAAACCTTTTTTGGGGTTAAAAAATTTGTGTTTTTGTGCCCCTTTTGGGGTCCCCAAGTTTTTTAAAACCCAAAATCCTGTTTTTTTTCCCCTTCCCCCCGTCTCGGGAAAAATTCCCGGGGTTTTTTGGGGCTGTTTTTTTGGATGTATTTTGAAAAAAAACTGCAATCCTTGCCCCCTCACGGAGCTATGATTGCGCTTTTTAATTATTTTCCCGGGAAAATTTTCCAAGGGGCCCCTTTTTTAAACCCCTTTTTGTAACTAAACACAAACTTTGCGATCTTATATAAAAGGGGGTAAAAGGGGAAAGGGGTTTTAAAAACCAAAACCCCCCCTTCACCCTTGGGGCCGGTTTTTTCTTTGTGGCCAAAAAGGATTTTATTGAGGGGGTATTGATTATGTCTCTTAAAAAAGATCACGTGAATATAATTCCTTTTTCCCTTGATTTCGCCCCGTTTTCCAGGTGAAAAGTGCTAGTGGGTTTCCAAATTGACCTCGGGGGGCGTATAACCTTTTCGATTAAAAACAGGGGGTAATGGAAGACGGCTTTTTTAAAACCCCAGAGGGGCTTTTTTTGGGACCTAGTGATCCTTTTTTGGGGCCCAAAAAGCCCCTTCCATTTCCAATCCTTCATGAATGAATTTTCAGGGGTGGTTTTAAAAATTTTTTGTTTATTGGTGTATCTTGTTTTTTTTCCCAAAGACTGGACCTCATGTGAAACATGTTCGGACTGTGTTCCAGATTTGAAGAAATGCACTGTATTGAAGGGATCAAAGTGTCTTTTTGGCGTACAGAAGGGGCTCATTTCGGGATTCTTTTTTTCTCCGTCTGTTAGAAAGGGGCCCCCGGGCAAGGTTCAAGATTTTTTGGGGCCCCAACCCCACTTCTTAAAAAGGTCTTCGAGATTTGGTTTTTTTTCCCAAATTTGTTCGTAAATTTATTTGGTAATTTTTTCCGGAAGTTAACCCTTGACTAAAATTTTCCAAAAAGGTTTTTTTGTTTGGGAATTGGCCAATTGGGCCCATTTTTTTCTTTTTTTTTTCTTTTTTACTTCTTCTTTTTGCAACCGATTAATTTTGGGGGGTTCCATTTTCTTTCGGATCTGCTCCGGGGGAGATAGCTTTCATCTTTCTCCCCTTTTGGGGTTTGTTATCGCTAGGCTGTGACGAGGCGTCTGGATCAACGAGGAACCCCGGCTACCTCTATTTTGGAAAGTTCGGGGGGGAAAAAAAAGGTTTTCCCGCCTCTCTTTTATTGCCTTTTTTTTTAACCCCTCAGCTAAAAAAAAAACTTTTTCCAGAATTTTTTTGCCCACTACCCGGTTACTGGTCTTCTTCTGAAGACGGTCGCTGTTTGCTTCTTTTTTCCCTTCACACCCCCAGCTCAGCGACTTACATCTCTCAGAAGTCGTTGGCCTGCCACTTCCCGGCTAAAAAACAATGTGCCCAAAAAGGGGGAATTCAATCTGCAATGTTTTAGCGAGTGGCACACCGACAAAACCCCGGGGCCATACTTCGAATTAACCTGGGCCAACGAATCCGAGGTGGAGCAAATCACCTGGGGAGTGGCTCAGATCACGGCCTTGCACCCCCCTGCACTGTTTTGAAATGCCACGAAAAATGTTTAGTGCTGACAATGCCTTTTTCAGCTGACTATTTGGGTTAATGCTGGGCAATTTTAAACAGAATTCAGTGGTGTGGAACAAGAGGAATGGAGGAATAGGGAGGGGGAGTTGTAGCGGAAGGGCAACACTGCAAAGTCCGGGCTGGAAACTCATCAGAGGGAGACCTTGATCACTTTCTGTTGGCAGGGGGGGGGAGGGGAGGGAAGGGGAGGGCGTACCCACCCCACACAACCATTGGTGCTCCTGGGGGGAAAAAGACACATGAGTGTTCTTGCTGCACTACCTGCAACGACCCCAATTGTCAGAATTCGAAATAACCCCTGAATACTGGGTAGCCCCATGTTAACCCCCCGGGTACAAAATAAATTTGCCAAAAAATTTTCCAGCCAAGAAAGGGATTCACGATGCAGGAGTATCAGCAGACTTTTTCAGAATCTTACATTCTTTTCCACAAAAACCAGTGGTGACGTAGTGAACTCACGTTCAACTTGCCAACCGGGGGTGCGAGGGTTAGCCTCAAATGAACAGAAACACAGAATCCTGGTTTACGCAATTTTGGGGGGAATCCTTTCACCGTTTTTTGCCCACCCTTTTGCAAGGCCACGGAAAAAAAAATCAGACAAAAGCAACCCCTTTGAACAGGGTAGAGGAGTATTCCAACAAACATCGAAGCCGACTGTGTACGGACCCGCCTTTTGGGCTTAAAAACTGGATAAATGCCGGGTCGCCCTCACGCCTTGGAGATCTTGTCTGCCCCGCAGCCAGCTTCTCTCTAAGGGTTCGCCGCGGTGGTGTGTGAAGAAAGCGCAGCGGCTGTGCACTGAGAATTAGACAGACCCCGTTCATAAAGAGAACAAATCAGGATCCGCAAGGGCTTTTTACCCGTGTCCCCCGGGGAGTAAAATTTGGGGGTTTGGTAAAATCACCCACAAAATTTTTTTAAATTTTAAAATTTTCAAAAAATTTTGTGCTGCACTAGGCGGAAAAAAATTTGGGCCGAAAGCAGTGTTTTATTTTTCTAAAGGTCTATAAAACTCCCCAGCTTTCAAATTAATATAATTTTTAGCTGCATCTTGCCTGTAAAAAATTTTTTGGGGGCCTTAGCGTGGGGGGCACTCATTGTATTACCCTCTAACTAAGCCCCCCCAGTTTTAAAAATTAATAAAAATTTTTTTTCTCCAAAACGTGTGTTCGCGTGTGGTGGGGGGTGAGTTGAAATCGATGCGGCTGCCACTGAAATGCGACAGACTCCTTTAAAAAAGAGAAAAATCATGGATCCGCAAGGATTTTTCCCCCCGGTCCCCGGGGGAGTAAAAGTTTTAGGATTTGGAAAACAACCCCCCCGTTTTAAGCAACCTGGGGAATTGAGTTTTTAAAGGGGGTCGTCCCCCCAAATTTTTTTAAAAAATGGGGACTCTTTTTGGGTCCCCTTGCTGGTTTACGGACGTTTTTCATCGTCAATTACAGGGGGTTGAATCTTTCCCCACCCCCCCCTTTTAACCGTAAGAAATACATCACTATGGGGTTTGGGGGAACCAGATGGTTTTTGGAAACTAAGTGTTTACCCCCAATATAGCCGGGAAAAAGGTCGGTCCCCAAACTTGAGTGTCTGCTATCAATGGAGTAGCACCGCTGAAATATAATTACAAATTTTAACTGCACTAACCCAACTAATTTTGGGGCCCTTAGCGTGTCTGCAGTCCGGGGTAGCCACCCCGGTGTAGAATAAAATTCAAATTTTTAACGCATCTAATCAACAATAATTTGAACCAAAAATTAGATAAACGGTTTCAAAGGCGCCGGGGGCGATAAAGGCAGATGGATTAAGGTTGTCCGCTCAGCCCGGGGGGTACCTCAAGGGGATCAAAAAGGTGAAAAGCAATCCGGTCATAAGGGGGTCGGGGAAAAGCAATTCAGTGATTTTTAAAAAGTCTTTTTATTGATTTCCCAACGCTTTTTAACGGGAATAGCCCGTCTTCCTCAGTGGCAGTTTACTAGAACGAGTAGGAAAAAGGGTTTCCAAAAAACCTGGGGGTATGACCAACACTGGTGTCTGCTGCAGCCGGGGGCCCGAGCCTCCCCAAGCGCACTGAACCCCCCAAATTTCCCCCAAAAAAAGAACCCACCCTTCCCCTGCTAAACACCCAAACCGGGACCTTAAGGGATCTGATGTATTCATCACAATTTTTTGGGGGCATACGCCTGAAGATATTTGTAATATCATTTTTCCCAAAAAAAAAATTTCACGCATTTTTAAAAAGGGACTTGTGAAAAAGGGCCCTGTGTTGGCCGAAGCTCAAGTTGACAAAAAACTTTTTCAATCAGGCAAATAAAAATTATACAACATATTATATGCCTCAACAGGCATGATTCTAATTTTTTTTACCCTTTAAAAAAATACCAACAACTTCTGCTATTTTGGCAGGCTATTTCCCTTCCTTTCTTGGCAACCACAGCGGGAGCCTTGTTGATGAGCTCGAAAGTGCAAATTTTCCAAAGGGGGGCAAGCCAGCTTCCAGTGGGGTCTCCTTTCTTCCCCACCTAAACACACCTATAAGTCCCAGAGGTGGACCCAAAACCCCCTTCTTCCCCCCCTTCCAAAATCCCAATCCAATGATTTACTGTAGGAACCCCGATGGGGAGGTGACGAGAGCTGTTCACAAGTTGAGCGTACTTTCCCCTATCCTAAAGTGGGTCGTAATGGATCGCCCCTATCACTAAAATTTCGGCGATACCCCTACCGATACCGAAGCCCCCTTTAATCTATGGGAAAAAATATCGAAATTAAAAAAAACCCAATTTTTTTTTTTGGTTTTTTGTACAGAAGGAAAACAAGAAAGGTAATGTAGAATTATTGGGGGAGGTTGAGGGCTTTTTAAAAGGGTAGATGTTTGCCCAAAACCCAAAAAAAAATAGCTTAATTTTTTTTTTTTTTTAAATCGTTCGATTGACGAACAAATTGACAATTTGTTAAACCTTTTTTATTTTGAAAAATTCTTTTCACAACTCCCGGTCTTCACCTTTTAACTTTTTCCACATTTTTTCCCTTTTAAAATTTTCGCAGCACATTTTCTCCCAAATTAAAACTTCATCTTTCCCCCTTTTAATTTCAAAAAACTTGTATTCATTTTTTGTTAAAAAATTATTATATTTTCTTATTAAACATTATTAATTTTTCTATTCTACTTCTTCATCTTCTTCCTATTATCCTTTTTATCATATTCATTTGGACAGACATTCCTTTTGTAAAATGAAAACTCTGAATTTTCTCCTTCCTTCTTGCTGTCACGAAAATTTTAATTAAAACCCCTATTTGTCCGCGTTCTTTTTTCCCCCGGAGCTCAGGATTTTTTCCGGGGACCAAGGGAACGGCTCACCCCCCCACACTGCTTAGTCTTCTTTCTTTAAAAAATTTTGAGCATATATTTTCTCTTCATTTTTTTGGCTTATACTTTAAAGTTCTTCTGCTTTTTGATCTTCTTTATTTTTTTTTGCTCTTTTCTGTACTTTAGTTTGTCTTAACCCCTTTGTCCTGTTGGGGAGGAAAAAGCCAAGGAAAAAACCCCATGACTGGCGGAACCCGGGGGCGCAGAAGGAAAAACCCCAAGGCACAACCGAGGGCCAGCTGACGTTACGGACAGGGTTTTAAAGCAGAGGGGACTTTTTCCAAAACCCTACCAAAAGGCCCCCAGACGTTCGGAACCGGGGACCGACATGGAGGGGCCCCGGCCAAGGGGCCCCCGGAAACCAGCTGACGGGGTGGGGAAACCCCGGTGGGAGCAAAGGACAAAAAACCAAAGAAAAACAGGACCAGCTGACGTGCGGAACCCGAGGGGGGACAGAAGGAAAAAGCCTGGCACAACCAGGCCAGCTCGTTACTGGACAGGGTTAAGCAGGAGGTACTTGCTCCAACAATACCCAAGGACCCGCAGACGTTTTGGGAATCGGATACCGACATGGAAGGACCTAGGCAAAGCCTGCGGAGAAACACGGTACTGGAACCGTGGTAGCAAAGACCCAAGGAAATTAAAAAGTTGAGGCAGCAGGACTTTTGCCGTTCCACAGGGGAACAGCTACATTACTGAACCCCATAACCGGGGGCAAGGTAGACTGTGCTAAAGACTTCCGAGGGAAAAATGGCGGTGTTGTAACCAGGGTGAGAAGGAACATGGTGGGGGGCAGCAGGACTATTTGCCGTTCACACAGCGGGAACAGCTGACATTACGCCCCAAAACCGGAGCATGTAGATGTGCAAAAAGCATTCCGAGCTACAAAATGGCGGTTTGTAACCCAGGGTAGAAGGAACAGGTGGAGGCAGCGGACTATTTGCCCGTTCCACAGCAGGGAACAGCGACTTACTGAACCCCCGTACCAAAAGGGGCAAGTGTAGACTGTGCTAACACACTTCCAGAAACAACTGGCGGTGTTTAACCCCGGATGAGAAGAGAACAAGTGGAGGCAGAGACTATTGCCGTTCACACCGCAGGGGAAAAAGCTGACTTACTGAACCCCCCTAACACAGGAGCAAATGTAGACTGTGCTAACAACACTTCCGAGCTACAATGGCGGTGTGTAACCCAGGGATGAAAGAGAACATGGTGGAGGCAGCAGGACTTTTGCCGTTCCACGCGGGGACGTGACATTACTGAACCCCATAAACAGGACAAGTGAACTGTGCTAACCCATTCCGAAAACAAATGGGGTGTTGTAACCAGGGAGAGAAGGAACTGGTGGAGGCAGAGGACTTTTGCCCTTCACACAGCAGGGAACCGCTGACTTAATGAACCCCCGTAACACAGGAGCAAGTGTTTCACTGTCAACAGCACTTCCGAGAAACAACGCGGGTTGAAAAACCCCGGGATGAGAAGAAACAAGGTGGAGGCAGAGGACTATTTCCGTTCCACAGCCGGGGAACACTGACATTACTAACCCCAGTAAAAACAGGAAGCAAGTGAAGACGTGCTAACAGCCTTCCGAGAAACAACTGGCGGTGTTTAACCCCCGGGGTGAGAAAAAGAACATGGTGGAGGCCGCAGGACTTTTTTTGCCGTTCACCAGCAGGGGAACATGACATTACTGAACCCCAGTAACCGGGAGGGAAGTGTTCACTGTGCTAACAGCACTTCCGAGAAACAACTGCGGGTTGTAACCCAGGATGAGAAAGAACATGTGGAGGCAGCGGACTTTTTGCCCTTCACACAGCAGGGAACAGCTGACATTACTGACCCCAGTAACACGGACAAGTGTCACTGTGCTAACAGCACTTCCGAGAAACAACTGGCGGGTTGTAACCCAGGGATGAAAGAGAACAGGGGAGGCGCAGACTTTTTGCCGTTCACACAGCAGGGGAACGCGACATTACTAAACCCCGAACACGGGAGCAATGTTCACGTGCAAACCATTCCGAAAACAACTGGCGGTGTTGGTAACCCAGGATGAGAAGAGAATGGTGGAGGCACAACTTTTTGCCGTTCACCAACCAGGGGAACGCTGACAAACTGAACCCCATAACACGGGAGCAAGTGTAACGTGCAACAGCACTTCCGAAAAACAACTGGGGTTTTTGTAACCCAGGGATGAGAAGAGAACCGGTGGAGGCAGCAGGACTTTTGCCGTTCACACAGCAGGGGAACGCTACATTACTGAACCCCATAACACAGGAGCAAGGTAACTGTGCCAACCCACTTCCGAGGCTACAACGCGGGTTTAACCCAGGTCAAGGAGGTTTAGGCAAAAATATAAGTTATTCTTTGTTACTGGCCATTGCAAAGATTACTTCAAACAAGAATAAATAAGTTTTTACTACAACAAAAAAATGAAAATTTCCAATTTTACAAAAATATAAAAATATTTATACTTACAGTCCTTGTGGTTGATAACGTTTAAAAGGCTAACTAAAAAATGTAACAAATTCAAAAGCTTTCAACCCTCAGGGTTCTTCATCCAGCTAAGATAAAGCCAAAAAAAAGAATCACCATTTTCTACACACAACAACCAAAAAATACTAAACAAGGAGGGAGGGACAATGAGGAGACCGGCAAAAAAAAGAGAACAAGGATGAATTATCACAACCACACAATCACGATAAATTAATGAATTTAGCTGGGAAAAACTTTGTATCCCGGTCAAGCATCATGGATAGGAATTACTGTTATTAAAATAACTCAAATAGAAAACTACAAAGTTTCAGAATATAACTCATCAGACCTTTGACACGTTAGTGATTGGAATGAATAGAAACACAGGATTTTTTCATTCATATCAATTAAGAATCTCCTATGCCCTTCCAGGGTAAAGAAAACCCCAAAAAATCGCCAATAGAGGGCAATCAAACTTCATCCTTTCGGAACTGTTCGAATATTTATTTCATCCCGTGAAAATACAGTTCTGATACACGTCACTTACTTGTCTTACCATTGACTATTCCTTGTCCTTTTTAAAAAAAGTGGATGCTTAATTTTTTAGTATCTTTCCCGAGAAGAGACGTAAAGCCTTTAAAGCTTGCAATTTGTTCCATCTTTTCAGTTATCCATAAAAAGGTCCAACAATGCTGACTCTAAGTCTAAATTTTTTCTATCTACGGCTAACACGGTCAAAGATACACATTTTTCTAATTTCAAGAAGGAAAAATAAAAAAATACAAAAAAAACGCATATATCCCCTCCAAAAATAAATGAACAACACAACACCCAAAAAATTGGTAACAAAATATAGTGTTGAAATTTAAGAATAAAAGTAATTTTTTTTTTTTATAATAATGCTTAAGGACGCAATGTTAAACCATAACATAGTGAAGACAATGGATTTTGTAATAGTCACTCATCATCATCATCGCAAATTTTATGTGACAGTCACAGACAATTCAATTATTAAAGTTCAAAAATCGTAACTTTCTATAGCAGTAGACATGTCCCAGCATGGAACCATCATGTGATTGATGACGCAATAATGTACCAATAAAAAATAAGCATTTAAAAAAACATTAGGCATTGTTTGTCACAATTTAAGTGTGCCTCAAGTGTAGGTGAAACAAAGGCTACGGATAGCAAAGGTATAATTCTATGTCTGTATCACACAGTGGACAGCCTCTATGGGTAATGCCGATGTTTATACTGTACGTCAAAAAGTCTGCCGGCTGAAATCATGCATTTTTTGCTGTAAGTGTTGAAGAGGGTAAAGAATGTCTGGTTGCGCAAAGCTTTTATCCGTCACACTACCTTCCTACTGTCACGCGTAGGGTAGGGTAGCGTTGGCAATTAGCTGACTATCAAATGTGAGGTTAGGCTGCGTTATTGCGCACCTAGGACGCCAAAAAAAAGTACAGCAGTAATAATTTTAATTGTAATACTACACCTATGACAAACCAAAAAATTGCGTCCCCTTCTTAAACAATGTACAAGACTAACAAGCCTAATGTTGACACTGACTTAATTTGAATACAGTATACATCAACATTGTCCATGAGTAACTATGCACTGTGAACCATAATACCATATTAATTTATATCCTGTGGTTGTTTCAACAGCACTTGCAGGTATAAGTCCTATTGTCAGTATGCATGATGCACTTCTAGATGTAATAATTTATTATTGGGACATTATTACCATGTTTTACATGCTGGCCATTTCATATATGGTTTTGAAGTTACAGTTGGCATCAGTATGTGTATTTTATAATGTCTGTCATAAATAAAACTCGTGATGATGATGATGGGTTGTAATGATTCGTTACATCCATTGAGTGCATTAACTTACAGTACAGAAAAGTTCCTTAAAAAGCATTTCATAAGTCTGAAATGTACTTATGCATAATTTAAAAATGTGAAGATAGACTATTTTATTTTTTGTTAACCTTTCTAATAACAGTCCATTATGCGCTGTGATGACAAATTATTATTGTCCATATTTGTCATAAAAATTTATCATTCAGGCCTGCAAAACTTCACAAATTCATGTTTTTCACCCATAACAAGCAGGTGACGGCTCTTCCCATTTGGAGCATGTGGTCATGGTTTTTTCTGTCCATGTGTCGGAACAGG
This sequence comes from Oophaga sylvatica, assembly GCA_033576555.1. Lineage (NCBI taxonomy): Eukaryota > Metazoa > Chordata > Amphibia > Anura > Dendrobatidae > Oophaga > Oophaga sylvatica. Next base: position 335,379,952 of record JARQOD010000004.1, on the reverse strand, counting down.
ACTTCTTGCCGTTGACACAGCAGGGAACAGCTGGCGTTACTGAACCCCACTAACATAGAGCTGTGTTTGTTCTGTGGACACGACACTTCTGAGCAGCAACTGGCAGTGTTGGAGCCAGGGAGTAAGTTCAGGTGGTAGAAAGATGAACATAACAGGAGACATGGATAACGTGCGAACCATTATTTAATCTGAAAACGACAGAACAAATTCTGGCGAGATCCTGCCTTGTTCATTTTCCAGAAAAGTAAGCCGGGTCTACATTATCGAGAATCGCATGCGACGGTCTGTTAGAACACCACCTGCACACTAAAGACGCGCTCCGATAATACACTGGCAGCAGGGCAAAGCCAGCACCTCCAATGCATACTGGCTAAGCTCTGGCCATGTATCCACTTAGAGACCCAAAACATGAATGGGGAAGACCATCTGGGAGTACACTGAGAGGCAAAGCCAAGTATCTGCACCATCTGACGGTACGTTTCCTCCCGCTGACTGGAGCCCTCTCGATGGTGTAGACATTTGTGGCGCTGCCACAAACTTTGCCACATTTTGAACATACTGGTCTTTCCCGTGCAGAGGCACTGCGTGTGCTCCCTCTTGTTGCAGAGCTCTCTACACTGCCTCGACGCACAGAGCTGCTTTGTAAAGCAGTAGCAGCAGCAGTGCTCTCGGCAGTAAGTAGAACATTAGGGATTGCACCAGTGTGTCTTGGTACTCCCGCATTTTACGCTCCCGGTTCAACGTGTGATGAGGCTTTGACGTTGTCCCGGTAGCGAGGTCTAGGAGGGTGTACACCCAATAATCAGACTCGTGAGAATGTGGCGATGCGGCGGTCGTTTCTAGGCACTGCAGCATGAAATCAACCAGTGCTCAGACTCCCAACTGGCAAAGAAACCTGTCCTCTGCAAGAGGCGTTATCTCTGCCTGCTCTGCATCACCCCACCCTCGCTCTACATACTGACTAGAGCTTTTGTACCTCCCTCTGGAGCGATGTTTTTCCTCCTCCATTGACTCCTCCTCCTCATCCTCCTCACAAAGTGAGCCCTGCCCAGCCCTTTGTGAGGAACCACGTTGCGCTGACTTTCCAGAAGGTGATGGAATTTGTGACTCCTCATCCTCCACCTTTTCCCCAAAAACCTCATCCCTTATTCTTGCAGTTTTTTTTTGAAGCGGGCAGATAAGGGGACAGTCAGGCTGACTAGTGCATCATCTGCACCCCGCCATCCGCGTTGACTCATCAAACGCACGCAAAACGTGGCACATGTCCTTCATATGGCCCACCTCATTAATGGTGAAGTGTGGACGGCGCAAATTGCGTGTTGATTGCGCCTGATGCAGCTGATACTCCATAACTGCTGGCTGCTGCTCACAACAACCGCTCCAACATATGTAACTTGAATTCCACCTGGTGGATACGTCACATATGATCGATGTTCAGGAAGGCGCAATCTGCGTTGCAGAGCTGCAATGCGCGATCGGCCAGCTGAACTCGCAAGTGAGCGCACTCTAGGCGGACCTTGTGCAGCATGCATCAAGATCCGGATAGCCCCCTCAAAAAACTCTGCACGACCAAGTTGAGCACATTGCCAGACATGGTATGTGAGTGAGGTTGCCAAGCCCAGAGCTGCCACCAGATTTCGGCCATTTGTCACACCTACCAAGCCTGGCTGGAGATTCGCTGGCAAAAACCACACGTCGCTCTCCTGCTTGATGGCATTCCAGACCTCCTGCGCTGTGTGGCTTCGATCCCCATGGGAATTAATTTCAGAACGGCCTGTTGCCGTTTGGCCAATGGCTGTGCTCATATCGGTCGCATCAGGTAAGCGTCCACGGGTCCATGTGGAGGTAACCGTGACGGCTCCTGCAGCGATGATTCTGAGAACTGGAGTAGGGAGGATCAATGTGGACAGACTTGATTCCGGCAATCCTTGGAGTTGGCAGAACACGTACACGCCACCGCAAGATCTGTACCCGGCTCCACAACATTCACCCAATGGGCAGTGAGTGAAAGGTATCGTCCCTGTCCATGGTACTGTCCACGCATCGGTGGTCAGTGGACCTTGCTACGACGGCGTTTAGTAGCGCATGTTTAATTTTTTGCCTCAACATGCTTTTGCAGACCAGGGACGGCTTGCCTGCTGAAATAAAATCGGCTGGCACATTGTTATTGTGGACTGCCAATGCCATTAATTCACGGAAACTGTCAGTCTCCACCACCTGAATGACAGCATTTCAAGGACAGAGTTTTGCAATGACAGCATTCAGACCTTGTGCTCGTGGATGGTTTGCCGAGTATGGCCGTCTTTTATCCCATGCCTGTGCTAACCGATGGCTGTTTTGTGGCCTGGGTGTGTGAGGATGACAGGGAACTTGCACCTTGGTGGAATAACACTGTGTCCCCTCTGGACAACAGTGACAGAGGTTCTTCCATGGCGATCCTTTGAGGAAGCCTTACCAGCTGTGTGTGAACTGGAGGAAGAGGCTCCAACAGAGCTGAAGATGTAGGTGCTGCTGTAGGTTGGCCTACATCTCCATGTGTCTTTGTAACTCAACAAAGTGCTTTGACCGCACATGTTTCCACATATTTGTTGTATTAAGTTACTGACACTTTTACCTCTTTTAATTTTTTGATTACACAGCTTGCATTTGACATAGCAAATATTCATCTGCAACTGTATCAAAAAAGGACCACGCAGAGCAAGTCCTGGGAGCGCCCGGTTTGGCTGTTGTAAGAGAACTGCTCCGAACGGGTGCCAAACTGGAGGCTACAGGCAAGCGAGTCTGCAGCCTACCTCTCCCTACTGTTTGGACCGTTGGTGCAATCTCTTCCTCAGAGCTGCTCCCACCACCTTCCTGTTCCTCACTGCCATTTTGGGTCTTGGACCTCATCATCTCCACCACTACCCTCTTCCAACACCTGCTGTTGTTGGGTGGTCTGGCCAGCACCATGCTCAACAGAAACTGGCAACTGAGTCTCATCATCATCAGAATGCGTTCTGCGGTGTGCTGACCATCGCACTGGCTCACCCGCCTCTTCAGATTCAGAGAGACACAGCTGTTGCGCATCACTGCATACTGCCTCTTCTTCACATTCCAGAATGCTGCTTGGCTGGGCCCCTGTTTCCAAGCCAACAGATTCTGAGAACAGAAGCAGAGACTCAGCTGGCTCCTGTACAGAGCTCTCTGACTGCCTGGGCAATTTGGCAGGCGTGAAGAGACTGATGGTTGTTCAACAGTGCTGTGGTCCTGAGAGGAGGTGGAAGGTATTGAAGTCGATGCATTGGCTGCCATCCAACCAACAACGGCTTCAATTTGTTCTTCACGCAGCAGGGGGGTACGCTGAGCTCCTACAAAAGTGCGCATAAAGGAACGCTCACGGGGAAAACTGGTGGATGCTGTGTCACTGGGTGCGGCAGCAGCCACAGAATCCCCACGTCCTCTCCCTGCTGCAAATCCACGGCCTCGACCACGACCACGTGCCTTACTCACTGACTTCTTCATCTTGGTAGATTGATAAAGAAAGTCAGAAAAGTTAAGGCCTAAGTGTGGTTATTCCTCACAGACTACAGTGAACCCTGCAGACAACTGTTCAGTATCTGTGAAAGGCCCCTTTGTGTACTTCTATAGTGTTTGCAACCAATGTATTGTATACAGATGGAAGCGCGTCACACTAATAGATTAGATTTTTTTCCACTAAAATGGAGCAGCACCAATTAGAGAAAAATGTGAAGGATGAGGCAGTGACACACGCTCAGCAGACTACAACCGGCAGTGGTTGAAGTACAAACTGGAGCGTAATCTGCACTCACAAAATGAAAAGCTCACAGACTACAGTGAACACTGAAACACAACTATTCACTATCTGTGAAAAGCTCCTTTGTGTACTTCTATAGTGTTTGCAACCAATGTATTGTATACGGATGGAAGCGCGTCACACTAATAGATTAGATTTTTTTCCACTAAAAATGGAGCAGCACCAATTAGAGAAAAATGTGAAGGATGAGGCAGTGACACACGCTCAGCAGACTACAACCGGCAGTGGTTGAAGTACAAACTGGAGCGTAATCTGCACTCACAAAATGAAAAGCTCACAGACTACAGTGAACACTGAAACACAACTATTCACTATCTGTGAAAAGCTCCTTTGTGTACTTCTATAGTGTTTGCAACCAATGTATTGTATACGGATGGAAGCGCGTCACACTAATAGATTAGATTTTTTTCCACTAAAATGGAGCAGCACCAATTAGAGAAAAATGTGAAGGATGAGGCAGTGACACACGCTCAGCAGACTACAACCGGCAGTGGTTGAAGTACAAACTGGAGCGTAATCTGCACTCACAAAATGAAAAGCTCACAGACTACAGTGAACACTGAAACACAACTATTCACTATCTGTGAAAAGCTCCTTTGTGTACTTCTATAGTGTTTGCAACCAATGTATTGTATACGGATGGAAGCGCGTCACACTAATAGATTAGATTTTTTTCCACTAAAATGGAGCAGCACCAATTAGAGAAAAATGTGAAGGATGAGGCAGTGACACACGCTCAGCAGACTACAACCGGCAGTGGTTGAAGTACAAACTGGAGCGTAATCTGCACTCACAAAATGAAAAGCTCACAGACTACAGTGAACACTGAAACACAACTATTCACTATCTGTGAAAAGCTCCTTTGTGTACTTCTATAGTGTTTGCAACCAATGTATTGTATACGGATGGAAGCGCGTCACACTAATAGATTAGATTTTTTTCCACTAAAATGGAGCAGCACACAATTAGAGAAAAATGTGAAGGATGAGGCAGTGACACACGCTCAGCAGACTACAACCGGCAGTGGTTGAAGTACAAACTGGAGCGTAATCTGCACTCACAAAATGAAAAGCTCACAGACTACAGTGAACACTGAAACACAACTATTCACTATCTGTGAAAAGCTCCTTTGTGTTCTTCTATAGTGTTTGCAACCAATGTATTGTATACGGATGGAAGCGCGTCACACTAATAGATTAGATTTTTTTTCCACTAAAATGGAGCAGCACCAATTAGAGAAAAATGTGAAGGATGAGGCAGTGACACACGCTCAGCAGACTACAACCGGCAGTGGTTGAAGAACTAACTGGAGCGTGATCTGCACTCAAAAAATCAAAACCTCACAGACTGCAGTGAACACTGAAACACAACTATTCACTATCTGTGAAAAGCTCCTTTGTGTACTTCTATAGTGTTTGCAACCAATGTATTGTATACGGATGGAAGCACGTCACACTAATAGATTTGATTTTTTTCTAATATAATGGAGCTGCACCAATTCCACTAAATAAAATAAAAAAAAAAAAGATCAGTGACACGTGCAGATGCCTACAAACAGCGGTGGATGCAGAGCAAACTGCAGCGTCACCTGCACTGTCACACACACACCTTGCACAGAGCTGTTAAAACAACACTGGCAAAATGAAGCTTTACACAGCGGTTGGTAAACTAGCCTGCCTCAAGTACAGTAGTACACAAAATCGCAATATCTAACTGTCCCTCAGAGTGAGCAGAGTAGCGTTCTGTCCCTTACTGAGTTCACAGCACAGTGACGCTAAAATGGCGGCGGCGCCTTTTATAGTGCATTCTGACATCATTTCAGCAGCCAATCACAGCCATGCCATTAGTTAAGATGACCGCAGCATTACAGGATGTGCCCACACTTCGTAGGATTCCTCATTGGCTGACTAAAATCACATTGCCTCTCAAAGAATTATGGGAACTTCCGATTCCGGTATACGATATGGAAAAAGTATCGGAATTAAGTATCGGAATTCCGATAACGCGAATATCGGCCGATACCCGATACTTGCGGTATCGGAATGCTCAACACTACTGTTCACACATTCTATGCCATAGGCATCAAAATGTATTCAAAAGCTCCAATGTGATTTTCTTGATTTTATTTTTGATATTCTATCTCTCAATGTTAAAATTAACCTTAAAATTACAGACTGTTCATGTTCTTGTTAGATGGCAACCTTACAAAATCAGCAAGGGATCAAATACTTATTTCCCCCCACAGTATCTGAAGCTCAGGGTGAGGAATGTGATAACACAGAGGTGGAATATGAGGTGGTAGATCCTAGTTGGTGTGAGCACAGAGGCATGCAGCTTAGTTCATCTGAGGAGAAAGACAAGGAGGTTACGTTGCACCGCATGGCGCAGACACGTAGTGATGCAGCCACGACGAGCAATGCATCCCCAGCCACAACTGTGGCTGTGGCCAGCAACGTTTGCGGGTCCGCCGCCCATACAGGCAGAAAGGTCGCTTAGCCTGGGCCAATTTTGACACAGCAAAAGATGAACCAACTCACGTAATCTGCCAACTTTGGAAAAAAATATTGAGTTGAGGGAAAAAGTGCAATAATTTGACTACTACATGCATGAACCTTCACATTATCCTAGCCATAGTGCTCAAAATACTTTAGTGGCAATGCAAATATTTTACCACATTTTTTACCAAAAGTAACCGATTTTTTCCAATTTTATAAAATTTTGCTTGTGTTTCAGATCACAAATCCGAATATTCGTGCCAAATTTATGTTTGACGATCGTTTTTCGAACATATTCGCTCATCACTAATGCTTACTTGCTATGCTCGACGCTGGGCGGCACTCATAGCTATCCGGCAATGACAACCACAGGGCCATATGACACAGGTGCTGATTGGCAGGATTAGTAACGTGCTTTCAGCACGATCGTGTTAAATGCCCCTGTCAGAGATTGACAGTGGCATTTAACATGTTAACAGCTGCAGTTGGATGGCGATTGCACCCATGGCTGCTAGGGGCTCATGTCAGCTGCTCAAATCAGCTGTCATGTGCTGGAAAAGTTGCAGGCTGATCGCCGAGCCCACAGCAAACAGGGAAAGGCCACCTTAGATGTACCTATATGTCTAAGGTGGTAAAGGGGTTACTGGACTATTAAATTGCATATTCTCATATGAGCTTTGTGGAGAATATCTGGGAGTAAAGGGCTGACTGTTTTCAAACAGCAGCCAGAAGAATTTTGAAGCAACCCTTAGATGTACGTGGATCACCAAACAAAATATAAGTGATATAGCATAAAAGCAATAATGTATTTGTAAAGTCATGTGTATATATCACCAATGAAAAGTTATTGTTGTGGTTATATAATATATTGCCATGTTTTAAATGATGTTTCATCTATATCCTGCTGAGTAACAGTAAGTCAGCAGTGGATAGGGTTAATTCTTGGGACAAGCCCAGAATTGGAGGGATTACGCGGGCACCTAACATAGGCAGTTTAATGTTGATTAGTTAGATAGGGATAAGCATTGAGAAGTAACAGACCTATGATATAACTGCTTGAAGATCTGCATAGAAATGCTGTTGTGTGCAAGAGGAAGACCACGATATGCCAGATAGCATGTTCTAAAGAAAAGCAAAGATTAAGTCAAAGCAGTATTCAGGATCTCAGGCAGGGATCCTAACAGAGATGAAAAGAAGGACGAGGTCCTTAAGCCAGACATGAGGCTAACTTAAAGAAATGAAACTTCACTCAGTTGAGCAGCTGGATGACGTCCTTAACCCCTTCCCGACCTGAGACGCAGTGTATGCATCATGGTGGGATCATGCTCCTGCGGGTCGGGTGACCGGGGTCACTGAAAGGTCACCCGACCCTCAGGCACAGGAGGCTTTGAGCTTCACAACAGGGGGGTGGCTTTGCCCCCCCATGGCTACGATCGCTCTGATTGGCTGTTGAAAGTGTATTAGCCAATCAAAGCGATAGTAATATTTCACCAATGAATCTTGGTGAAATATTACAATCCAGCCATGGCCTATGCTGAAATATCATCAGCCATGGCTGAAGACACTAAGCTGACCCCCCCCACACCGACTGACGGGGGCGATCTGCCCCCGTCACCGACTGATGGCGGCGATCTGCCGCCACTGTCAGCATCTGCTCCCCTTCTCTTTCCTCCGCTCCCCCCAGCCTTCCAATCACCCCCGCATTCCGATCACCCGCCCCTGGTACTTTACGAGGCGCCATGTCCCTCCTGGTGTCCGGCCGTCTTCCTCCATTGGTGCCGCCATCTTCCAAAATGGCGGGCGCATGCGCAGTACGCCCGCCGAATCTGCCAGCCAGCAGATTCATTCATTCATCGCAGGTACATTTTGATCACTGTGATAGACCCGATCACAGTGATCAAAATAAAAAAAGTAAATAACCCCTCTTTATCACCCCCATGGGTAGGGACAAATAATAAAATAAATAAAATATATTTATTTTTATTTTTCCATTAGGGTTAGTGTTAGAATTAGGGTTGGAATTAGGGTTGCAATTAGGGTTAGGGTTGCAATTAGGGTTAGGGTTGGGATTAGGGTTAACATTAGGGTTAGGGGTGTGTTGAGGATATGGTTGGGATTAGGGTTAGGCTTGTGGTTAGGGTCATGGTTAGGGTTAGGGGTGTGTTGGGAATAGGGTTGGAGTTAGAATTGAGGGATTTCCACTGTTCAGGCACATCAGGGGCTCCCCAAACGCGACATGGCGCCACCATTGATTCCAGCCAATTTTGCGTTAAAAAATTTAAACGGTGCGCCCTCCCTTCCAAGCCCCGACGTGTACCCAAACAGTGGTTTACCCTAACATATGAGGCATCAACGTACTCAGGAAAAATTGCACAACAACATTAGGGTCTAATTTCTCCTGTTACCTTTGGGAAAATAAAAAATTGGGGGCTAAAAAATTATTTTTGTGGAAAACAAATGATTTTTTATTTTCACGGCTCTGCGTTATAAACTTCTGTTAGGCACTTGGGGATTCAAAGTGCTCACCACACACCTAGATAAGTTCCTTGGGGGATCTAGTTTCAAAATGGGGTCACTTGTGGGGTTTCCACTGTTTTGGCACATCAGGGGCTCTCCAAACACGACATGACACCCGCAGACCATTCCATCAAAGTCTGCATTACAAAACGTCACTACTTCCCTTCCGAGCCCCGACGTATGCCATTACATTAGTTTTTTTCCAACATATGGGGTATCAGCGTACTCAGGACAAATTGGACAACAACTTTTGGGGTCTAATTTCTCCTGTTATCCTTGGGAAAATAAAAAATTGGGGACTAAATGATCATGTTTGTGGAAAAAATATGATTTTTTTATTTTCACGATCGGGCATTATAAACTTTAGTGGAACATCTTGGGGTTCAAAGTTCTCACCACACATCTAGATAAGTTCCTTGAGGGGTCTAGTTTCCAAAACAGTGTCATTTGTGGGGGGTTTACACTGTTTAGACACATCAGGGGCTCTCTATACGCGACATGGCTTCCAGCCAATTCTGCGTTGAAAAAGTCAAACAGCGCTCCTTCCCTTCCAAGCTCTGCCATGCACACAAACAGTGGTTTACCCCCTCATATGGGGTATCAGCGTACTCAGGACAAATTTCACAATATGGGGTCTTGTTACCCTTGGGAAAATAAAAATTGGGGTGAAAAGATCATTTTTGTGGAAAAAATTATTTTTTTATTTTGCGGCTCTACATTATAAACTTGTGTGAAGCACTTGGGGGTTCAAAGTGCTCACCAAAGATCTAGATAAGTTCCTTAATGGGTCTAGTTTCTAAAATGGTGTCACTTGTAGGGGGTTTCCACTGTTTAGGCACATCAGGGGCTCTCCAAACGCGACATGATGTCCAATCTCGATTACAGCCAATTTTGGTTTGAAAAAGTCGAATCGCACTCCTTCCCTTCCGAGCTCTGCCGTGCACCTAAACAGTGGTTCCCCCCCACATATGGGGTATCAGCGTACTCAGGACAAATAGGACAACAACTTTTGTGGTCCAATTTCTCCTGTTACCCTTGGCAAAATAAAAAATTGGTGACTAAAAATAATTTGTATGGGAAAAAAATAGGATTTTTTACTTTAATGTCCGTACATTATAAACTTCTGTGAAGTACTTGGGGGTTCAAAGTGCTCAACACAGATCCAGATAAGTTCCTTAAGGGATCTAGTTTCCAAAATGGGGTCACTTGTTGGGGGTTTCCACTGGTTAGGCACATCTGGGGCTCTGCAAACTGAACATGACACCAATCAAAGTCTGAATTCCAAAACGTCATTACTTCCTTTCTGAGTCCTGCCGTGTGCCCAAACAGTCCCCCCCACATATGGGGTATCAGTGTACTCAGGACAAATTGGACAACAACTTTTGGCATCCAATTTCCTTGGAAAAAAATCAAAAATTGGGGACTAAAAAATCCTTTTTTTGGAAAAAAGTTCTAACACAAACGCAACATGGCATCCAATCTTAATTCCAGTCAATTTTGGTTTGAAAAAGTCAAACGGCTCTCCTTCCCTTCTGAGCCCTGTCGTGCTCCCAGACAGTGGTTTTCCCCGACATATGGGGTATCAGCGTACTCAGGATAAATTGCAAAACAACTTTATCTGTCCATTTTCTCCTTTTACCCTTGTAAAAATAAAAATTTTTTTGTAAAAGTTCATTTTTGTGACTAAAAAGTTAAATGTTCATTTTTTCCTTCCACGTTGCTTCAGCTCCTGTGAAGCACGTGAAGGGTTAATAAACTTCTTGAATGTGGTTTTGATCAGCTTGAGGGGTTTTTAGAATGGTGTCACTTTTGGGTATTTTCAGCGATATAGACCCTCAAACTGACTTCAAATGTGATGTGGTCCCTAAAAAAATGGTTTTGTAAATTTTGTTGTAAAAATGAGAAATCGCTGGTCAACTTTTAACCGTTATAACTTCCTAACAAAAATAATTTTGTTTCCAAAATTGTGCTGATGTAGAGTAGACATGTGGAAAATGTTATTTATTAACTATTTTGTGTCACATAACACTCTGATTTAACAGAATAAAAATTCAAATTATGAAAATTGCTAAATTTTCAACATTTTCACCAAATTTCCAATTTTTTCACAAATGAGTGCAAAAATTATTGACCTAAATTTACCACTAACATGAAGCCCAATTTGTCACAAAAAGCCTGAGAATCGCTAGGATTCGTTGAAGCGTTCCTGAGTTATAAAGGGACACTGGTCAGAATTGCAAAAAATGGCCAGGTCATTAAGGTCAAAATAGGCTGGGTCATGAAGGGGTTAACACAGGCCTGAAGTCTTAATTAAAGGAGTGAAGCTTACTGTATCAGTTTTAGTTGGAACAAAATAGATGGCTATTTAACTGATCAGTTTTATATAGACTTCAATGTTAACAAAACGGATCAAGTTGAAATTAGTTTTCTTAGCTGAACAAAAAAGTTGTCTGCAAAACTTTTTTATTAACGGATTGCTGTTGGATCTGCTCTAACTGATAATTAATGGACATGTGAACATAGCCTTAAAAGGGATTGAGCTGAGGGAAGAGATTTCTAATCTTTGTCTCTTAAGCCCCCGTCTCACATAGTGATCTCGCTAGCGAGATCGGTGCTGAGTCACTAGTTTTGTGACGCAGCACCGAGCTCACCAGCGATATCGCTGTGTGTGACATTCAGCGACGATCAGCCCCCCTGCCGGGTATCGCTGATCGTCGCTGAATTTCCTGGACATTTTTTTGATCGCTGGTCTCCCGCTGACAGGCACGCATCGCTGCGTGTGACAGGTGGGAGACCAGCGATCCGCTGGTAACCAAGGTACACAGCGGGTTTCCAGGCGCGGGGCTGTGCCTAGAAACCCGCTGTGTACCTTGGATACCAGCGCCCTGATGCAGGGAGCTGGTAACCAAGGTACACAGCGGGTTTCCAGGCACCGCCAGCGCCTGGAAACCCGATGTGCACCTTGGTTACCAGCTCCCTGCATCAGGGCGCTGGTATCCAAGGTACACTGCGGGTAACTAAGCGATGTTACCCGCAGTGTCGCTGTGCTGATCGCTGCCCTGAGCTGCCTGTTTGGCAGCTCAGCAGCGATCATGTAGCGATACACCAGCGATCCTGACAAGTGCATATCGTTGTCGGGATCGCTGGTGTATCGCTATGTGAGACCCAGGCCTTAGGTCTTTAGCAAACAATCATCAATACCAGAGAAGAAGTTACAGTGTCATCAAACTCGGACACCAGTTGTCCTACTGAGAGCTGAAAATGCAGTGGCACACCAAAGAGCATGTGGCCATGGTGTAACTACCCCTACATAATGCAGAAGAAACATTCATGAGGTGTTATGCCTGCTATCTGATGTACAGTAGACACTTCTCATCAAGTTCATATTATGAAAAGTTTATTTTTGGATGTTGGTCTCTCTCATTCATCTCTACATCATCTGGTCCTGGACAACCAAGTCAAATGGCAGAATGTGGTCTGCAGAGGTGTATCTCCAAGTAACATCAGCACACACACATAGCCAGGACCCCATGTTACATGTATGTGAAATTTAGAATACAGTATGACCCACTTTAGAGACAGGGACTGGGGTGAATGATAATTTCTGTGTATTACTGAGGAATATATTGTTGCTATATAAGCAATGAATAATAAATCTCTAAATCTGTGTTTTTGAACACAAGAAAGGTAAAATTATGGTATGAGACCTTTCCTTTAGAGAAATGGTGCAAATTTATATGTATTACTATGGAATAAGTGGGTGCTAAATAAGCAATAAAAAATGAATCTCTAAATCCCTTTCATGAATACAAAAAAGTAGAATTATAACACTAAATAAAGACGTGTATTCTGAAGATGAAAGCAAATGCTTCTCATAAGGCTGCTTTCAGACAATCATAATAACACCGCAATTTAATGCCCATGCAATGGTTTCAGCATATAGACCCCCCACAATTCTGCAGAACTGAAGCAAACATAGATATCAACAGACCCTCTAAATTCAGTTTAGTTAGAACTGTGGGGGGTATGCCAAGTCTTAAGGGTATGCCACACTGAACAATATCGCTAACGGGATCGCTAAAAAATGTCACTATTTAGCGATCCTGTTAGCGATGTTGTTCAGTGCGGCATCTGCCAGCGACGAGCTTTCTGCTGTGATCTCGCTCGTCGCTGGAATCGTTCCGGACCCTATTTTATCGTCGGTGCTCCCGCTGGGTAAGTATATATCGCTAGTGTGGCACCTTTTCTTAGCGATTTAGCGGTACTTTTGTACCGCTAAAGTCGTTAAGAAGATCGCTAACGGCGATAGCGTCGTTAACTATATCGCTAAATGTGGCCGCACTTAGCGATATAGAAACAATCCCGCTAGCGATCGCATTAGTATGCGTCGTTATCGTGATCGCTAGCGGGATTGTTTAGTGTGGCAGTACCTTAACTCTAAAATAGAAACCAGCCTTTCTCATAGAACTCCTTTAAGTGTTAAATCAGTATTAACATACCAATGTTAGATTTTGTTTCATAGAGACATTATTATTTTTGTTCACTTCTTAATTTACTTAACTAAGTGAACAATTCCCCATTTGTTCAAGCACAACAGTAGGAGTCTGAATGGATATAATCTTTCTTCAGTTTCGACATTAAGTTATTTTTAAGTATTTAAACTGAAAGCAAAAAGTTGGAAACCTCTGAAATGCTGCCAAAAACTGTCAGCTAAAACCTTAGAGGTACCTGGACACTTTAAGTAGGCTTTGAATGTTTGATTTCAGGAGAATATTGAACAATATTTGTGAATAAATTAATCATAAAATGGTGAAGTGTGCATTTCTAGCTCTAAAAAAATCAACAAATAGCCTCCGCACAAACATTTTGATCACTGACAGAGCTCTGCAGAACTTTACTGCTGTGCTGTCAAAATAAAATAATACTTAATTCTGCAAACAAGTGACGTATGTCTGCGGTGCTCTCAAATGACGGAGCAGTGGGAGATTTTTTTCATATATAAAATGACTGTTTACATATTACTGTCCACATTGACAGCATAACTAATGAAAGCCTGGAGGTTATTAGGCACAAAATCAACTCAAAACAGTTTTGTGAAGCAGGAAAACTCCTCTGATATAATGTACTGATGTAGCCAGCAGTCTGAGTGTCATAGTGAGCAATGGCTCCTCTATACTTCCCCCTCTCCAATTGACACCTGCATTCCAGACAATACAAATGTAAGCAATTGTCTCTATAGATCACTAACCTGAGATATAGAATATATAATTATAGTTCTTTAGGGTCTTCTTAGTGATTAGGTATATGGCTGATTCTCTGTATTAAAACTGATTTAAAGAAGCACTTCCATCAAAGTCGTTATCCTCTTAATATATTGTTGTCATTGTATTATATAGCACTGTGTACTCACAACTGCTCATTTTGCCATTCTAAACAGCTAATTCTTCTCTTTTCTGTACTCTATGTAGAAACAGGAAGTCTCTTCTTCCCGTATGGGTCACCCCCTCTTCAACTCCTGACCTATTTGCCCTGCTTCTCACCTCCTCCTGATCGTGTGCTGCCTTGTCTGCTACGTTGTTAACAGAATCGGTGTTCTCAAGACACCCATACTGTTAAAAGTTGTGACGGAGCACAAAGTCGCTGACTCCGTCACTTACCCCTGAAGACCACAGGTATCGTTAGAAATATTGGTCTTGTAGTAAATCTTTCTTTCCTCCATCCAGGGTAATATTAGTAATATATCCCATCTGGTTCTTGGGGATGGGGACAACATGGGTCTGTGTGATTTTAGATGCCAGGGCTGAATTTCAGCACCAGTCCATACCTGCTCCTCACCCTGCCAGAGACTTTTGCAGTGACTTATGACTCCCGCAGGTAAAAAGAGACTTCTTGCTACTACATAGAGCATAGAAGGATTCAGCTAGTCAGTTTTTATTCACATGATGTCAGACTTAAAGGAAAGAGAAGAATTAGCTGGGTATAAATACGAAATGAGCTATTGTACACTGTGTGCAGAATTATTAGGCAAGTTGTATTTGAGAGGATTCTTTTTATTATTGAACAACAACTATGTTCTCAATCAACCCAAAAGACTCATAAATATCAAAGCTTAATATTTTTGGAAGTTGGAGTGGTTTTTTTTAGATTTGGCTTCTTAGGAGGATATCTGTTTGCGCAGGTAACTATTACTGTGCAGATCAAAAAGATTAAGGTTTGCACCATAACTTACCAAGAATGATTACTCTAGAACATAGAATTGCATTGCTGCCATAGAAAAATTTTAAAAAGCGCTATATAATGTATTTATGAAATATGTATCTGCAAAAATTGCTATGAAAAAATGAAGGCTATATATGTATGCCCAATTACCACGTCACGGTGTCCTTTGTCAATTGGGTCCCTATCCTGTTATGTCACCTCTCTTGGGCAAAAAGCCTACAATGTATGGGGCAGGAATGGACCAGATAATCTGACTAAAATCACCTCTGGCTATTGGGAGTGAGGCACATGTCCAAAAAGCTTAATAAAAATTGACAAGAAAAAGGACCAGCACATTAAGCTAGTGTGAACAGGCGCCAACCAAAGAAGGTATACAAATCAAAAAGATTAAGGTTAGCACCATAACTTACCAATAATGATTAACTCTAGAGCATAGGAATTGCATCGCTGCCATAGAAAAAAATTGAAAAAAGCGCTATATAATGTATATATGAAATATGTATCTGCAAAAATTGCTATGAAAAAATGAAGGCTCTTAGCGCATAGATTGGCCAATATATGTATGCCCAATTACTACGTCACGGTGTCCTTTGTCAATTGGGTCCCTATCCTGTTATGTCACCTCTCTTGGACAAAAAGCCTACAACTTATAGGGCAGGAATAGACCAGCTAATCTGATTAAAATCACCTGTGGCTATTGGGAGTGAGTGCACATGTCCAAAAAGCTTAATACAAATAAACAAGAAAAAGGACCAGCACATCTAAGCTAGTGTGAATAGGCGCCAACCAAAGAAGGTATACAAATCAAAAAGATTAAGGTTTGCACCATAACTTACCAAGAATGATTACTCTAGAGCACCTGTGCTATTTAGATGTAAAAGTGGGAAACCACCGTGGATAGCAAAAACAGAACCCGTACAAAGGTTGGGAGCTTCGTATGACTAGATAGAACAGTGCATATCATGACGCAATTCTATTGTATAGAGATAGCACAAATAAATCCCAAATAGGGCATCCATGATAAACATACAAAACATATATAATACATAGTATAGACGATATTCAAAGGTAGCATACCTAGTGGATATAGCAAAGGAGTCACACGTGCTCGCACCAGCCACCCCGTCGTGCGTTTCGGAGAATGAACTCCTTCCTCGGGGGACGTAACAGTTGTGAGACATATGGGCATTATATACACAAGCGAAACCGAGAAGTAGCAGTGTGCAGGCGCGTGACGCCACACAGGAAGACTCGACGCACGGCACATATCACCCCGGCAACCCATGCCGGAAACACATGGGGCGTGCACCACGCTCGTGATTCACGTGGTGCGCAGTTCCGCCGTGCGACCTACCCCGGATCACATCCGATATCTACACAGTTACAATCCCTCCAGATGACAGCTAGCAAACCTAAATTCACCAAAAATGCTGATTCATGCTACTGCTGTTAATGTCAACCCCTTCCTATAAAAACCCATTTCCTTCCTTCGTCAACCATGACTCAGCCCATAGGGCTAATTTTTACAAACCCTATGCACATTGTGCAGTGGACAAACCAGGACAGTATTCTTACTCCAGCCTAATTACTATTTGTGATTGGAGGCCCTTGGGATGGTAGCTTCCTCTGTCAACATGACTCAGCCCATAGGGCTAATTTTTACAAACCCTATGCACATTGTGCAGTGGACAAATCTTGAATGTAGAGAGGTCCTACCAAACTAATATTTGTCATTACACCATGTTCCAAATTATTATGCAAATTGGTTTTAAGTGTCATAGCGTTTTTTGTTTTTTTTTGTAAATGAAACCCATTGATGGTATTTTGTCTCAGGGTTCTTTGGATCACTGAAATCAATCTCAGATACCTGTGATAATTAGTTTGCCATGTGAGCCCAATAAAAGGAAAACTGCATGTTCCACACTAATAAGCAGGCCAGAGTTTTCAAGTAACATGGGAAAGAAAAAGGATCTCTCTGCTGCTGAAAAGCAACAAATAGTGCAATGCCTTGGTCAAGGGATGAAAACATTACATATTTCCCGAAAACTTAAGCGTGATCATCGTACTGTTAAGAGATTTGTGGATGATTCTGAGCACAGATGTGTTTGTGCTGATAAAAGCAGAATGAGGAAGGTTTCTGCCAGGCAAGTTTATCGGACTAAGAAAGCAGCTGCTAAAAAGCCATTACAAACTAGCAAACATATATTTGAAGCTACAGGTGCCTCTGGAGTCCCTCGAACCTCAAGGTGTAGGATCCTTCAAAGGCTTGCTGTGGTGCATAAACCTACTATTCGGCCATCCCTAAACAGTGCTCACAAGCAGAAATGGTTGCAGTGGGCCAAGACATACATGAAGACTGATTTTCAAACAGTCTTGTTTACTGATGAGTGTCGAGCAACCCTGGATGGTCCAGATGGATGGAGTAGTGGATGGTTGGTGGATGGTCACCATGTTCCAACAAGGCTGCGACGTCAGCAAGGAGTGTGAAAATGACCTCTGCAAAGTATGCAAAGTATATAGAGCTTCTGACTGACAACTTTCTTTCATGGTATAAAATGCAGAAACGTGCCTTCAGGAGCAAAATCATCTTCATGCATGACAATGCACCATCTCATGCTGCAAAGAATACCTCTGAGTCATGGGCATAAAAGTAGATAAACTCATGGTGTGGCCACCATCTTCCCCTTACATCAACCCTATAGAGAACCTTTGGAGTATCATCAAGCAATTGATCTATGAGGGTTGGAGGCAGTTCACATCAAAACAGCAGCTCTGGGAGGCTATTCTGACTTCATGCAAAGAAATACAAGCAGAAATTCTCCAAAATCTCACAAGTTCAATGGATGCAAGAATTAGGAAGGTGATATCAAAGAAGGGTTCCTATGTTAACATGTAACTTGGCCTGTTAGGATGTTTTGGAGTTAAATAGCTTTTTTGTTCAGTGAATGTGACCTCCTAGTGCTGCAAATTCCACAAATAACCATTTTCAGTTCTTTAAAACATATCAAATGTTTAGAAATTCTACTGTGCCTAAAAACAGTGCATTTTGACTTTTTATTTATTTTGGTGATTATACTGTTATCATTGGGAGGTTTCTTCAATAAAATTTGATATATGCTCTAATGGGTGATGACTTTTATTAGACTGACTATCATTTGCACCAACCACTTAGGAAAATCAGAGAAAAATATTATTCGCATAATAATTTGGAACATGGTATAGAGGCCCTTGTGACAGGTTGTCCCACATTGTGACTGAGATAGGGGATACATATTGAATAGAAATCTAGGTTTGGTAGTTGTTCTTGTGTATCTATAAAGGTGGCGTAATAGTGTGACAAACTTATTCCCAGAAACCATATGTGAGTCAGAAATGCATGCAGGCATATTCTCCCGGCTCTTCCCATTCTGTTTCATCATTTTCCCATCCATTTCGGCCTTTTCCTCAGGCCCCCAGACCCCATTGTATTGTCCAGCAGAAGATTGCTTGCATTTCCTATTGACTTGCATTGTACTCACTATTCAGAACGAATATGCGATTTTTACAAAGTACTTGTTGCGAGTATAGTGATTACGAATGTTATGGTACTCGCTCATCACTAGAATCTGTGAATAGGATTAGTCCTCCTAAGCCTGCATGTCATAGAAATTTTAATGAAATGATACCTTGATATCTGTGATCAGTTATATTATTCCAGAAAGATCTAATCTTTGCACCGTGTTAGTCAATAGATAGAAAAATATTAAAATTTGAGAGTCCTAAGTGGTTAATATGTTTTAATGGGTAACTAAAAAGATGGAAACAAATAGCAAGCTTTTGAGACTGCTCAGGTCTATTCACCAGGCATAGTATAACCCAAAATATGAAGTGTCACATATTTATATACAATCATTTCTGTGTCCTATTGTGTATAAATATGTGACTTTTCAGATTTTGTGTTATACTATGTCTGATGAAGAGACCTGAGTAGTCTCGAAAGCTTGCTATTTGTTACCATCTTTTCAGGTAGCCATTAAAAGGTATAAACCACTGAGGACTCTCAAATTTTAGTATTTTACAGAGAGATCCACCTTTTTCTTATATTGAAATGAGTTGTTAAGAGCTATGGGCCAGACACAGCTTATGTTAAATAAAAGGGGACTTTACCAGTAAACCAAGTAATTACTGACAATTTGTTCTCATAACCAGACACAGCTCTGCAGTGAGGTCAAAATTAACACAGAACAGAAGAAGTTCTTGTCCTCTCGTAGTGCTGGCAACTCTGCTTCAGTGCTGTGCCTGATTATAACTAACATAGGACAGCAGAGTTGAGCCTTGTCTCACTACAAATGCAACAAGCACATTTACAGTTGTCTTCTCATAAAACTGTCACCTCTGTTGTACTACCCTTCCACCACACTCCATCCCACTGGCTGCTTAAAAATGGAGGTGGACAGTCCTATGAGGGGACAGCATCTGCAAATGTTTCATAATGTAACAAACTTCACTTCTGCTATGCTGTATTAGCTCTGTTCTCAATGCAGAGCTTAGTGTGATTATGAGAGCAAGTCTCAGTCTTACATGTCTCACACTGGTAATACCCCTTAGTGTTTAGGAAGAGGAAAGGAGTACAAAAATAAAACTACCCTAGGTCATGAGTCAGTGGAGGTAGCAACTTCCTAGACACCTCATATACAGCATGTATTAATGAGAGGGGCAAACAATGAGAACAAATTCTCAAACTAGAAGCAAATTGAAAAATGAAGGCATTAGTAACTAAAAATTGAAGCCTGAAACTTTTTTTCAACTCAAGGTAACTACTAACACAAAAATAAACAAATTGTATCTATAGTCTTTATGCAGACTTTTTTGTGGTAGCAGCCTATACTTGTTAGGGTCTGCGGAACGCACCAAATATATGAGGTAGAGAGGTGCGTTCGCAGCCCGGGGTCCACCGTGCAGACGGAACCTGCTGCTAGTAAAATGGCGAAAGTAGCGAACTCTGTTATCCCGCAGAGTTGCTAAAATAAACGCCGTAGCGCGTTGTGGCAGTAAGTGCGAACTCTGTTAATACCCAGAGCCGCTAACGGAAATGCCACAGCGCTATATGGCGATAGGTGCGAACTCACTTAGCTTCAGTGAGCCGCAAAGTAAAACGCTAGGGCGCTGTCTAGCGTCGAAAGCAAACCCTGTTACGTCACAGGGCCGCTGAGGAAAAGTGCTGTGTCCTGTCAGGCTCTCAGGTACACAGTTAAGTGCTAAGCGTACATAACGCGTGATCATGTGCTAATGTCCTCGCGGGAGTCACCCGCAATCTATGGCGTCTGAACGCCAGATCCTGAATACGGCAATCAAAACTCCTCACCGGTTATGCCGGTAATCTAGGGCATCTAGGACACCGACCCTGGCCAGCTACATACCAAACTCCTCACCGATTAAGTCGATATTCTAGTGGCTTATTTCAGCCGGGTCCCTAACCACACATACGCATGATCACACTGGCGCATAGCATACAATGGTTGATATTAGCGCATGGCGGCCCAGCCATGCTACACTTTTATAGCAACAGCTACAGGACCTTCCAGGAACAAGGACCAATGAGAAGCTGTTACAAACACACGTAGCTACATGACCCTCCTGGCGGACCAATAGGAGCCGCTGCAGCACCTGAACATGTGACCCCTGATCTCCAATGAGAGATCTCACTCTGGGCATGCTCAGATGGGAAAACGCAGGACTTTGTCTCAAAGACGGCTGCTCCAGCACTGGCTATAATAGCAGATCCAGGAAAGGCAACAGCAAGTCACTGCACAGTAGAGGAGTGGGCAAGACGCCTGGACTGACGTCTCTGCTGAGCAGGCTCCACTGTGGCTGGAGATGAATGGGAGACCGCAGCGGGACGGGTTCGAGACTCCCCTTGTGCAGCAGCGGGAACTCGAACCCTAACAATACTTTTCAGTATTGTAAAAAAAAGTTATTCAGGTGCACGCTGAAAGGACAATCCTACGCCATACAACTACACAATAAAAGCCAGACATATCATCTGCCTGTCATGGTGACAAAATGGGATGTGCACTTAGCCAAAAGCATGGCACTTTTCAGATCCTTGAATAATTGGTGGAGATACTGTCAGACATATACCAGCCAAATAAGGTCCCATGGCTCCTTTTAACTTTTCTTTTTAACCTAAAAGAGCTATCTGTCAAGCAGAGTCTCTTTTAAGGCAATTACTGAAGAAGAAAAAATAACCAAGTTGTCATTCTTTCAAAATCTCAAAAGGCTTCAAGCCAATTTAGACCTCTTCTCTGCCTCATTTACTTAAGCTTTATAATTTTCTCCATAGCACAAATCCCGAATCACATAGGAGGCAAAAACCCAATGAACTGCAAGACTTAAAGATTCAACCCATTAATTATTACAGATTTCAGGCACTCAGCTAGAATTCTTACTATCTTACATACTCTTCTTCCTGATACCACAAGATCAAGATGGATAATTTCCCAGGTAGACTAACATTTGAAAGTTTGCACATTTATTGTATAATGGTCATTCTACTGTACACACAAAAAAACTTTTCATTGGCTAGATTGAAAGAAAAACTATAACCTACAGTACAGACTGACTTTTCAGACTAATTTGGTAACCAGAACATAAATATTGGAATTTCAGTATTTACCCTGTTGTTTATTGCGGAAGAGTGCATGATGCGTCAAGAAAATGTGCCTCTATATTATCAGTGTTAACATTTATGATTATTAATATAACATATTGGATCACTATTAAATTGTTCAGTCTGGCATACCATTTTGAGTTTGAAATCTCATTTAGGAACTCTGATTATAGCTGCCCTCATAGATCAACATGGATCTATCACCTTGGGAAATGTCATGGCCGTAAAGAAGACCAAAATATAAAATCTCAATGATGTAGTAAGGAAATAAAAAGTCCTGTCTAAACTAGTGATAAAAGCTCTGCTTCCTTATAACAGTGATGCATTTTAACCCACCCAGTAGTTGATAAAGTCTGCTGTGGGCCAAAACACGACCTAATCAATTAATCAGTGCATCGATCTGTGGAAGATAGACTTTGAGTTAGCTTTGAGCTGAAATACTTAAAATTGTCTTGTTCCAGTGAATTTGATCAAATTTGTGATTCGATTTGAAAAAAAAAAAAGTGAGCACTATTTTGCACAGTGCTTAAAAATTAGAAAGCAAACTAATAATGCCTTGCAGCTATCACATTATGAGTCGCACGTACCAGGGCTTTGGGGTACTCGGCACCGAGCCCGATTACTTCACTGAGGATGTCACGGGTAGCACGGCTCAGTCCGTTGCCCTGTGCGCTCACTAAAAAGGGGATATTTACAGGGGATGATAGAAATGTTCGTGACGCCACCTGTGGTTCCTGGTCAGGGTGACCAGCGCTGCAGGGTAGATCCTCTGAGGGTTTTGGGGCAGCAAGGTGTTAAGTCTCCCACAGGCGAGACTGATCCCTCAGAGTAAATGGCTGTGTAAGGGTGCAGGAGCAATAATCCAGACACACACAAGACAGTCTCTTTCTGTACCTTTACTGATGGTGAAGTTGCAGGCACGACCCGGGAAGCTGTCAGGGTGGAGGATGCATGTCCAGTAATCCACTGAGTAGGTGTAGGGCCTCCTTACTTCTTTATATGTGTGAGTTTCTGACCCGTATAGAACTAAGTCTAACTCCGTCTTCTTTGCTACGCCCGGCTGACCTTGTGATGGAGCCTTCTTTTGATCAGAACTAAGTCTCTATGTGCAGGGCCCTGCTAGACTCTTGTTCTTCCTGACCCCGGTTACGTATCAGCACTGTTGGGACCCTGCGATCTGGAATCCAGCAGGGTCTCCGGTTTCTCCTACTAGCCTTGAAGAAGCTAGCAAGCTCGGACCCGGTGTCCGGTGGTGCAGAGTGGAGGTAATCTATCAATGCTGTCGACCTCTGTCATCTCTCTCTTTCCCTTTTTCCACTTGCCTGTCGTCCTACTCACACCTTTAACATAAGCACAACCAGCAGTAGATGTCAGCTTTCTTTGTCTTCACCGCTCTTCAAGCGTCGGCACGCTTACTTAATGAAACGCTCACTGAAGGTATCTCAGTAGACTCAACTTTGACCAGACTAAGTGGCAATCCGTCCCACTATTACTGGACTCCACGATGTAAGCTGAGTGTATGCTGAAGTCTTCAGGCTTTCAAATAAGTTTTCTCTAGCTAGTCTTTCCCTCTCAGCTCGTCTTAGGTAACTAGCTTGTCTGTCTCTCACCATCTGTCTGACAAGATCAGAATCTGAGATAGACTAATCTAACTGCTAAGCTCTTCACACCCTTATATACCTGCGTACTCTACAAGGGCTCTCTCTGGTGGCACCAGGGAAATGTGAAGTGTGAATGAATATCGGGTGATTTGTGAATTTACCTTTCATGCATCCTCCAGGGTAACATGTGGCTCCAGAGCGCAGCTGGGCTACACATCCCCCCCTAGTTAATATCAGCACTCCCGGGCTGAAAAAGAAACAATTTCATAACATCAACAATAACATAACTCTTCCCTTGCGGGAGGTAAGGACACTTTAACGTTTCAATGTATACAAGTGCAAGTATAAAAATATCAAATACTTTCAAAGTGCAATCGACAAGATACTTGTGGAGGACCCGTACCAAACCTCCCACGGTGGTCCTGGGTGGGCTGCAGGACTTCTCTGCTGCAAACCTCACTCAAGGCCACACCTTACAGGTTTTGCTTCTGAGGTAGAATGGCTTACGTAAAACCAAGATGGGGCACCGAGTGCCAACTATTTACAATAAAGTTCTGTGCTGCAATAGTCCTCAGCACGCAGTCCTTCAAAATAGCATTTCACATTACTATCACATTACCCAACTGGGGTATAATACTTTAAACATTATCATATACACATTCTCAATAAAGTGCAATTCTTCTGCATAACATTTTACATGGCAGTAAACCCTGTCCGGGTCCTACTGGTCTTCTTGGAACATTGCAGCATCTTCCATACCGGCGGCTGGAAACATACTGTGCGTTCTGTAACGCATCACAATAAGATCGTGTCCTGCTACCGGTGTCTATGTAGCTACAGTCCTCCTTTCTACTTTCACTCTGCGACTTGCTGGAGGCCTAACGGGTGCCTCTCCTAAATGCAGATCGCACAAGCTTGGCTCAGTAGGGGTCGCTCTTGCAGTCGCTGCGCTCTGCAGCGGTTCCAAATGTGACGCAGATGCATGGGGTGGCTCAGTTGAGGGCACACTAGCAGTCGCTGCGCTCTGTAGCGTTGTAGTATAGGACGCAGGTGCGCGGCCGGGCGCTGGTGTGGCTAGGGCCTGGGACGCTGAGACCGGGGTGCGTTTCCTGCTTCAGGGACTGGGTCGCTGACTCGGGAGATGTTCAGGGCATACCACCCCTTAAGTCCCCAATGCCGTGTGTAGGTGACAACATCCCCTATCAGCAGATCTCTTCCCGGGTGCCCCTCTGGCAGGTGAGACTCTACATCCCTGCGATTAACAAAGACCTCCTGGTACAGGCTGGGTTAGTGGATGAACCCCCAGCCTCCCTGGAGTTTAAAGTCTCTGATGGCCCCCTGGCGCCGCGGTTCCCAGAGCGTACCTTTGTCTCGCCGGACGATATCCTTGTCTGCGAGATCCTGCTCCCTGTACCTCTGGCGAAGCCGCTGCGCCTCTCGCTGCTCCCGTTGCTGCCGCTCCTCATACTCTCGGCGTCGCCACCCCTTCTCCTTCTGGGCGGCGTACTCCACGTCGTCCAGGTGCTCCATTTCCTCCCAGTCGATCTCCATCGCTAGTGGCTGGGGGTCTTCCGGTGTCCCTACCAGGAGATAGCATTCCGTTGCAGCCTCTGATTCCAGGCCTGGCGGCCGTTCCGGTCCGGGTAAGGCCTCCTCAGCCTCCTTCCCTCCCGCCGCGTCCTCGGCGGAGTCAGGATCAGCTCTTTCGGGGCCGGCCTCGGTTCTTCTTCAGCCGCTGGTTCCGGTGGTGGTGCGGGTGATGGTTGCGCACCTAGGGGGGAGAGCAGCTGGTCCCACAGCAGCCGCTGCTTCAGGTCACGCCATCTCTGCTCCATCGCCTCCATCTCTGCGCGGTGTCGGGCTAGATCTCTCATCACCGCATCCACCTCCTCCACACGATACATTTGTTGGTCGTCCTCCCGACCTGGGGAAGGCTCGAGTACAGGCTGCACTTCTTCAGGGGAACGGGGTCTGCGCACCGCCATTCCCCCACACAGTGACTCCTGTACTTCCGCCATCTCACTCCAGGCCAGACTGTGCTTCCCATCTGGAACAATCTGGTCTTTTCCGTTGAGGACTTTCGCTTTCTCTTCCTGGCACCAAAGATGAAGAGGAGGCGGATCTCCCTTGCAGTGGGGCATATCTAACGTTGTAATAGCACTTGGATTGGGCGGCCATAACTTTCGCGCCACAGGGGGGGGAACCCCCACGAATACACGCCCCTCTTCTTCACCAGCGCCTCAGGCGCGAACATGGTGGCAAAAATGGCGGAAAATGGCGCCAAAAATCACTAAAACAGCAACACAGTCTTTTGCACAAAACAGTCCATTCAGGCACACAGGACTCACATATAGTGAGCTTCGGATCCTGTTCGTGATGCCAAGACTGAGTCGCACATACCAGGGCTTTGGGGTACTCGGCACCGAGCCCGATTACTTCACTGGGGATGTCACGGGTAGCACGGCTCGGTCCGTTGCCCTGTGCACTCACTAAATAGGGGATATTTACAGGGGATGATAGAAATATTCGTGACGCCACCTGTGGTTCCTGGTCAGGGTGACCAGCGCTGCAGGGTAGATCCTCTGAGGGTTTTGGGGCAGCAAGGTGTTAAGTCTCCCACAGGCGAGACTGATCCCTCAGAGTAAATGGCGGTGTAAGGGTGCAGGAGCAATAATCCAGACACACACAAGACAGTCTCTTTCTGTACCTTTACTGATGGTGAAGTTGCAGGCAAGACCCGGAAAGCTGTCAGGGTGGAGGATGCATGTCCAGTAATCCACTGAGTAGGTGTAGGGCCTCCTTACTTCTTTATATGTGTGAGTTTCTGACCCGTATAGAACTAAGTCTAACTCGTCTCTTTGCTACGCCTGGCTGACCTTGTGATGGAGCCTTCTTTTGATCAGAACTAAGTCTCTATGTGCAGGGCCCTCTTCCTGACCCCGGTTACGTATCAGCACTGTTGGGCCCCTGCGATCTGGAATCCAGCAGGGTCTCCGGTTTCTCCTACTAGTCTTGAAGAAGCTAGCAAGCTCGGACCCGGTGTCAGGTGGTGCAGAGTGGAGGTAAGCTATCAATGCTGTCGACCTCTGTCACTCTCTCTTTCCCTTTTTCCACTTGCCTGTCGTCCTACTCACACCTTTAACATAAGCACAATCAGCAGTAGATGTCAGCTTTCTTTGTCTTCACCGCTCTTCAAGCGTCGGCACGCTTACTTAATGAAACGCTCACTGAAGGTATCTCAGTAGACTCAACTTTGACCAGACTAAGTGGCAATCCGTCCCACTATTACTGGACTCCACGATGTAAGCTGAGTGTATGCTGAAGTCTTCAGGCTTTCAAATAAGTCTTTCTCTAGCTAGTCTTTCCCTCTCAGCTCGTCTGAGGTAACTAGCTTGTCCGTCTCTCACCATCTGTCTGACAAGATCAGAATCTGAGATAGACTAATCTAACTGCTAAGCTCTTCACACCCTTATACACCTGCGTACTCTACAAGGGCTCCCTCTGGTGGCACCAGCGAAATGTGAAGTGTGAATGAATATCAGGTGATATGTGAATTTACCTTTCATGCATCCTCCAGGGTAACATGTGGCTCCAGAGCGCAGCTGGGCTACACATCTACATCGTTTAGCTCAGTCAATCGGGGGTCAATCACAAAGACTTTAAATAAGGGGCTATCAACGATTTTACAGCTGAAGGATAGGAGGTCAGTTAATTCAACGTATTGTACTATTGCAATGCTAAAGCTCATTGAAAATGGAAGTGGCATTCTCAGTCTGTGGGTAATAATACTGTATGACTAATGTGAATAGTAATCCAAATATTCAAGTGATAGGGAGGTGCTGGTCCTGCAAAGTGACTAAGAGTGACTGTGAATTGATTGATCTGTTAAATGGAGCAGTAAGGCTACTTTCACACTTGCGTTTTTTAGCGCTGCGCATCGTGCGCTATTGGTCGCATGCGCAATGTTCCCCTATCATTAACATGGCGGGCGCAGTGTCTTGCGCTTGCACGCGCTCATTAGCGTTTGGCGTGCGCAGAGCATTTTCCAGGTGTGTGCCCAGACGCGCTAGACGCTACATGTTGCATTTTTTTTTCCAGCACACCAATTTAAAAATGCGCATAAAAACATCATTGCTGTCTATGTGGGCGCTGGCGTGCGTGTGGCTGTGCGCTTGTCAGCGCTTGTGCGCGCACGCGATTTTTAAGAAAACAATGTCTAGACACTTGTCCAATTACCCCCTAGACAAGATACATTGTTTGTGAGGAGTCAAGATAAAATGAGTATAGATAAAGGAAGGTGTCAGTGCCACACAGACCCCTACGCAGACTGCCTGGAGACTGCCTGCTGATAAAGAGACCTGAAGATACAGCCTGGATCCCTATAAAAAGGCCTGCAAACAGCGTGCACCATACTACAGTGCCTGGAGACTGGAGCTGGAGACTGGACGATCCATCTTGGACCCATACACTGCCTGGAGACTGGACCTGGAGACTGGAAGATCCACCTTGGACCCATACACAGCCTGGTTATTGCCTGGAGACACTGTGCCTGGACTCAAGACTGATCCAAAGTACAAGAATGTGAGTATTCTTTAAACAAATGACAGGCTGTCCTTATAATGTAATATGTGCTCATCATTATTTTTTATTTTTGCAGCATGTCTTCTGGATCCGAATATTCACCATCCCGGCAAGAACTTGCGGAAGCAGAGCATGATGTGAGTATCTTCCTGCCTTTGGGTAAGTATAGCTGCTGAATCTACAAATGTCCTAATTGTGTTCCTTTTTCAGACATCATCGTCGGACACGGCCATTGAGGAGTCTCAGGAGCAGTCGCAGCCGAGTCAAGTCCCGGTGGCGAGACGGAATGTAAGTATATAGCCTTTGAATGTATTTTTCTTTTGTACTCCTATTGTTATTTTCTTTATAAAAATTATACAAGATTGTAATTTTTATTTTGTTTCTTCTAGGTTCCACAACGGGACGACGACCTGTATGTGGACAACGAGGCCCTCATCTGCCAGGTCCATGAACGTGTCCCGTTGTGGGACAGCCGTGATCCGCAGTACAAGGACAATGTGGTGACCCGGCGTCTATGGAACGAGGTGGCCGCAGCGTTGATGGATGGCTGGTTTCTCAATATTACGTACCGTAATGTCACCAGGAGTCTTTCCTCTGGAGGAATCGCCCGACGGAGCTGTGTGTCCTGTCTCCTTATAATTGTTGGACCCGAGCAAGTAAATCCATGAAGGTTTGTTGTGACATCCGGGTGTAGTCGTTAAATTTCTCCGGGTTTGACTGCAGCTCACTGTAGAGGGTGTGATACGCTCCACGGCTCTCCCGGAGTTCTACAATGGGATGTACCCACAAATGCCGCCGCTGCCATCTCCGATGTCTCTGTCTCTCCCTTTCTTCATGGCAAGCAACGGCATAAGCCCGAGCCATAGCCATGTCCACATCCAGGTTGAAGTGGAAAGTCTGCATAAGCAGATCCATGTTCACCAAGGCAAATGCAAGCAAATGTAAAAAAGGGCTGTGAACAGGCTCTATATAAATGTTTTCAATAAGACACGCCCACTGGTGTCCCATTGGTGGGTTCTGTTGAAAGAATTTTTCAAGGATTTTGATCATGTGTTTTGCACAGAAAAAACGCAAACGCATACAAAAACGCTTTAAATAGCATACAATCGCTTACAATCGCTGCGTTTTTTAAAAGCAATGCGCACTCTTCGACTGCAAAATATCGCTGGATTACACGCGTTTGCACGTGTTTTTTTATGCGTTTTATGTGCGCTCGATACGCAGCGCTAAAAAACGCAAGTGTGAAAGTAGCCTAACTGCACCTTATTAACTGCATTTTTTATTTTTCAGATACTGCAAACTAGGAGCTCAATTACACACCCCTTGATCCTAATTTTCCAACTAAAAAAGTTTCTGAAATCAAGGCCTGTGTGTCACAGTAAATGTGCTTCCTGGACTGGGAGATCGGAAAGCCATATTTTATTATTTTGGTTAGGACAAAAGAAAAATTTCCATAATCAAACTTTAAACAAAATTTTCTTCCTCAAAAATTGTGTGTGTTGTAAAATATACATTTTTTGTATAGTTTCTTGTAATAGGCCAATATTAGACTCGTACATGCCAACTAAATGCTGCTGTACCCATGGTCAGATAAGTTAACGTCACGTGGACATTAATAAGGCTGTGTTTGCACCTCAATAAATGTATGTTTTAAAGAGTTCAAAAGGGATTTAATACTGTCCTAAGAGACTTCAAGGTGTTATAGAAGAATTTTCATGGCAATAAGAGGCTTTGCAACATTGCAATTATTCTCCACAAATCAAATTTCAGAAACAATTCAGTGAAGCTGGTGAATTCAAATTTCAAATGATCCCCTCATCTGTAATACTCACTTGTATGATGTTAAGTTATATGTAAGCTGTAAATACTCTCAATAAAGAAGCATAACAAAATATGTTAAGTGCATGGCTTTTGTTTATTTAACACACAGTGGATTCTTATAACACATGTTCACCACGTCACTCTTGAGTGCCAACTGCATTATCATTTACTTTTAAGAGAGGGACACTGCAGGCAACTTAAGTTTTGCTGACCACTATAAAGATATTTTACAGCTCTATGGGACTTTATGCTTCTAAGCTGGGAGATAGCACTGTGAGGGGTAGGATTGTGAGTGTGCAGCATGTAAACACAGGAAAGATCTGTGCTGCTGTCTAAAGGTACTGCCATAACATCGCTGCGATCACGATAACGAGCATTATAATCAATGCTAGCGGATTGTTTCATAAGCTAAGTGCGCACATTTAGCGATATAGTAACGACGCTATCCCTGTTAGCGATCTTCTAACACTTATAGCGTACAAATGTACGCAATCGCTAAAAGGTGCAATAGCGATATTTATGACCCAGTGAGCGACAAGAAATAGGGTCGCGACGATTCCAGCGACGTGCGAATCTCAGCAGGGTCGTCGCTGGCCAATGCCGCATGAACAATCGTAACGGATCGCTAATAGTGACGTTTTTTAGGCTCCGTTGTATTGGTCGTGTGGATTCCTACTTCATGATGTATGTGGAATAAGAGTGTTAAACATACACTGTTATTCTGTTTCAGCGAGGATGAACGTTAGAGGAACAACGAAAGTTAAACCTGCTTAAGGACTGTCCATAGCGAGATCGCTAACGAGATCGCTAAAGAGTCTGCGATTTTGACACAGTAGTGATCTCGTTAGCGAAGCGCGTGTGTGAATGTAGCGCATGTGCCCCCTGCGATGTCGCTGACGTTATGAACGATCTGAGCCGTTTTGGTCGTTGGTGTCCGTGGGGACTGATCGCTGAGTGTGACTCCTTTATAAGACTTACCACGGGAGTGACTAGTTTTCCAACGACTGCAGCGGTGTTTACAGATCGCTGATCTCTGTGAGTTGTGTTGGAAGCTAACTAGCAACCATAGTGTGCATAGCGATCTGCCAGGTCGTTCGTGTGATCGCTATGTGATCGTAAGTGTGACAGTGCTTTTTCTTCTGGTGTAGCATGATGCTGTAACTTGGATGGTACAAACTCAGATTAAAGGGAGTCTATCAGTAGAATAGCATAAGATGGCATAGGATGGTAGATTCACTACAGATCCTTTAATCTTAAAAGAAGCTCCTTCTAGTACGTAAACCTTTAGAAACAGCTATTTTCTTCTTGCAGATTAACTAGATAAAATACAGCTGTTTTCTTAAGCCCGGGTCTCACATAGCGATACACCAGCGATCCCGATAACGATCAGGATCGCTGGTGTGTCGCTACATGATCGCTGCTGAGCTGCCAAACAGGCAGCTCAGGCAGCTATCAGGACAGCGACACTGCGGGTAACATCGCTTAAAAAAACGGGGCTGGGAGGCGGAACCCTACAAAAAATACAAGGGGGGCTTTTCCCTTTTAAAGGGCCGGGGGGCGCCCGGGGGGACGGACAGGAAATCACTGCAAGGCCAGGGCCTTTTCCGGACAGCCCGGCGGGAGGTCACGGCAAGGACCGGGGCAGTCTCTGGGAAAACCGGCCGGTAGTCAAAAAGGAACCGGGGGTCTCTGGGTAGACAGCGGGAGTCACGGCAAGTGACCGGGGGAGTCTCTGGTAACAGGCGGGGAGTCACGGCCAATGACCGGGGCAGTCTCTTGGGTGACAGGGGATTTGCCCCGGCAAGTGACCGGGGGAGCTCTGGAAACAGGCGAGTAGTCAAAGGCAAGTTACCGGGGCCCGTCTCTGAATGGACAAATTTTAAAAACGACCTGAGATGGGGACCTCCCGGGAGGCTAGCAGGCAGATGAAAAAAGATGAGCGCCCCCAAGTGAGCAGGCGAGATCTCTGGAATAG
>JARQOD010000004.1:335329643-335348180 GCA_033576555.1 Oophaga sylvatica | reverse complement strand
CCGCCATTTTGGAAGATGGCGGCACCAATGGAGGAGAGCGCCGCACCAGGAGGGACATGGCGCCTCGTAAAGTACCAGGGCGGGTGATCGGAATGCGGGGTGATTGGAAGGCTGGGGGGAGCGGAGGAAAGAGAAGGGGAGCAGATGCTGACAGTGGCGGCAGATCGCCGCCATCAGTCGGTGACGGGGGCAGATCGCCCCCGTCAGTCGGTGTGGGGGGGGTCAGCTTAGTGTCTTCAGCCATGGCTGATGATTTTCAGCATAGGCCATGGCTGGATTGTAATATTTCACCAAATTCATTGGTGAAATATTACTATCGCTTTGATTGGCTAATACACTTTCAACAGCCAATCAGAGCGATCGTAGCCATGGGGGGGCAAAGCCACCCCCCTGTTGTGAAGCTCAAAGCCTCCTGTGCCTGAGGGTCGGGTGACCTTTCAGTGACCCCGGTCACCCGACCCGCAGGAGCATGATCCCACCATGATGCATACACTGCGTCTCAGGTCGGGAAGGGGTTAAGGACGTCATCCAGCTGCTCAACTGAGTGAAGTTTCATTTCTTTAAGTTAGCCTCATGTCTGGCTTAAGGACCTCGTCCTTCTTTTCATCTCTGTTAGGATCCCTGCCTGAGATCCGAATACTGCTTTGACTTAATCTTTGCTTTCTTTAGAACATGCTATCTGGCATATCGTGGTCTTCCTCTTGCACACAACAGCATTTCTATGCAGATCTTCAAGCAGTTATATCATAGGTCTGTTACTTCTCAATGCTTATCCCTATCTAACTAATCAACATTAAACTGCCTATGTTAGGTGCCCGCGTAATCCCTCCAATTCTGGGCTTGTCCCAAGAATTAACCCTATCCACTGCTGACTTACTGTTACTCAGCAGGATATAGATGAAACATCATTTAAAACATGGCAATATATTATATAACCACAACAATAACTTTTCATTGGTGATATATACACATGACTTTACAAATTACATTATTGCTTTTATGCTATATCACTTATATTTTGTTTGGTGATCCACGTACATCTAAGGGTTGCTTCAAAATTCTTCTGGCTGCTGTTTGAAAACAGTCAGCCCTTTACTCCCAGATATTCTCCACAAAGCTCATATGAGAATATGCAATTTAATAGTCCAGTAACCCCTTTACCACCTTAGACATATAGGTACATCTAAGGTGGCCTTTCCCTGTTTGCTGTGGGCTCGGCGATCAGCCTGCAACTTTTCCAGCACATGACAGCTGATTTGAGCAGCTGACATGAGCCCCTAGCAGCCATGGGTGCAATCGCCATCCAACTGCAGCTGTTAACATGTTAAATGCCACTGTCAATCTCTGACAGGGGCATTTAACACGATCGTGCTGAAAGCACGTTACTAATCCTGCCAATCAGCACCTGTGTCATATGGCCCTGTGGTTGTCATTGCCGGATAGCTATGAGTGCCGCCCAGCGTCGAGCATAGCAAGTAAGCATTAGTGATGAGCGAATATGTTCGAAAAACGATCGTCAAACATAAATTTGGCACGAATATTCGGATTTGTGATCTGAAACACAAGCAAAATTTTATAAAATTGGAAAAAATCGGTTACTTTTGGTAAAAAATGTGGTAAAATATTTGCATTGCCACTAAAGTATTTTGAGCACTATGGCTAGGATAATGTGAAGGTTCATGCATGTAGTAGTCAAATTATTGCACTTTTTCCCTCAACTCAATATTTTTTTCCAAAGTTGGCAGATTACGTGAGTTGGTTCATCTTTTGCTGTGTCAAAATTGGCCCAGGCTAAGCGACCTTTCTGCCTGTATGGGCGGCGGACCCGCAAACGTTGCTGGCCACAGCCACAGTTGTGGCTGGGATGCATTGCACGTCGTGGCTGCATCACTACGTGTCTGCGCCATGCGGTGCAACGTAACCTCCTTATATTTCTCCTCAGATGAACTAAGCTGCATGCCTCTGTGCTCACACCAACTAGGATCTACCACCTCATATTCCACCTCTGTGTTATCACATTCCTCACCCTGAGCTTCAGATACTGTGGGGGGAAATAAGTATTTGATCCCTTGCTGATTTTGTAAGGTTGCCATCTAACAAGAACATGAACAGTCTGTAATTTTAAGGTTAATTTTAACATTGAGAGATAGAATATCAAAAATAAAATCAAGAAAATCACATTGGAGCTTTTGAATACACTTTTGATGCCTATGGCATAGAATGTGTGAACAGCTCTCGTCAGCCTCACCCATCTGTGGTTCCCTACAGTCAATCATTGGAGTTGGAGAGTTGGAACGTGGGGAAGTAAGGGTTATTTGGGTGCCACCTCTGTGGACTGTACTAGGGGTGATGTTGAGGTGGAGGAAGAGAAGGAGAGACCACTGGAAGCTGCGCTTGCCATCCTCTTGAGCACATGCACTTTCTGAGCCTCATCAACAAGGCGTACCGCTGTGCGTCTGCCAAAGAAAGGTAATGGAATAGCCTGTCCAATAGCAGAAGTTGTTGGTAGTCTTTGTATAGGATGTAGAATAAATGTAGAATCACTGCACATGTTGAAGGCATATAATATGCTTGATATGAATTTTTATTTGACACTGATATGAAAAAGTTTTTTTGTCACGACTTGACGTTTCGGCCAACACAGTGGCCTTTATCACAAAGTCGCCTTTGAAAATGACGTGTCAGAATTCATTTGGTAAATGATATTATCAAATATCTTACAGCGCGGTATGTCCAGAAAAGTCCTGTGATGAATACACTCAGATACCAATTAAGGTCCAGGCACATTGACTGTTTAGCAGGGGAATGGTGTCCTGCTATTTGTTTGGGGAAGCATTGGTGGTTCAGTGCGCTTGGGGAGGCATCGGTGGTCCAGTGGCTGCAGCAGACACCGCCGTGTCTGGTCACTCACCCCAGACTTTTCTGGACATACCTTTCCTACTCCGTTCTATGTATAACTGCCACCTGAGGAAGACGGAGCTATTCCGTTGAAACGCGTTGTGAATATCAATAAATGAAGACTTTTTAATATCAGCTGAATTGCGTCCCTCGCACTCCTTATGACCGGATTGCTTTATCATCACTTATGTCTGATCCTCTCTTGAGGTACCAGCCGGAGCTGCAGCGGACAACCTTAATCTCATCTGCCTTTATCGCCAGCCTGGCGCTCCTTTGAAACCGTCTATCTGAATTTGGTTGCAAAATTATTGTCTGAGTTAGATGCAGTTAAAAATTTGTAATTATATCTACAGCCGGTGGCTACTCCGCTGACTAGCAGACACTGCTACTAGGCCCAAAATTATTGTCTGGGTTAGATGCAGTTAAAAATTTGTAATTATATCTACAGCCGGTGGCTACTCCACTGACTAGCAGACACTCAAGCTTTGGAGCAGACCTCTGATTCCCAGGCTATAGTATGAGTAAACAGCTCTAGTCTTCACACTCAACCATCTGTGTTACCCCAAGCCATAGTGTATGTAGTTTCTTACGGTTAAAAGGGGGGTGGGGAAAGATTCAACCCACCTGTAATTGACGATGTCAACGTCACGTAAAACACAGCAAGGGGACTCCAAAAAGAGTCTCCATTTTTTCCAAAAATTTGGGGCACAGACACCACTTAAGTAGCATCAATTGCCCAGAGTTGCTTAAAACGGTAGGTGAGTTGATTTTACCAAATCCTCAAGCTTTTACTCTCCCCAGGATGACACAGGGGTAGAAAAGTCCTTGCGGATCCATGATTTGTTCATCTTTATGAACGTGAGTCTGTCTGCATTCTCAGTGGACAGCCGCATGCGCTTATCTGTCAGACTCAGCACACCACCAGCAGCGCTGAACACACGTTCAGAGAGAACAAAAATTATTATTAATTTGAAAGCTGGTGGAGCTTAGTATAGATGGCCTAATACAATGAGTGCCACACACTGCTACAGGCCCAAAATTATTCTACAGGCAAGATGCAGCTAAAAATTATTATTAATTTGAAAGCTGGTGGAGCTTAGTATAGATGGCCTATTAGAATGAGTAACACACACTGCTACACGCCCAAAATTATTTTCCGGCCTAGATGCAGCTACAAATTATTAGCAATTTTAAAGCTTAAAACGTTTTGTGAGGTGATTTTACCAAATCCTCAAGCTTTTACTCTCCCCAGGATGACACAGGGGTAGAAAAGCCCTTGCGGATCCATGATTTGTTCATCTTTATGAACGTGAGTCTGTCTACATTCTCAGTGCACAGCCGCGTGCGCTTATCTGTCAGCACACCACCAGCAGCGCTGAACACACGTTCAGAGAGAACGCTGGCTGCGGGGCATGACAAGATCTCCAAGGCGTGAGTGGCGAGCTCCGGCCATTTATCCAGATTGGAAGCCCAAAAAGAGCAAGGGTCCAGTGACACAGTCATGGCTTCGATGTTTAGTTGGAGATACTCCTCTACCATTGTCTCTAGGCGTTGACTATGTGTCTGACTTCTTGTCTCCTGTGGCCTTGCAAAGGATGGGCTAAAAAACTGGTGAAAGGATTCCGCAAAATTGCTGTGAACACCAGCAGATTCTGTGTTTCTGTTACAGTTTGAGTGCTGAACACTCGACAGTCCCACGGTTGGCAAGTTAGAACTGTGAGATTCACTACGTGCACCACTGGTGTTTTGTGGAAAAGCACATGTAAGATTCTGCAACAGTCTCTGCTGATACTCCTGCATGCGTGAATCCCTTTCTATGGCTGGAATTATTTTGGCAAATTTACTTTTGTACCGGGGATCTAACAGTGTGGCTACCCAGTATTCAGGATTATTTCGAATTCTGACAATTCGAGGGTCATGTTGCAGGTAGTGCAGCAAGAAGGCACTCATGTGTCTTGCGCCTCCAGGAGCACCAAGTCCCTGTTGTGTTGGTGGTGAGGTACGACTCATGCTTCCTTCCTCTGCCCTCTCCCCCAACCTCGCACAACAGAAATGTGATCAAGGTCTCCCTCATCTGATGAGTCTTCCATGCCCTGGACTTTGCAGATGTTAGCCCTTCCGCATACAACTCCTCCTCCTCTACTTCCTCCATCTCCTCTTGTTCCACCACCTGACTCCGAATTCTGTTTAACATCTGCTCCAGCATGTAAATCACCAGAATAGTCATGCTGATAATGGCATTGTCAGCACTAAACATCTTCGTGGCCATTTCAAAACAGTGCAGAGGGGTGCATAGGTCCGTGATCTGAGACCACTCCTCCAGCGTGATTTGCTCCACCTCTGGATCTCGTTGGCCCAGGTTATAATTCAGAACGTATTGCACCAGGGCTTGTCGGTGCTGCCACAGTCGCTGCAACATGTGCAGAGTTGAATTCCACCGTGTTGGCACATTGAATTTTAGCCGGTGAAGTGGCAGGTCCAACGACTTCTGTAGAGATGTAAGTCGCTGAGCTGCGGGATGTGAACGGCAGCAGAGAGCACACAGCGACCGTGCTCTCAGAAGAAGACCATGTAATCCGGGATAGTGGGCTAAAAATTGCTGGACAACTGTTGTGTTTTGATAGCTGAGGAGATTAAGCAAAAACGGCAATACACCAGAGAGGCTGGAACCTATTGGATTGCAGTACCCTGAACTAACCACACAACTAGAGGTAGCCGTGGAGCATTCCTACGTTGATCCTAGACGCCTCGTCACAGCCTGAGCGATAACTACACCTAAAGGCAGAAAGATGAAAGCTATCTGCCCCGGAGCAGATCCGCAAAGAAAATTGGAAGCCCTAAACATGTAATGGCGGTTAGACAAGAAGAAGCACGTACACAGACAGAAAATAGAATGAGCAAACGCTGGGGCCCAATCTGGCCAATTCACCACATCAGAAACCTTTTTGGTCAAATCAGTCAATGGGTTAACAATAACGGAGAAATTACCAATAAATTTACGATACAAATTGGCAAAACCCAAAAATCTCTGAAGAGCCTTTAATGAAGTAGGTTGGACCCAATCACAGATGGCTTGAACCTTGACCGGGTCCATTTCAATAACAGACGGAGACAAAATGAATCCCAGAAATGAGACCTTCTGTACGCCAAAAAGACACTTTGATCCCTTCACATACAGTGCATTCTCTCTCAAAATCTGGAACACAGTCCGAACATGTTTCACATGAGAGTCCAGTCATTGGAAAAAATCAAGATATCATCCAAATAAACAATCAGAAATTTATCCACAAAATCCCTGAAAATATCATTCATGAAGGATTGGAAGATGGAAGGAGCATTAGTGAGCCCAAAGGGCATCACTAGGTACTCAAAATGCCCCTCTGGGGTATTAAACGCCGTCTTCCATTCATCCCTGTGCTTAATGCGAATAAGGTTATACGCCCCCCTGAGGTCAAGCTTGGTAAACCAACTAGCACTTTTCACCCTGGAAAACAGGTCAGAAATCAAGGGTAACGGATATTGATACTTCACAGTGATCTTATTCAAGAGACGATAATCAATACACGGCCTCAATGAACCATCCTTTTTGGCCACAAAGAAAAAACCGGCACCCAAGGGTGAAGAGGATGGTCTGATATGACCCTTCTCCAATGACTCCTTGATATAAGATCGCATAGCATCGTGTTCAGGTACAGACAAGTTAAAAAGGCGACCTTTAGGAAATTTACCACCAGGCACTAATTCAATAGCGCAATCATAGCTCCTGTGAGGGGGCAAGGATGCAGATTTACTTTCACTAAATACATCCGAAAAATCAGTCAAAAAGTCAGGAACATCCTGAGACTGGGGAGAGGCAGAAAAAACAGGAGTGTCGGCATTAACACATTGGCAGCCCCAACTGGTCACAGACACAGATTTCCAATCCAAAACAGGATTATGAGACTGTAACCAATGGAAACCTAGTACAATAATGTCATGCAGATTATACAGCACCAGAAATTGGCAACTCTCCTGATGATCTGGTTCAACCCTCATTATCACCTGAGTAGAAAACTGGGGTTTATTCTCCGCCAAAGGGGTAGAATCAATGCCCAGTAGGGGAATAGACTTCAGCAGGGGTATCATGGGAAACCCACAATGTTTGGCAAAGTCAAAATCCATCAGGTTAATAGCTGCTCCTGAATCAACAAAAGCCTGAGCAGAAAATGTTGACAGGGAGCAAATCAGGGTAACAGTCAACAGAAATTTAGTCTGAACACTACCCAAGACAACTGAGCGTGCAAAACGTCTTCCCCGCTTAGGGCAGACTGAAATAGCATGAGAGGCGTCACCACAGTAGAAACATAACCCATTGCGCTTTCAAAACTCATGACGCTGTGCCCCAGAAGTCACTCTATCACACTGCATGGGCTCAGAAGCTGGCTCACAAGGCAACACTATCTCACGCATACCTCTGCGCTCACGCAAACGTCTGTCAATTTGAATAGCCAATGACATAGAATCATTGATACCAGAGGGAGCAGGGAATCCCACCATAACATCCTTTACATTCTCTGACAGCCCCTTCCGAAAAAGGGCTGCCAAAGCATCATCATTCCATTTGGTCAGGACAGCCCACTTTCGGAATTTCTGACAGTACAACTTAGCGTCTTCAAGACCCTGATTTAATGCCAACAACGTTTTTTCAGCTTGATCAGTGACATTAGGTTCATCGTACAATAACCCCAGAGCCAGAAAAAATGCATCAATATCATTCAAAACAGGATCCCCAGGTGTCAGGGGAAAAGCCCAATCCTGAGGGTCACCGCACAGGAGAGAGATGACAATTTGAACCTGCTGTGCTGCGTTCCCTGAGGACTTAGGCTTTAAGGCAAAAAACAACTTACAGTTATTTTTGAAATTCAGAAATTTAGCCCGATCCAACAAAAACAAATATGGCATGGGAATCCTAGGTTCCACAACCGGCAACCCAGCAAGATAGGTAGCAATACTCCGAACCTCAGTGGCAAGCTGATCCACACGGCCAGACAACTGTGCAAACTCCATTGAGAGAGAGAAAAAAAATCCTCCTCAGCACCAAGAGAAAAAGAGGGAAAAAAATGCAACAAACAGAGAGAAAAAAAAAATCTCTGACAACTCTGACAACTTTCTTTTTTTTTTTCTTTCCACACTATTTTTCCCTTCTGTGAGTACTATATAATTTTCAGTTTGGGCCGGTGATACTGTTGTTTTTTGGTAGCTGAGGAGAATAATCAAAAACGGCAATACACCAGAGAGGCTGGAACCTATTGGATTGCAGTACCCTGAATTAACCACACAACTAGAGGTAGCCGTGGAGCGTTCCTACGTTGATCCTAGACGCCTCGTCACAGCCTGAGAGATAACTACACCTAAATGCAGAAAGATGAAAGCTATCTGCCCTGGAGCAGATCCCCAATGAAAATAGGAAGCCCCCAAACATGTAATGGCGGTTAGACAAGAAGAAGCACGTACACAGACAGAAAATAGAATGATCAAACGTTGGGGCCCAATCTGTCTAGACAGAAAAGTACAGGAAAGATACTCACTGCAATCCAAAAAAAACCCCTAAAAAATACCAACTCTTCTGATTGCAAAAACACCTGAGATCACACGATCTCTACCACCTAAAATCAGATCTCTGGTGTAACAAAACTAAGCCGCAGCCACTGAAAAAAAAGGAAAAAGCAAATGAACAAATAACAGTGGCTTCAGATAAACTGAGAGGAGCACAAGCCCCCGGAGGGGACCTGGCTGACCTCCGCAGAAGTGCAGGGAACAATGCAAAAAGCAAGCACAAAAATAAAGCAGAAAATATCTTATCTGATAGCAGAAGATGCAGGCAAGACTCAGCAAGCTTCCAAATGAACCAGGAACCACAATTGAGACAAGAACAATTGATCACCGGCAACCATCATGGGAGGGAACCTCCCTTATATCAGACCAGTCAGCGATCCCAGATTGCCATTCCTCGCTGAAAGTCTCAGTACTGTCTGTAACCACCAGAGGGAGCCTCTGCTCAGAAACCATCTCTAGCACATTCATAACAGACAACCAGGTTCAACACATGAGCCATACAAGGCACGTGTGTGACATTGCCCCGGCGAAGGGCCGCACCCAGGTTTGCAGCATTGTCGCACACCGCCTTCCCTGGTTGCAGGTCCAGTGGAGACAACCATTCATGAAACTGGTTCTCCAGAGCTGACCACAACTCCTCAGCTGTGCGACTCACATTTCCCAGACATTTCAACGTAAAAAACCACCTGATTACATTGAGCCCTTCTGCCAGCATAGCAAGGAGGTGTGCTGCAGGATCCCTTCTGTGCAGTTAGAAAGCCCGTGGCATGAACAGACAGGCTTTGGGTGCAGGTGGAGGACCGAGAGGAGGTTGAGGAGGCAGAAGCATTGGAGGAACTTCGAGATAAAGAGGATTGACGCACAACTCGTGGGGACGGCAACACTTGGACTGCAGCCCCTTGTCCTGCTGTCACCATAGTTACGCAATGCCCAGTCAGCGACATGTAACGCCCCTGTCCATGCCTACTCGTCCAAGTGTCTGTGGTGAAATGCACCCTGTCACACACTGAGTTTCTCAAAGAAGCGGTGATGTTGTGTGACATGCTGTTGGAGCGCAGGCACACCTTTCTTTGAGAAGTAGTGCCGACTGGGCATTTGGTACTGGGGCACTGCGACGGACATAAGGGCTTAAAAATCCTCTGTGTCCA
The DNA here is from genome assembly GCA_033576555.1 of Oophaga sylvatica. Classification (NCBI taxonomy): domain Eukaryota; kingdom Metazoa; phylum Chordata; class Amphibia; order Anura; family Dendrobatidae; genus Oophaga; species Oophaga sylvatica. The sequence continues at coordinate 335,338,539 of JARQOD010000004.1, read as the reverse complement.
CAAGGCGGAAAGGCAGCACTTCTGTAGCCAAGAGCTTGCAGATGGTGAAATTCAACCTCTTAGCTTTCTCATGGCTAGGAGGAAATGGTCTTTTACTTGTCCACATCTGAGTGACCGAGGGCTGGCTGTTGTGCGTAGACGGGGTTGAGTAGGGTGTCCCCGGACAACTAACATTCTGTGAGGAAGATGCAGGCGCAAAAGTTAGGTTGCCTTGATCCAAAGGTGGTGCTCTCGATGTCGGAGAGCGCTCAACACCAGCTGGTGTTTCCACTTCCAAATGAACTGATGACCTGCCAATCTGACTGGCTGTTGCTGGTAAAGAGGTGCCAGGTCTGAGTCTCAAAACAGGTCTGACTACTGTCCCCCCAGTCACAGAGGATGAAGAGGCCGCAGTCGCGGATGCACAAGATGGGGCAGACGGTGGTTGGGCCGGCCCGCTAGGCCGCATTGTAGCACAGTGAGCTTGCCACTGCAACTTATGCTTCATATCCATGTGACGGTTCATGCATGAAGTACTCAAACTATGGATTTTTTGGCCTCTACTTAGCTTTTGGTCACAAATGTTACAGATAACACGAGTTGGGTCATCCTTACCGATGTTAAAAAATGCCCAGGCTATGCAAGGCTTAGAACCCATGCGACCTGAAGAGCCACCTTGACTTGTGGTCAGAGGCAGAGTTGTGGTTGAGGATGCAGTTGGTGACATGCTTCCAGTACTACGTAGGTCTCTGTCCAGGAAGGCGCACCCTGACCTCGTCGTCACTCGAATCCTCCTCCACCTCCTCTGCTGACCTCATCGACTGTCTCACTGTGGGTTGACAGTAAGTGGAATCTACAACCTCGTCATCATCACCCTGTGTGTTCTCACCCCGTCGTCCTCAGAGCCAACCTCTTCCTGCCCTGACACAAAACTCAAGTTGTCGCTCACATCTGGTATTTGAGTCTCATCATCGTCTTCCTCATTGTCTCCACCAACAGGAGTTACAGTTTGGGAACGAGGGTCTACATTATGCTCAGAATCTTCTTCATCTGGTCCTGGATCAGACTCATAAACATTCTGGGCATCAGTGCAGATCATTTCCTCATCTGGATTCACAGAAGCTGTGAAGACGACCTCTGATTCCCAGGCTATAGTATGAGTAAACAGCTCTGCAGACTCAACCATCTGTTCTACCCCATACTCAGACAGGCAGTTGGAGACTTGGGAGCTGTGAGGAAGCAAGTGCGATTGGGGTGACACCTCTGAGGACTGGAGTTTTTGTGTCATTGAAATTGAGGTGGAGAGCCGACTTAAAGGAGCACTTTATATCTGTTGAAGCACCTTATTTTTTTGTGCCTCATCTGGAATTTGTAGCGATGGGCGTGCCCGTAAGAAAGGGATCGTACCACATTGTCCACTAAAAGAAGTAGACATCTTAGTTTGGCTGGAAGATGGTCTTTCTTCTGCAGATGTTACTGTTGCTTTAACACCTACCCCACGGACACAACATATTTTTCCCTTCACAACACGCCTATTCCCCTTTCCACCAGCAGCAGGCCTTTTGCCACTCATTTTGGTGGTTAACTAATTGCCAACTGTGGAGTTGTTTCCACAAAAAACAATGGCTGCAAATAATTCTTAGTATTTGAACGCGGGTGGAGCTTTGTATAGATGGCCTAATACAATGAGTACCACAGACTGCTACTATGCCCACAATTATTCTACAGGCAAGAGGCAGCAAAAAATTATGAGTATTTCAATGCTGCTGGAGCTTTGTATAGATGGCCTAATAGAATGAGTACCACAGACTGCTACTATGCCCAAAATTATTGTCCAGGCAAGATGCAGATAGAAATTCTTTTTTTTTAGAAGGCTGGTGGAGTTTTGCATAGAAGGCCTAATACAATGAGTACCACAGACTGCTACTATGCCCAAAATTATTGTCCAAGCAACATGCAGATAGAATTTTTTTTTTGTTTTTTAAGGCTGGTGGAGCTTTGTATAGATGGGCTAATACAATGAGTACCACAGACTGCTACTATGCCCAAAATTATTGTCCAGGCAACATGCAGACAGAAATTCTTTTTTTAGAAGGCTAGTGGAGCTTTGTATAGATGGCTTAATACAATGAGTACCACAGACTGCTACTATGCCCACAATTATTGTCCAAGCAACATGCAGATGGAATTTTTTTTGTTTTTTTAAGGCTGTGGAGATTTGTATAGATGGCCTAATACAATGAGTACCACAGACTGCTCCTATGCCCAAAATTATTGTCCAGGCAAGATGCAGATAGAAATTCTTTTTTTTTAGAAGGCTGGTGGAGCTTTGCATAGAAGGCCTAATACAATGAGTACCACAGACTGCTACTATGCCCAAAATTATTGTCTAAGCAACAAGCAGACAGAAATTCGTTTTTTAGAAGGCTGGTGGAGCTTTGTATAGATGGCTTAATACAATGAGTACCACAGACTGCTACTATGCCCAAAATTATTGTCCAAGCAACATGCAGATGGAATTTTTTTTTGTTTTTTAAGGCTGTGGAGATTTGTATAGATGGCCTAATACAATGAGTACCACAGACTGCTACTATGCCCACAATTATTGTCCAGGCAACATGCAGATAGAAATTCTTTTTTTTTTAGAAGGCTGGTGGAGCTTTGTATAGATGGCCTAATAGAATGAGTACCACAGACCGCTACTATGCCCACAATTATTGTCCAGGCAACATGCAGATAGATTTTTTTTTTTTTTTAAGGCTGGTGGAGCTTTGTATAGATGGCCTAATACAATGAGTACCACAGACTGCTACTATGCCCAAAATTATTCTACAGGCAACATGCAGATAGAAATTCTTTTTTTTTTAAGGCTGGTGGAGCTTTGTATAGATGCCCTAATAGAATGAGTAGCACACACTGCTACTATGCACACAATTATTGAACAGGATAGATGCAGCGAATAATTAGGAGTGATTTGAATGCTGGTGTAGCTGACAAAAAGTGATAGCAACTGCTGTAACCTAGCCCTGAAAAGGGCTGCAATTACAAATAGTCACTGTCCCAAGTTGACCTATCTGTCTATTTAAGAGTGAGCACAGACCTGTCTGCTAAAACTGCTAGGAACTGATGTAACGTAGCCCTCAAAAGGGCTGCAATTACAAACTAGTCCCTACTCCCTAAACCTTCCTCTATATTTCTCAGCGATTTCGCTTGCAAGTCGCTGTTGCACAATGCACACACAATATAGCGCTAAAAGCAGCAGTGCCGTCTAACACTGAGCTGCAGCAAGGAGAAAATGGTGGCGAGGGGGGAAATGGCTTGGTCTTATAGGGCATGGACATGTGACATACACAGCCAATGACACATGCCCTTGCTTGTGTGAAAAAAGCACCTCGCTCCGTGTGAGCGCTGCTGATAGGCTGACAGACTGCACCGCCCACTGGAAATGCGGGAAAGAGAAAAAAATGGAGATCTTCATTATCTCTGCAGAGATCCATGCCATGCCCCTCCCCCGCCACGCTGGACACTCAAAATGTGTATTAACAGTGATTCTCAGCATAACTGTTTAAAAAATCCAGTGACGATTTAGGTGCACGAACAGTTATTGAACATAATCTCGAACAGCCAGATTTTTTCAAAATCGTTCAGGTTCGTCGAACGACTCGAACACTGCCCAAAACAGCTCGAATTTGAGACTGACGAACAGTTCTAGTCGAACACCGCTCATCTCTACTGTTTACAAGCACGCTGCTCCTCTGAGCTCTGCAAACCCCTACCCTCATCAAGCACGTGCCCCACGCTCATCATACACCATTATTGTAGCCAAAGTGCTGAAAATACTTTTGTGGCAGCGCAAATATTTTCCCACGCTTTTTACCTATTTTTTCCGATTTTATAAAATTTTGCTTGTGTTTCCGATCATGAATCCAAATGTGCCATATTCGTGCCAAATTTATGTTTGGCAATTGTTTTTCGAACAAATTCGCTCATCACTAATCATATATACTAGGATGGGGGATATTATTGCAGAATTGGGGACCTTATCCCTATAACAGTGTCAGCAGCAGATTGATAGAAATTGTGCTGCATAGGAGATGCAAATGAGTTGATATGAAGATGTTATGATTGGAGAAATGCCTACCCTGTGCTGATCCCCTAGCTATGCCTCTGATAGGTTTGAAACAGTCTCAGAAAATTCTGCTAAACAAATTGACATATGTGAATGTATTATAAATTTTGCAAAGAATTTTGTTGGTTTATATTGCCATAATGGACTCCATACTAGTGGCTAAGCCATATTCATTGTCATCTAGCTTTTCTAGGAAAAATGATAGATGTCCCAGTTTGAGAATGCTTCAATTATCAATTGATTGCCTTGAGGGTTACTTATAAGTAGAGATGAGCAAATTTGTTCAGTTTTTGTCCCCGAATCTGATTTTGACATATTCGTGCCATATTCAAACATTATTCGTGTCGAATGTATGTGTGATGATCGGTTCCGAACATATTCAGAAATTTCTACTCCCATTGACTCTAATGACGTTCGGCTGTGTTCAACGAATATTGCAAAAACAATATTCGATGCCGATCGTATTTGGAACCAAAATCGAACAAATTCGTTCATCACTACTTTATAAGTACCCTTACCAAATCTTTGACTTTGTAACATTGTAATACATGGATGGCTTGAGTCTGTTTTTTAATGCATCTATGCATAAAATATAGGATCCACTCATTTCATTTGATGGTGTATAATGCTTTATAATATCAGTTATTGAGGAAAAACATTCTTCCTTTTCCTGGAATTACAGATATTGGACTGCAGGAGACTGAGGTAAAGTTATTTTCTCCCATGAAGCCCCTTCAGTAGAGTTGAGCGATACTTTCCGATATCCTAAAGTATCGGAATCGTAATGGTATCGCCGATATCACTAAAAATATCGGCGATACCCGATACCGATACCGGAAGTCCATGTAAGTCTATGGGAACAAAATATCGAAATTAAAAAAAAACCCATTCTTGCCTTGTTGGTTAATTGTACATGAAGGAAAACAAGAAAGAGTAATGTAGAATGTATTGGGGGAGGTTGAGGAGACATTAAAGGCATAGATGTTTAACCCAATCCAATGGAATAGCATTTATTTTTTTTTTTAGGAAATACGTTCGGATTGACGAAGAAATTCACAATGTTGTTAACCTTTTTTCTATTTTGTCAAATATGTCTGTTTCACAACTTCCATGGTCTTCACCTTTTTAACTTTTCACACACTTTCTCCTTCAATAATCTTCAGCAGCATCATCTTTCTCATCAAATTATTCTTCATCTTCACCTTCTTAATCTTCTAAAACTTCTTGCTATTCATCTTTTTGTTAACATTACTTATATTGTTCTTATTAAACAGTTATTATTCTTCATATTCTACTTCTTCATCTTCTTCCTATTCATCCTTTTTATCATATTCTTATTTGTGACAGACATTCCTGTACTTGTAATCTGTAAAACTCTGAATTTTCATCCTTCCGTTCTTGCTGTCACGAAAGATTTTAATTACAACAGTATTTGTCCGCGTTCAGTTTAGCCTGCAGCAGCATCAGGCATTTTCCAGGGGCACCACGAGGAGGAACGGACTCACCCCATACACTGCTTAGTCTTCTTCTGCTTAGAATTTAGAGCATATATTTTGCTCTTCATTTTGGTCTTATACTTAATGTTCTTCTGCTTTTTGATCTTCTGCTTATTGTTCTTCTGTCTCTTGTTCTGTATCTTGTAGTTTGTCTTAACCTTCTTTGTCCTGTTGGTGATGGTACAAAAGCCAATGGAAGTAACGAGGACCAGCTGACTGTGCTGGAACCCGGAGGGTCAGCAGAAGGAAAAGAGCCAATGGCACAACCGAGGACCAGCTGACGTTACTGGGACACGGTTACTAAGCAGGAGGTACCTGTGCTCCAAAGCACTACCAAGGACCAGCAGACGTTGCTGGAACTCGGATACCGACATGGAGGCACCTAGGCCAAAGGCACTGCGGAGAACCAGCTGACGGTACGGAACCCGGATGGGTAGCAGAAGGTACAAGAGCCAATGAAAGTAATGAGGACCAGCTGACTGTGCTGGAACCCGGAGGGTCAGCAGAAGGAAAAGAGCCAATGGCACAACCGAGGACCAGCTGACGTTACTGGGACACGGTTACTAAGCAGGAGGTACCTGTGCTCCAAAGCACTACCAAGGACCAGCAGACGTTGCTGGAACTCGGATACCGACATGGAGGCACCTAGGCCAAAGGCACTGCGGAGAACCAGCTGACGGTACTGGAACCCGGATGGGTAGCAGAAGGTACCCATGGAAATTAAAGTTGAGGCAGCAGGACTGTTTGCCGTTCACACAGCAGGGGAACAGCTGACATTACTGAACCCCAGTAACACAGGAGCAAGTGTAGACTGTGCTAACAGCACTTCCGAGAAACAACTGGCGGTGTTGTAACCCAGGGATGAGAAGAGAACAGGGTGGAGGCAGCAGGACTTTTTGCCGTTCACAACAGCAGGGGAACAGCTGACATTACTGAACCCCAGTAACACGGGAGCAAGTGTAGACTGTGCTAACAGCACTTCCGAGAAACAACTGGCGGTGTTGTAACCCAGGGATGAGAAGAGAACATGGTGGAGGCAGCAGGACTGTTTGCCGTTCACACAGCAGGGAACAGCTGACATTACTGAACCCCAGTAACACAGGAGCAAGTGTAGACTGTGCTAACAGCACTTCCGAGAAACAACTGGCGGTGTTGTAACCCAGGGATGAGAAGAGAACAGGGTGGAGGCAGCAGGACTTTTTGCCGTTCACACAGCAGGGGAACAGCTGACATTACTGAACCCCAGTAACACAGGAGCAAGTGTAGACTGTGCTAACAGCACTTCCGAGAAACAACTGGCGGTGTTGTAACCCAGGGATGAGAAGAGAACATGGTGGAGGCAGCAGGACTTTTTGCCGTTCACACAGCAGGGGAACAGCTGACATTACTGAACCCCAGTAACACAGGAGCAAGTGTAGACTGTGCTAACAGCACTTCCGAGAAACAACTGGCGGTGTTGTAACCCAGGGATGAGAAGAGAACATGGTGGAGGCAGCAGGACTTTTTGCCGTTCACACAGCAGGGAACAGCTGACATTACTGAACCCCAGTAACACGGGAGCAAGTGTAGACTGTGCTAACAGCACTTCCGAGAAACAACTGGCGGTGTTGTAACCCAGGGATGAGAAGAGAATATGGTGGAGGCAGCAGGACTGTTTGCCGTTCACACAGCAGGGGAACAGCTGACATTACTGAACCCCAGTAACACAGGAGCAAGTGTAGACTGTGCTAACAGCACTTCCGAGAAACAACTGGCGGTGTTGTAACCCAGGGATGAGAAGAGAACAGGGTGGAGGCAGCAGGACTTTTTGCCGTTCACACAGCAGGGGAACAGCTGACATTACTGAACCCCAGTAACACGGGAGCAAGTGTAGACTGTGCTAACAGCACTTCCGAGAAACAACTGGCGGTGTTGTAACCCAGGGATGAGAAGAGAACATGGTGGAGGCAGCAGGACTGTTTGCCGTTCACACAGCAGGGGAACAGCTGACATTACTGAACCCCAGTAACACAGGAGCAAGTGTAGACTGTGCTAACAGCACTTCCGAGAAACAACTGGCGGTGTTGTAACCCAGGGATGAGAAGAGAACAGGGTGGAGGCAGCAGGACTTTTTTGCCGTTCACACAGCAGGGAACAGCTGACATTACTGAACCCCAGTAACACGGGAGCAAGTGTAGACTGTGCTAACAGCACTTCCGAGAAACAACTGGCGGTGTTGTAACCAGGGATGAGAAGAGAACATGGTGGAGGCAGCAGGACTGTTTGCCGTTCACACAGCAGGGGAACAGCTGACATTAGTGAACCCCAGTAACACGGGAGCAAGTGTAGACTGTGCTAACAGCACTTCCGAGAAACAAACTGGCGGTGTTGTAACCCAGGGATGAGAAGAGAACAGGGTGGAGGCAGCAGGACTTTTTGCCGTTCACACAGCAGGGGAACAGCTGACATTACTGAACCCCAGTAACACGGGAGCAAGTGTAGACTGTGCTAACAGCACTTCCGAGAAACAACTGGCGGTGTTGTAACCCAGGGATGAGAAGAGAACATGGTGGAGGCAGCAGGACTGTTTGCCGTTCACACAGCAGGGGAAAGCTGACATTTTTGAACCCCCCTAAACAGGGGCATGGTAGACTGTGTAACAGCACTTCCCAGAAAAAACGGCGGTGTTGTAACCAGGGTGGAAGAGAACATGGTGGAGGCGCAGGACTTTTTGCCCTTTTACCAGCAGGGGAACAGCGAAAATTTGAACCCCGTAACACGGGGCAAGGTTTTAATGTGCTAAAGCACTTCGGCAACAAATGGGGGTGTTGGACCCCGGGTCAAAGGGGGATGTTTAAATTATAGATCAAGTATTTTCCTTGTTACTGTAATTAAAATGTCTATACCCAAAAAAGAGAAATATAACCCTTTTGTACCTAAGATGTGATTTTACTTTTAAAAAATAATGTAAATTAATAATTGACAAAATAAAAAGCATACTTAACATGTTGAAAAGAAATTTCAAACCCCAATAAAAATCGGTTAAAAAATCTTTTAACGGTTTTAATAAAAATAAAAAAACAAACAGAATCCCTTAATGATGGAAGTAAAAGTATGTACACCATTTTATTTGCTGAAAAATTTCCTAAAAAATTTTTAAAAAAAATCTAAAAATTTTTCCTCATGAATACTGTAATATGTGCCAATCTTTATATTAACAAAAAAACCTTTTTAAAAAGTGCATGGAAAACGCTTTTATGCTGTGTGGACTTGCAAGCAGACAACGGATAGTAAGGGATAAAGATGAGTCTGC
>JARQOD010000004.1:335300856-335329543 GCA_033576555.1 Oophaga sylvatica | reverse complement strand
CATCTAATAATAGATGCGCCTTTTCTGGGGTGGCTGGGGGCAGATGTTAATAGCCAGTGGGGGGCCCAAAAACAATGGTCCCTCTCAAGGCTATTAATATCGGTCCTCACTCACTGGCTTTCCCTGTCTGGCGGAGAAAATACCACTGGAGCCCACACATTTTTTTACAGCGAATGTAGATATTAAATTAACACCTACATGTATGAAATTTTGCACACATACACTCATCTAATTATTAGTTAAAACCATATACCAAACTAAATGAAATGAAATGGTTTACTGTATGTAAACCATGTGTCATTTCATGTCAGGTTCTGTAATGATTTTACAGAAGCCGGCAATTGAATTAGCGGCTATTATGCTATGTAGAAGTGTATGAATATATATATATATATATATGTCACAATGACATGTGTATATATATATATATATATATATATATATATATATATATATATATTACAGTGCCTTGAGAAAATATTCGGCCCCTGGAACTTTTCAACCTTTTACCACGTATCATGCTTCAAACATAAAGATACCAAAGGTAAATTTTTGGTGAATAATCAACAACAAGTGGGACAGAATTGTGAAGTTGAACGAAATTTATTGGTTATTTTAAATTTTTGTGGAAATACAAAAACTGTAAAGTGGGGCGTGTAATATTATTCGGCCCCTTTAACTTAATACTTTGTTGCGCCACCTTTTGCTGCGATTACAGCTGCAAGTCGCTTGGGGTATGTCTCTATCAGTTTTGTACATCGAGAGACTGAAATTCTTCCTTGGCAAACAGCTCGAGCTCAGTGAGGTTGGATGGAGATCATTTGTGAACAGCAGTTTTCAGCTCTTACCACAGATTCTCGATTGGATTCAGGTCTGGACTTTGACTTGGCCATTCTAACACCTGGATACGTTTATTTGTGTACCATTCCATTGTAGATTTTGCTTTATGTTTGGGATCATTGTCTTGTTGGAAGACAAATCTCCCTCCCAGTCTCAGGTCTTTTGCAGACTCCAACAGGTTTTCTTCAAGAATGGTCCTGTATTTTGCTCCATCCATCTTCCCATCAATTTTAACCATCTTCCCTGTCCCTGCTGAAGAAAAGCAGGCCCAAACCAAGATACTGCCACCACCATGTTTGACAGTGGGGATGGTGTGTTCAGGGTGATGAGCTGTGTTGCCTTTACGCCAAACAAACATATCGTTTGCCATTGTTGCCAAAAAATTTGATTTTGATTTCATCTGACCAGAGCACCTTTTTCCACATGTTTGGTGTGTCTCCCAGGTGGCTTGTTGCAAACTTTAAATGACACTTTTTATGGATATCTTTGAGAAATGGTTTTCTTCTTGCCACTCTTCCATAAAGGCCAGATTTGTGCAGTGTACGACTGATTGTTGTTGATCTCTGCAGTTCATCCAGAGTGATCATGGGTCTCTTGGCTGCATCTCTGATCAGTCTTCACCTTGTTTGAGATGAAAGTTTCGAGGGACGGCCGGGTCATGGTAGATTTGCAGTGGTATGATACTCCTTCCATTTCAATATGATCACTTGCACAGTGCTCCTTGGGATGTTTAAAGTTTTGGAAATCATTTTTTATACAAATCCGGTTTTAAACTTCTCCGTAACAGTATCACGGACCTGCCTTTTGTGTTCCTTGGTCTTCATAATGCTCTCTGTGCTTCAAACAGAACCCTGAGACTATCACAGAGTAGGTGCATTTATACGGACACTTGATTGCACACAGTTCGATTATATTTATCATCATTAGTCATTTAGGACAACATTGGATCATTCAGAGAACCACAATGAACTTCTGGAGTGAGTTTGCTGCACTGTAAGTAAAGGGGCCGAATAATATTGCACGCCCCACTTTTCAGTTTTTGTATTTCCACAAAAATTTAAAATAACCAATAAATTTCATTCAACTTCACAATTGTGTCCCACTTGTTGTAGATTCTTCACCAAAAATTTACATTTGGTATCTTTATGTTTGAAGCATGATATGTGGGAAAAAGTTGAAAAGATCCAGGGGGCCGAATACTTTCGCAAGGCACTGTAGATACCCACATATACGTACATATACTGTACATAGATACACACACATACATATACAGTAGATACATAGATACACACATATATATACACATATACATATATTGTACATACATATACCACACACACACACTAATTTATATCCTCAGGTGTTCAGATGAGCCGTGGAGGAAGTCAGCCACATAGTGCAGAGATCAGCTGGAGAGGGCTGCAGAATCCACTGTGGTGGATGGGGACACAGCAGAGGACTGATATCAGCCTCTTGCTGCTGCCATGCTGTCCCCTGCACTGAGCTCTCCTCCCCCAACCTCTTCGCTGTGAGGAGATGCTGCAGCCTGCTGGGAATAGAACAGTGGAGAAGGCAGAAGACACAAGGTGAGTCCTGTTCTTCCTCCACTGTTGTCCCCTGTGTGCTCTGCGGCCCGTGCCCTTGACTACAGGTGAACACTCACCATATGCGCCATGAAGGAGAACAGAGATGACAGCCAGTGAGCGCTCTCCTCAGTTTGGTGGGAAAAACGTTCATTGGCCAGCATCTCTCTTTGCATGCTGAAATCCACCCTCCCATGGCACCCGCCTCTGTGATGACAGTCCGGAACGTAAAGATATTGTTATCACTTCTGTATCCTTCTCTGTTTCCACCTCTTCCTCTGGGACCACAATCTCCTCACGCAGACTACTCAAAGTGTGCTCCAGCATGTAGATGAGCAGAATAGTGATGCTGGTGATAGCATCATCAGCGCTAACCATCTTAGTAGCCATTTTAAAACTGTGCAGAAGTGTGCAGAGGTCCTTTATTTGTGCCCAAGCATGATTTGCTACATGTCTGCACTACATTGGCCCAGGCTATGCAAAGGACATAAAGCACCAGTGCTCATAGCTGCTTCCGCAGTCACTGGAATTCCACCGCATCGAAACATCTGGAAAAGTCGGAGGTCCGACTGAAACACGAAACCCAATGCAAGTCAAAGGGGAAGCAAAGTCGGCAGGGAGTGGAGGACAGTATAGGCCCCATAAGTGCTCCATATGATGCTTCAAACCCTATATGATGCCCCATAAATAATGAACCCCATATGATGCACCCCATGGATTATGCTCCAGTGTATAAAGGGCCTCGTAAATGCTGCTCCAGTGTCTGATATCCCCCATTTATGATGCTCCAGTGTATGACGGGCCAATATAATGCTCCATATTTAATGGGCCCCATTTATAATGCTCCAGTGTATAATGGGCCCCGTAAATGATGCTCCAGTGTTAGGGTTCGCGCTCCCGCTGCTGCACAAGGGGAGTCTCAAACCAGTCCCGCTGCGGTCCCCCATCCATCTCCGGCCGCAGTGGAGCCTGCTCAGCAAAGACATCGGTCCCAGCATCTCGCCTGGTCTAATGCTGTGCAGAGACTTGCTGCTGCCTCTTCAGGTTCTGCTATTAGCCAGTACTGGTCAGTGGCGAGCAGACGTCTTTAGGTCTAAGTCCTTTTTTGCTTCGTCTGAGCATGCCCAGGGCGAGATCTCCCATTGGAGATCAGGGGTCACATGCTCAGACACAGCTGCCACTCCTATTGGTCCTTCAGGAAGGTCCTCTGGCTGTTGATGTTCTGAAGCAGCCTCCCATTGGTCCTTCCTGGAAGGTCTTTTTCTCGTGGCTGCTATAAAATGCTGTCCTTACCGCACGGCCATGCGCTAGGATCAATTGCATTATGTGCTTTGCGCCAGTGTGATCACGTATGCATGTGGTTAGGGCTTGGCTGAAATAAGCCCTTAGAATACCGGCACCTCCGGTGAGTAGATTTGGGTGCACGTGGTCAGGGCTTGGCTGAAATAAGCCCCTAGAATACTGGCTTCTCCGGTGAGGAGATTGCTTGATTGTGTTGCTGTCTGCATGATCACGGACTGATATCCGCACAGCAGTTATCTGTGTATCCCTGTGGGTTAACAGGACACAGTACCTATCTCTGCGTCTTTACCTCAGCGACTCTGTGGTGTAACAGAGTTCGCTTATATCGCCATATAGCGCTGTGGCATTCCCGCTAGCGGCTCTGTGGATTAACAGAGTTCGCATTAATTGCCACAGCGCGCTACGGCGTTTATTTTAGCGACTCTGCGGGATAACAGAGTTCGCTACTTACGCCATTTTACTAGCAGCAGGCTCTGCCTGCATGGTGGACCCCGGGCTGCGAACGCACCTCTCTACATCTTATATTTGGTGCGTTCCGTAGACTCTAATATCCAGTGTCTGATGCCCCCCATTTAGAATGTTCCAGTATATGATGGGCCCCATGGATGATGCTCCAGGGTATGATGGGCCAATATAATGCTCCATATATAATGGGTCCCATTTATAATGCTCCAGTGTATAATGGACCCCGTAAATGCTGCTCCAGTGTCTGATGTCCCCCATTTAGAATGCTCCAGTATATGATTTGCCCATGGATGATGCTCCAGTGTGTGATGTGCCCCATGGATGATGCTCAAGTGTATGATGGGCCCCCATATATCATTCTCCAGTGTATAATGCTCCCCATATATTGCTCCAAACATTAAAAAAAATGAAATACCTCTCCTCGCTGGGCACTGCTCTCCTCTGGACTCCTCAGCGTCGCCATCTTCTAGCTCTCTGCACTTGGACTGTTTAGGCAGAGGGTGTACAGACGTAACACCATCGCGCTCTCTGACCTGAATGTCACTGTCAGGAAAAGCAGAAGATGTCACAGCGGTAGAGCAGGGAGAGGTAAGTATTGCAAGTGCTGTGGCACAGGGCCCCCCATAGTACGCCGGTGTGTCTGACGGCGAGTGGGCCCCCCCACCGTCAGAGACACTTTTGCGTACTATGAGGGGTCCTGTGCCAGTGCCGTCGCCCACGAGTCGGCCCCCCCACCTGCTCAGGGAACCTTCACTTGCCCGGGTGCGCCAGGTGCTAACGACGGCCCTGGGGGGGGACAGCCCAGTTAGGGAGGTGGAAAAACTGGCATATGTTGAGGTGTAGGCTGGACATTCAACAACTGCAAATGGAGGAATTGGAGAGGTCGACGGAAGAGGAGGACAAAGAGACCAATTTTGCTTGCAACCTATGTGTCATCAGGGGAAGGTGGTACAAAATCCTTTGAAACCCAGGCATGGTTCATTTTAATGAAGGTGAGATCATCAACATATTGGGTCGACAGCCGGGTCCTTCTTTTTGTCAGGATTGATCCAGCAGCACTGAAGACTCTTTCTGATAGCACACTACCAGCAGGGCAAGCGAGCTCCTGTAAAGGGTATGCCACACTAAACAGCGTCGCTAACGAGATCGCTAAAATACGTCACTATTTAGCGATCTCGTTCGTGACGCTAACGTGTGTGGCATGTAGCAACGACGTGGCCCCTGCTGTGATCTCGCTGATCGTTCACTAGAGTTCTGGACCGTATTTAGATCGTTGGCGTCCCGCTGGTGAGCCTATATCGCTGTGTCTGGCACCTTTTGTGAGCGATGTGCGCTGTTTTTTACATCGCAATGACCGTTAAAGTCGTTAATGAGATCGCTAACCGTTTATGCGTCATTAACGAGATCACTAAGTGTGGCAGCTACTAGCGACATTAAAACGATCACAAAAACGATCTCATTAGCTTGCGTCGTTATTGAGATCGCTAACGAGATCACTAAGTGTGGCAGTACCTTAAGGCATATTGTGCCAATTCAGGCCAGGTGTCCAGATAACAGGCCCAGTAGTCAAAGGGAAATGAGGGAGAACATCAATAGGGGAGGAGAGGTAATTTTGAACCATAGTTGACAACTGCTGTCTCCTGTCAGTTGCAATTGATTCAGTATTAACAGTCGTGTGACCTGTACTCAAAAAATCAGTGCACTACATGGTCATGAAACCCCTGTCTCCAATGCCACTTCGGCTGTGTGCACCACGAACATCTCTTCCATTTGGTCCAGTACGGCTCGAGGTAGAACCTGCACCTCTGCTGTGTGCTGGGAATGCCGCTAACAAACGGTTTACCACAGTTGCTTGTTTGTTCGTCAATATTAGCTCTAGGTTCTCACACATGTGGTGCGAAGACTGTGCTCGCACATCCGTCGCTCACCCATAGACTCCAGTCGTATGCAGAGGCTGCAGCGATCGCTCCACCTCCCCAAGCACCGCCTAATCATAGACGTTGCAACAAGGTGGAACTCCACCATGCACATGGTTGAGAGTCTGTGTGAACAGAGGCAGGCTGTAATGCATTTGTGGGAGGATACACGGGCAGGCAGTTTGAGGGCAGACATCGAGTTGTCGGGTGTGCAGTGGTCAAAGCTGAAAGACCTCTGTAAAGTCCTTCAGTGTTTTGAGGAATGCACACGGCTGGTAAGCGCAGACGATGCCATCATAAGCATGAGCATCCCACTTATGCGTCTGCTCATGCAAACTTTGACGCACATTAAGTATCAGGCGTCTGCAGCGGAGGAGGAAGAGGAGGAGGAGGGAAGCCTTGATGACAGTCAGCCATTGTCTGCTCAGGGAACTGTCCTGGACGAGGTGGAGGAAGAAGAGGAAGTGGAGGAGGATGAGGGGGATGATTATTTTGGTGAGGAGGATGCTTCTCAGGGGGCAAGAGAAAATGTTGGCTTGCCAAGGTCAGGTACAGGGCTTGTGCATGACTGGAGGGATGTGGATTTGGCAGAAAGTGCTCCTCCACCCACCACTGGCAGTGCATCATTGACACCTGGAACATTGGCCCACCTGTGTGATTATGTCTTGCGGATCCTAAAAAGGGACCCCCGCATTGACAAAATTATGAAGGATGAAGACTACTGGTTGGCCAGCATCCTCAATTCACGCTATAAAGGCAAATTACAGAACATCATGCCACAGGAGAACCTAGAGCTAATATTGGCAAACAAATAAGCAACTCTGGTAAACCGTTTGTTAGAGGCATTCCCAGCACACAGCAGCAGTGGAGGTTCTTCCACGAGCCGTACTGGGCAACATGGAAGAGGTGTTCTTGGTGCACACAGTCGAAGTGGCATTGGAGACAGGGGTTTCATGACCATGTTGTGGACTGATTTCTCGAGTACCGCTCACACAACTGGTAATACTGAATCGATTGCAACAGACAGGAGACAGCAGTTGTCAACTATGGTTCAAAATTACCACTCCTCCCCTATCGATGTTCTCCCTCACAGTTCATTCCCTTTGACTACTGGGCCTGTAAACTGGACACCTGGCCTGAATTGGCACAATATGCCTTACAGGAGCTCGCTTGCCCTGCTGGTAGTGTGCTATCAGAAAGAGTCTTCAGTGCTGCTGGATCAATCATGACTGAAAGATGGACCCGGCTGTCGACCCAAAATGTTGGTGATCTCACCTTCATTAAAATGAATCATGCCTGGGTTTCAAAGGATTTTTTACCACCTTCCCCTGATGACACATAGGTTGCCAGCATGGCTCGCTTTGTCCTCCTCTTCCTCCGACTTCTCCAATTCCTCCATTTGCAGATACTGAATGTCCAGCCTACACCTTAGCATATGCCAGTTTTTCCACCTCCCTAACTGGGTTGTACCCCTCCCAAGGCCTGTGTCAGCACCTGGCGCACCCGTGCAAATGCCGTGGCCCTGTGCAGGTGGGTGGGCCCACTCGCTGTCAGAGACACCGGCGTACTATGAGGGGCCCTGTGCCAGTTCCGGCGCACACGAGTGTGCCCCCCTGCTTGCTCAGGGCCCCAGCACTTGCCATACTTACCTCTCCCTGCTCCACCGCTGTGACGTCTTCCGCGTTTCCTGACAGTGACACTCAGGTCAGAGAGCGAAATGACATTACTCTGTGTGCCCTCTGCCTGAACAGTCACAGTGCAGAGAGCTGGAAGATGGCGACGCTGAGGAGTCCAGAGTAGAGCAGTGCCCAGTGAGGAGAGGTATTTCATTTTTTTAATATTTGGAGCAATATATGGGGAGCATTATACACTGGAGAATTATATATTGGGCCCATCATACACTTGAGCATCATAGATAGGGCCCATTATACACTGGAGCATTATATATGTGGCCCATCATACACTGGAGCATTATAAATGGGGCCCATTATATATGGAGCATTATATAGGCCAATCATACACTGGAGTATCATCCATGGGGCATATCATATACTGGAGCATCATATGGGGCACATTATATATGGAGCATCACATGGAGCCCATTATATATGGAGCATTATATATGAGGACCATTATATTTGGAGCATTATATGGGGCTCATCATACACTGGAGCGTCATATATGTGGCCCATCATATACTAGAGCATCATATGGGGTTCATTATTTATGGGGCATCATATAGGGCCCTTTATGTATAGAGCATCATATGGAACACATATGGGGCCTATTCTGTATAGAGCATTATATGGAGCCCATTCTGTATGGAGCAATATATGGGGCCCATCATATAATGTATGGAGCTTTATATGCGACTCATTATACTGTATGGAGCAATATGTGGGGCTCATTATACTCTATGGGGACCATCCTATACTGTATGGCACATTATATGGGGACAATCATATACTGGAGCATTATGTGGAGCTCATCATATACTGCATGGAACATTATATGGGACCAATTATGTACGTATGTAGCAAGATATGGGGCTCATTTGTTATGTTATTTTAGCTGAGGAGGCAGGAGCAGAAAATGCATAGGCAGCCTAACACCAGAGAGGTTGGAAACTAATAGGTTGCAGACCCCTAAACCGCACAACTAGAAGCAGCCGTGGAGTGTACCTACGGTGGTCCTAGACGCCTCGGCACAGCCGGAGAGATAGCTATCCCTGAAGATGTAAAGAGGAAACCTAACTGCCCTGGAGTAGACCCCAAAAGAGTAGGAAGCTCCCAAGCATATAATGGCGGTTAGACAAGATGAAAATACGAACACAGACAGAAAATAGATTGAGAAAACGCTGGGGCCAAAAACTGTCTAGATAGGACAGCACAGGAGAGAATACTTTCTGCAACCCAGAAAAACCCTAGGAAAAACTCCAACCATTCTGAATCCAAAAACACTGAGACCTCACGGTCTCAACCACCTATATCAGATCTCTGGTGTGGACACGTAGCTACCCAGCAGAAAAATTTCACAAGAACTGAGCAAATAAACAAATACAAAAAACGAACGGAGACCAGCCAAAGCCCCCCATAGGAGACCCGCTGAAGACAAAAAGCAATGCAGCAAAAAGCAAGGAATTCAAACAACAGTAAAAAAAACTGAAAAAGACTTATCTGAATGCAAGCAGGAGACAGAAGGTAAGCAAGCTGAATTCCAACCTAGACCAGGAAGAACAATTGATCACCGGCGAGGATCATGGGAGATCAGCTCAGTTATATCAGGCCAGTCAGTACCACCTGACACCCACTCGTTATCTGCGGGTGTAGGACTCTTGGTATTCAAGATAGGTTCAATACCCTAAGCAACCACCAGAGGGAGCTTCAGCTCTGAAGTCGTCTCCAAAATGTTCACAACACTCATCATTCTGTATGGAGCAATATATGCGGCTCATTATACTGTATGAAACATTATATTGGACCCATTATTCTGTATGGAGCATCATATATGGGACTCATTATTCTGTATGGAGCAATATATGGGACTCATTATTCTGTATAGAGCAATATATGGAGTTCATTATACTGTATGGCGCACTATGTGGTGCCCATAATACTGTATGGAGGACTACACTGTCTGTTTTTTGAGCTATTGTAGAATTTACAATAGATATCACTCATGTAATGTAAGAAGTGAAGTATTTGGCATTGCACTATGCCTATATTTTTCTGCCGTATTGGAGCATCATGAATTGTGGTATGTGTTAAAGGGGACCTCTGAGACTCTTTCCACCAGGGCCCATGAAAACCTGGAGCCAGCCCTGCCCCCCCAAAACTTTAGCCAAATAACCCCCAGTTTTCAATTTGTTAATATTATTATGGAAGTAAATTAAGGTTGACAAGCTTAAGTAATAAAAATTGATGTCGTTGGCATTGAAATGGGCACTGTAGGTGTGTTTACTGTCCTGCACTCACTGCCGACTTTTTCTCCCATTGATTTGCATTGGGGTCGGGTCGAGTTTCAGTCGGAACTCCGACTTTTTCTGATAGTCGGCCGATTTTGTTTGACTCGACTTTTGATAAAGTCGGGTGGTCCAAAACCCGACTCGACCCTTCCGGAGGCAAAGTTGCTCATCTCTACTTATAACCATGTGATATTTCAGTTTTTCTTTTTTAATAAATTTGCAAAAATTTCTACATTTCTAGATTTTTTTTCATTCAAGATAGGGTGCAGAGTGTACATTAATGAGAAAAAAAATGAACTTTTTTGAATTTACCAAATGGTTGCAATGAAGCAAAGAGTGAAAAATTTAAAGGAATCTGAATACTTTCCGTACCCACTGTACTTGCATATAATTGTTTGTACACATGAACGAGGGACCTTCAGGTATCTTGAAATTGTACTCAAGGATGAGACAGACTTGTGAAAGTCCACAATTCTCTTCCTAATATCTTGGCTGATTTCTTGAGACTTTCCCATAATGATACACAAAGAAGCAGTTTGTTTCAGGTGTGCATTAAAAAACATCCACAGGTGTGTCTCTAGTTAACTCAGATGTTGCCAAAAAAACATAAAGCTTCCAAATATAAAACAGAAGCTTCCAAACACATGACATGATCATATGGACAGTCCAAAATTGTTTAAAGGCACACTTATCTTAGTGTATGTAAACTTTTGACTTTGCAATAAGTAATAAAAATGCATTAAAACATTCTCTCCCATTATTCTAGCATTTGACAAATATTATTATTATTATTATTTATTTATATAGCACCATTAATTCCATGGTGCTGTCCATGATAATTATGGTAATCTTAATTGACCTAAAATGGGAAAGGTTTATTCTGATTTCATGTCCGACATTGAGAAAAACATGCATATGTGTCTTTTCATGTATTGTATATGAACTTCTAATTTCAACTGTATGTGTCGGTCTTACCATTGGTAATCTCACACTTTGGCAGAATCAGACAGCACTATGGCTCAGTGGTTAGCACTGCAGTCCTGGGTTCAAATCCCACCAAGGACGACATCTGCAAGGAGTTTGTTTTTGTATGTTCTCCCTGTGTTTGCGTGGGTTTCCTCTGGGTACTCCGGTTTACTCCCACATTCCAAAGATTTACTGATAGGGAATTTAGATTGTGAGCCCCATTGGGGACAGCGATGATAATGTGTGCAAACTGTAAAGCACTGAGGAATATGTTGGTGCTATATAAATTAAAATATTATTATTATTACTATTATTATAATTGGAGTTTAGTGAATTTTGTGTGTAAATTCTCAGGCACCATTGATAGATGAAAAGTAATCCCATCAGGTATTTATGGCATATTCTGTGCATATGCTATGATCATCAAAGATGCAAATACTTTAATGTTTTCTATTTTTCTGACTAAATCACCCTCTTTGCCTCCCTCTATATACTGTTTACTGTGTACAAGTATTCATTTTAGTGAGCAGAAGATCATATTAATTATGACCAGAATCTGTAAATAATATCCATTCAGGTTCAAACACATCTTTAGGGTTTCAACATTTTCATGAAAAAGTTTATTTTCTGAATCTAGGACATAGAAGACAGGAGGTCAGCACTGCAAATCAAATCTATAATTCTAAAGCATTGCAGTTGGCAAAGGTTTTCTTAGAAATCTAAAACAATGTCTAGCCTCAAAGCCTTGAAGAAGATAATTAACCAGCTTAATGTGGTGACTTGTGAAGAAAATTCTCTTGACTAAAACAAAGTAGACGTAGTCATGTGTAGAGATGTATACAAAAAAAATCACCTATCCGCAATCTTTGTAATGAATGGTAAATCAAAGATCCTAATTTGAAGTGGAATAAAAGTAAATTATGTATTCTAATTGTTGAAGTAGCAAACAGATATACAGTCATGGTCAAAAGTTTATAGACTGACACAAATTTGGATTTTCACAAACTTTGCTGCTACAGTTTATATAGAGGCAATTTGCATTGACTAAAGATTGTTATGAACAGTAACCAGATTGATTGTTTATTTGCTTTGAAAATTAACTTAATCACAAATCTCTCTTTCTACTGAGCTTCAGAACTGTCATAAAATGACCTGCTTAGATCATTTTAGTGATCTTTTCTTTAGCTCAGGAGAAAGTGTTAATAAGGATAAGACATTTGTTATCACTATCATGCTGATTGATTTATAAGAGCAGACTGGTTGCTTTAAAAAGAGTATCCTGCTTGAAATAATTGTCTGCCTCTGTTTACCATGGTAAGCACCAAGGTAACATGTATAGTCATCATTGCTTTGCATCAAAAAGGCTTTACAGGCAAGGACATTGCTGCTTATAAGATTGCCTTTTAATCAACTCTTTATTGGATCACCAAGAACTTTAAAAACAGAGGTTCAGTAGCTGTGAAGGAAGCTTCAAAGTGCCCAAGAAAGTCAAGCAAGTGTCATGGCCATCTACTAAAAAAAATTCAACAATGTAATCAGATCAATACTAATGCAGAGCTTGCTTAGCAATGGCAGCAAACAGATGCCAGTAGAGTTGAGCGATACTTTCCGATATCCAAAAATATCGGATCGGAATGGTATCGCCGATATCACTAAAATATCGGCGATACCCGATACCGATACCGGAAGTCCCATGTAAGTCTATGGGAACAAAATATCGCAACTAAAAAAACACTTTCTTTCCTTGTAAACACAAAATATACACACATAGAATACATATATATATATATATACATGTCATTGTGACATATATATATACATATATTTATAGTTTATTCACTTCTACATAGTAAAATAGCCTCTGATTCAATTGCCGGGTAAAGCCGGCATTTGTGAAAAGACAGAAACACCCGAGGGTCCAGTCGCCACAGAGATGTTGCATCGCACCCAGCGGTGTGACAACTTACTCTCAGGTAAGGAGGAAACACCCCATTGACTCCAACCACTGCATTCAACAGTACACTATGCCAGCTGAGTGTAGGCGGACCCAATGGGATGGTCTAGCTCAGGCTGGTTAGAACAGGGTGTAGCTAGTTGGATGGGAGGGGTTGAGGCAGCCTTATGTTGCATGTCTTTGTAGTAAGAATTGTTTCCTTTCCTGCTTTCTTACTACGTTGCATACTCCACTCTGCTACATCACTCTGCACCATTGCTCTATCTCACATCTATCTGCCCTGGAAGGATAGCGTGTTACCTGTAGAAGACTTTTCACCTACCTGCACTACACCATCCCTTCCAGAGGACCTGCACAGCAGCGCTGGACACCCTGACCAGGTACTACAGGTGGCGTCACGACAAACTACACGAACATTCTATCATCCCCTGGAAATATCCCACATTCCAGTGATCGCCCAGGTCACGGACCGAGCTGTGCTACTCGTGACATCCCCCATAGAAGTCGACATGATCGGTGCCGAGTACCCCCAAAACCCCTGTCTCTGTGCGACTCAACTTCCCTCACTGTGCTGGCACTTTACATTTACAATGCCTCTGGGTTTTTTTTTTGGGGGGGTGGGGAACATTCAGACTTTTGCTATGGGGCCCCATGATTTATATGTACGCCCCTGCTGCTGAGGCATGGTATTTAAGGCTGTTAAGGAGCCAACATACATGGACCTTGCCAGCAGCGTCGGACTGGAGTACCTTGGGCCCACCAGAGAAAATATATTCTTGCGGCCCAACATCATACTTCCCAACCTTTGAATAAGGGAAAGAGGGACAAAGGCTGTGGCACGCTGTGCATGCTGCAGAAAATTTTAGGCCACGCCCCGACAACACCGATTTCACAGCTAATCACACCCATATCCTCGCCCCAAGCGTAACCATTTAGCACTGCTGATCACACTGACTGGTAATGAGGGCACAGTGGCTGGTACTGAGGAAAAGAAAGAAAGAGCAGCGAGAGAGAAAGAACAAACAGAGAAAGAAAGAGAGGAAAGAAAGAAAAGAGAGAAAGAAAGAACAGAGAGAAAAAAGAACAGAGAGCGAGAAGGAAAGAACAGAGAGCGAGAAAGAAAGACTAGAGAGAGAGCCATAGGCGTAGCTAGGGTTTTGGTTTAGTGGGGGCAAAACTTCTGAGTGGGCCCATCATCAGAGAACCTCAGCAAATGACCGCGCTGTTGGCCAAAATAATCTATATATAAAAAGACCAATATTGATATTACCGCCATATGGTCTGTGTTAAATAATACCAGTCCTACAGAACATATAGATTACAGCACATGTACAGATAATGACTTACCGCTGATGTTCTTTCTAATGGAATTGTTCACTTTTCATTCTTTTCCATCTGGCCCACACCGACATGACGACTTTTCCAGCCAGGACTCGACTGCACCCACATTAAAAAAAAATAAAAAAAAATACTCACCTCCCGGCTCCTGTGCTGCTCACTGTTCTCCCTCTCAGCGTCTGACAACGGGTGCCGGTAGGTGATGTTATTGCGCCCGCTGTCATACACTGAGAGGGGGATCATGGGAGAGAAGGAGCGCTCGCTCCTTCTCTCTCTATGCGGTCAGCTTTATCGGCTGGATGCCGATATAGCTGACCCTCCGATGACGGGTGGGGGGCCCACTGCTGGCACCGGGCCCCCCAACGCCTGTTCAGGCCCCATAGCTTCCGGGCGGCAGAGCAGGGAGAGCGATTCTCCCTGCTCTGCCGCAGAATGTAACTGTATCGTAGCTCCGGGTGGGCCCCCTCAGAGCGCGGGCCCCGGGGCCACCGCCCCCTCTGCCCCGGGACCTATCCTTTCAAATCAGGGCCCACCACGCAGGGGCTGGGGCCCACCGTAGGTTTCTCCGGTGTCCCGGTGCCTCAGTCCGACCCTGCTTGCCAGCCTGATAATACCAGGCCACAGCAGTCTGCTTATCTTGGCTGGTTAACAAAAATAGGGGATCCCCTCGAAAAAAAATTGGCGTGGGGTCCACCCTATTTTTGTTAACCAGCCAGATGAAGCAGACTGCTCAGGCCTGGTTTTTCAGGCTGGTAATGAGCCAATATCCATGGACCTTGCCAGCCTGATAATACCAGGCCACAGCAGTCTGCTTAGCTTGGCTGGTTAACAAAAATAGGGGATCCCCTCGAAAAAAAAAAACGGCGTAGGGGTCCCCCTATTTTTGTTAACCAGCCAAGTAAAATGCAGACTGCTGCGGCCTGGTATTAAAAGACTGTCAAGGCCCATGGATTTTGGCCCTCAACAGCCTGATAATACCAGGCTACAGCAGCCCCACATTTGGCGCATCAAAAGATGTGCCAATTGTGGCACTTTACCCGGCTCTTCCCACTGCCCTGTAGCGGTGGCAAGTGGGGTAATAAGGGGTTAATGTCACCGTTGATTGCACGGTAACAATAAGCTCGGTTAATAATGGAGAGGTGTCAATAAGACACCGATCCATTATTAATCCCAAAGTTTTTAAATGTATAAAAAAAAAGACACAGCAAGAAAAAAGTATTTTAATGAAATAAAAGAGACAACACAGTTTTCATTTCTTTTATTATACTCTCATTCCTGCGACGCCATCGATCTCCTGTAAAAAAAGGAAAAAAACAAACCAACAGTATACCACCTGTCCGACGCAGTCCATAGTAACGACTGTCCCACGACGATCCAGCTCTGCTACATCAGAATGACAGGCAGAGGCTGTCATCCCGGCGCAGCACAGCTGATTACCTGCTTCCCCGGCGGTGACGTCATCGGACTGACTGCTTTACGGCCGGGATTACCCAGCAGTCACTGAGTTATCTGAGAAACTGCATGTGACCGCCGGGGAAAGATGATGGCGGCCATCAACCAGTCCAGGCCGTGACCACCGGAGATCTTCTGCCAGGTAAGTGCCGCTGACTCCTGACAGACCCGACCGACGGACACTCACAGTGACAGTGACAATTCCGATTCCGGTATACGATATATGGGAAATATCGAAAGTCAATATCGAAAGTCCGATACAGCTAATATCGGCCGATACCCGATACTTGCGGTATCGTATCGCTCAACACTAGATGCCAGTGCACTCAGGGAAGCAAAGGCTTTTGGAGGCCTTTTCTGCAAAAAAAGCATAAAGTACAAGCTGGCATTCTAGAACAAGCAATGAATTGCACTAACAAGGACTTGGGTAAAGTTATTTTCTGTAATAAAGACTGTTTGGGACATCTGGAAGAGTGACTGTCCAGAGAAGAAAAGGTGAGCGCTACCATCAGTCCGACTCCTGTGTCATCTCAACAGTAAGGAATCCTGAGCCCATTTATATATAGAGTTGCTTTTCTTCATAAAAAGTGGGATCTTTCACAATTTTGCATAAGAACACTGCCATAAATAAAGATTGGTATCTAAACAGATTCGCAAACAACTTCTCCTAATCATCTAAAAGCAATTTGGGGATGAACAATGCTTTTTCTAAAATGATGCAGCATCTTATCACAAGACAAAAAAAAAATAACTAAGTGCCTCAGTGAAATTTTGGATATATGGCTGGGAAACTCTCCAGATGTCAATCCTATTGAGAACCTATGTCCATTCCTCAAAAATTAAGTGGCCAAATAAAAACACAGAAATTGTGATAACGTTTAAGCACTGATTAGGCAAGAATGGGTTGCCATCAGTCAGGATTTGGCTAAGAAGCTGATATCCAGAATGTCAGAATAAATTGCTGAACATTTGAAAAATAAGGGTCAACATTGTAAATATGAAGTCGTTACATAAACCTGTTGTATTTGACAATAAAAGTTTAAAAACGTATGATATACTTTTAATTGTACTTCAGTAACCAAAGAAGCATCAGACTAAAAGGTCTATCAACACTGAAGCAGCAAATGTGAAATCCAACCATTTGTAGTTAAGTGAATAGAGCTGGTTTGCAATACTAGAACCCTACTTTGGACAGGTGACACTGATATATTTTATTTGATTTTGTTTTGTTACTCTTCTGCAAACCCCTTAAAAAATTATGACGGGCTGTGTTTTTTAATATTTGCTTATTTGAAGTAGATCATAGTAAGTGTGCAATTTTATTTTTAGGTAAAGGCACCTGTGATTTCATATGAAAAGTTATTTTATGGTTTTATTGCTTAGCAAACTGCCAAATATACATCTATGACCTCAATAATAAATTTAAACAGTATTAGCTAAGGTCAGCAATTCATTATAACATGGAGCACAACCTTGGCAAGGACCACTCTTGGCATCTGCTTCTGTTGACTGGGTATTACCCATAAAAACTAGAGGTTCCAGTTGGGGTCAAGATAGATTAGAGTGCGGTTTAATTAAGTTCTGTAATTATAAATTGAAGTAATTACTTGCTCAGTCCCTCAAGGATTTCATGCTCCCTGGGAAGTATGACAATTCTGCATGACTGCGTGCTTCGCTGCTCACTTGCTATGTCCAGCTTAATTAAAAGGACATAATGCAACAATCTCGAAGTGGTATTCTCTGGGTATTTCTGACTGGGCATTGACCTTATCTGACAAAGCAGTCATGGCTTAATCAACTTGTTTATTTAGCTTCAGATCTACAGTAAAAGAGTGGTGACCTCCACGGAATAGATAGCGTCAACCTTGATGAGACAAAAAGACCAAGGGTAGATGTTCCATCATGCAAGACTCTAATGAAGAAATGGCACATGATATTGACTTGAAGAATCCACTACAAAGGAACATTTGCCCAAGGACAGGTAAAGACTTGTTCGACACTTATAGGTATGTAAGGACTCTGTGCTGTTTATGCAGTCCATCTGTCAACAAAGGCATTGATTAAATGCTAATAGTAATGATTAAAATGCATTAGCAACATTAAATCAATAAGAACATCATTTTGAAATAAGTAATTTTTTAAAACCAAAATGCCTATTGGCGAAATAGGTCATTTAATTTTCTACTGCACTTTTCTTTCTTCTGATACATGTTAACAATAGTAGATTAACAACTAAGCAATTACTGTCAGAATTCAGTCTTGTATTCTTTTGACTCTGTGATTCTTTTAACTATTGAGTTATTTCATTCTACAGCAATAATTTTCTAGCATAAAGGGGAATATAAAGTGTCTTTGTGGCTACTCTAACATTTCAGCAATTTTTGTCTCTGTATTGGTTAACGTTATCTGGAACAACCTCGGTCGACTTCTCGTTATGCCCAGGCATATTTTGCTAGAAGGCTCAATGCCCTGACTGGTAGTAACAGATGTGTGCATATCAGCAGAGCTAATGGTAAACTGGCACAGGTGTCACCCTGGAAGCACCTTGCTAATTTAGAGCAATCATAACCTATTCAGCTGTGGACAGAACTGACACAAATTGGCCAAAAGATGTCTCTTCCAAAAAGCAATCACAATAATGCTTTACGTGTTGATGGCAGAGAGCTTTTTATTGGCACCAGAAAAGAAAGTGAAAATAAAAGATTAAAAGAAAGATTTTAATGTGCATTTGCCCATGTGGTCTCTTCAAAAAGTAGTTTATTTTCATATTAACTTACTCATAGGAAAGAAAGCAGGAACTGAAAATTGTACCATATTCCGCCATGTACAAAGCATTGTTGTTAATAATAAAATGTAAGGTATTTTTATGTATTAAAATATTTATAGCTTAAAGAGGATAGGATAGCCCATTATAATCTGCATGTGTCCTACTCAGATCAAGCAATTTGGAGGAGTCACAATTCTTACACAAGATCTGCAGCCTTTTTAGCACTAAGGCCGGCGTCACACTGGCGAGTTTGATGCGAGTAAGTCGCACGACTTTCTCACATCAACACCCGGCACGGCCGCCCGCTCTCAGAGCCGAGTGTGCGGCTGCATGAATTTTTATGCAGCCGCACACTCGGGTCCGAGAGCGGGTGGCCGTGCCGGGTATTGATGCGAGAAAGTCGTGCGACTTACTTGCATCAAACTCGCCAGTGTGACGCCGGCCTAACGCTGCTTTGAGTATCTGTTTGACACCTGCTTAATAACAACTTTGCTGGGTATTGCAGTTTTATCCCTTCACGTTAAGTAGATAATACTGCACTATTCAACACAACTGTTTGGAATTAGACAACATGCATGCACAGACTGAGGAAGACATCTGCCCGATGCTGAAACATGTAGGTCTTTTTCTTTTAATAAATTTATATAAAGATACTACCTGCATGTGTGTTACACACTGCAGCGTTTTTCAATTTTACTTTTTAAACTTTTTATCTGATACATGAAGATTCTTGCAACAGATCATCACCTGGGGAAGCTGAAGCCGATTAATTTCATCTCTAGATTTGAAACAGGGTTGTGCCTGGTATTTGCACATCCCTCCAAGTTGAGCGCAATACCATAAACCCTTTCTAATACCTCTCACCAATTCCACTTTATTAAGGATTTCAGAACTATGGAGCGCCATGCCTTTTAACACCTTCACGACCGAAGGTATTTTCGTTTCTGCGCTTTCGTTTTTTGCTCCCCTTCTTCCTAGAGCCATAACTTTCTGATTTTTCCATCAATATGGTCATGTGAGGGCTTGTTTTTTTGCAGGATGATTTGTACTTTTGAACTATACCATTAGTTTTAACATGTGTACTGGAAAACGGGAAAAAATCCAAGTGCGGTGTAATTGCAAAAAAAGTGCAATTCCACAGTTGTTTTTTTTTACCATGTTCACTAACTGTTATAATGAACTGTAGAATCACAATGGCAGGTCAGTTTTGAGTTCAAACAAAGCCACTAAAGGAGACTCAAGGTCTCCAAAAATTCAATATAAAACAGCAAAAAAAGGCAGCAACACTCACCTGCCCAGATCTCAGAACAAATGCACTACAGAATGCAGCCACCCATGAAGCAAGATGTTAGCAGCACAGGTGCAAAATACCAGATTAAACAGTCACTCTCCACATACCTATTCAATGAGGGGGTGACTGCCCAGTATACAATTGACAGTAGAGGTTCACATAGGGTGCCGTTCACACAAGGATACTGCACAGTGTCCGGTTCACAGCCTATTAATCATGCCCCTACTATTCGAATAGGCGGGCTGGCCAGTACACTCTCAAATCGCACCAGTGTGAACACCCCTCATGCGAGACCAGAGGTGCCTGGGCCTGGCTGCACCCCGAAAAATAAAGTGCAAAAAATACAAAAATAGTGGGTATTAGTTAATATTTTGGCCAAAATACGTGAGCTTGTAACCTGCGCCAAAGGTCCCCACGCTTACAAGTCCTACACTACACTATCAAACAAAGCCAATAAAAGAGACTCAAGGTCTCCAAAAATTCAATATAAAACAGCAAAAAAAGGCAGCAACACTCACCTGCCCAGATCTCAGAACAAATGCACTACAGGATGCAGCCAGCCCATTAAGCAAGATGTTAGCAGCACAGGTGCAAAATACCAGATTAAACAGTCACTCTCCACATACCTATTCAAGGAGGGGGTGACTGCCCAGTATACAATTGCACAGTAGAGGTCCACATAGGGCACCGTTCA
Source organism: Oophaga sylvatica (assembly GCA_033576555.1). Lineage (NCBI taxonomy): Eukaryota > Metazoa > Chordata > Amphibia > Anura > Dendrobatidae > Oophaga > Oophaga sylvatica. The sequence continues at coordinate 335,309,011 of JARQOD010000004.1, read as the reverse complement.
CACAAGGATACTGCAGTGTCTGTTTTTTTTTTTGCTGTTTTATATCAGTTTGAGTTCATAGACACCAAACATGTATAGTTTCTTTTTTATTTAAGTGGTGAAAAAAAATCCAAAATTAGGTTAAAAAAATGGCACCATTTTTTTGAGACCTGTAGACTCTTCTTTTTTCATGATCTGGGGCTGGGTGAGGGCCTATTTTTTGCATGCCAAGCTGACGTTTTTATTGATACCATTTTGGTGTAGATATGATCTTTTGATCGCCCGTTAATGCATTTTATTACAATGTAGCGGTGACCGAAAAAATTTAATGGTGACGTTTTGAATTTTTTTCTCATTACACTGTTTAGTGATAGCATTAATTTTTTTCATATTGATAGATACAGCAATTCTGAACGCGGAGATACCAAACACATGTATATTTGATTTTTATATTGTTTTATTTTGAATGGGGTGAATTGGGGGTGCTTTAACCCCTTCCCGACCCATGACGCCGACGTCGGCATCATGAAAACCTGTGCCATCCCGACCCATGACGCCGGCGTCGGCGTCATGCTATAAATCCCGTTCCTGCGGGCCGAGTGACCGGTGTCACTGAAAGGTCACCCGACCCGCAGGCACAGGACCCTTAGTGCATCACCACAGGGGGGTTGGCTTAACCCCCACGTAGCAACGATCGCTCTGATTGGCTGTTAAAAGTGAAACAGCCAATCAGAGCGATTTGTAATATTTCACCAATGAAACTGGTGAAATATTACAATCCAGCCATGGCCAGATGCTGCAATAGCATCGGCCATGGCTGGACACCGAGCCCTGACCCCCCCACACCAAGTCACGGCGGTGATCGGCCGCTGCCACCGAAATTTGGCAGCGATCGGTCACCGCCGTCACTGTCTGCTCCCCTGCTCCTGCGATCCGCTGCCCCCACCTACCGATCCCCCCCCTCAACTTCCGACCCCCCCTACTCACCTCTCCCGGTCCACCGATGTCCCTGGATCCGTCCCGGCGGCTGCCCGGGATTCTTCATGGGCGCCGCCATCTTGGAAAATGGCGGGCGCATGAGCAGTGCGCCCGCCGTCCGGCGCATGCGCAGTGCGCCCTCCATTGTACAAAATTTACTTTGATCACTGTGATAAACTGTCACAGTGATCAAAATAAAAAAAAGTAAATGAACCCCCCCTGTCATAGGTAGGGACAAATAATAAAATAAAGATTTTTTTTTTTTTTTCTAGCGGATTTTGCTGCTCATCCGCGGCGGATTTTGCTGCGGATCCGCGGCGGATATTGCTGCTGATCCGCGGCGGATATTGCTGCTGATCTGCGGCGGATTTTGCTGCTGATCCGCGGCGGATTTGCTGCTGATCCGCGCGATTGCTGCGGGTCCGCGGCAGATTTTGCTGTGGATCCGCGGCTGATTTTGCTGCGGATCCGCGGCTGATTTTGCTGCGGATCCCGGCGGATTTTGCTGGGGATCCTCGGCGGATTTTGCTGGGGATCCGCGGCGGATTTGCTGGATCCGCGATCCAGCAGATCCAGAAACCATGTACAGTACAATGCAAATAAATGGTTAAAAAAAACGCTGTGCACATGCGGATTTGCTGCGGTTTTAAATCCGCAGCATGTCAACTCTTTGTGCGGATTCCGCAGAGGTTTTACACCTATTCCATTATAGGTGTAAAACCGCAGGGAAAAACCGCAACAAATCCGCGCTAAATTCGCAGGTAAAACGCAGTCATTTTACCTGCGGATTTAAGAAAAATCTGCAAGTGAATCCGCAACGTGTGCACGGGGCCTCAGGGTTAGGGTTAGGCTGGGTTCATATTGCATTATGGCAGTCCGTTAGATGGACTGCGTTTCACCGCGGTATAATGCGGTGTAATGCAGTCCGTTAACGCTGCCATTCACCCCAATGTGTGCGCATCGCAACGCATGCCTTAAAGCGGCATGCGTTCACGACGTGCCATCATTCAGTGACGGAGCCTCGGACACGGGCTGCAGCTCTGGGCTCCGTCACCGCTAGCACAGATGAATCATCTGCTGATTCATCTGCGCTAGTGGGTATAGCATAACGCGATCGCGTTATGCTATACCGTTACCAGCCGGTCAACGCTACGTGTTGAACGGACTGGTGAAACGCAATATGAACCCAGCCTTAGGGTTAGAACTAGGGTTAGGGTTAGCATTAGGGTTAAGGTTAGAATTAGGGTTAGGGTTGGAATTTGGGTTAGGGTTGGAATTAGGGTTAGGGTTGGAATTAGGGTTAGGCTTGTGGTTAAGTTTATGGTTAGAGTTGGGATTAGGGTTAGGGGTGTATTGGGGTTAGGGTTATGGTTAGGGTTTGTATTAGGGTTAGGTGTGTGTAGGGGTTAGGGTTGGGGTTAGGGGTGTGTTGTGGTTAGGGTTGGAGTTAGAATTGAGGGGTTTCCACTATTTAGGCACATCAGGGGGTCTCCATACGCGACATGGCGCCACCATTGATTCCTGCAAATTTTGCGTTCAAAAAGTCAAACAGTGCTCCCTTTATTCCAAGCCCCGACGTATGCCCAAACAGTGGTTTATCCCCACATATGGGGTATCAGCGTACTCGGGAAAAATTGCACAACAACTTTGGGAGTTCTAATTTCTCCTGTTAACATTGGGAAAAAAACTTGGGGACTAAAAAATTATTTTTGTGGAAAAAAAATGATTTTATATTTTCAAGGCTCTGCGTTATAAACTTCTGTGAAGGACTTGGAGATTCAAAGTGCTTATCACACATCTATAGGAGTTCCTTAGGGATCTAGTTTCCAAAATGGGGTCACTTGTGCCCATACAGTAGTTTTCTCCCACATATGGGATATCAGCATACTCAGGACAAATTGGACAACAACTTTTGGGGTCTAATTTCTCATGTTACCCTTGGGAAAATAAAAAAATTGGGGACTAAAAGATCCTGATTGTGGAAAAAATATGATTTTTTTATTTTCATGCCCGGGCATTATAAACTTCTGTGTAGCCCTTGGGGGTTCAAAGTGCTCACCACACATCTAGATAACTTCTTTGCGGGTCTAGTTTCCAAAATGGGGTCACTTGTGGGAGTTTCTACTGTTTAGGCACATCAGGGGCTCTGCAAACGTAACAAGATGCCCGCAGACCATTCCATCAAGTCGGCATTTCAAAGCGTCACTACATCCCTTCCGAGCCCTGACATGTGCCCAAACAGTGGTTCCCCCCCACATATGGGGTACTAGCGTACTCAGGACAAACTGGACAACAACTTTTGGGGTCCAATTTCTCCTGTAACCATTGTGAAAATAAAAAATAGTGGGCTAAAATATCATTTTTTGAGAAAAAAAAAGATTTTTTATTTTCACGGCTCTGCGTTATAAACTTCTGGGAAGCACCTGGGGGTTCAAAGTGCTCACTATGCATCTAGATAAGTTCCTTAGGGCGTCTAGTTTCCAAAATGGGGTCACTTGTGTGGAAACTCCAATGTTTAGGCACACAGTAACTCTCCAAATGCGACATGGCAACCGCTAAATATTCCAGCAGATTTTCCATTCAAAAAGTCAAATGGCGCTCCTTCCCTCTGAGCCCTGCCGTGCGCCCAAACAGTGGTTTATGACCACATGTGAGGTACCTATGTACTCAGGAGATATTTCCCAACTAATTTTAGGATCAAATTTATACTGTTGCCCATGTGAAAATGAAAAAAACTGAGGCTAAAGAAAATTTTTGTGAAAAAAAAGTACTTTCTTTTTTTTACGGATCAATTTGTGAAGCACCTGGGGGTTCAAAGTGCTCACTATGCATCTAGATAAGTTCCTTAGGGGTCTAGTTTCCAAAATGGGGTCACTTGTGGGGGAGCTCCAATGTTTAGGCACACAGGAACTCTCCAAATGCGACATGGCAACCGCTAAATATTCCAGCATATTTTCTATTTAAAAAGTCAAATGGCGTTCCTTCCCTTCTGAGCCCTGCCGTGCGCCCAAACAGTGGTTTATGACCACATATGAGGTATCTGTGTACTCAGCAGAAATTGCCCAACAAATTTTAGGATCCAATTTATACTGTTGCCCATGTGAAAATGAAAAAAACTGAGGTTAAAAGAAAATTTTTGTGAAAAAAAAGTACTTTCTTTTTATTAAGGATCAATTTGTGAAGCACCTGGGGTTCAAAGTGCCCACTATGCATCTAGATAAGTTCCTTAGGGGTCTAGTTTCCAAAATGGGGTCACTTGTGGGGGAGCTCCAATGTTTAGGCACACAGGGACTCTCCAAATGCGACATGGCAACCGCTAAATATTCCAGCATATTTTCCATTCAAAAAGTCAAATGGCGCTCCTTCCCTTCTGAGCCCTGCCGTGCGCCCAAACAGTGGTTTATGACCACATATGAGGTATCTGTGTACTCAGGAGAAATTGCCCAACAAATTTTAGGATCCAATTTATACTGTTGCCCATGTGAAAATGAAAAAAACTGAGGCTAAAAGAAAATTTTTTGTGAAAAAAAAGTACTTTCTTTTTTTACAGATCAATTTGTGAAGCACCTGGGGTTCAAAGTGATCACTATGCATCTAGATAAGTTCCTTAGGGGTCTAGTTTCCAAAATGGGGTCACTTGTGGGGAGCTCCAATGTTTAGGCACACAGGAACTCTCCAAATGCAACATGGCAACCGCTAAATATTCCAGCATATTTTCCATTCAAAAAGTCAAATGGCGCTCCTTCCCTTCTGAGCCCTGCCGTGCGCCCATACAGTGGTTTATGACCACATATGAGGTATCTGTGTACTCAGGAGAAATTGCCCAACAAATTTTAGGATCCATTTTATCCTGTTGCCCATGTAAAAATGAAAAAATTGTTTCTAAAAGAAAATTTTTGTTGGAAAAATTAAAATGTCCATTTTTTCCTTCCAGGTTGCTTTAGTTCCTGTGAAGCACCTGAAGAGTTAATAATCTTCTTGAATGTAGTTTTGAGTAGCTTGAGGGTGCAGTTTTTATAAAGTTGTCACTTTTGGGTATTTTCTGCCATATAGACCCCTCAAAGTGACTTCAAATGTGAGTGGTCCCTAAAAAAAATGGTTTTGTAAATTTTGCTGTAAAAATGAGAAATCGCTGGTCAACTTTTAACCCTTATAACTTCCTAACAAAAAAAAATGTTGTTCCCAAAATTGTGCTGATGTAAAGTAGACATGTGGGAAATGTTATTTATTAACTATTTTTTGCCACATAACTCTCTGGTTTAACAGAATAAAAATTAAAAATTTGAAAATTACAAAATTTTCAAAATTTTCGCCAAATTTCCATTTTTTTCACAAATAAACGCAAAAATTATCAACCTAAATTTACCACTAACATGAAGCCCAGTATGTCATGAAAAAACAATCTCAGAATCGCTAGGATCCGTTGAAGTGTTCCTGAGTTATTACCTCATAAATGGACACTGGTCAGAATTGCAAAAAATGGCAAGGTCTTTAAGGTCAAAATAGGCTGGGTCATGAAGGGGTTAAACTTTCATATTTTTTACATTTTTTAAATATTTTTTAAAACTTTTTTTTTTTACTTTTTGCATGCTTCAATAGTCTCCATGGGAGACTTGAAGCTGCAGTTGTCTGATCGCCTCTGCTACACACAGGCGATGATCAAATCACCTGTTTGTAGCAGAAATGCTCATTTGCTATGAGCGTCGATCACTGGGTGGCACTCATAGCAAGTGAGCATTTCTGGTACACACAGGAGATCTGATCATCGCCTGTGTGTAGCAGAGGCGATCAGACAACTGCAACTTCTAGTCTCCCATGGAGACTACTGAAGCATTCAATCTGGCTATGACAACCATAGAGGTCATGATGACCCATCGGTGTCTCACAGTCATGTGATGGGGTCACGGAAAGGTAGATTAGTGACGTGCTTCCGGTAAGCGCATGTTAAATGCCGCTGTCAAAAATTGACCTCTGCATTTAACTAGTTAACAGCCATGCGTGGATTTCGATTCCACCTGCGGCTGTTGCGAGCACATGTCAGCTGTATATATCAGCTGTCATGTGCCCGGAAAGGTGCGAGCTCAGTGCTGGAGCCCACACCAAACAGTGGGAGTCCGACATCGGCGTACTATGCCCGATGTCGGAAAGGAGTTACGGTAATTGGCAAGTACACAGAGCATTGTAAACAATGAAAGGAGCCAGGAATTGCATAAGTGTCAAGACCATTTCAAACACCTTATCAGCAGGTGTGACAATATCTGGACCCAAACCATTTGAATAACCATAACCTATTCCAAAGATAAGTCATCAATATTATACAAAGTAGAAAACCGCTCACCGCTTGTAAATGCTCTCTTGCCAGCAATATCCTTATAATTATTAATTGTTGCGGACATGATTGATAATTTCAAGTCTGCTTATGATCTAATAAAGAAAACTTTTCCAACATCTTGAATACATTTTCTTTCTTGCATTTTAAAACATTATAAGGTAGTGTATATAGTCTCAAGCACTAGCGCTGTGGGCTCAGTCACAGTGTTCTACACTCAAAATGCATTAAGCATATATAGACCAATTTATAACATTTTACCATATGTAAATAAAGCAGAGAAGAAACTTTATCGAGATGCAGGATTTGGACTTTCATTTGAATGTTTACATAATCATGACATTATTCACTTTAACTGAACGGAGGGTGATATGTTTTGGGATGATCTGCTAGTATGAAAAATACTCTATAAACCATTAAATTCCAATGAACTGTTGTTACATTTACTTCGGGTTTTGTTTAGCAATTGCTTTTTGGATACAGAGATGGGTTCAGTGCATATGCACACAGTTGTAGAGCTTGTTTTAACTCTTATGACCTGGCGATTTTTTTGTTGTTGCTCTTTTGTTTATTCCTGACCTTTTGTCACAAGCCATAACATTTTAATTGTTCAATAATATAGTTGTATGAGGGCTTATTTTATGCAGGATGTGTTGTAATTTTGAATGATACCATTCATTTTTACTGAAAAATTGAAAAAAAAATGGGGGAAAAAACACAATTGCAATATTATTTTTTTGAGTTTTAATTTTACATCACTCATTGTGCAGTAAAATTGCAATAACAATATTATTCTCTAGGTCAGTATAATTATGACGTTAACAAATTTATAATGTTTTTTCTTTTTAAAAAAAAAAAAAAACAAAGCTAGGGAAAAGAAATGTTGAGTTTCCAGGTTCTGAGACTCGCAACTTTGTTACCCCTGAAAATCATCTTCAAAGTCGGGGGTCGTCTTATACGCCGGGAACGGAACATATGGTGGGGGAGTGGGCGTCTCAGAGGCAAGGAGTTTACCTCATCATATCAGCGAGGGTCTAGGCGCTGGGGGTGGCGTTGGCGGCTCCTTTTTGTGCAGCCTGGGGGGCACTGTGCTGGGGACGGCGGCGGCTCCTCTTGTGCATCCCCCAAGGCTCTGTGCTGGGGGACGGCGGCAGCTCCTCTTGTGCAGCCCCCCCAGGCTCTGTGCTGGGGGACAGTGGCAGTGGTTCTTTCGGCAGAGTCTTGGCTCTGCAGGCATTTTCTCAATCCCCGGAGGTCCCGGCAGCTTCATTGCTGCGATGCGGTGGCCTCCGGGAAAATGGCGCTGCATGTTCAGCTTCAGAGCTCGTCTCAAGATCTCGGGAGACGAGATCTGAAACTGAGCATGTGCCGCCCTCAGCGGCCATTTTCTCGGAGGCCACCTCATCGCAGCAATGAAGCTGCCGGGGCCTCCGGGGATTGAGAAAATGCCTGCAGAGCCAAGACTCTGCAGAAAGAATCACCGTCGCCGTCCCCCAGCACAGAGCCTGGGGGGGCTGCACAAGAGGAGCCGCCGCCGTCCTCCAGCACAGAGCCCCCCAGGCTGCACAAAAAGGAGCCGCTGCCGTCCCCCAGCACAGAGCCCCCCCAGGCTGCACAAAAAGGAGCCGCCGACGCCGCCCCCAGCGCCTAGACCATTGCTGATATGATGAGGTAAACGCCTTGCCTCTGAGACGCCCACTCCCCCACCATATGTTCCGTACCCGGCGTATAAGATGACACCTGGCGTATAAGAAGACCCCCCCACACTTTTAAGATGATTTCATATTTTGACTGTAAAAGTTGGGGGGTCATCTTATACGCCCAGTCGTCTTATACGCCGGAAAATACGGTATTTTTCCATTTATGGAC
>JARQOD010000004.1:335265347-335300756 GCA_033576555.1 Oophaga sylvatica | reverse complement strand
GTAATTTTTGCCGGACACACAGCAGGGGAACAGCAGGCGTTACTGAACCCCACAAACACATCATCGATTGTTTTGATCTGTGCATCCAACACTTCTGAGCCCAGGGTCAAGGAGGGTGTAGCCTGAGGCCTAGTATGAGATGTTTGAACTTTAATTTGAACTTTAATTTGGAGTTAGCAGCATTAATTTTTGTCAGACACGCAGCAGGGGAACAGCAGGCGTTACTGAACCCCACTATCACTATAGCTTGTGTATTGGTCTGTGGACACGACACTTCTGAGCAGCAACTGGCAGTGTTGTAGCCCAGGGAGTATAGCTCAGGTGGTAGAAAGATGAACATAACAGGAGACATGGAAAACGTTGCCAACCAGTTAGTTAATCTGAAACCGGACAGGCAAATTCAGGCGAGATCCATGCCTAGTTCATTTTCAGAAAAGTAAGCCGTTCTACATTATCGGAGGATAGTCGCATGCAACGGTCTGTTAGTACACCACCTGCAGCAGTAAAGACGCGCTCCGATAATACACTGGCAGCAGATCAAGCCAGCACCTCCAATGCATACTGGCTAAGCTCTGGCCATGTATCCAGCTTAGAGACACAAAACTTGAATGGGGAAGAGCCATCTGGGAGTACACTGAGAGGGCAAGACATGTAGTCTGTCACCATCTTACGGAAATGTTGCCTCCTGCTGACTGGAGCCGTCTCGGATGGTGTAGACATTGGTGGCGCTGCCACAAAACTTCGACACATTTGGAACATACTGTTCTTGCCCTGTGCAGAGGCGCTGCTTGTGCTCCCTCTTGTTGCAGAGCTGTCTCCACTGCCTCGACGCACAGAGCTGCTTTGTAAAGCAGTAGCAGCAGCAGTGCTCTCGGCTGGAATGGAGAACATTATGGATTGCACCAGTGTGTCTTGGTACTTCCGCATTTTACGCTCCCGGTTCAACGGTGTGATGAGGCTTTGTAAGTTGTCCCGGTAGCGAGGGTCTAGGAGGGTGTACACCCAATAATCAGACGTGGTGTGAATGTGTTCGATGCGGCGGTCGTTTCTCAGCCACTGCAGCATGAAATCAACCATGTGCTGCAGACTCCCAACTGGCCAAGAAACGTTGTCCCCTGCAAGAGGCGTCATCTCCGCCTGCTGTGCATCACCCCACCCTTGGTCTACATACTGACTAGAGCATTGTCTACCTCCCTCTGGAGCGATGTCTTCCTCCTCCATTGACTCCTCCTCATCCTCCTCACAAAGTCCTTCAAATACATATAAATTTACAAAATTTAAAACTCAAAATTTAAAAACTTTGTATCATAATTCTGTAACATCAGTTTATGGAAACACAATAGCATTACAAAAGGATAGACAAAAAATGTACATTATGTGCTTTGTAAATACATTAAAAGTTTGTAATGGTTATGAAAATATAGACAGCGACTCTGGAGGTTCAATTGTTGATACAGCATGGTACTTTGAAAGTCCTCCAGCCCTTTGTGAGGAACCACGTTGCGCTGACTGTCCAGAAGGTTTGTGACTCCTCATCCTCCACCTCTTCCAAAACCTCATGCCTTAGTGCTTGCAGTGTTTTTTGAAGCAGGCAGATAAGGGGGACAGTCAGGCTGACTAGTGCATCATCTGCACTCGCCATCCGCGTTGACTCATCAAACGCACGCAAAACGTGGCAGATATCCTTCATAGAGTCCTTCGGCACTCATTACACTGGCAGTGGCTGCCCATTCATTATAGGATCCAATTCTAATTACTGGTTCTCACCAAAAAGCTCTCCACAGCGCAGCACCCCCCTACATCTCCTCCCTTATTTATATTTATCGGCCTAACCGACTGCTGCACTCTGCAAACGACCTTCGACTAACCTCTGCACTAATCCGTACCTCCCACTCCCAACTCCAAGACTTCTCCCGCGCTGCGCCAATCCTCTGGAATGCTCTACCCCAAGAAATTCGGACTATCCGCAATTTGGATGGTTTCAGGCGCTCCCTCAAAACACATTTGTTCACAGTGGCCTATCACATTCACTAATCAAAGTCATTCTATGTGTAATTCTGTGTGTGTAGCCCATTCACTATCTCCATGCATACCTCACTCCCTTAAAATGGCTGGACCATCATTGTAAAAACACCATTGTATATAAACACCTGTACTTTGTATCTCCCCACCTCATTGTAGATTGTAAGCTTTCACCAGCAGGGGCGGCTGATTTTGCTTTAATTATTGCATTGTTAACGTTGTTACTTATGACTTGTGTTTTGAAACTGTTAAACTGTAAAGCACTGCGGAATATTATGGCGCTATATAAATAAATAATATTATTATTATTCTTATTATAGAGGCCCACTCAGTAGTGGTGAAGTGTGAACGGCGCAAATTGCGAGTTGACTGCGCCTGATGCAGCTGATCCTCCATTACTGTTGGCTGCTGCTCACACAACCGCTCCAACATATGTAACGAGGAATTCCACCTGGTGGTTACGTCACATATGATGCGATGTTCATGAAGGTGAAATCTGCGTTGCAGAGCTGCAATCAGCGATCTGGCCATGCTGGAACGTCGCAAGTGAGCGCACTCTAGGCGGACCTTGTGCAGCAGTGCATCAAGATCCGGATAGTCCCTCAAAAAACTCTGCACGACCAAGTTGAGCACATATGACAGACATGGTATGTGAGTGAGGTTGCCAAGGCCCAGAGCTGACACCAGATTTCGGCCATTGTCACACACTACCAAGCCTGCCTGTAGATTCTCTTCCAAAAACCACACGTCGCTCTCCTGCTTTATGGCATTACAGAGCTCCTGCGCTGTGTGGCTAAGATTCCCCATGGAAATTAATTTCAGGACGGCCTGTTGACATTTGGACACGGCTGTGCTCATATCGGTCGCAACAGGTAAACGTTCACGGGTCCATGTGGAGGTAGACCGTGACGGCTCCTGCAGCGATGATTCTGAGGAACTGGAGTAGGAGGAGGAATCAATGTGTACAGACTTGATTCCTGCAATCCTTGGAGTTGGCAGAACACGTACAGCGCCACTCGCAAGATCAGTACCCGGCTGCACAACATTGACCCAATGGGCAGTGAGGGAAAGGTATTGTCCCTGGCCATGGGTGTTAGAACCCTCTTGTTAGGTTTTGTTTCAGTTTGCTGGTCACATGACCTTTTTTCCCTATTTAGTCTGGCTCCGCCCTTCTGGCTTTGCTTGACTTCATTGTATTATCTACTGTTAAGCTAGCCGGGTGCTTAGGTGCCTTAATCTGTCAGTTTTGCTTGATGTTAGGATCACAAAGTATTTATTTTTCTGTTTAATTATCCATGCTACAATTTATGTTAGGAGGTGTCCACCTTTTCTCACAGTCCCTAGATCTTGTAGGGATTACTCCCTCGCAACTATAGGTCTTCGTTCACACTAGATGAGGACTTTAGCGGGTCTGGTCGCAGGATCAGGTTCCCCGTTACATCGTAGGGATTCAGCTTAGTTGTATTGTAGGGACAGAATTCCCTTCTTTCCTTACTGGTTGTAGCAGATCATAGCAATGGGTACTGGTCCACGCATCGGTGGTCAGGTGGACCTTGCTACTGAGGGCTTTTAGTAGCGCATGTTTAATTTTTCCCTCAACATGCTTTTGCAGACCAGGGACGGCTTGCCTGCTGAAATGAAATCGGCTTGGCACATTGTATTGTGGGACTGACAATGATATTCAGTTACGGAAACTGTCTGTCTCCACCAGCCTGAATCACAGCATTTCAAGGGACAGGAGTTTTGCAATGCCAGCATTCAGAGCCTGTGCTCGTGCATGGTTTGCGGAGTATGGCCGTCTTTTATCCCATGCCTGTGCTACCGATGGCTGTTTTGTGGCCTGGGAGTGTGAGGATGACAGGGAATTTGCTGCTGTGTGTGGAATAACAGTTTGTCTCTGGACAACAGTGGCCGAGGTTCTTCCATGGCGATCCTGTGAGGAAGCAGAACCAGCTGTGTGTGAGCTCGATGAAGAGGCTTCAACACAACCTGAAGATGTAGGTGCTGCTGTAGGTTGGCCTACATCTCCAGTGTGTCTTTGTAACTCAACTATGTGCTTTGTCCGCACATGTTTCCACATATTTGTGGTATTGAGGTGACTGACACTTTTAGCTATTTTTAATTTTTGATTACACAGCTTGCATTTCACATAGCAAATATCATGTGCAAGTGTGTGAAAAAAGGACCACGCAGTGCAAGTCCTGGGAGCGCACGTTTTGACTTTTGGAAGACAACTGCTCCGAACAGGTGCCAAACTGGAGGCTACAGGCAACCGAGTCTGCAGCCTAACTCTCCCTCCTGTTTGTACCGTTGGGGCAATGTCTTCCTCTATCTTCCTTCTATCACTAACCATTTCTCTAGGCCTCTCCCAGCTTTCAACCAAAGTACTGGTTCTCACCCACAAAGCTCTCCACAGTGCAGCACCCCTCCTACATCTCCTCCTCATTTTATCTATCGGCCTAACCGACTGCTGCGCTCTGCAAACGACTTTCGACTAACCTCTGCACTAATACGTACCTCCCACTCCCGACTCCAAGACTTCTCCTGCTCTACGCCAATCCTCTGGAATGCTGTACCCCAAGAAATTAGGACTATCCACAATTTGCATGGTTTCAGGCGCTCCCTCAAAACACATTTGTTCAGAGCGCCTATCACATTCACTAATCAAAGTCATTCTATGTATTCTGTGTAAGTGTGTGTGTGTCTCTAGCCCATTCACTATCTCCATCCCTCAGTCCCTTAAGATGGCTGGAACATCATTGTAAATGCACCATTGTATATAAACACCTATACTTTGTATCTCCCCCATCTCATTGTACATTGTAAGCTGTCACGAGCAGGGGCGACTTATTTAGCTTAAATTATTGTATTGTTAACGTTGTTACTTATGACTTGTGTTCTGAAACTGCTAAACTGTAAAGCGCTGCGGAATATGATGGCGCTATATAAATAAATATTATTATTATTCCTCTGAGCTGCTCCCACCACCTTCCTGTTCCTCATGCCATGTTGGGTCTTGGACCTCATCATCTCCACTACCCTCTTCCAACACCTGCTGTTGGGTGGTCTGGCCAGCACCATGCTCAACAGAAACTGGCACCTGGGTCTCATCATTATCAGATGCGTTCTGCGGTGTGCTGACCATCGGCACTGTCTCACCCGCCTCTTCAGATTCAGAGAGACACAGCTGTTGCGCATCACTGCATACTCCCTCTTCACATTACAGAATGCTGCTTGGCTGGGCCCCTGTTTGCAAGCCAATAGATTCTGAGAACAGAAGCAGACACTCAGCTGGCTCCTGTACAGAACTCTCTGACTGCCTGGGCAATTTGCAGGCGGTGAAGAGACAGATGGTTGCCCAACAGTGCTGTGGTCCTGAGAGGAGGTGGAAGCAATTGAAGTCGATGCATTGGCTGACATCCAAACAACAATGGCTTCAATTTGTTCTTCCCGCAGCAGGGGGGTACTCCGAGCTCCTACAAAAGTGCGCATAAAGGAACGCTCACGGGGAAAACTGGTGGATGCTGTGTCACTGGGGGCCGCAGCAGCCACAGAATCCCCACGTCCTCTCCCTGAAGAAACTCCACGACCACGTGCCTTACTCCCTGCCTTCTTCATCTTGGTAGATTGATAAAGAAAGTCTGAAAAGTTATAAGGTCTAAGTGTGGTTATTCCGCAGAGACTGCAGTGAACACTGCACACAACTGTTCACTACCCAATGCGTCTCAGCAGGAAGGCAGTCTGTGCGTCAAAACAAAGGCACAAGCATACATCCATGTACCCTGTTTATAAAGCTATATAAAAAAAATTATGTAGTAGTGACGCACACTTTATTGAGGTACAGTATTACATCGCCATTCACCATCTGTGGCTATGCAGTCTCATCTATATATACCTTATCTATCTGTTGTCATGCTTCCAAGTCGACAGTCAGCCATAAATAGCAATTTTCACTATGCACTATGCACTTTTTAAAGGTTATGTTTGTTAATAAAAATGATTATTGCCACATATTATGAGTATTACATGATGGAAATTGTATAATTTTGTATAAAATATTTAGTGACATTATTCAGCAAATGGAACATTTTAGTAATATCACAGATTACTTGTAATGCTGATGATGTTTTGAAGTCAGACATTCATTGTCTATACAATAAAAATGGTGTACATACTGTTACTTATCCATCATTAATGGATTCAGATATGTACTTGTATGCTTTTATGTACAACCGTATAGCAGATTCCTTAACTAATTTATTTTGTGGTTTGCATTGCTGTTCAACATGTTAATGTATGTGTTTATGTTTGTCAATTCTTTATTTATCTAGATATTAGTTTAAATGAAATCATCATCTTATGGTAGTAAAGGTTATCTTTCTCTTGTTTGAAGTATAGACATTTAAAATTGACAGGTAACAAGGAAATTACTTGATCTAGTATTTAAACATCCTCCTTGACCCTGGGCTCCAACACCGCCAGTTGTTGCTCGGAAGTGCTGTTAGCACAGTCAACACTTGCTCCTGTGTTACTGGGGTTCAGTAACGTCAGCTGGTCCTCGGTTGTGCCATTGGCTCTTTTCCTTCTGCTGCCCCTCCGGGTTCCAGTACCGTCAGCTGGTTCTCCGCAGTGCCTTTGGCCTAGGTGCCTCCATCTCGGTATCCGAGTTCCAGCAACGTCTGCTGGTCCTTGGTAGTGCTTTGGAGCACAGGTACCTCCTGCTTAGTAACCGTGTCCCAGTAACGTCAGCTGGTCCTCGGTTGTGCCATTGGCTCTTTTCCTTCTGCTGCCCCTCCGGGTTCCAGCACAGTCAGCTGGTCCTCGTTACTTGCATTGGCTCTTGTACCTTCTGCTACCCGTCCGGGTTCCAGTACCGTCAACTGGTTCTCCGCAGTGCCTTTGGCCTAGGTGCCTCCATGTCGGTATCCGAGTTCCAGCAACGTCTGCTGGTCCTTGGTAGTGCTTTGGAGCACAGGTACCTCCTGCTTAGTAACCGTGTCCCAGTAACATCAGCTGGTACAAGATTGTGCTACAAATACAAGATACGGAACAAGAGACACAAGAACAATAAGCAGAAGATCTAAAAGCAGAAGAACATGAAGTATAAGACCAAAATGAAGAGCAAAATATATGCTCTAAATTCTAAGCAGAAGAAGACTAAGCAGTGTATGGGGGTGAGTCCGTTCCTCCTCATGGTGCCCCTGGAAAATGCCTGCTGCTGCAGGCTAAACTGAACACGGACAAATACTGTTGTAATTTAAATCTTTTGTGAAAGCAAGAACGGAAGGATGAAAAATTCATACTTTGACAGATTACAAGTACAGGATTCTCTGTCACAAATAAGAATATGATGAAGAAGATGAAGCAGAATATGAATAAGAATAATAGTTTAATAAGAAGAATATGAGTAATGTTAACAAAGATGAATAGCAAGAAGTTTAAGAAGAAGATAAAGAAGGTGAAGATGAAGAATAATTTGATGAAAAAGATGATGCTGCAGAAGATTATGAAGGAGAAAGTGTGTGAAAAGTTAAAAAGGTGAAGATGAAGAGCATGGAAGTTGTGTAATATACATATTTGCCAAAATATAAAAAACGTTAACAACATTGTCAATTTCTTCGTCAATCCGAACATCTTTAAAAAAAAAAATATTTATGCTATTCCATTTGATTGGGTTAAACATCTATGCCTTTAATGTCTCCTCAACCTTCCCCAATACATTCTACATTACTCTTTCTTGTTTTCCTTCATGTACAATTAACCAACAAGGCAAGAATGGGGTTTTTTTAATTTCGATATTTTGTTCCCATAGACTTACATGGGACTTCCGGTATCGGTATCGGGTATCGCCGATATTTTAGTGATATCGGCGATACCATTCCGATTCCGATACTTTAGGATATCGGAAAGTATCGCTCAACTCTAATTAAGAGGTTACAGTGGTAAGTCTGGTTTTTTACTAAAGATCCTGCTGTGTATTATAGTTTTTATGTGTAAAAAAATTTTTATCTTAGGAATGTTAAATAAATTTTTCTTTTTTTTTTTTAAATACAATGTATCTTATGAATGTTAAATATTTAATTTTTTTTTGATAAAATAAAATGTATCTTATGAATGTTAAATAACCATTTTTTTTTTATTTTTTTTTTCAGGTATTTGATCTACCGTAGCTAGTTGCTGATCGTTGACTCTACACCCCTCTCCCCAGAATGTTACTCGGGTTATGGGAGAAAATCACCGCTATTCCAGACTGATTTCATGTTAATGTGTCTGGCTCTTACACAGCACACAGCACTTGATGTTAGTTTATCTTTTTCCTAAATTATTTGTTACACTGCCCTTCTCACATTTAATTTGCACTTTTTTTTTAAGCACAAGTTTTTTTACACTTCCTTGTTCTGTAAGTAGGCTTAATGGTTAAATGTTTTATACTAGATGTAAATATGTAACATGTAAATTTTATATTAAGATTTTGAAAATTATTAGGTACACACCATCAGGCTCTTTCGTCCCCTCTCCCTTAGAGTAGCGGTAATATATCGGACCCCAGGCTCGCCCACACAGTTCCTTGACCACTTCTCTGCCTGGCTGCCGCACTTTCATGTCCTCAGAAGTACCAACCCTTATCCTTGGAGATTTCAACATCCCCATTAACAGCCCTACTTCCACACTCAAAACACATTTGTTCAGAGCGGCCTATCACATTCACTAATCAAAGTCATTCTACGTGTAACTGTGTGTGTGTGTAGCCCATTCACTATCTCCATCCATCCCTCACTCCCTGAAAATGGCTGGACCATCATTGTAAATAAACCATTGTATATAAACAACTGTACTTTGTAGCTCCCCCTCCTCATTGTAGATTGTAAGGTCTCACGAGCAGGGCGGCTTATATTGCTTTAATTATTGTATTGTTAACGTTGTCACTTATGACTTGTGTTATGAAACTGTTAAACTGTACAGCGCTGCGGAATCTGTTGGCGCTATATAAATAAAGATTATTATTATAGAGGCCCACTCAGTAGTGGTGAAGTGAACGGCGCAAATTGCGAGTTGATTGCAACTGATGCAGCTGATACTCCATTACTGCTGGCTGCTGCTCACACAACCGCTCCAACATATGTAACGTGGAATTCCACCTGGTGGGTACGTCACATATGATGCGATGTTCAGGAAGGCAAAATCTGCGTTGCAGAGCTGCAATGCGCGATCTGGCCATGGTGGAACGTCGCAAGTTAGCGCACTGTAGGCGGACCTTGTGCAGCAGTGCATCAAGATCCGGATAGTCCCTCAAAAAACTCTGGACGACCAAGTTTAGCACATGTGCCAGACATGGTATGTGAGTGACGTTGCCTAGGCCCAGACCTGCCACCAGATTTCGGCCATTGTCACACACTACCAAGCCTGGCTGGAGATTCGCTGGCAAAATACACATGTCGCTCTCTTGCTTTATGGCATTCCAGAGCTCCAGCGCTGTGTGGCTTTGATTCCCCATGGAAATTAATTTCAGGACGGCCTGTTGACGTTTGGCCACGTCTGTGCTCATATCGGTCAACAGGCTCGCTGTCTGGGTGTTATGTTTGACACCAATCTCTCCTTCACCTCCCATATACAATCTGTTGCCCGCTATTGCCACCTACACCTAAAGAACATCTCTCCCGAATCCAAGACTTCTCCCGCGCTGCGCCAATACTGTGGAATGCTGTACCCCAAGAAATTAGAACTATCCACAATTTGCATGTTTTGGGGCGCTCACTCTAAACACATTTCTTCATAGCGGCCTATCACATTCACTAATCAAAGTCATTCTATGTGTAAGTGTGTGTGTGTAGCCCATTCACTATCTCCATCCATCCCTCACTCCCTCAAAATGGCTGGGCCATCATTCTAAATACACCATTGTATATAAACACCTGTACTTTGTATCTCCCCACATATTTGTAAATTGTAAGCTCTCACGAGCATGTGCGGATTATATTACTTTCATTATTGTTTTGGTAACGTTGTTAGTTATGACTTGTGTTCTGAAACTGTTAAACTGTAAAGCGCTGCGTAATCTGTTGGCGCTATATAACTAAAGATTCTTATTAAGCGTTCACGGGTCCATGTGGAGGTAGACCGTGACGGCTCCTGCAACGATGTTTCTGAGGAAATGGAGAAGGAGGAGTCAATGTGTACAGACTTGATTCCCGCAATCCTTGTAGTTGCCTGAACACGTACAGCGCCACTCGCAAGATCTGTACCCGGCTCCACAACATTGACCCAATGGGCAGTAAGGGAAAGGTATCGTCCCTGGCCATGGATACTGGTCCACGCAGCGGTGGTCAGGTGGACATTGCTACTGACGGAGTTTAGTAGCGCATGTTTAATTTTAACCTCAACAACATGCTTTTACAGACCAGGGACGGCTTGCCTGCTGAAATAAAATCAGCTTGGCACATTGTATTGTGGGACTGCCAATGCCATTAAGTTCCGTAAACTGTCAGTCTCCACCAGCCTGAATGACAGCATTTCAAGGGACAGGAGTTTTGCAATGCCAGCATTCAGAGCCTGTGCTCGTGGATGGTTTGCCGAGATTGGGCCTACACCCGATACGCCACAACCTGACACCCACAGATAAACAAGCCATAAAATCTCTGAAAGATAACCCCAACATTATTATTAAACCAGCAGATAAGGGGGGTGCTATCGTTATTATGAATAAGACCCAATCTATTGCCGAAATTCATAGACAACTGTCAGTTAACCTAACCTACAGACAACTCAATTGTGACCCTACATTTTACATCTGTCAAAAATTGATCGTATCCTGACAAAACATCTTTAATTGATCACCATAGACTGTAAGACTATGACATTCCTTAATATTCAATACCCCATCACCCCTGTTTTCTACACACTCCCAAAAATCAACAAAAACTACATTATCCACCCGCATACCCTAGAGGGATAATTCTCCGTGTTCTACAGTATCACCCAAATGTTTAACATGTTGCCTAATTCCTATGTATATATATTCTTCACCCTATGTATTTATTGTATATATTGTATATATTATACATTGTCATTGACTGTAAATTTTTCTATCTCTTCCAGCGACTATTTGATAAAGGCCACTGCGTTGCCCAAAACGTCAGTCAGTAGTCTCATAGCTATTTTCTTTTTTCACATCAAGTGTGCAATAAAAATTTCAAATTTAACCATGACATATGCAGTTAAACTTGTGCAGTGATTCTCTATAGACTGTACATCTTCAGTGTGTCTTTGTAACTCAACTACGTGTTTTCTCCGCACATGTTTACACATATTTGTGGTATTGAGGTTACTGACACTTTACCTCTTTTTACTTTTTGATTACACAGCTTGCATTTGACATAGCAAATATCATCTGCAAGTGTGTGAAAAAAGGACCACGCAGTGCAAGTCCTGGGAGCGTCCGTTTAGACTTTTGGAAGAGAAATCCGAACAGGTGCCAAAATGGAGGCTACAGGCAACAGAGTATGCAGCCTAACTCTCCCTCCTGTTTGTACCGTTGGGGCAATCGCTTCCTCAGAGCTGCTACCACCACCTTCCTGTTCCTCACGCCATGTTGGGTCTTGGACCTCATCATCTCCACTAACCTCTTCCAACACCTGCTGCTGTTGGGTGGTCTGGCCACCACCATGCTCAACAGAAACTGGCACCTGAGTCTCATCATCATCAGATGCGTTCTGCGGTGTGCTGACCATCGGCACTGTCTCACCCGCCTCTTCAGATTCAGAGAGACACAGCTGTTGCGCATCACTGCATACTCCCTCTTCTTCACATTCCAGAATGCTGCTTGGCTGTGCCCCTGTTTGCAAACCAACAGATTCTGAGAACAGAAGCAGAGACTCAGCTGGCTCCTGTACAGAGCTCTCTGACTGACTGGGCAATTTGGCAGGCGGTGAAGAGACAGATGGTTGATCAACAGTGCTGTGTTCCTGAGAGGAGGTGGAAACAATTGAAGTCGATGCATTGGACCCTGGGCTCCAACACCGCCAGTTGTTGCCTGTAAGTGCTGTTAGCACAGTCAACACTTGCTCCTGTGTTACTGGGGTTAAGTAATGGCAGCTGTTCCCCTGCTGTGTGTACGACAAAAAGTCATGCTGCCTCCACCCTGTCCTCCTCTCATCCCTGGGCTACAACACCGCCAGTTGTTGCTCGGAAGTAATTGGCACGGGTACTGACTCATGCCCACCCTGGTTACAGCACCACAGCTGTTTCCTGGCAGTGTCAACGTAAATTAGCCTCAAATAAGTTGTCCTGTCATGTTGCATTCCGGTTATCCGACTCTATGGTGCCTGCAGTTTAGGTGATTCCTATGTGTGCTGTGGGATATGTAAATAAAGGCTCTTTCCGTTGTGAAAATAGGACAAGCACCCACTGTAGGACTGTGTGATTTGGTAACTGCAGACGGCTTGCGGCCTGTCAACTTACATTTTCATGGGTGCCTTATGGTACCCGTCCGAGTTCCAGTACCGTCAGCTGGTTCTCCACAGTGCCTTTGGCCTAGGTGCCTCCATCTCGGTATCCGAGTTCCTGCAATGTCTGCTTGTCCTTGGTAGTGCTTTGGAGCACAGGTACCTCCTGCTTAGTAACCGTGTCCCAGTAACGTCAGCTGGTCCTCGGTTGTGCCATTGGCTCTTTTCCTTCTGCTGCCCCTCCGGGTTCCAGCACAGTCAGCTGGTCCTCGTTACTTGCATTGGCTCTTGTACCTTCTGCTACCCGTCCGGGTTCCAGTACCGTCAACTGGTTCTCCGCAGTGCCTTTGGCCTAGGTGCCTCCATCTCGGTATCCGAGTTCCAGCAACGTCTGCTGGTCCTTGGTAGTGCTTTGGAGCACAGGTACCTCCTGCTTAGTAACCGTGTCCCAGTAACGTCAGCTGGTCCTCGGTTGTGCCATTGGCTCTTTTCCTTCTGCTGCCCCTCCGGGTTCCAGCACAGTCAGCTGGTCCTCGTTACTTGCATTGGTTCTTGTACCTTCTGCTACCCGTCCGGGTTCCAGTACCGTCAACTGGTTCTCCGCAGTGCCTTTGGCCTAGGTGCCTCCATCTCGGTATCCGAGTTCCAGCAACGTCTGCTGGTCCTTGGTAGTGCTTTGGAGCACAGGTACCTCCTGCTTAGTAACCGTGTCCCAGTAACATCAGCTGGTACAAGGTTGTGCTACAAATACAAGATACAGAACAAGAGACACAAGAACAATAAGCAGAAGATCTAAAGGCAGAAGAACATGAAGTATAAGACCAAAATGAAGAGCAAAATATATGCTCTAAATTATAAGCAGAAGAAGACTAAGCAGTGTATGGGGGTGAGTCCGTTCCTCCTCGTGGTGCCCCTGGTAAATGCCTGATGCTGCAGGCTAAACTGAACACGGACAAATACTGTTGTAATTTAAATCTTTTGTGGCAGCAAGAACGGAACGATGAAAAAATCATACTTTTACAGATTACAAGTACAGGAATCTATGTCACAAATAAGAATATGATGAAGAAGATGAAGGACTATAATATGAAGAAGAATAATAGTTTAAAAAGAACAATATGAGTAATGTTAACAAAAACATGAAAAGCAAGAAGTTTTAGAAGAAGATAAAGAAGGTGAAAATGAAGAATAATTTGATGACAAAGATGATGCTGCTGAAGATTATGAAGGAGAAAGTGTGTCAAAAGTTAAAAAGGTGAAGAGCATGGAAGTTGTGAAACATACATATTTGCCAAAATAGAAAAAAAGTTAACAACATTGTCAATTTCTTCGTCAATCCGAACGTATTTCCTAAAAAAAAAAATTAATGCTATTCCATTGGATTGGGTTAAACATCTATGCCTTTAATGTCTCCTCAACCTCCCCCAATACATTCTACATTACTCTTTGTTGTTTTCCTTTATGTACAATTAACCTACAAGGCTAGAATGGGTTTTTTTTAATTCCGATATTTTGTTCCCATAGACTTACATTGTATTTACGGTATCGGTATCGGGTATCGCCGATATTTTTTGTGTATCGGCGATACCATTCCGATTCCGATACTTTTGGATATCGGAAAGTATCGCTCAACTCTACTGATAGCATTTCTTCAATTTTATTTTTGTAGTTCTCAGAATTCATGACAATTTTTGGAAGTACCACATCCCATATTGCCTATATTACATGAATTGCCCAAAATTCACAAACAAGAAAGCTTTCCTCCCATAGTCTGGGGAATACGTTCTGCTAACAAACACTTATGCAAATGGCTTGATTTGTTACTGAAAAAAAATCTGGTCATAAGAGTACACTTGGTTAAGCTGTGATTTCACAGCATTATACACCAGCATACCACACACAATAGCCATGGAAGCACTAAACTTCCATCTTACCAAATACAATAACTATTCCCATGATTTAATTAATTTTTCTTTATGCAATGGGTGTCAAATATTCACCTTCCCTAATTTAGTAGTGGCCTTTGGGAATTTCATTAATAATTTTCCCCATCTAATATTTTTATGTCCTCAATTGTCTGATGTGGCAGATACATTGATAACACAGTGTGACGCCAGTCACTATAGTAAATATTAGTCCCAAAAGTGGAGAGAAAGACTAAAATAACAGATAGTAAAAATATATACTACTTACAGAATAAGTAACGGGAGGTCAAACCAACCGAGGTCAGGTCCAGGAAATGGCACAGTACAACAAGGGGAAGTCAGAGACAAAATCCAATATACGAGTTGAGGTCAGGAAAACCAGAAAAAACATGACAGTTTACAGGGAGAAGGCACAAGAGAAGTCGGGTCACAAGCAAAGGGTCTAAGTCCAGGGAGAGAATCAAGTCAAGCTGGGTCAGGCAAAGAGCACAGAGGGATCAGTCTTACACAGGCAGTAGCAAGTGTATGATTGACACTGAGTGAAGGAGCTAGCATGCTAAATTAGAAGAGTAATCAATGAAAGTGAACACAGATGATTGCAGCACAGACCCAGCACAAACAAAGAGACTCAGCCCCTAAACAAGGTAACATATCAGACAGGAACAGAGTGGAGGTTGTGACAGTACCCCCTCTCTTCAAGGGAGGGCCACCGGACTCTCAGGTCTCCCAGGAAACCTACGATGAAAGGCCTGGACCAACCGATCAGCCCTTACAGAATGAGCTAGGACCCAGGACCGTTCCTGAGGTCCATACCCCTTCCAATGTACCAGGTATTGAAGGGAATTTTGCACCATTCAGGATTCAATGATTCTTTGTACCTCATATTCAAAGCTTCCTTCAATAGACACCGGAGGAGGCTGGGGCGAGGAAGACTGAACAAGGGGAATACACTCCTTCAACAATGACTTGTGGAACACATTAGGAATACGAAAAGACCGAGGGCTTTTTAATTATTATTATTATTATTATTATTATGTTTTTCTATAGCACCATTGATTCCATGGTGCTGTACATGAGAAGGGGTTACACACAAATTACAGGTATCACTTACAGTAAACAAACTAACAATGACAGACTGATACACAGGGGAGAGGACCCTGCCCTTTCGGGCTTACATTTTACAGGATGTTGGGGAAGGAGACTCGGGTGCAGACGGAAGACCTGGCAGAGGAATGAAGTGAGCCATCTTGGAAAAGCGGTCAGCGACCACCCAAATGACCGTACAACCGGCAGAGACGGGCAGATCTGTTATGAAGTCCATGGCTATATGCTGCCAGGGGGCAGCGGGTACAGGAAGCGGAAGAAGACGGCCGGTAGGCAGGTGTCTCGGAACTTTGTTGCGGGCACAGGAAACACAGGCAGAAACAAAGTCTATTACGTCTTTGTGCAGGGTAGGCCACCAATAATGCCGGGTAATGAGTTGGAGGGTCTTTCTTTGACCAGCGTGGCCAGCGAGTTTAGACAGTGACCCCAATGTAGGATTCTCTTCCGATCGTTTCTGATACGAACGTCTTACCAGGAGGGAGACGATTTAGACTCACGGGAGCCACCTGCATCACTCTGGCGGGATCGATGATATGTTTTGGCTCATCTTCGAGATCCGACACCAGGAAAGACCGAGACAAGGCATCCGCCTTGACGTTTTTGTCAGCTGGGCGAAAATGCAAAAGAAAATCGAAGCGGGCAAAAAACAAGGACCACCGGGCTTGGCGAGGATTAAGTCTCTGTGCCTGCTGGAGGTATGCCAGATTTTTGTGGTCCGTGTAGATGATTACCGGATGAAGAGCCCCTTCGAGTAGGTAAGGCCACTCCTCCAATGCCAACTTAATGGCCAATAGCTCTCGATCTCCTATGGAGTAGTTGCGCTCGGAGGAGGAGAAGAGTTTGGAGAAGAAACCGCAGGATACCATCCTCCCGGATGGCGATTTTTGGGTAAGAACCGCTCCGGCTCCAGCAGAGGAAGCGTCCACCTCCAGGAAGAACTGCTTGTTGCCATCCGGGCGATGCAGCACTGGAGCGGAAGAGAAGGCCTGTTTCAGAGAAAGGAAGGCCTCCTCTGCCTCGGTCGTCCACTGTTTGGGGTTAGCATCCTTGCGAGTGAGCGCTGAGATTGGAGCAGTCCTGGAAGAGAAGTGCGGTATGAAGAGACGGTAATAGTTGGCAAATCCCAGGAACCGCTGAATGGCCTTCAACACCTCCGGTCGGGGCCACTTCTCGATGGCAGACAATTTCTCCGGATCCATTCGTAGGCCTGTCTGAGAAATGATGTAGCCCAGAAACGGAAGCAATGTCTGCTCAAAGAGGCACTTCTCATATTTGGCGAAGAGGTGATTCTGCCTGAGCCTGAGCAGAACCTGACGAACATCCCTCCGGTGAGACTGAAGATCCGGAGAGAAGACCAAGATGTCGTCAAGGTACACCACAACGCAGGAATAGAGGAGGTCCCGGAAGATGTCGTTGACCAACTCCTGAAAGACTGCTGGAGCATTACAGAGACCAAAGGGCATCACCAAGTACTCGTAGTGGCCGTCCCGGGTGTTGAATGCCATCTTCCATTCATCTCCTCGACGGATACGAACCAGGTTGTATGCTCCACGAAGATCTAGTTTGGTGAAGACTCTAGCCCCTCTAAGACGATCAAACAGTTCTGGAATGAGCGGAAGAGGGTACTTATTCTTCACCGTAATCGAATTTAGGCCTCTGTAGTCAATACAGGGACGGAGAGATCCGTCTTTCTTTTTAACGAAGAAGAAACCTGCTCCCGCTGGGGAGGTAGATTTCCGGATGAATCCCTTTGCTAAGTTCTCCTCGATATATTCGGACATCGACCTGGTCTCAGCAGCAGACAACGGGTAAATACGCCCACGGGGAGGCGTAGTACCGGGCAACAGGTCAATCGGGCAATCATATGGTCTATGCGGGGGTAATGTCTCTGCTTCCTTTTTATTGAAGACATCAGCAAATGACCAATATGGAATCGGGAGTCCAGGTAGATTAGCAGGTGTAGGAGAAGAATAGACAGGATGAACAGGCACCAGACACGTTTTATGACAGTCCTGTCCCCAGCGAAGAACCTCTCCATTCTGCCAGTCGAGCACAGGTGCATGTTTTTGGAGCCAAGGCAGACCTAGTAAGAGAGCATGAGAGAGTCCGGGTAAAACATGAAACGAGATGCTCTCAGAATGCAACATTCCCACCTGCAGGGTTATGACTTCGGTGATAAGTCGGATGGGACGAGGTAGGAGGCCCCCATCCACAGCAGCAACAGATACAGGTTCAACAAGAGGTTTGGTGGGAATGTGATACTTCTCTACTAGAGCCTGTGACACGAGATTCCCAGCTGCTCCAGAATCAAGTTGGGCCATTTCGAAGTGGCGGTTCTTACCGATCAGAATTGAAACCGACAGCAGCAGGGATGAAGAGGATTTATTTTTGTCTAGATTGACCTCTCCGAGCGAACCTAGACACAGGCGTTTTCCCGACTTCTCCGGACAGGTTTGGATCCAGTGCTCCTTACTGCCGCAGTAGAAGCAACTTTTCTCGGCACGGCGTGAGTCCTGACGGGCTTTGACCATCTTGGTCTGGTCGACCTGCATAGGCTCAGCAGTGTGCACCTGAGGAGAAACGGAAGAGGTTATAGATCTCTGACACGAGGGTGCAAGATGGGAAAACTCTTTTTTACGGGTGATCTCTTTGGCTCGTTCCTGGAACCGTAGATCAATTCGATTGGCAAGATTTATTAAATCATCAAGCGAGGTTGGAATGTCCCGACCGGCAAGTTCGTCTTTAATACGGCCGGACAGACCCTCCCAGAAGACCGAAATTAGAGCTTCATTGTCCCAAGCTAGTTCTGAGGCTAAAGTCCGGAACCGTATGGCATATTGACCAACGGTGAAACTCTCCTGACGGAGACGCAGCAGAGATGATGCAGAGGAAGTCTTCCGTCCAGGTTCGTCGAATACCTTCCGGAAGGCCGAGAGAAACGCAGGCAGGTCAGACACCAGAGGATCCTCTCTCTCCCAGAGAGGGTTAAGCCAGGCCAGGGCCTCTCCAGTGAGATGGGACATGATGAAGGCAACTTTGGCCCGGTCAGAGTTAAACTGGTGTGCCAGGAGTTCAAAATGCAGGGTGCACAGATTAATGAAACCCCGAGCCAGAGCAGGATCGCCTCCAAACCTAGGAGGAGCTGACAGTCGGGGTCCGGGAATGGAAACCACGGAATTGGGAATCAGCGGGACTGACGGATTATGAGTCATGGCTCCAGCGATGGTTGCTAGTGATGATTTCAGAGTGTCCAGACGGGATTTGACGTTCCGCAGGTGACCCAGGATGGCCTCCTGTTGAGACCACTGGCGAGACAGCTCATGACACAGTTCCGGGAGTGAAGGGGTTTGGGTGCCACCGGGTTCCAGGGCCCGAGCAAACTGTAACGGGTCTGGTGGGTGGAACTACTGACGAGACAGGTCAGGTTGGTGGAACCACAAAGCTTTATTATACAAGAGAGTTTACTTGTAAGAGAGCGGGTGGCACCTAGGAAAAGGGCAGGGATTCACGGCAGGAGATATAGGTGGTTTCTGGACAGGCAGGTTTATCACAGCAAGTGACCAAGGAAGTCTCTGGGCAGGCAGGTTGTAACGGTAAGTAACCGAGGCAGTCTCTGGACAGGCGGGTTGTCACGGCAAGTGACCAAGGCAGTCTCTGGGACAGGCAGGCTGTCACGGCAAGTGACCAAGGCAGTCTCTGGGACAGGCAGGTTGTCACGGCAAGTGACCAAGGCAGTCTCGGGACAGACAGGTTGTCACGGCAAGTGACCAGGCAGTCTCTGGGACAGGCAGGTTGTCACGGCAAGTGACCAGGCAGTCTCTGGGACAGGCAGGTTGTCACGGCAAGTGACCAGGCAGTCTCTAGACAGGCAGGTTGTCACAGCAAGTGACCAGGCAGTCTCTAGACAGGCAGGTATATACGACCTGATATGGTGGAGCCTCCAGGTAGGCTGCAGTCGGATGGCAGATGATCGCTCCCAGGTGAGCAGGCAAGAGCCGGGGATCTCTGCAGATGATGTCCGAACTTCCGGATGGAGCTGCAGTCGGATGGCAGATGATCGCTCCCAGGTGAGCAGGCAAGAGCCGGGGATCTCTGCAGATGATGTCCGAACTTCCGGATGGAGCTGCAGTCGGATGGCAGATGATCGCTCCTAGGTGAGCAGGCAAGAGCCGGGGATCTCTGCAGATGACGTCCGAACCTCTGGATGGAACTGCAGACGGATGGCAGACAGGCAAGCCGACAGGTAACAGGCAGGAAACTGGAATCAGGAGCTGATGGCTGAAACAGAGTTAGACTGCACAGGAACAACATTGCTCGGGCCCCTACATTAAGGAGGAAGCCCTTAATATAGGGTGGAGTCCTCCAGCATTGGCTGGAGACTGATTTGGAAAATGCGCGCGGCTCCTTTAAGAGCGGGGGAGGGTGCGGGCGCGCGCCCTAAGGCCAGTAGCAGGGAAGGAGCGCGCGGGACCAGCAGGGCGGAAGGAGGGCGCTGAGGACAGGTGAGGAGAGCGACGTCCCTGTCTGGCAGCAGGCAGGGACGCGGGCGCTACAGCTACAGTGTATGATGGTCCCCATATATAATGCTACAGTTTCTAATGGGACCTATCTATGATGCTGAAGTGTATGATGGGCCCCATATATAATTCTCCAGTATATAATGCTCCCCATATATTGCTCCAAACATTTAAAAAAATTAAATACCACCATCCGAACTATTTCTTTGATTAATGGGGTGGTCAAGAAAGAGGAACCCATGTGCATTCTGTCGATTGACGCAGAAAAGGCTTTCCACAGGGTGCACTGGGATTTTATATTTCAAACGTTAGAAGGAATTGGCTTAAAAGAAACTATGCTCCGTAGAATTTCTGCCCTGTACTCAACTCCCAGCGCTCAAGTTAAAATTAGTGGCGCACTTTCAAACACATTTTTAATTAGGAACGGCACGAGGCAAGGCCGTCCTCTTTCACCCTTGCTTTATATACTCACTATGGAACATCTAGCAACCGCAATACGGAATAATCCCTCCATTAGAGGCATAAGAGCCCAATCAGAAGAGCACAAAGTGGCACTTTTTGCAGATGATGTCCTATTATATGTCTCTTCCCCAACTATAAGTCTCCCAAATATTATCTCAGAATTACATAGATTTGGTCGTCTGAGACAATTTCAAAATTAATACCCACAAATCGGAGATTCTCAATATCTCAATCCAATCAAGTGAGGTGGAGAGAGTTTGGCAGCTTCATTTCCCTTTAAGTGGTGTTCAGATTCTCTAACCTATCTAGGAATAAAAATCACCGCCAAAGTATCTAATTTTTGTGAAGCAAACTTTAAGACAGCTTTACATAAAGCTGAGTTCGACTTAGAAAAATGGCATAAACTACCTTTATCTTAGTTTGGAAGAGTGAGCGCTATCAAAATGGATCTATTACCCCGTCTCCTATATTATTTCCAAACAATCCCCTTGTATTTACCTGCCTCCTTTTTCTCACGTCTTAAAAAAGCGATTACTTGTTTAATTTTGTCACAAAACGAGCACGTATTTCATACTTTTTGTGAAGTAGATCGAAGCAAGAAGGGGGAATAGGTCTGCTATATTTTGCAATGTAAAGTCAAGCAGCAATTGGTACATGTATTTTAGAGCTGTTTCATAATAAAACCCCCAAAAAAGTGGGTACATTAGAAAATGATCTAAATGGACATGACTCCCGTATAGTTATTTGGTCCCCGACGGAAGAACGGGATATACCTTTAAACTTCCTCACCAAAAACATGATATCATTTATCAAAAGAGGGAGTCGAGAGCTGTGAGTTTCTTCATCTCCTGGCCCCCTAACTCCTATATATGACAATCCATCCTTTCCTGCAGGATTAAAAAGAGACACTTATCTACATAAAAATAGAGCTACAGGCCCCATAGTCCATGATTATGTTACAAGGACAGGGATGAGGTCTCTCCAGGACATTTTTCGGGACAAGGAGCCGCCAACCGGTGCATGGTTCTTTAATGAACAAATAAAGATGTTTATTATTAAATTAGACAAACAATCCGATCAATACTGAATATTATCTCCGTTTGAGACTCTTTGTTTATCAACAAACTCTATAGATCACACTATCTCTTTATTATGCAAAACCTTCCAAGAAGGGCAGACCCCATCGAGAGATTTCCCAGCATTTTTTTCAAAATGGGAGATTGATTTGGGTAGACCCTTATCAGTTGAAGAAAGAACAAAGATTCGCTCTGTTCGACATCACAGGAGAGGAGCTACAAAACCTTGTCGAGGTAGTACAGATGACCATCAGATTTAAACGTAATTTATTCAACAACACCGGGTACGTGCTGGAGATGCTTAAAAGATAGAGGTTCATTTGTACACATTTGGTGGCACTGCCCACTCATACAGAAACTGTGGTTAGCATTGTTTGATCTCTGCAACAAGCTGTCTCTAACCAAAATTACACCCACAATGGAGGTGGCGTTGCTGTCCTTGTGTAGCTCCTCGATTTCTAGATTTAAGAAAGGTCTTCTTAGACATATTCTCACTGCTACCAGGAACGTGATTACTAGATTTTGGAAAAAGGAAAAAGTTCCCTTGCGTTCTGATTTGGTGATGGAACTCAACAACATATATAGAATGGAACAGCTGATAGGACAACTGAATGGTACCACAGGAAAGGTATATAACACTTGGGCCCCCTGGGTTATGTTTAGAGAATCATCGGAGTTGGACTCTTGGTTGATAGACCCATAGATGGTGGCTGATATGAGTTTACCTACTGGATGGAGCCACATTTCCTACTCCACTCCTTAAAATCCTTCCCCCTCCCCCCTTTTTTTTTCTTTTCCCTTCTTTCCCTTCTTTCCCCCTTGTTTCTTCTCTATCTTTTCTTTTGTAGACATAGAGTCTTAGTCTAGGTACGTTCTTCTTTAAAATTTATAAACAAAGTAATACTGTGATAATAATTGCCTACATGAGCAAACACCTCAGGCGCTCATCCAACATTTGCTTTATATGTATGACTTTCTGGGGAAAAGTAATAGTTGCTATATAATTTTTTTTTTTGCATGTGATAGTAGAAGAGGTATGTTCTTTTCTCTTCCTGTTATTAATGATTGATGTGTATAAATACTTAAATAAACTTGATTTACCCCCAGAAATTAAATACCTCTCCTGGCTGGGCACTGCTCTACTCTGGACCCGTCAGCATCGCCATCTTCCAGCTCTCTGCACTGACTGTTCAGGCAGAGGCTGCACAGACGTGACGTCATTGCGCTCTCTGACCTGAATGTAACTGTCAGGAAACACGGAAGACATCACAGCGGTGGAGCAGGGAGAGGTAAGTATTGCAAGTGCTGGGGCCCTGAGCAAGCAGGGGGGGCCCACTCGTGGGCGACGGCACTGGCACAGGGCCCCTCATAGTAAGCCAGGGTGTCTCTGATGGCGAGTGGGCCCCCCAAATGTCAGAGACACCGGCGTACTATGAGGGGCCCTGTGCCATTGCCGTCGAACACGAGTGGGCCCCCCACCTGCTCAGGGCAACGGCACTTGCCCGGGTGCGCCAGGTGGTGACGCCGGCCCTGGGGGGTACAGCCCAGTTAGGGAGGTGCAAAAACTGGCATATGTTGAGGTGTACACTGGATGTTCAGCATCTGCAAATGGAGGAATTGGAGAAGTCGGAGGAAGAGGAGGACAAAGAGAGCCATTTTGCTGGCAACCTATGTGTCATCAGGGGAAGGTGGTACAAAACCCTTTGAAACCTAGGCATGGTTCATTTTAATGAAGGTGAGATCATCAACATTTTGGTTCGACAGCCAGGTCCTTCTTTCTGTTAGGATTGATCCAGCAGCACTGAAGACTCTTTCTGATAGCACACTACCAGCAGGGCAAGCAAGCTCCTGTAAGGTATATTTTGCCAATTCAGGCCAGGTGTCCAGTTTACAGGCCCAGTAGTCAAAGGGGAATGAACTGTGAGGGAGAACATCGATAGGGGAGGAGAGGTAATTTTGAACCATAGTTGAAAATTGCTGTCTCCTGTCTGTTTTAACCCCTTCACCCCCAAGGGTGGTTTGCACGTTAATGACCGGGACAATTTTTACAATTCTGACCACTGTCTCTTTATGAGGTTATAACTCCGGAACGCTTCAACGGATCTTCGCGATTCTGAGATTGTTTTCTCGTGACATATTGTACTTCATGTTAGTGGTAAAATTTCTTCCATATAACTTGCGTTTATTTTTGAAAAAAACGCAAATATGGCGAAAATTTTGAAAATTTAGCAATTTTCAAACTTTGAATTTTTATTCCCTTAAAACAGAGAAATATGTAACACAAAATAGTTAAGAAATAACATTTCCCACATGTCTACTTTACATCAGCACAATTTTGGAATCAAAATTTTTTTTTGTTAGGAAGTTATAAGGGTTAAAAGTTGACCAGCGATTTCTCATTTTTACAACAAAATTTACAAAGCCATTTTTTTTAGGGACCACCTCTCATTTGAAGTCACTTTGAGGGGTCTACATGACAGAAAATACCCAAAAGTGACACCATTCTAAAAACTGCACCCCTCAA
The DNA here is from genome assembly GCA_033576555.1 of Oophaga sylvatica. Classification (NCBI taxonomy): domain Eukaryota; kingdom Metazoa; phylum Chordata; class Amphibia; order Anura; family Dendrobatidae; genus Oophaga; species Oophaga sylvatica. The sequence continues at coordinate 335,276,684 of JARQOD010000004.1, read as the reverse complement.
GGTACTCAAAACCACATTCAAGAAGTTTATTAACCCTTCAGGTGCTTCACAGGAACTAAAGCAACGTGGAAGGAAAAAATGAATATTTAACTTTTTAGCCACAAAAATGATCTTTTACAAACTTTTTTTTTATTTTCACAAGGGTAAAAGGAGAAAATGGACAGATAAGGTTGTTATGCAATTTCTCCTGAGTACGCCAATACCACATATGTGGGGGAAAACCACTGTTTGGGCACACGGCAGAGCTCGTAAGGGAAGGAGCGCCGTTTGACTTTTTCAAACTAAAATTGGCTGGAGTTGAGATTGCACGCCATGTCGCGCTTGGAGAACCTCTGATGCGCCTAAACAGTGGAAACCCCCCACAAGTGACACCATTTTGGAAACTAGACCCCCTAAGGTACTTATCTAGATCTGTTGTGAGCACTTTGAACCCCAAGTGTTTCACAAAAGTTTATAATGTCTGGGTGTGAAAAAAAAAAAAAAAATTTCCACAAAAATGATTTTTTAGTCCTAAATTTTTGAATTTTCCCAAGGAAATTGGACCCCAAAAGTTGTTGTCCAATTTGTCCTGAGTACGCTGATACCCCATATGTGGGGGTGGAAAACTGTTTGGGCGCACGGCAGGGCTTGGAAAGGAAGTAGTAACGTTTTGGAATGCAGACGTTGATGGGGGTCATGTTCCGTTTGCAGTGCCCCAGATGAGCCTAAACAGTGGAAATCCCCCACAAGTGACCCCATTTTGGAAACTAGACCCCCTAAGGAACTTATCTAGATCTTTGGTGAGCACTTTGAACCCCCAAGTGCTTCACACAAGTTTATAATGCCCGGGCATGAAAATAAAAAATCCTATTTTTTTCCCACAAAAATTATCTTTTAGTCACTAATTTTTTATTTTCCCAAGGGTATCAGGAGAAATTGGACCACATAAGTTGTTGTCCAATTTGTCCTGAGTACGCTGATGCCCCATATGTGGGGGGGAACCACTGTTTGGGCGCACGGCAGAGCTCGGAAGGGAAGGAGCACCATTTGACTTTTTCCAACCAAAATTGGCTGGAATTGAGATTGGATGCCATGTTGCATTTGGAGAGCCCCTGATGTGCCTAAACAGTGGAAACCCCCCACAAATGACCCCATTTGGGAAACTAGACCCCCTAAGGAACTTATCTAGATCTTTGGTGAGCAATTTGAACCCTCAAGTGCTTCACACAAGTTTATAACGTAGAGCCGTAAAATTTAAAAATCATATTTTTTCCACAAAAATGATCTTTTCACCCGAATTTTTATTTTTCCAAGGGTAACAAGACTCCAAAAGTTATTGTGCAATTTGTCCTGAGTACACTGATACCCCATATGTGGGGGTATACCACTGTTTGGGTGCATGGCAGAGTTTGGAAGGGAAGGAGCGCCGTCTCACTTTTTCAACGCAGAATTGGCTGGACGCCATGTCGTGTTTGGAGAGCTCCTGATCTGCCTAAACAGTGGAAACCCCCCACAAATGACACCATTTTGGAAACTAGACCCCTCAAGGAACTTATCTAGATGTGTGGTGAGAACTTTGAACCCCCAGGTGTTTCACTAAAGTTTATAACGTACAGCCTTAAAATAAAAAATCCTTTTTTTTTTTTTACAAAAATGATTTTTTCGCCCCCAATATTTTATTTTCACAAGGGTAACAGAAGAAATTGGAACCCAAAAGTTGTTGTCCAATTTGTCCTGAGTACGCTGATACCCAATATGTAGGAGAAAACTACTGTATGGGTGCACGTCAGGGCTCGGAAGGGAAGTAGTGACGTTTTGGATTGCAGACTTTGATGGAATGGTCTGGGGGCATCATGTCGCATTTGGAGAGCCCCTGATACGCCTAAACAGTGGAAACCCCCACAAGTGACCCCATTTTGGAAAATAGACCCCACAAGGAACTTATCTAGATGTGTGGTGAGCACTTTGAACCCCGAAGTGCTTCACAGAAGTTTATAACGCACAGCCGTAAAAATAAAAAATCCTTTTTTTTTTTACAAAAATGATTTTTTCGCCCCCAATATTTTATTTTCACAAGGGTAACAGGAGAAATTGGACCCCAAAAGTTGTTGTCCAATTTGTCCTGAGTACGCTGATACCCAATATGTGGGAGAAAACTACTGTATGGGCGCATGTCAGGGCTCGGAAAGGGAAGTAGTGACGTTTTGGATTGCAGACTTTGATGGAATGGTCTGGGGCGTCATGTCGCATTTGGAGAGCCCCTGATGCGCCTAAACAGTGGAAACCCCCCACAAGTGACCCCATTTTGGAAAATAGACCCCACTAGGAACTTACCTAGATGTGTGGTGAGCACTTTGAACCCCGAAGTGCTTCACAGAAGTTTATAACGCACAGCCGTAAAAATAAAAAATCCTTTTTTTTTTTACAAAAATGATTTTTTCGCCCCCAATATTTTATTTTCACAAGGGTAACAGGAGAAATTGGACCCCAAAAGTTGTTGTCCAATTTGTCCTGAGTACGCTGATACCCAATATGTGGGAGAAAACTACTGTATGGGCGCATGTCAGGGCTCGGAAAGGGAAGTAGTGACGTTTTGGATTGCAGACTTTGATGGAATGGTCTGGGGGCGTCATGTCGCATTTGGAGAGCCCCTGATGCGCCTAAACAGTGGAAATCCCCAACAAGTGACCCCATTTTGGAAAATAGACCCCACAAGGAACTTATTTAGATGTGTGGTGAGCGCTATGAAGCCCCAAGTGCTTCACAGAAGTTTATAATGTACAGCCGTAAAAACAAAAAAATCTTATTTTTTTTACAAAAATAATATTTTCGCCCCCAGTTTTTTATTTTCCCAAGGGTAACAGAAGAAATAGGACAAATTTCACAATAACTCTTGGGGTCCAGAGTACGCTGATACCCCATATGTGGGGATAAACTACTGTTTGGACGCATGGCAGAGCTCAGAAGTGAAGGAACACCGTTTGACTTTTTCAAAGCAGAATTGGCTGGAATGGAGATCAGACGCCATGTCACATTTGGAGAGCCCCTGATGTGCCTAAACAGCGGAAACCCCCCAATTCTAACTCCAACCCTAACCCCAACACACCCCTAACCCTAGTCCCAACCCTAATCCCAACCCTAACCCTAATCCAAACTCTAACCCTAATCCTAACTTTAGCGCCAACCCTAACCCTAACTTTAGCCGAAACCCTAACCCTAACCCTAATGGGAAAATGGAAATAAATACATTTTTTTTATTTAATTATTTTTCCCTAACTAAGGGGGTGATAAAGGGGGTTTGATTTACTATTTATAGCGGTTTTTATGATTGGCAGCTGTCACGCTAAAAGACGCTTTTTATTGCAAAAAGTAGTTTTTTGCATCGCCACATTTTGAGAGCTATAATTTTCGCATATTTTGGCCCACAGAGTCATGTGAGGTCTTAATTTTTGCGGGACGAGGTGACGCTTTTATTGGTACCATTTTTGAGCACGTGACATTTTTTGATCGCTTTTTATTTCGATTTTTGGGAGGTTAGAATGAACAAAAATCAGCAATTCATGAATTTCTTTTGGGTGAGGCGTTTTTATTGTTCCGCGTGTGGTAAAATTGATAAAGCAGTTTTATTCTTCGGGTCAGTACGATTATGGCGATACCTCATTTATATCATTTTTTTATGTTTTCGCGCTTTTATAGAATAAAAACAATTTTATATAAAAAATAATTATTTTTGCATCGCTTTATTCTGCGAGCTATAACTTTTTTATTTTTTTGCTGATGATGCTGTGTGACGGCTCGTTTTTTGCGGGACAAGATGACGTTTTCAGCGGTACCATGTTTATTTATATCCGTCTTTTTGATCGCGTGTTATTCCACTTTTTGTTCAGCGGTATGATGATAAAGCGCTGATTTTTTGCTTCGTTTTTATTTTTTATTTTTTAAGGGGTTCACAAAAGGGGTTAACTAGTGGGACATTTTTATAGGGGGGGTCGTTACGGACGCGGCGATACCATATATGTGTACTTTTATTGTTTTATTTTTTTTATTTACAATAAGTAATGAATTTATTGGGGAATATTTTTTTTTTTTTTTTTTTATTTTGGATTTTTTTTTACACATGTTTATTTTTACTTTTTTTACTTTTTTACTTTGTCCAGGGTGGGACATCACTGTATTTCATCAGATCGCTGGTGTGACAGTGTGCACAGCACTCTGTCACACCAGCGATCGCTCAGGCAGTGCAGCAGGCTTCTCAGTGCCTGCTCTCGGCAGGCACTGAGGAAGCCGCCTCCCTCCAGGACCCCAGCGCCATCTTGGATCCGGGTCCTGGGAGGGAGGAAGCCCTCAGAGCAGCGCGATCACATCGCGCTGGTCTGAGGGTCTCAGGGGGGCGCGCAGGGAGCCCCCACACTGCGCGATCCTCCCCTGTGCCCCCAGTACACCGCGATCATGTTTGATCGCGGTGTGCAAGGGGTTAATGTGCCGGGAGCGGTCCGTGACCGCTCCTGACACACAGTCACGGGTGTCAGCTGTGATAATCAGCTGACACCCGGCGGCGATTAGCTGCGCTCCCTCGGGGAGCGCAGCTAATCGCCTATGACGTACTATCCCGTCCATGGTCAGAATGGCACGGGTTTTATGGACGGGATAGTACGTCTAATGTCAGAGAGGGGTTAATCGATTTACTATTAACAGTCGTGTGAGCGGTACATGAGAAATCAGTCCACAACATGGTCATGAAACCCCTGTCTCCAATGCCACTTCGGCTGTGTGCACCACAAACACCTCTTAAATTTGGCCAACTACGGCTCGTGGTAGAACCTGCACCGCTGCTGTGTGCTGGGAATGCCTCTAACAAACGGTTTACAAGAGTAGCTTGTTTGCTCGCCAGTATTAGCTCTAGGTTCTCCTGTGGCATGATGTTCTGTAATTTGCCTTTATAGCGTGGATCGAGGATGCTGGCCAACCAGTAGTCGTCATCCTTCATCATTTTGGCAATGTGTGGGTCCTTTTTAGGATCCGTAAGACATAATCACACATATGGGCCAATGTTCCAGGTGTCAATGATGCACTGCCAGTGGTGGGTGGAGGAGCACTTTCTGCCAAATCCACATCCCTCCAGTCATGCACAAACACTGTGCCTGACCTTGGCAAGCCAACATTTTCCCTGAGAAGCATCCTCCTCCCCAAAATAATCATCCCCCTCATCCTCCTCCTCCTCTTCCTTTTCTTCCTCTACCTCGTACAGGACAGTTCCCTGAGCAGACAATGGCTGACTGTCATCAAGGCTTTCCACCTCCTCCTCTTCCTCCTCCGTTGCAGACGCTTGATCCTTATTGTGCATCAAAGTTTGCATGAGGAGACGCATAAGTGGGATGCTCATGCTTGTGATGGCGTCGTCTGCGCTTACCAGCCGTGTGCATTCCTCAAAACACTGAAGGACTTTACAGAGGTCTTTCAGTTTTGACCACTGCACACCCGACAACTCCATGTCTGCCCTCAAACTGCCTGCCCGTGTATCCTCCCATAAATGCATTACAGCCTGCCTCTGTTCGCACAGCCTCTCAACCATGTGCATGGTGGAGTTCCACCTTGTTGCAACGTTTATGATTAGACGGTGCTTGGGGAGGTGGAGCGATTGCTGCAGCCTCTGCATACAACTGGAGTCTACGGGCGAACGACGGATGTGCGCCAGGCAAGGTATGTGTCTGAGTTTTGCCAGGGCGATGGCCGCCACAAAATTACTGCCTTTATCACTGACTACCTTGCCTGGCTCAAGATGTAGACTGCCCAGCTATTACTCAGTTTCTTGCTGCACGTAGTCAGCCAGTACCTCCGCGGTGTGTCTGTTGTCGCCCAAAGACATCATCTTTAAAACAGCCTGCTGATGCTTACCATTAGCTGTTTGATAGTGGGACACCTCGTGTGCAACACTGTGCAAAACATTGTGATTCCCTGACTGCTTTTGCCTTGCGACGACACCTCAACATTTCTTGCTGGTGGTGTGCTAACCGGTGGGCTTACAGTGGGGGAAGCGATGGAGTATTGGTGGGTACCTTCAGTCGGAGCAGGTGCACATGTGCTACCTGAGGTTTTGTAGTCTGTCCATGCTTGCAAGTGCATGGTCATTAAATGTCTAAGCATGCAACTGGTATTCAAATTTCGAATATTTTTCCCTCGGCTAAAGGTCCTTCCGCACTTCTTACAGATAACCTTTGCCTCATCAATAGGATTTTGGTCAAAAAATTGCCACACTGGACTCTTCCTATTATGGTATAAATTTTCAGGGCTTGCACACTGTGCTAATTGGACCGTCTGGCCAAGCTGTCCTGCAACTCTTTTTGCTTTTTTAACACGTTTTTGGACAGCTACGGGCCTGCCAGATAACCGCTGCTGCGATGTTGATGCCTGCTGCGGATCCTTCTCCTCTTCTGAGCGATTGCCAGCGGCACCCTCTTCCCCCAATGGATGCCAATCCGGGTCAACAACTGGGTCATCCATCACCTCCTCTTCAATTTCATCTGCACCTTCCTGTCTGTCACCGTGTAAGGTGGTATAGTATGCGGGGGGGGCACCTGAGTTTCAACAGGGTCAGATTCTGGCTCATTAGACTGCGAGGGTAATGTAGTTCTGTGGGTCAATTTACCAGCAGAATCAACTAGCAGTTGCTGTGCATCAGTGCACTCCATGTCAGATTCATCTTGGACTGGGGAATTCAGGATTTGACTTGATAACCCAGGCATGGTATGTGAAAAGAGCTCCATGGAGTAATCTGAAGTGTGGCCTGCCACATCCTTCACTTTTGGTTGGGGTGAAGGACACAAGGAAAGGTGTTGTTTATGACCAGGAGCCTGCACTGACGACTCAGTGCTTACATTTTTTGAAACTTCAGAAGAGGAGGCGATAGAGCTGGTGGCGGTTTCGGCAATGTAAGCCAAAACCTGTTCCTGATGCTCTGGCATTAAAATCGGTTTACCTACTCCCAGAAAAGGGAGCCTTCCAGGCCTTCTGGAGCCAGACGATGATGCAGGCTCAATACCTCCTGCCTTAAGTGCTACTGTGCTTTTGGCACTACCAGCAGATGCACCACCACCACCATCAGTACCAGCTGGTCCTCCACGCCCACGTACGCTGCTTCTTCCACCATACTTCCTCATGTTTTGGAAAATGTACCAAAAATACCAGCAGATATATGGTACTGTATCAGAAGCATGCAGCTGTATACAGTGTTGGGGTAATTGTAAATCTCCATATAGATTTCCGGAATAACACACAGACGCTCACAGGCTCAGTATGGATTAGACCTCAATATAAAAAGCTGAAAAAGGGTACTGTATCTGAAGATAACAGGTGTATAGGGGTAAACTGTAAATCTCCGTATAGATTTCCGCAGTAACACACAGACGCTCACAGGCTCAGTATGGATTAGACCACAATATAAAAAGCTGAAAAAGGGTACTGCATCTGAGCATAACAGGTGTATAAGGGTAAATTGTAAATCTCCATATAGATTTCCGGAGTAACACACAGACGCTCACAGGCTCAGTATGGATTAGACCACAATATAAAAAGCTGAAAAAGGGTATTGCATCTGAGCATAACAGGTGTATAAGGGTAAATTGTAAATCTCCATATAGATTTCCGGAGTAACACACAGATGCTCACAGGCTCAGTATGGATTACACCACAATATAAAAAGCTGAAAAAGGGTATAGTATCTAAAGATAACAGGTGTATATAGTATAGGGGTAAATTGTAAATCTTCGTATAGATTTCAGGAGTCACACACAGATAGCATGTATTTGTCCGTGATACCAGCCGGTACACGGTAGTGTGTGAGGAGCGTACAACTCTATACGGCATGGGAAAAAATGAACGCTCGGTAACTGCAAAAAAAAAGAATAAAAATATTAGTGCTTTGTAAAAAGCAGTCAGCACAGCAGTGTACACACAGCAATACAGCTAGCAGGCAGCCTATTAACCATCTCTGCTGCTGCACAAAAGAAAATCCTCCCCTGTCACTGGCAGGCAGCCAAATATCCAGCACTGCTGCACACAACAAAATCCTCCCCTGTCACTGCACACAAACTGTACAGCACAATTGCTAACAGCACAAGCACAGAATCACTTTTCTTTCCGCCTAACGCTCTCCCTACTGAGAACCAGTGGCAGCAACCTCTTCCTACGCTAAGATCGGCAGAAGTAAAATGGCGGTCGGCGGTCAGGGCTTTTATAGCCATTGTGACGCCACACAAAGCAAGCCAATCACTGCAATGCCCTTCTCTACGATGGTGGTGGCCGATGCCCATGTCATCTCATTGCCCACAGTGGGCGTCCTTGCTCATTGGCTGAGAAAAGGCGCCTGCAAGCATTATGGGAAAACCGACTTTGGCGCTCGGGTCGACGACTGCATTGCTGACTTCACGCTATGGTCGGGTTTTGCGCGGCGAAACCCGACTTTGGCGAAAGTCGGGGATTTTTGAATCTGACCGACCTGTTTCGCTCAACTCTAATAATAAACAGTTTGGAGATAGTTTCAGCATTGGGTAGCCCAGATAATGGGACGAAGTGAGCTTTTTTGCTGAAGCGATCGACTACCACCCAAATAGCAGTCATCCCCCCAGACAGCGGTAAATCTGAAATTAAATCCATGGACAAATTAGTCCATGGTCTTTCCAGAATTGCCAATGGAGCTCATTCCCTGGCCGGCCGACTTTGGCGCGTGCACAAGTTTCACAAGCAGATATAAAATCTCTGATATTCTTATACATAGCGGACCACCAAAAGAGTCTAGCAACTGCCTTCTGGGTGGCAGTGACCCCAGGATGACCACTCGACACAGAATCATGGAATTCCTGCAAATGACATAATCTGAGATACACAGGGACAAACAGCTTGCATTCAGGGGTATTGGAAGGAGCCAAGGACTGAGCAGTACAGATTTCAGCTTCCAGCTCAGAGGAAACCATAGCCACAATACTTTGTGGAAGAATGGAGGAAGGAGGTTCTGGAGGAGGCACAGAATCAAGACTGCAAGACATGGCATCCACCCTCACGTTCTTAGACCCTGGTCTGAATGTAATAGAAAAATTAAATTGTGAAAAAAATTAAGACCATCAGGCCTGTCTAGGTGTCAAGCGCTTGGCAGATTCAATATAAGCTAGATTTTTGTGATCTGTCACCACGGTGACTGGATGAACCGCTCCCTCCAAAAAATGCCTCCACTCCTCAAAAGCCAACTTGATAGCAAGCAACTCCCGATTACCCACATCATAGTTTCTTTTAGCAGGAGAAAATTTTTTAACAGAAGAAGGCACATGCTGGCAGGTTAGTTAAAGTCTCAGCAGGACCTTGAGGCAATACAGCTCCCATCTGGACCTCAGAAGCATCTACCTACACAATAAACGTCCTCTGGAGGTCTGGTTGCACAAGAAAGGGAGCAGACATAAAACATTTCTTCAAATTTTCAAAAGCCCCAACCAAACCTTTAACTCCGCCCCTTTACTAGTGAGGTCCATAAGAGGCTTGACGGTCTGAGAAAATCCTCTAATAATTTGCGAACCCTAAAAAGCACTGCAGAGCCTTGAGGTCACTGGGTTGAACCCAATCAATGATGACCTGAACTTTCCCAGGATCCATCTTAAACCCGGAGGCTGACACATTGAAACCCAAGAATGATATTTCTTGAACAGAAAAGGTACATTTTTCTATTTTAGGAACAAACAATTATCTCTCAACCTTTGCAGAACCAATAAACATGTTTATAATGTGATTCCTGGTCAGGTGAGAAAATTAGAATATCATCCAAATAAACCACAATAAATATCCCAATATAACCATAAAAAATATTCATAAGATTTTGAAAAACCGCGGGTGCATTCGTTAGACCAAAAGGCATGATGAGATTTTCAAAGAGACCTTCTGTTAGGTACCAGGATTCTTCCATGGCACAGGATGGATCCCAAGCCTTGTCTTCTCCTGCGGTCTCCCATTCAGTTGTGACAACAGTAGATGCTGTTCAGCAAAGACATCGGTCTCAGTGTCTTGCTCAGACTCAGGCTGTGCGTGTTGTTACCGCTGCCTCTCCAGGTTCAGCTATAGTAACTGTAACGCCACTGTGTTTGTAATCTGTTTACCCGGCATTACTCTGCATATCTCTGCTTTACCCCTTCACTCTTTTCCCTCTAATTAGCTGGAATGCTGTTGTCCGTTACCTGTGTGGATGCTGCTCAGTTCCCAGCTTTGCTGCGTTGCCGTACATGTGTGAGTGGCTCCGCTGCACTGCATGACCACCCGCATGTGCGGTCCCTGGCTGCTGCTGTGGAAGCTACCCGTGGGTTGCAGATGTGCATGACTTGCCACGTGTGTTCAGCTTTGCAGCCGTTGCCAGGTGTCCTTGCTATGCTGATTTATGTCAGGCTGTGCTAGGGATCGTGGGGCCACACCTCCCCTGCTTTTATGAGGGATGGGTGTGTACTAGAATTGCTGCTCCAGCCAATCGCTGTGAGGCAGTTCCTATATAAAGTTCTAAAGCTCTGTGGGGTGTTACCAGAGCTTCACATTAAGTTTCTGAGTCTTACTATGTCTGTATGATGTTCAGCTTCTGTCCTTCCTGCCTGCAGTTCTAGGTGAGCTGAGTCCTGTTTTTCTGCCTATCCTGGGGGCAGAATACCCAGATCGCCTTTCCTGGAGGCTGCATATCCAGGCCTATTCCTGTTGCGTCTTGTTTCCTGAATCTTTGATTCTGGATCTGTTCCTGTACCTGACTCTGTCTGAACTGTGTCTGGTGTGTTATGCTCCTGAAGTCCTTCTGTGTCCTGAACCCTGTGTCCAGTGACTGTGACTCTTTGATAACTGACTTTTTGTGATATAACCTGGGTTCATCTTGGAAGTAGGAGTCCGGTGTGTCTGCTGAGTTTCTGCTACTATGTGCTCAGCTTGTTATTCCGTGCAATTCCTGGCTGGCTCCAGTTCAACCCGGCAGGGCTTGTACCAGACCACTTGGGTTCCTTTTTAGGTTGCTGCCAGATGTCCGGAGCCCAATCTCCGTGGCCTCTTGTCCGGAGCCTGATGACCGCGGCCTGATGTCCGATGTCTGATGACCACTTCCAGATGTCCAGATCCTATCCTTCCCTGCCTGATGCCTGGAGCCTGCCGATCGTTGCCAGATGTCCTGAGCCTGACGACTGCGGCCTCATGACCGGAGCCTGATTTCCGCAGCCCGATGTCCGGAACCTGTCGATCGTTGCCAGATGTCCGGAGTCCAATGCCAGTGTTCTAATATTCTACCTGAGATCCAAGTCCTGATGTCTAGTCCGTGTTCCTGATGTCCGGTCCATGTTCCTGATGTCCAGTCCG
>JARQOD010000004.1:335205502-335265247 GCA_033576555.1 Oophaga sylvatica | reverse complement strand
GGAGACTTCGGATGAGAAATGTCAATTAAAGTTTTATGTAGATAAATCTTAGGTCACACACTTGAACAGAAGAAATAAAATGTATAATTATTAGGAATGAGTGAGTGCTAAAATGCTCAGATGCTCGTTACTTGAACCAACACTTCCTATTGCTCTGATGCTTGTTACTCGAACTAAGCACTTCCTATTGCTCGGATGCTCATTTCGAGTAACGAGTATAATGGGAGTCAATGGAAAATCCGAGCATTTTTCTGGCAGCTCCTACAAGGAGGTCTGAGGGGCAGTGAAAATTTTGAAATGGATGGACTGACAAGAATAAAACATTAAAAAATGACAATAAATTGGAGTTCTCATCAAAAGAATGTTAAGAAACATTATTTCCTGTTTACTGACTTGTATAAATGCAACACATTTTAACCCCTTTCGGGGTTTACCCCGATGTCGGATTCCCTCCCTTTGATGTGGGCTCCGGCAGTGAGCCCACATCTTTCCCGGCACGTATCAGCTGTTTTGAACAGCTGACATGTGCCCTGAACAGCTGTGGGTGGAATTGCGATCCACCAGCGGCTATGAACCTGTTAAATGCAACTGTCAAACTCTGGCAGCAGCATTGAACACATGCTTCCGGCAATTGTGCCGGAAATCCCCCCACCAGTGACACAGTCACATGATCGCGCGTCACTGATGGGTTGCCATGACAACCAGAGGTCTCCAGAGGTTGGCGTTCATAGCAAGTCAGCAATTCTGCTACATACAGGCGATCTGATCATCAACTGTATGCAGCAGAGCCGATCGGATAAGTGCAGCTTCTAGTCTCCCATGGAGACTATTGAAGCATGAAAAAAAGTAAAAAAAAATGTTTTAAAAAATGTTAAAAAAATAAAAAATATAAAAGTTCAAATCACCCCTCTTTCACTCTATTCAAAATAAAACAATAAAAATCAAACATACACATATTTGGTATTGCCATGTTCAGAATTGCCCGATCTATCAATATAAAAAAAGATTTAACCCGATTGCTAAACGGCGTAACGAGAAAAAAAGTCAAAATGCCAGAATTACTTTTTTTGTTCGCCGCAACATTGCATTAAAATGCAATATGCAATAACGGGCGATCAAAAGATCGTATCTAAAAAATATGGTATCATTAAAAACATCAGCTCAGCATTCAAAAAATAAGCCCTCACCAACACGAGATCACAAAAAATGGAGACGCTACGCGTATAGGAATAAGTCGCAATTTTGTTTTTTTAAAGAAACTTTGGAATTTTTTTTCACCACTTAAATAAAAAAGAACCTAGACATGTTTGGTGTCTATGAACTAGTAATGACCTGGAGAATCATAATGGCAGGTCAGTTTTAGCATTTAGTAAATATGGTGAAAAAAAGCAAAAAACAAGTGTGGCATTGCTCTTTTCTGCAATTTCACTGCAATTGGAAATTTTGTTTCACGTTTTCGAGTACACAACATGGAAAAACCAATGATGTCGTTCAAAAGTACAACTAGACCTGCAAAAAATCAAGCCCTCACATGGCCATTTTGACAAAAAAATAAAAATGTTATGGCTCTGGGAAGAAAGGGAGCAAAAAATGAAAATTCAAAACCAAAAATACCTCTGGTCGTTAAGGGGTTAAATATTTTTTAAAGATAATTTCAGTAAACCAAAATTGATTTTTTTTTTGTTTTCATTAAAATTTTACATTTTTTTTAATTAAACAATTGGAAATTTCAGTATAATTTATGAAGGAAGAGATGTTAGAGAGACTCAGATACACCATTCATTAGACATAAAGGAAGGTCTCAAACACATTATGTTCAAATTGTTATGTGGTGGTACTTCAACACTCATAAAGGCTTTGCACAATGTGCAAAGCGAGGAAAAACTTGTAAGGAGGGTAATATAGTCATCCATAGACCCTTGAACGCAACAACTTGCTAGCCTCATTAAAATATTTTTAATGTGTAGTTGATGTACTCCTACACTAAGGTATCTTCTTCCTTTTCTTCTTAGATGGGAAGCTGGGGGTCTGCTTTCACCTGCTTCCTGGAACCCGATTACCAAGTGCCTGGGCTGTAAGTGACCTGACTTTGGGTAGTGCCAGAGCCCCCAACATGTAGAAATGGGTGATACCCCCCTGTGTCACCTGCACCATTGCCTACTTCCACATAGGTGGTGGGGAACCCCAAGGACAGTCCGATCTCTGGTGGCGGTTGCCTCATCTTGAGCTTCCTGGAGGATCCTTTCCCAGGCCCAATCATCTCGCAAGAAGGGCTCATCTTGCTCCCTTCCTTCTTTGATCACACCCACTGCATACAGTGATGTTGCCCCTCTATTTTGAGGAATGTAATCCTGGTTCAACCTGTCAGCTCTTGCAGCCTTGGAGGTAGGTGTTCCATCGCTACTGCCTTCTGGTTGAATGGGATGTGATGCTAGGTCCCAAATTCTTCTCTGGACCCCCATCTGTCCTGCTGGTTGTACATAATGACCTCCTCCGGGATACCAGCTCTTGGTACCTTCTGTTTAGGAGACACGCTAGCATGTCTCCAGCCCTTTTCCTGGCTCACCTCCTTCTCTCTGCTGACCAGCCTAGGCCGCACAGTCTGCTCACTAGTTACTCGATCCTGGCTCTCCCATCTGTAGTCCACAAGAAACCTAGCAGAGAAGACTGCGGCTGGGTTCGTGCCTCGGTGGTTCAGTGAAATTGACCGGTTCTGAACAAAAGGCTCCTGCCACCTCCACTGTCGCATCAGTTTCCCCTCATTCTGATATTCCTCTGGTCACTCCCCCAGGAATCTAGTGGGATTCTAACATCTTTTTTTACCTTGCCACCCACTAAGCACATAATACTCTATGGATGACTTATTGATTCCTGACAAAAATTTCTAAGCTTTTTTGGAGTGTTATATACCACCACAATTTTACAGAAAGCACGTATAACTCTATGAATGACAACATGAATCCAGAAAAAAATTTCAATGCTTTTTTCAAGTGTTATATACCAACGAACTGTACCACAAAGCACATAATACTCTATGAAAGACTAATTGAATCCAGAAAAATTTGTCAACACTTTTTTGCAGTATACTATACCACCAAAATTTACCACAAACCACGTAATACTCTATGAATGACGAATTAAATCCAGAAAAAAATTTCAACACTTTTTTGAAATGTTATATACCACCAAAATTTTACAGAAAGCATGTAATACTCTATGGATCACTAATATAAACAGAACAATTTTTTAATGCTTTTTGGAGAGTTATATAGCAATAAAATTTAGCAGCACGTTATACTCTAAGAATGGATAATTGATTCCAGAAACGTATTTCAATGCTTTTTCAGAGTGTTATATGCAACTAAAATTTACCAAACAGAACGTAATAGTCTATGGATGTCTAATTGAATCCAGAAAAAAATTTCAACCCTTGTTTTGGAGTGTTATATATGGAGATGAGCAACTTTGCCTCCGGGAGGGTCGAGTCGGGTTTCGGACCACCCGACTTTCACAAAAGTTGAGTTGAACGAAATCGGCCGACTATCAGCAAAAGACGAAGGTCCAACTGAAACTCGACCAGACCCCAATGCAAGTCAATGGGGAAGAAAAGTCGGCAGGGAGTGGAGGACAGTAAACACACCTACAGTGCCCATTTCAATGCCAACGACATCAATTCTTATTACTTAAGCTTGTCAACCTTAATTTACTTTATAATAATAGTAACGCATTGAAAACTGGGGGTTATTTGGCTAAAGTTGTGAAGGGGCAGGGCTGGTTCCAGGTTTTCGTGGGCCCCGGGCCAAAGAGTCTCAGTGGGCCCCTTTAACACATACTACAATTCATGATGCTCCGATACGGCAGAGAAAGATAGGTATAGTACAATGCCAAATACTTCACTTCTTACATTACATGAATGATATCTATTTTAAATTCTACAATAGCTTAAAAACCGGATAGTATATTCCTCCATACAGTATTATGGCCACCACATAGTGCGCCATACAGAATAATGAGCCCCATATATTGCTCCATACATAATTGGTCCCATATAATGTTCCATACAGTATATGATGAGCTCCACATAATGCTACAGTATATGATGGTCCCCATATAATGTGACATACAGTATAGGATGGTCCCCATAGAGTATAATGAGCCCCACATA
This sequence comes from Oophaga sylvatica, assembly GCA_033576555.1. NCBI lineage: Eukaryota > Metazoa > Chordata > Amphibia > Anura > Dendrobatidae > Oophaga > Oophaga sylvatica. The sequence goes on along the minus strand of JARQOD010000004.1, from coordinate 335,261,082 downwards.
TTGCTCCATATAGTATAATGAGTCGCATATAAAGCTCCATACATTATATGATGGGCCCCATATATTGCTCCATACAGAATGGGCTGCATATAATGCTCCATACAGAATAGGCCCCATATGTGCTCCATATGATGCTCCATAAATAATGAACCCCATATGATGCTCTAGTATATGATGGGCCCCATGGATGATGCGCCAGTGTATGATGGGCCTATATAATGCTCCATATATAATGGGCCCCTTATGATGTTCCAGTATATGATGGGCCCCATGGCTGATGCTCCAGTGTATGATGGGCCTATATAATGCTCTATAAATCATTGGGCCCCATATGATGCTCCAGTATATGATGGGCCCCATTGCTGATGCTCCAGTGTATGATGGGCCTATTTAATGCTCCATATATAATGGGCCCTATATGATGCTCCAGCATATGATGGGCCCAATGTATGATGCTCCATTGTATGATGGGCCCATATAATGCTCCATATATAATGGGCCACATATGATGCTCCAGTGTATAATGGGCACCGTATATGATGCTCCAGTGTATGATGGGCCCAATGGCTGATGCTCCAGTGCATGATGGGCCTATATAATGCTCCATATATAATGGGCCACATATGATGCTCCAGTATTTGATGGGCCCCACGGCTGATGCTCCAGTGTATGATGGGCATATATAATGCTCCATATATAATGGGCCCAATATGATGCTCAAGTATATGATGGGCTCCATGGCTGATGCTCCAGTGTATGATGGGCCTATATAATGCTCTATATATATAATAGGCCCCCTATGATGCTCTAGTATATGATGGCCCCATGGATGATGCTCCAGTATATGATGGACCCCATTTCTAATGCTCCAGTGTATGATGGGCCCCATGGATGATGGTCCAGTGTATGATGGGCCTATATAATGCTCTATATATAATGGGCCCCATATGATGCTCTGGTATATGATGGGCCCCATGGCTGATGCTCCAGTGTATGATGGGCCTATATAATGCTCCATATATAATGGGCCCCATATGATGCTCCAGTATATGATAGGCCACATGAATAATGTTCCAGTGTATGATGGGCCCAATTTATAATGCTACAGTGTATGATGGGCCCCATATATAATGCTCCTGTTTATAATGGGCCCTATCTATGATGCTCAAGTGTATGATGGCCTAATATATAATTCTCCAGTGTATAATGCTCTCCATATATTGCTCCAATCATTAAAAAAATGAAATACCTCTCCTCGCTGGTCACTGCTCTACTCTGGACTCCTCAGCGTCGCCATATTCCAGCTCTCTGCATTGTGACTGTTCAGGCAGAGGGCGCACAGATGTGACATCATCGCGCTCTCTGACCTGAATGTAACTGTCAGGAAACGCGGAAGATGTCACAGCGGTGGAGCAGATAGAGGCAAGTATTGCAAGTGCTGGGGCCCTGAGCAAGCAGGAGGGCCCTCTCATGGGCACCGGCACTGCACAGAGCCCCTCATAGTATGCCAGTGTCTTTGACGGCGAGTGGGCCCCCCACCTGCTCAGGGCCCCGGCACTTGCCCGGGTGCGCCAGGTGCTGACGCCGGCCCTGGGAGGGGGTACAGCCCAGTTAGGGAGGTGGAAAAACTGTCATATGATGAAGTGTAGGCTGGACGTTCAGCAGCTGCAAATAGAGGTACTGGAGAAGTCGGAGGAAGAGGAGAACAAAGAGAGCCATTTTGCTGGCAACCTATGTGTCATCAGGGGAAGGTGGTACAAAATCCTTTGAAACCCAGGCATGGTTCATTTTAATGAAGGTGAGATCAGCAACATTTTGGGTAGACAGCCGGGTCCTTCTTCCTGTTAGGATTGATCCAGCAGCACTGAAGACTCTTTCTGATAGCATATTCCAGCAGGGCAAGCGAGCTCCTGTAAGGCATATTGTGCTAATTCAGGCCAGGTGTCCAGTTTACAGGCCCAGTAGTCAAAGGGGAATGAACTGTGAGGGAGAACATCGATAGGGGAGGAGAGGTAATTTTGAACCATAGTTGACAACTGCATTCTCCAGTCTGTTGCAATCGATTCAGTATTAACAGTCGTGTGAGCGGTACTCGAGAAATCAGTCCACAACATGGTCATGAATCCCCTGTCTCCAACGCCACTTCGGCTGTGTGCACCACGAACACCTCTTCCATGTTGCCCAGTATGGCTCATGGTAGAACCTGCACCGCTGCTGTGTGCTGGGAATGCCTCTAACAAACGGTTTACCAGAGTTGCTTGTTTGTTCGCCAATATTAGCTCTAGGTTCTCCTGTGGCATGATGTTCTGTAATTTGCCTTTATAGTGTAGATCGAGGATGCTGGCCAACCAGTAGTCATCATCCTTCATAATTTTGTCAATGTGGGGGTCCCTTTTTAGCATCTCAAAGACATAATCACACATGTGGGCCAATGTTCCAGGTGTCAATGATGCACTGCCAGTGGTGGGTGGAGGAGCACTTTCTGCCAAATCCACATCCCTCCAGTCACGCACAAACCCTGTACCTGACCTTGGCAAGCCAACATTTTCTCTTGCCTTCTGAGAAGCATCCTCCTCCCCAAAATAATCATCCCCCTCATCCTCCTCCTCTTCTTCTTCCTCCACCTCATGCAGGACAGTTCCCTGAGCAGACAATGGCTGACTGTCATCAAGGCTTCCCTCCTCCTCCTCCTCCTCTGCAGACGCCTGATCCTTAATGTGCGTCAAAGTTTGCATGAGCAGACGCATAAGTGGGATGCTCATGCTTATGATGGTGTCATCTGTGCTTACCAGCCATGTGCATTCCTCAAAACACTGAAGGACTTTACAGAAGTCTTTCAGCTTTGACCACTGCACACCCGACAACTCCATGTCTGCCCTCAAACTGCCTGCCCATGTATCCTCCCACAAATGCATTACAGCCTGCCTCTGTTCGCACAGCCTCTCAACCATGTGCATGGTGGAGTTCCACCTTGTTGCAACTTCTATGATTAGGCGGTGCTTGGGGAGGTGAATTGATCACTGCATCCTCTGCATACGACTGGAGTCTATGGGCGAGTGACGGATGTGCGAGCACAGTCTTTGCACCTTATGCAGCAGCGCTGGTAAGTCTGGATAACTATTTATGAAAGCACTGCACCACCAGGTTCAAGGTGTGAGCCAGGCAAGGTATGTGTCTGAGTTTGCCAGGGCTATGGCCGCCACAAAATTACATCCATTATCACTGACTACCTTGCCAGGCTCAAGATGTAGACTGCACAGCCATGACTCAGTCTCTCGCTGCAAGTAGTCGGCCAGTACCTTTGCGGTGTGTCTTTAAAACAGCCTTCTGACCCTTACCACTAGCTGTTCGATAGTGGGACACCTCGTGTGCAACACTGGCAGCTGTGGATGGAATGCTCGTGTGACTGCGCTCTGTCGACGAGCTTTCGTTTCTGGAGGAGGAGGAGGAGGAGAGTCGAATGCCTAGAGCCAACTGTTGCCTATACCATGGGCTAGGCAGCACTGTCCCACCGCCGCTCTCCCCTGTGGACCCTGCATCCACCACGTTAACCCAATGCACAGTGATGGACGCCTAATGGCCCTGGCCATGCCTACTTGGCCCATGCATCTGTTGTGAGGAGCATCTTTCCACTCACTGATTGTTTGAGTGCATGGACAATGCCGTCTTTCACATACAGGTGGAGGGCAGGGATGGCTTTTCTAGAAAAGAAGTGCCGACTGGGTAGGTCATAGCGTGGGACAGCGTAGGCCATGAGCTCTTGGAACACTGCACTTTCAACCAAATGGAAGGGCATCATCTCTAATGAGATCAGTTTGGCAATGTAGGCGTTCAAAGCCAGTGTACGCGGATGAGAGGATGAGTACTTTCTTGTCCTACTTAGATTGTCTTTTAGGGTGAGCTGGACTTGAGAGCTGCATATGGGGGATCTAGTGGTGGACATCGCGGACTGAGAGGGGTTGGTGATGGTGGTGGTGATGGCCTAGATTCAGTCTTTGGTTGCAAAAACATTGTGATTCCCTGACTGCTTTGGCCTTGCGACGACACCTCAACATTTCTTGCTGGTGTTGTGCTAACAGGTGGGCTTACAGTGGGGGAAGCGATGTAGTGTTGCTGGCTACCTTCAGTCGGAGAAGGTGCACATGTGCTACCTGAGGTTTTGTAGTACATCCACGCTTGCAAGTGCATGGTGTTTAAATGTCTAAGCATGCAACTGGTATTCAAATTTCTGACATTTTTCCCTCGGCTAAAGGTCCTTCCGCACTTCTTACAGATAACCTTTGCCTCATCAATAGGATTTTGGTCAAAAAAGTGCCACATTGCACTCTTCCTACTTTGGGATAAATTTTAAGGGCTTGCACGCTGTGCTAATTTGACCATCTGGCCAAGCTGTCCTGCAACTCTTTTTGTTTTTTTAACATGTTTTTGGACTGCTACGGGCCTGCCAGATAACCGCAGCTGCGATGTCGATGCCTGTTGCGGATCCTCCTCCTCTTCTGAGCTATTGCCAGTGGCACCCTCTTCCCCAATGGATGCCAATCCGGGTCAATAACTGGGTCATCCATCACCTCCTCTTCAATTTCATCTGCACCTTCCTCTGTGTCACCGTGTAAAGTGGTATAATATGCGGGAAGGGGCACATGAGTTTCATCAGGGTCAGATTCTGGCTCAGTAGACTGCGAGGGCAATGTAGTGCTCTGGGTCAATGTACCAGCAGAATCATATAGCAGTGGCTGTGCATCAGTGCAATCCATGTCAGATTCATCTTGGACTGGGGAATTCAGGATTTCACTTGATAACCCAGGCATGGTATGTGAAAAGAGCTCAATGGAGTAATCTGAAGTGTGGCCTGCTGCATCCTTCATTTTGGTGAGGGTGAAGGACACAAGGAAAGGTTTTGTTCCTGACCAGGAGCCTGCAATGACGACTCAGTGCTTGCATTTTTTGAAACTTCATAACAGGTGGCAATGAAAATATAGTAAATTTTTTCACCTAACAAAAAAAAGAATGTGGTCACATGAAGCAGATACAGTTATGTGAAAAAGTGTGTGCCCCTTCCTGATTTCCTATTCTTTTGCATGTTTGTCACACTTAAATGTATCAAATCAGCAACCAAATTTAAATATTAGACAAAGATAAAACAAGCACAAAATGCTGTTTTTAAATTAAGGTCTTTGTTAATAAGGGAAAAAAAATCAAACCTAAAGGGCCCTATGTGAATAAGTGATTGTACCCCATTAAGACATAAATTAACGGTGGTTTATTACATATTTGGGAAGCTGAGTTCTTATTCGCTAGCCACACCAAGGCTTGATTACTGCCACACCTGTTCACAATCAAGAAATCACTTAAATAGGACCTGCCTGACAAAGTGAAGTAGACTAATAGATCTTCAAAAGCTAGATATCATACTGTGATCCAAAGAAATTCTGGAACAAATGAGAAGCAAAATAATTTTTACCACAGCTTCTGTCACAACCATCTTCTGCTAATTTCCTGCTTAACCCCTTTACTCCTGAGGGTTGTTTGTATGTTAATAACCAGGCTAATTTTTACAATTCTGACCACTGTCCCTTTATGAGGTTATAATTCTGGAATGCTTCAATGGATCTTGGCAATTCAGAGACTGTTTTCTCGTGTCATATTGTACTTCATGATAGTGGTAAAATTTCTTCGATATAACTTGCATTTATTTATGAAAAAAACAGAAATATGGCGAAAAATTTGAAAATTTCGCAATTGCTCTTAAAACAGAGAAATATGTCACAAAAAATAGTTTCTAAATAATATTTCCCACATGTCTACTTTACATCAGCACAATTATGGAAACAAAATTTTTTTGTTAGGAAGTTATAAGGGTTAAAAGTTGACTAGCGATGTCTCATTTTTACAACAAAATTTACAAAACCATTTTTTAGGGACCACCTCACATTTGAAGTCACTTTGAGGGGTCTCTGTGGCAGAAAATACCCAAAAGTGACACCATTCTAAAAACTGCACCCCTCAAGGTACTCAAAATCACATTCAAGAAGTTTATTAAATCTTCAGGTGCTTCACAGGAATTTTTGGAATGTGGAAGAAAAAAATGAAAACCCCCACATGTGACATCATTTTGGAAACATGACCCCCTAAGGAACGTATCTAGATGTGTGGTGAGCATCTTGAACTCCCAAGTGCTTCACACAAGTTTATAATGTAGAGCCGTGAAAAAAAATCATATTTTTTCCACAAACATGATATTTTAGTTCCCAATTTTTTATTTTCCAAAGGGTAAGAGGAGAAATTGGACCCCAAACATTATTGTCCAATTTATCCAAAGTACGCTGATACCCCATATGTGGGGGGAACCACTGTTTGGGCCACTGCAGAGCTCGGAAGTGAAGGAGCGCCATTTGACATTTTCAAACCAAAATTGGCTGGAATTGAGATCGGAAGCCATGTCGCATTTGGAGAGCCCCTGTTGTGCCTAAACAGTGTAAATCCCCAAATTCTAACTTCAACCCTAACCCAACACACCCCTAACCGTAATCTCAACCCTGACCATAACCCTAAACTTAACACACTGCTAACCCTAATCCCAACCCTAACCATAACCCTAACCCTAACACTAATCCAAACCCTAACTGAAATCTAAACCCTAACCCCAACTATAGCCCCAACCCTAACCCTAACTTTAGCCCCAACCCTACCCTAACCCTAACTTTAGCCCCAACCCTAACCCTAACTTTAGCCACAACCCTAACCCTAACTTTAGCCCCAACTCTAACATTAGCCCCAACCCTAACCCTAAATCTAATCCTAATGGGAAAATGGAAATAAATACATTTTTTTATTCTATTATTTTTCCCTAATGGGGTGATAAAGGGGGTATTATTTACTATTTATAGTTGGTGTTTATAGTGGGTTTTTATATTTGGCACCTTTCACACACTAAAAGACGCTTTTATTGCAAAAAATAGTTTTTGCATCACCATATTTTGAGAGCTATAATTTTTCCATATTTTGGCCCACAGAGTCATGTGAGGTCTTGATTTTTGCTGGATGAGTTGACATTTTTATTAGTACCATTTTCGGGCACATATCGTTTTTTGATCGCTTTTTATTTCACTTTTTGGGAGGCAGAATGAACAAAAACCAGCAATTCATGAATTTCTTTTGGGGGGCGTTTACACCGTTCCGCGTGTGGTAAAATTGATAAGGAAGTTTTATTCTTCGGATCAGTACGATTACAGCGATACCTCATTTATATCATTTTTTTAATAATACAACACAAATCCCCAAAAATTTTTTTTGGGGAAAAGAGAGTCTATTGCAAAGATAATAAATTAAATAGATTTTTATTCAATAAATTATTAAAAAAATATTAAAATTCAATACAGGGAACAAAAAAGTGACACGCTCCAATATATCCTATAACAAGCACATGTAATAATAATCATGCAATACCATGCAGAGGTACAAATAAATAAGAGCAGCTGTAGTAAGCAAATGACAACTAATTAAAGGAGGCCTTATATCTAAAGTGCATGTGCATATCCTCACCATAAAACTGAAACATAATAGTTACAGATTGTATGTGCATAAATCTCATCATAGGTCAAATAATTTAAAGAAGTCTTATGTATAAAGTGCATGTGCATAATCAAATCAAAGAGCTAGGACATATTAATTGCAAAATGCATACTGTATGTATGGACCTCCTCAAAGACTCTCAAACAGAGCAGTTTTCAAAGGACCACAGTGTAGTAGTCATTGCACATGAAAGTATAATGCTTAAACCAAATGCATACTTACAAAGTGACAGAGTGCTTGGAGATAAAGTGGCGCGGCATAACCCCAGGACGATGCCGTTTCGCAAAGTGCTTTCTCAACAGGGGCGTTGAGAAAACGCCCCTGTTGAGAAAGCACTTTGCGAAACGTCGTCGTCCTGGGATTGAGATTTATGCACATACAATCTGTAACTATTATGTTTCAGTTTTAATGGTGAGGATATGCACATGCACTTTAGATATTAGACCTCCTTTAATTAGTTGTCATTTGCTGACTACAGCTGTTCTTATTTATTTGTACCTCTGCATGGTATTGCATGATTATTATTACATGTGCTTGTTATAGGATATATTGGAGCGTGTCACTTTTTTGTTCCCTGTATTGAATTTTAATATTTTTTAATAATTTATTGAATAAAAATCTATTTAATTTTATTATTTTTGCAATGGACTCTCTTTTCCCCTAAAAAATTTTTTTGGGGATGGTGCTGTATTAGTATGCTTATTTAGAGATAATTATTGCCTTTCTAAATATTTGTGGATACAAGACTGTATTTACGAGTATCATTTTTTTAATGTTTTGATGCTTTTATACAACAAAAACTATTTTATAGAAAAAAAATATTTTTGCATCGCTTCATTCTGACAGCTATAACTTTTTTATTTTTCACTGATGGCGATGTATGGTGGCTTATTTCTTGCAGGACAAGATGACGTTTTCAGCGATATCACGTTTATTTATATCCGTTTTTTTGATTGCGTGTTATTCCACATTTTGCTCGGTGGTATGATGATAAAGCATTGTGTTTTGCCTTGTTTTTTTTTTAAGGTGTTCACTAAAGGGGTTAACCAATGGAACACTTTTTTTAGGGCGGGTCATTACGGATGCGGCGATACCAAATATGTGCACTTTTATTGTTTCGATTTTTTTTTTTATTAAAATATTTATTTATTGCTGGAATAAATATTGATTTTTTTATTATTATTTTTTAAAATATTTTTACAATTATTTAATATTTTTTATTTAATTCTTAGTTTTACCCTTTGTCCCACTATGGGACACTCATTTTGTGCAGGCTGTAGCTCCTATAGCACTGACCTGAGAGACTTCATGGTCATCAATGCGCTTGACAGGAAGTCCCTCGGGCCTGGATACCCGGATGTCATCGTGATGACATCTGGTCTCTATGGCAGCGATTGGGAACCCTTGGCATGCCGCGTAGTCTCCGATCCAAAAGCAGAGGGGCTATCAGCCCCTCTGCAGCCGCCGGAACACTGCGGATCTGCGGATCGCCCATGACGTACTATCCCGTCCCTGGGACTTAAAGCCCAGGTCACATGGACGGGCTAGTACATCATATAGTAGAAAGGGGTTAAGAGGTATTGATGGAAATATTCACCAGTTTTAGTAGCCTGCCAGTAGAGTGTCGCAAATGTGTTCTAATAGTACATATAATAATATTCACTTGCAACTCTAGCAGTGATTCTATCCCATGGACTTTATTTACTCTCCAGGAGTGATAAAGTGCTATAATGCACATAACTGCTGAAGCCGCTCACTGGGCACCTAAGCAGTGATATCAGTTTGTATAGTTTGTGACTATTTGAGGTCAGTGTTTAGTAATCCCCTTCTAAAAATCCTGCTGCTGCACACATAATTTTAACATAAAGTCTAATTTAGAATATGTAGCTCAGTTTTCAGATGGTTCAGTATAAAGCCACCTCAAATGATGAGAAGAAACTCACCTGCTGAGGAAAAAAGTGTGGTGACTTTACTCAGAAGAAGAGAAAAGTGGCACTGGACACCAGAGAGCAGTGGTAGGTGAGTATATTAATTCACTAACACTACATTACATGCACACATCCACTAAGCTTTTTATTCATTAAATGTATGTGAGTGCTTCTTTCAGCAAAATGACATAAAGTCTTATGGCTGAACATGGAATCAGCATGGTCACCTAACAATGGTTAACAGCTTGACAACACAGGAGCACTAATAACTTACATTTTCAGGTGTTTAGGTGACTTTAAATGGAGATGCTCGTCATTGATGGAGGCTCTTGAATTTAATGTACCCATATGGGTTATGTGTCATTCTTTATTGATCTCTATATCCCTGGCTGTTCTGTTTTTCACTTAACAAAACGCATTGTAATAGCATGATAGGTTATATCTTACATAAGATACAAAAGGCTCACAGCAAGAAATGTAGTTAAAGTATTCCTATCAAAGCTCTTAATTTATTGCAATAATTATAATATATATCACTGGGTACTTACAATTGCTCATTTTGCCTTTCTGCCCAGTTACAGTAATTCTTCTTTTTTCTGCTCTATGTATACACAGGTGTTGTGAATGTGCTAGAAATGAATTCTGAGCAGAAGTTCCCTCTGGTGGTTACAAACAGTACTGAACTATTCAATGAAGATTGTGAAGATTGGCGATCAGGTGTTACTGACTGGTCTTATATAAGGGAGGTTCCCTCCCATCAGGGTTGCCGGTGATCAATTGTTCTGGTCTCAACTTTTGTTCCTGGTTCACTTTGAAGCTTGCTGTTTCGTGCCTGCATCTTCTGCTAACAGATAAGACATTTTCTTCTTTTAGTTTTTTTGTGCTTGCTTTTTGCATTTTGTCCTGCACTTCTGTGGGGGTCTGCCAGGTCCCCTCCGGGGGCTTGTGCTCCTCTCAGTTTAGTTCAGCCAGTTGTTTGTTCATTTGCCTTTTCCAGTTTTTTCTGTGGCTGCGGCTTAGTTTTGTTACACCAGAGAACTAATTTAGGTGGTAGAGGTCATGTGATCTCAGGTGTTTTTGCAATTAGTGTGTTGGTATTTTTTTAGGGTTTTTTGGATTGCAGTAAGTGACCTTCCTATCCTTTTCTTTCTAGGAAGATTGGGCCCCAACGTTTGCTCATACTATTTTCTGTCTGTGTCTGTATTTCCTCTTGTCTAACCGCCATTACATGTTTGGGGGCTTCCTATGTTCTTTGGGGATCTGCTCCGGGGCAGATAGTTTTCCTCTTTCTATCTTCAGGTGAAGTTAGCTTCTCAGGCTGTGACGAGGCGTCTAGGACCAACGTAGGTACGCTCCACGGCTGCCTTTAGTTGTGGTGGTTAGTCAGGGTACTGCAATCCAACAGATTCCAACCTCTCTGGTGTATTGCCTTTTTTGCCTGCTCTCCTCAGCTACCAAATCGTAACACACAGGAAGTATCTTGTCCTGGAGAAAACATTCCTCTCTTCAACTCTTGACCCATCTGCTCTGCCCCATTCTTCCTGCCATTGACTTTTGCAGTGATTATGACTCATACTGGGAAAATTGACCTCCTGTTTCTACATAGAGCTTAGAAAGATTCAGCTAGTGAGTTTTTAATCACGTGATGTCATAGACCTAATGCAAAACAGAAGAATTAAGTGGGCAAAAGGGTAAAATCAGCAATTGTAAGTACACAGTGCGATATAATATGATGATAGCAATATACAGTATTAAGAGGGTAAACAAATCAATGGAAGTGCTTCTTTAAATGATTAGGTCAGCTGTATTACATGTATGCTTGTTGTTGATAAAAAGTGAATATTTTAATTGATAAAACTATTTGTTTGAATTAACCCCTTCACTCTGAAGCCTTTTTCCCCCTCCCTGACCTGGCCAATTTTTTCAATTCCGACCAGTGTCGCTTTATGAGGTAATAACTCTAGAACGCTTCAATGGATTCCAGTGAAAGTTTTTTTTGTGACATATTATAATTCTTGATAGTTTTAAAAATGTGTTCAATATGACTTTTATTTATGAAAATATCAGAGATTTTGTAAATATTTAGAAAATTTAGCAATTTTCAAATTTCAAATTTTTATGCCCTTACACCAGGGTTATCTTAGAAAAAGTAGTTATTATTATTTTAATTATTACTATTGCACCATTTATTCTATGACGCTATACATGTGAGGAGGGGTATAATAAAAAACAAGTACAGTAATCTTAAACAATACAGGTCACGACTGGTACAAGAGGAGAGGGTCGCCTCTCTGATTTCTTCGCACTGTATTATTTTATACAGTTGAGATGCTGATTTATGTTAATTCCGAGGGGGAATAATAAGAGAAGCCTAGAGCTAGATTTCTCTCTGTGAGACATGTAGTGACACACAATCCTGCTCTCCTCAGTAGACTTAAGGGTATGCCACACTAAACAAGGTTGCTAACGAGATCGCTAAAAAACGTCACTATTTAGCGATCTCGTTAGTGACGCTATTGTGTGTGGCATGTAGCAACGACGTGGCCCCTGCTGTGATCTCGCTGATCGTTCACTAGAGTTCTGGACCGTATTTAGATCGTTGGCGTCCCGCTGGTGACGCTATATCGCTGTGTCTGGCACCTTTTGTGAGCGATGTGCGCTGTTTTTTACATCGCAATGACCGTTAAAGTCGTTAATGAGATCGCTAACCGCTTATGAGTCGTTAACGAGATCGCTAAGTGTGGCAGCTACTAGCGACATTAAAACGATCACAAAAACGATCGCATTAGTATGCGTCGTTATTGTGATCGTTAGCGGGAGCGTTTAGTGTGGCAGTACCTTTACTGCTGGAGTCTACTGTATAGAGTAGAGTAAACCTATTTGTCATTATTAATATCTCTACTGCTCTCCTTTCAAAGCACTGACAACTCTGATTTACACCCTCTCCATCCACACTAATTGTTATGATAGGAAAGCAGCACAGATGTTTGTTATAATGAATAGCTCTGCTCTACTCTACAGCTCTGGCAAACATTAAGAGACCACTTCAAAATGTTCAGTTTGTCTGATTTTTCTCTTTATAGGTATATTTTTGAGTAAAATGTTAATTGCTCTTTTATTCTATAAACTACTGACATGTCTCTGAATTTCCAAGCAATACATTTTGTATTTATTTTCAGAAAATGAGAAATGTTCAAAATAACCATAATGCTAAGAAAACAAGTTCATAATCATTTAGAAATAACCAATACTAATGTTTTAACTCAGGAAGAGTTCAGAAATCAATATTTTGTGGAATAACCATGATTTTTAATCACAGCTTTCATGCATCTTGGCATGCTTTCCACCAGTCTTTCACATTGCTTTTGGGAGACCTTATGCCACTCCTGGTACAAAAATTTAAGCAGTTCTTTGTTTGATGGCTTGTGATTATCCATCTTCCTCTTGATTACATTCCAGAGGTTTTCAATGGGGTTCAGGTCTGGAGATTGGGCTGGCCATGACAGGGATTTGATGTGGTGGTCCTTCATCCACACATGATTGACCTAGCTGTGTGGCATGGCACATTGTCCTGCTGGAAAAAACAGTCCTCGAAGTTGGGGAACATTGCCTGAGCAGAAGGAATCAACTGTTTTTCCAGGATAACCTTGTATGCGGCTTGATTCATACATCCTTCGCAAAGATTAACCTGCCCAATTCCAGCCTTGCTGAAGCATCCCCAGATCATCACCGAACTTCCACCAAATGTCACAGTGGGTGCAAGACACTGTGGCTTGTATGCCTCTGCAGGTCTCTATCTAACTATTAGACAACCAGGTGTTGGGCAAAGCTGAAAATTAGACTCATCAAAGAAGATTACCCTACTCCAGTCCTCTATAGTCCAATCCTTATGGTCTCTGGCAAACTTCTGGCTTTCCTTTGCTTCTCATTGATAAAAGGCTTTTTTCTAGCTTTACATGACTTGAGCCCTGCCTCTAGGAGCCTGTTGCGAACTGTTCTTACCGTGCACTTCATCCCAGCTGCCATTTGCTATTCCTTTTGTAAATCACTTGATGTCATTCTGTGGTTGCTGAGTGACTTTCGAATAAGATGACTGTCATTCCGGTCAGTGGAGAGTCGTTTTCACCCTCTGCCAGTGTGTAGCTTTGCTGTCCCCAATGTCTGCTGCTTGACCTTGTTGTAATGGACTGTCATGTTAGAAATTTTAAGGATGGAGGCAACATGATGCTCACTGTATCCCTCTGCTAGTAAAGCCAGAATTGAGCCCTTCTTTTCCTCACTCAAAACTTTTCTTTTCAACTCCTTTGGCATGGTTAAAAGTTATTTTTTTCATTCCTATTACTTTTGGGATATTACTAGCACTTGTTTTGCCTTCCAGCTTGTTCTATTACAAGAGAATTGTGAACACCACAGCAGTGTTTTTTATACTTTCATTCGTTAAATAAGATTTGGTTCAGGTGATCACCTAATCAGAAGCACATTAATTAGAATGCGTTGTACTCAGGTTGGAATTCAACTGACATTGGAATGGAATGGCTGTCAGACATGTAGAGAAGCTGATTTTTATAAAACTGTGCAGTGGTCTCTTAAGTTTTGCCAGAGCTTTATACATTTAGAAGCCAGCCATGAGATCAAGGAGGAGAGCATGTTTTACACAGAAGAAGCTGGGTCTATACGTGGCATGTTCTTTTTTTCTCTTGCATGACACCTCCTGCTTTTGATTGGTCAATTTTATGTAGGGAAAAAAGTATATGCCCCTAGAGATGACGCTCTAAGGCTGGGTTCACATTAGCGTTTGAATACGCAGTGTAGTGCTGTGGACTTCTTTCCTTAACCCCTTTATTCCATCCAACATACTATTCCGTCCATGTGACCCTGGACCTCATTCCCATGGACGGAAAAGTACGGAATAGTACGTCATGGGCAATCAGCTGCGCTCCCATGGGGAGCGCAGCTGATCGCGGCCGGGTGTCAGCTGTTTATCACAGCTGACAACCAGCACTATGTGTCAGGAGCGGTCACGGACCGCTCCTGGCACATTGACCCCTGGCACACCGCGATCAAACATGATCGCGGTGTACCGGGGGCACAGGGGAGGATCGCGCAGGGAGGGGGCTCCCTGCGCGCTCCCCTGAGACCCTCAGAGCAGCGCGATGTGTCGCGCTGTTCCGAGGGTCCGTCCTCCCTCCATGTCCCCGGATCCAAGATGGCGCCGGGGTTCTGCAGGGAGGCGGCTTCCTCAGTGCCTGCTGAGAGCAGGCGCTGAGGAAGCCTGCAGCGATGCCAGAGCGATCGCTGGTGTGACAGAGTGCTGTGCAACTTACAGGTGTAAGCAAGTGATAACTCTTTCAACCATTTTCTCAATTTTTTTTTACCTTGGATCACATCATACTTAATGGGGTTTTCCCACAAAGTACATTTTAATTAATGGAATAGAAAAAAGTTCCACAATTGGATATTATAGATGCACCTGTGCTATGTACTGTGTAATGACTATGCAGGAACATGATCTAAATGTACCACAGCTACTGGGCAGAGAAGGAAAAATAACAGTGTCTACAAAAAGGACAGCATGGGATCGCAGCTGATTCTTTCTGTGAGGTAAAACACGTGTAAATACAAGCAGAAAAAACTTTAACGGATAGAAATAATCAGCTATGATCCCACTCTGTAATATCTGTATGCTCTTATTTGCTTCCTCTCCTATCCAGGAGCTGTGGTATGATCAGATCATGTCCCTGTACAGTCAGACACAGCCATTACACAGTACTCAGCAGGGGCACATTTATAAGATTATCTCAGCACAGGAATATTTTTTTAACAAATCCAATTGAGGAACTTATTTTTATATAGCATAGCTGAAGAGAAAGTCCACATCTAAAAATCATACAATGATCGAGCTAATGCTACTGGGAAAAAAATTTAAAAAACTGAACATGAGCATGAACAAGGCGAATCTCTCAGTGGGTTTCTAACTTTTTTCTAGCCTTAAAGGTGCAATGCTGTGCGCCAACCACTAATACAGCAATAGTGCACCAGCGGGGGGGTCAACTTGGCGCTTTACAGCACCAATGCCGCAACACTGAGTCCCAATGACTCCATAGCACCCCAGAGACCCAGAAGCAAAGCAACAATGACCTTCCACATGTTCTGAGACTGTGAACTGAGAGCAAAAATAGGCAGAACCCCTCTTGCAGTCTCTTTAAGATTTAAAATTCCTGAGCCAAATGAGTGCTGGATGGTCCAAGTAAAGCAAAAAAAGAAAAAAACAGTCTGAGAACCAGTCTAAGGTGAGTTTTTCAGCTCCTTTCACTTGGTGTTGGTTCTGTATGGCAGCCATTGTTTATGCGGTGCTATGCCTGTGAAGTGGTGATGTCCTGGAGTCATTGGGACTCAGTTTTGCAGCATGGGTTTTGTGAGGCACCAAATTGCCTGTTCTGCTGGTACACTATTGCTGCAGTGTTGGTTGGTGCACTGCGGTGCACATTTAAGGCTAGGAAACAGTTAGGAACCCACTCTAGCGTTCCCAGTGACGTGGCAGTAGACTTCATAGATAGGGTTGAGCATTCCGATACTGCAAATATCGGGTATCGGCCGATATTGGCTGTATCGGAATTCCGATTCCGAGTTCCGATATTTTCGTCATATCGGATACCGGAATCGGGATTGTCACTGTCACTGTCAGTGTCCGTCGGTCGGGTCTGTCAGCAGTCAGCGGCACTTACCTGGCAGAAGATCTCCGGCGGTCACGTCCTGGACTGCTTGATGGCCGCAATCTTCTTTCCCCGGCGGTCACATGCAGTTTCTCGCGATAACTGCAGTGACTGCTGGGTAATCCCGGCCGTAAAGCAGTCAGTCCGATGACGTCACCGCCGGGGAAGCAGGTAATCAGCTGTGCTGCGTCGCGTGACAGGCTCGCCTGTCATTGCGATGTAGCAGAGTTGGATCGTCGTGGGACTGTCGTTATGGACTGCGTCGGACAGGTGGTATACTGTTGGTTTGTTTTTTTTTTCTTTTTTTACAGGAGATCGATGGCGTCGCAGGAATGAGAGTACAATAAAATTAATGAAAACTGTGTTGTCTCTTTTATTTCATTAAAAGACTTTTTTCTTGCTTTGTCTTTTTTTTAAACATTTAAAAACTTTGGGATTAATAATGGATCGGTGTCTTATTGACACCTCTCCATTATTAACCGGGCTTATTGTCACCGTGCAATCAACGGTGACATTAACCCTTATTACCCCGCTTGCCACCGCTACAGGGCAAGTGGGAAGAGCCGGGTAAAGTGCCACAATTGGCACATCTTTTGATGCGCCAAATGTGGGGCTGCTGTAGCCTGGTATTATCAGGCTGTTGAGGGCCAAAATCCATGGGCCTTGACAGTCTTTTAATACCAGGCCGCAGCAGTCTGCATTTTACTTGGCTGGTTAACAAAAATAGGGGGGATCCCCACGCCGTTTTTTTTTTCGAGGGGATCCCCTATTTTTGTTAACCAGCCAAGCTAAGCAGACTGCTGTGGCCTGGTATTATCAGGCTGGCAAGGTCCATGGATATTGGATCCTTACCAGCCTGAAAAACCAGGCCTCAGCGGTCTGCTTCATCTGGCTGGTTAACAAAAATAGGGGGGACCCCACGCCAATTTTTTTCGAGGGGATCCCCTATTTTTGTTAATCAGCCAAGATATGCAGACTGCTGTGGCCTGGTATTATCAGGCTGGCAAGGTCCATGGATCTTGGCACCTTAACAGCCTGAAAATCCAGGCCTCAGCGGTCTGCTTCATCTGGCTGGTTAACAAAAATAGGGGGGACCCCACGCCAATTTTTTTCGAGGGGATCCCCTATTTTTGTTAATCAGCCAAGATATGCAGACTGCTGTGGCCTGGTATTATCAGGCTGGCAAGGTCCATGGATCTTGGCACCTTAACAGCCTGAAAATCCAGGCCTCAGCGGTCTGCTTCATCTGGCTGGTTAACAAAAATAGGGGGGACCCCACGCCAATTTTTTTCGAGGGGATGCCCTATTTTTGTTAATCAGCCAAGATATGCAGACTGCTGTGGCCTGGTATTATCAGGCTGGCAAGGTCCATGGATCTTGGCACCTTAACAGCCTGAAAATCCAGGCCTCAGCGGTCTGCTTCATCTGGCTGGTTAACAAAAATAGGGGGGACCCCACGCCAATTTTTTTCGAGGGGATCCCCTATTTTTGTTAATCAGCCAAGATATGCAGACTGCTGTGGCCTGGTATTATCAGGCTGGCAAGGTCCATGGATCTTGGCTCCTTAACAGCCTGAAAATCCAGGCCTCAGCGGTCTGCTTCATCTGGCTGGTTAACAAAAATAGGGGGGACCCCACGCCAATTTTTTTCGAGGGGATCCCCTATTTTTGTTAATCAGCCAAGATATGCAGACTGCTGTGGCCTAGTATTATCAGGCTGGCAAGGTCCATGGATCTTGGCTCCTTAACAGCCTGAAAATCCAGGCCTCAGCGGTCTGCTTCATCTGGCTGGTTAACAAAAATAGGGGGACCCCACGCCATTTTTTTTTCGAAGGGAACCCCTATTTTTGTTAATCAGTTCCCTCTGACGTCACTGATTGTGTCCCTGGCTGACCTGAAGTGAAAGTGGAAAGCAATCAATTAAGCTTTCCACTTAAGGGCCCGTCTCACATAGCGATATCGCTACCGAGATCGCTGCTGAGTCACTAGTTTTGTGACGCAGCAGCGAGCTCACCAGCGATATCGCTGTGTGTGACATTCAGCGACGATCAGCCCCCCTGCCGGGTATCGCTGATCGTCGCTGAAATGTCAGGACCTTTTTTTGATCGCTGGTTTCCCGCTGACAGGCACACATCGCTGCGTGTGACAGGCGGGAGACCAGCGATCTGCTGGTAACCAAGGTACACAGCGGGTTTCCAGGCGCGGGGCTGTGCCTAGAAACCCGCTGTGTACCTTGGATACCAGCGCCCTGATGCAGGGAGCTGGTATCCAAGGTACACAGCGGGTTTCCAAGCGCTGCGCGGTGCCTGGAAACCCGCTGTGTACCTTGGTTACCAGCGGATCGCTGGTCTCCCGCCTGTCACACGCAGCGATGCGTGCCTGTCAGAGGGAAACCAGCGATCAAAAAAAGGTCCTGACATTTCTGCGACGATCAGCGATACCCGGCAGGGGGGCTGATCGTCGCTGAATGTCACACACAGCGATATCGCTGGTGAGCTCGCTGCTGCGTCACAAAACATGTGACTCAGCAGCGATCTCGGTAGCGATATCGCTATGTGAGACGGGCCCTTAAGCGATGTTACCCGCAGTGTCGCTGTCCCAGATCGCTGCCTGAGCTGCCTGTTTGGCAGCTCAGCAGCGATCATGTAGCGATACACCAGCGATCCTGACAAGTGCATATCGTTGTCGGGATCGCTGGTGTATCGTTATGTGACACCCAGCCTTTACTCTCCTGTCAGGCAGGAGAGGAACTCATTCATTTGGGGTTTACTGTGAGGCTGCAGCATTAGCTGCGGTCCCTGCAGTAAACATTAACCCTTTCTGAAGGATTACACCGTGGGACCTGACTGTGCATGGGATAGGTAAGAATAATTTTGCTTTTTTATTTTATTTTTATTACAGGAAATGGTTTTTGCAGTAAAATAAAAGATGGTCAAAAACATGTGTCTTTATTTCATTAAAATGATTTTTAATTAAAGTGTGTGTGTTTTATTTTTATTTCATGCAATAGGATTAATAATTGATAGTTGTCTAATTGACAGCTCTCAATTATTAACCTGGCTTAAGGTCACCTTTCAATAGCAAGGTGGCTTTAACCCCATATTAACCCATTCGCCACCGCTACAGGGCAATGGGAATAGACGGGCAAAGTGCCAGAAAGGGCGAATCTAATTATAGATTTGTCTTTCCTGGGGTGTCTGGGGGCAGATGTTAGTAGCCGGGGGGGCAAAAATAATGGTCCCTCTCTGGGCTATTATTATCTGCCCCCACTCACTGGCTTTGTCTGTCTGGTTGCGAAAATAGGGCGGGAGCCCACGCATTTTTTTTCAGCAATTTTACACCTCATATATATATATACATGTCATTGAATTTGTGACACATATATATATATATTTATATTTGTAGTTCATACACTTCTACATAGTATAATAGCCGCTAATTCAATTGCCGGCTTTTGTGAAAATGCAGAACCCGACATGAAATGACACTTGGTGTACATAGGGTTAACCATGTCTTTTCATGTCCTTTGCTATCTAATTTGCACAAACAATTAAATCAGTCTATGTGTGCAAAATTTCACACCTGTAGGGGTTAATTAAAGGTGTAAATTCGTAGCAAAAAAGTCCGTTTTTTTTACAACGAATTTACACCTTTAATTAACCCCTACAGGTGTGAAATTTTGCACACATAGACTGATTTAATTGTTTGTGCAAATCAGATAGCAAACGACATGAAAAGACATGGTTAACCCTATGTATACCAAGTGTCATTTCATGTCGGGTGCTTCTGTCTTTTCACTGAAGCCGGCTTTACCCGGCAATTGAATCAGAGGATATTTTACTATGTAGAAGTGTATAAACTATACATATATGTATATATATATGTCACAATGACATGTATATATATATATGTATTCTATGTGTGTATATTTAGTGTTTACAAGGAAAGAATGGGGTTTTTTTAGTTGCGATATTTTGTTCCCATAGACTTACATGGGACTTCCGGTATCGGTATCGGGTATCGCCGATATTTTAGTGATATCGGCGATACCATTCCGATTCCGATACTTTAGGATATCGGAAAGTATCGCTCAACTCTATTCATAGAGTCTGATCAGAATGTTAAACTAACAATGTCATGTTTAGTTTTGTAAAATATTGCATAGCAGCATTAGCCCAATGTATGATTTTTGTATGTGCAGTCCATGTCTTTTTCTATAGCTGTGGAACTTATTTTTTTTCCAAAATTTGTTGTTTACACTGTTCTTCATTCATGGGACAACCAATTAAAGTATCCTTTTTCTACCACACAGTTGTAGCAGTTACAAATATTCATCAATGTATAAGTAGTATACTATAGCAAAAGACAAGTTCTGTTTCACAGTTTCTCGCACCTTACTGGCTACACAACCAGCTTGGTAGCTGAATACAGCAATCTTTAGTTCAGCCACATACTTTGACCTAGGATGTCCACCTCAATTCTCTACATCTCTGGCGGTTAAGCTTTTTTAGTCCTTTACAGTGTGGGTTTAAACAGTACTCCTCTCTCTACTCCCTCTATACATCTTCTCTTCCCTAGGTGCTCCATTAATTGCTGTAAACAATAAAGACACCTGAGTAAGACTTCAGGAATCAGATTAATGTGAGTATACACAGCTCTTGCCTTCTCCTAACCCATTGCATGGGACAAGTTTACAGTATATGATAGTACTCACCTTAGCAAACTTCTTTTGCTGCATATTCAAATGATCAGACTAGTCCTAAAGAAGTGCACTACATGCTTGTCAGTCTTGCCCCATCTGCAGATAGTGCGCCACCTGAGACATGACTGAGATCTGTGACCCATTGTTAGATTTTCATCCTGGAACTTTAAAACCATTGTCTACCTCAACCTTGGGCATGCCCGAAGTCAGAGAATTGACAAGTAGTCATCAGTTTCAAAGTTCATAGAGAGAAATATAAGAATGTCTCAGGGATCTCATTCATGCCACAGTGGGCATGCTAGCGACAGACAGGTTAAAGACTGGTGTGAGGGATTCCACCGCTGCCACTAATCTGTGAGTGATCTCACAGGAGAAGGGGGGGTCGACTTTGCTCACCTCGGGGAGAGGGGAGAGAAGGACCTAGTAGGGGTCGGCTCTCTGGTGCCACCACTTGCCTCAGGTCAATCAGGGAACTGCACCGAGGGCAAATAGTCGCCGGAAAGGCTTCCCTTATAGGTATGAGTTAGTGAGGCGCTCCCAGTGAGGGGGGATATATATCATCAGTCCAGGCTGGGGATATATATATATATAACCTCCCAGCCATCACTGCCAGAGTTCCTCTTTAAAACAATATGGTATACTGCCACCAGTTCCTCATTTGAAATAAGCCTCATCTGACAACAGGCTTATATCGAGTCAGTAACCATCCCTGTAGCGTATCATATTACCAAGCGAGCGTGCGAACGTGGGGTTTCGTGGATCGAGATAAAAGAGCAGCCCAAGATTAATTTTATATTTAATCGCCTAAAAGGCGCACTAGAAATATACAACTATATATTTACAGAACAATATACAGGTATGCAGTCAGGAGTGTAGTACAAAGGATAGGGTATAGATAGGTTGCAATTACTGTGTTATATCGCATGTGACCACAGGGAGGTGCTGATGGATCACAGGTCTAAATCTTAGTTACAGGCTTTCCTGGCTCTGTCTGATAACGGGTCCTCTGTCCAGAAGAAAACTGAGCTCCAAATGAAGAGCTGACACTTATCTCCTTGGCTGCTCCTCCCACACTCTGCGTCCTCCCCTGGGCTTGTACAGCCTCTCTCCTCCCATTTCTGAGAGTATGATTTCCAGTCCAGAACCGTGAATGGCTCAAAACTTTCCGCCCGAAGCTCTGAATGGAAAGGCAGCAGTGCACTGGATTTGGCTGGATTTTATCTGTGCATAAAGTCTAAATTTGCCTATTGTATGTAATTCCTGGTGGCTAAGCTTTATAACTCCATAGAGTGCTACAATTGGCTGTTGGGCATGGGCGTATGGGGGAAGGAACGCTGATTCGGATGATGTGCTTGGCTAGGCTCAGAGAAATTGCATTATGTTATTTTAGGTCATTTTCCAGATCCAATACCTCATAGCGTTGCTGTGCCTTGTAGTACGATGAGGTATATCCATGTGTTTCAAGTCACATAAAAGGGCCAGCTGGCTTGCAGCTGTAGAAATTTCAGAACTTGGTGATATGAGCTTTAACCCCTTGATCCCATTGGATGTACTATTCCGTCCATGTGACCTGGTACTTAATTCCCTTGGACGGATAGTACATCCAGGGCGATCAGCTGCGCTCCCGGGGGTGAGCGTAGCTGATCGCCGCCGGGTGTCAGCTGATTATCACAGCTGACACTCGACCGTATGTGCCAGGAGCGTCACGGACTACTCCCGGCACATTAACCCCTGGCACACCGCGATCAAACATGATCGTGGTGTACCGGGGCACAGGGGAGCATCGCGCAGGGAGGGGGCTCCCTGCGTGCTCCCTGAGACCCTCAGAACAGCGCGATGTGTCGCGCTGTTCCGAGGGACTCTCCTCACTGCAGGACTCCGGATCCAAGATGGCCGCCGGGTCCTGCAGGGAGGCGGCTTTCTCAGTGCCTGCTGAGAGCAGGCACTGAGAAGCCTGCAGCAGTGCCAGAGCGATCGCTGGTGTGACAGAGTGCTGTGCACCCTGTCACGCCAGTGATCTGACCCTACACAGTGATGTCCCACCCTGGGACAAAGTAAAAATGTTAAAAAAATAAAAATAAACATATGTGTGAGGAACTAAGCCGACCGCCACATGGTAGCCTGGGTATCACAGCTTCTGATCCCACCGCCGCTACCAAATGTGAAGGACGATCCCCTTTCCTCCCACGTCACCAATGGGACGTAACTCCACAGGTACAGCTCTCCGGCGCCCCCTTTGTCTCTCAGGTCAGTAAGGGAACTGCACCTAGAGCAAATGGCCGCCGGGGGGGTGTCCTGTTACCCACTGGGTATTCTAAGATTCGTAATCAGAGTAAAAGCATCAGCCCAAGATTAATTTTATGGTTTAATTGCCTTAAGGGCGCACTAGATAATTACAGAAATATACAGTAAAGCTATACAACGTAAATACAATGGATTTGCAGTCAGAGAAAAAAATACAACGATAATGTACAAGGCTTAAAGGTATAAGCTATAGATCAATATTACCGGGTAGTATGGTCATGGGAAGGCAGGGGGCTCTGCCGTCCCCAGATAACAGTCTTCAGTTGCTGGATAGTCCCCAAAGCATGTGTTGCTGCACCCTTGGCAAGGCAAATTAAATCTGTCCCTTGTGCTTATTGCTGCTGTGAGAAAATGGATTGCAAGCAGGCTGTTCATGGCTACAGTTCTTAAACCTGCTAGGCCCTTCCCCTTTGCTTTGAAGCATGCATATTAACTGGCCTGCAATTCATATGGAGCAGGAAATACTGGCTTGAGTTTGAGCTATTTAGCATATGACTGACCATCTTATTTAGACACTGGCCTAAACTAATTAGCATGTTAAAGCCCGTTTGATTCATAGTGGACATCAAAACCGGTCGTACTGGATATGCTAACAGGCCCTGTGTAGTTAGCAGTCTGTGGCTCTGTGAACCGACAAAATGGAGGCTGGTATAGGCCCTATACAAAATGGCGGCGTCCCTTTCCTTACACCTCCCTGCTTTTGAGGGCGCTAGGGGGTATCACATTCCTGTGTTCCCCGTGCGCCCTACCGCACCCTCTCCTTGGCTAGGGTGGCAGATCCAGGAGGATTTCTGACTCTGTCCTCTGAAAGGTTGCACACTGGATGGGCATAAGCCTCCCGCTCATGGTGGGCCTTTAAGGTGAGTTTCCACGGTCAGGAAACGCTGCGTGTTTGGCGCTGTGCGCTGGCGCAGCGCCAAACACGCAGCGTCCAGATGTTACAGCATAGTGGAGGGGATTTCAAGAAATCCCGTCTCCACTATGCGTAACAATACGCAGGTGGCAAACCTGCGTAAACGGACATGCGGCGCGTCTTTTCAGACCGCAGCATGTCCTCGCGTATTGCGGCGACGGTGCGTCGCCGCAACATAATTAACACAGGGCTATGTAGCCCTGCGCTCTTTCCGGAGGTGTTCCGGAGGTGTCCTGAACACCTCCGGAAAGATCGCGCGTCAGAAAGGGGGCGGGGCTTAGACGGAGCGGAATTTCCGCTCCGTCAAAAGCGCTATGGTTCCGGACGTGGAACCATAGCCTAACATGTTCACATGGAAGGCCTTCCTCCTTCCACGGGCGTGGTTCAGGGTGACCTGGTAGGTGACGGCGTTGAGCTGCTCGTGCACGAGGTATGGACCCTCCTAGGCCTCCTGAAGCTTGTTTTGGGGTACGGGACCAGTACCCACACCTCTTGACCCACCTGGTAGGTCCGCTCACAAGCATTCTGGTCGTACCATCGCTTCTGGTCAGCCTGAGCTTGGGCCATATTGTCATGCACCAGCCGCGTCAAGGCCATCATTCGGTCCCGGAAGCGCACGACATACTCAATGACCGACACTCCAGGGGTGGCTAAATCCCCTTCCCATGCTTCCTTCACCAGAGCAAGGGGCCCCCGTACACGTCGCCCGTACAGGAGCTCAAAGGGGGAGAACCCTGTTGAGGCCTGTGGGACCTCCCGGTAGGCAAACAGCAGGTGTGGGAGATACCGCTCCCAGTCTCTCCCGTGGGAGTCGACCAACATCTTCAGCATCTGCTTTAAGGTGCCATTGAACCGCTCACACAAGCCATTGGTCTGTGGGTGATACGGGCTGGCCACCAGATGTTGCACCTGTACCTGCTTACAGAGAGACTCCATCAGCTGCGACATGAACTGGGTCCCTCGGTCGGTGAGCATTTCCTTGGGAAACCCCACTCTGGAGAAAATCTCCAGTAAGGCAATGGCCACTTTGTCGGCCCGAATGGACGACAAAGCTACTGCCTCCGGGTACCGGGTGGCATAGTCCACTACCGTTAGTATGAAGCATTTCCCGGAGCGGCTGGGAGTGGACAGAGGTCCAATGAGATCCACAGCCACCCTCGAGAAAGGCTCTTCGATGATGGGCAGAGTTACCAGTGGGGCTTTGGGGCGCGGCCCCGCCTTCCCCACCCTCTGACAGGTGTCACACGAACGGCAGTAGGCTATCACCTCGGTCCTCATTCCAGGCCAGTAGAAATGCTGAGCTAGCCTGGCCCTGGTTTTAGTGATCCCTAGGTGTCCGGCCATTGGAATCTCATGTGCGATCCGCAACAATTCCACCCTGAACGGATGGGGTACCACTAACTGTCGGTCCCTGGGCCACGCCTCCGGTGAACCCTGCTGGACCGTTACCCGGTACAGCCGTCCCTGGTCCCAGACCACTCGCTCGCGGTCGGACTCCAGGGGAGGCTGTGCCGCCTGTTCCTTGAGAGTCTTCAGGCTAGGGTCAGCTTCCAACGCTGCCTGAAATCCCTGACTTGATGTGGCAAGAATTGATGAAACTGCCATGTCCTCTGTCAGTTCACCGGGATCTGTCTCCTGGCTACTGTCTGACTCGGCAGCCACTTGGTCGGAGAGGGGGAAACCGTCGGACCTCCGCGAGGCTCCTTGGGCTTCAGCGCTCCCACTCCTGGTAACAGCGGCCACGACCGCTGAGACCACGGGTAGCGCCTGCTTTCCCTCGTCCCCTGACCAAGTAGCCGGGTCAGGCAGACTTCCCTGACTTCCTGACATCCCGGATGTGGGGAACTCCTGCCCTAGGGTCTTACCTGGTGGCTCCTCTCCCGGGACGCCCCCTCCCCCATGGCCTGTTCCTCTTCCTGCAGGGGCCCTAGACTCAGCAGGCTGGATTCACTTAGGGGCCCTACACTGCCCATAGCAGCCCCTCCCCCACCTCTGAGCTCTCCCGTGCAGCCTCCTCACCTGTCCTCACTGTGAGCCCTGTGTGTGTAGTGTCAGTGCATGGCTTACCATCAGGTTTCACTCCCTCCTCCACTGTTGGAGGCACATTCCATACATTAACATTAGCATTCACAGTAGAGTCATGACATTCTTGGGGAGCCGAACTTGGGGGTTCAGTGGCCACATACTGGGACACTAGCCGCCCCAAATCAGTCCCAAGCAACACATTTGCAGGAATATTTGGCGTTACTTCCACCTCCCGCATCCCCCTCCCGGCGCCCCAGTCCAAATACACCTTGGCAATGGGCAGCGCCGGTTCAACGCCTCCAATTCCGGAGACGGAAAGGGTTTTCCCAGGTACCAAGTCTTGAGGGGATACCACCTCAGGACGTACCAGGGTTTGTTCAGCGCCTGTGTCCCGCAGTCCCATGACCACTGAGTGGCCGATGGTGACGGGTTGGTAATTGTCTAGGGACCTCCCACCACCCCCTCCCACACACAAAACAGTGGTCGGTTTCTGGGACAGGGATGGGGCCTTCTGGCGCTGGGGACACGCAGCCTTAAAGTGTCCTGGCTGATTGCAATTATGACAACGTCTGGGTTCTGTTCCTGGCCTGGAGAGGGCAGCCGGGGGTACACCCCTTGCACTCTGGGGGCTGGATATGGGGCTGGGGCAGGATTGGGCTTACCCCCTCTCCAGGTGCTGCTGGCAGGCTTCTTTGGCTCCGGCGCCCTGTTGTTGGCATACTCGTCTGCCAGGGCGGCTGTAGCAGAAGCCCCCTTTGGTTTCCGGTCACGGAGGAACTGCTGGAGGTCCTCTGGGCAGTTCCACAAGAATTGCTCCACGACAAACAGTTCCTGGACCTCCTGGCGGGTAGTGAGCTCTAGACCCGAGGTCCAGTGCTCCGCAGCTCTCAGCAGGGCCCGCATGTGGTCGGTCCAGGTGTCCTTTGAACCCCGCTGCAGGCTC
Organism: Oophaga sylvatica; assembly: GCA_033576555.1. Taxonomy (NCBI): domain Eukaryota; kingdom Metazoa; phylum Chordata; class Amphibia; order Anura; family Dendrobatidae; genus Oophaga; species Oophaga sylvatica. The sequence continues at coordinate 335,233,983 of JARQOD010000004.1, read as the reverse complement.
CTGAACTTCCTGCGGTACGACTCCGGGGTGAGGTTGTAGTGCTGGATCAGGGCCCGCTTGATGCTGTTGTAGTCCTGCTCCTCCCCGGCAGGTAAGTCCCCCAAAACTTCCAGGGACTTACCCCTCAAACGGGGGGTCAGGTACCTTGCCCACTGATCCGGGGCCAGATGATGTTGGAGGCATGTCCTCTCAAAAGCAAGCAGAAAGGAATCCAGGTCTCCATCCTTTTCAAGTAAGGGAAAGTCCTCCGCCCGGACCTTGGAAGCCCTTGTCTCTGGTGGGCCTGGTGCGTCCAGCGGGGGCCCGTGCTGAGCCATCTCCAGTTGGTGCCGGCGCTCCGCAGCTTCACGGCGTTCTGTAGCCTGCAACACACGTTCTGCATGCTCCCGCTCCGCTGCTCTCTCTGCCGCCGCTTGCTCACGCTCTGCTGCTTTCTCTGCCGCCACCAGGAGTCTGTCATAGGCGGCGTCATTACCAGCCTTGAGCTGTGCCATAGCCGCTTGGAAAAGGGCCTCCGATCTGGACAGGCTGGGACGGGCAGGGGGTGGACAGTCCACTGTGAGACTGAGCACGGGGGTCGGGCTCCTTGGGGAGCCCTGGCTGAGCTTCCCCTCATCGGTATCGAACCCCTCATAGACCACAGCATTGGCCTCCCCCTTTGCCCTACTCCTGGTGCCTTCTGCCATCTTGGGAACCTTTGGTTACTGAAACAGCTGCAACCCCGACCTTGCACACAACTTATTATATTTCCACTCTGACCGTCTAGTGCTGGGCTGACCTTAAGACCCCAGCAGTGAAAGTACCGCTGGTAGTCTCTAGTGTCTGGGAGTAGGGGTCCCACGCACACTATTACTCTGATCCCACCGCTGCCACCAATTGTGAGGAACTAAGCCAACCGCCACATGGTAGCCTGGGTATCACAGCTTCTGATCCCACCGCCGCTACCAAATGTGAAGGACGATCCCCTTTCCTCCCACGTCACCAATGGGACGTAACTCCACAGGTACAGCTCTCCGGCGCCCCCTTTGTCTCTCAGGTCAGTAAGGGAACTGCACCTAGAGCAAATGGCCGCCGGGGAGGGTGTCCTGTTACCCACTGGGTATTCTAAGATTCGTAATCAGAGTAAAAGCATCAGCCCAAGATTAATTTTATGGTTTAATTGCCTTAAGGGCGCACTAGATAATTACAGAAATATACAGTAAAGCTATACAACGTAAATACAATGGATTTGCAGTCAGAGAAAAAAATACAACGATAATGTACAAGGCTTAAAGGTATAAGCTATAGATCAATATTACCGGGTAGTATGGTCATGGGAAGGCAGGGGCTCTGCCGTCCCCAGGTAACAGTCTTCAGTTGCTGGATAGTCCCCAAAGCATGTGTTGCTGCACCCTTGGCAAGGCAAATTAAATCTGTCCCTTGTGCTTATTGCTGCTGTGAGAAAATGGATTGCAAGCAGCCTGTTCATGGCTACAGTTCTTAAACCTGCTAGTGTCACGGGTGTGTCGCTGCGAAGATCGTCGCGATTGCACACCCTGACTTCTCACAGCTGAGTTTCTGCTGCTGGGTGTTTTTCGGCAGTGAGAGAGTTAATTCTCCGTCTCTCTGTGCTGGACAAGACCAGCCTCGCTCAGCTGCAATTAATGTTGCGATAATTGGATTTCTTCATATACCTGCCTGTCTGCTAGGGAAGTGTCGGTGATAGCATTCATGCAGACCAGCAGAGCGGATCATATTGAGAAGTCTAAAGCTAAGAGTACCTGTTGTGGTTTTCTCCTCTCCTCGCTTTATTATTTATCTCCTTACCATTTGGTGTTCCCTCTGTAGTTGTTGTTTTGTATGCAAGGTGTCTTTTGTTTTACCCCTTGTACTGTCTCGTTCGTCTTATACTGTGTGTAGGCAGTTACCTTCCCGTTCCCTGTGGTGGTAATCAGGGTCCTTCTCAGGACTAGATTACAGTTGTCAGGGATTCACAGGAGATAGGGTTACGCTGGCGGCCTGGACCTCTGTACCATCAACAGTACCTCCATTTAGAGGGATTAGTCAGGACCCCAGCTTAGGGTCAGCATAGACCCCGGTCCTCCTTATGCAGAGACAGCGTGACATTTTACTGTCACGGGTGTGTCGCTGCGAAGATCGTCGCGATTGCACACCCTGACTTCTCACAGCTGAGTTTCTGCTGCTGGGTGTTTTTTGGCAGTGAGAGAGTTAATTCTCCCTCTCTCTATGCTGACCCTAAGCTGGGGTCCTGACTAATCCCTCTACCTGGAGGTACTGTTGATGGTACAGAGGTCCAGGCCGACAGCGTAACCCTATCTCCTGTGAATCCCTGACAACTGTAATCTAGTCCTGAGAAGGACCCTGATTACCACCACAGGGAACGGGAAGGTAACTGCCTACACACAGTATAAGACGAACGAGACAGTACAAGGGGTAAAACAAAAGACACCTTGCATACAAAACAACAACTACAGAGGGAACACCAAATGGTAAGGAGATAAATAATAAAGCGAGGAGAGGAGAAAACCACAACAGGTACTCTTAGCTTTAGACTTCTCAATATGATCCGCTCTGCTGGTCTGCATGAATGCTATCACCGACACTTCCCTAGCAGACAGGCAGGTATATGAAGAAATCCAATTATCGCAACATTAATTGCAGCTGAGCGAGGCTGGTCTTGTCCAGCACAGAGAGAGGGAGAATTAACTCTCTCACTGCCGAAAAACACCCAGCAGCAGAAACTCAGCTGTGAGAAGTCAGGGTGTGCAATCGCGACGATCTTCGCAGCGACACACCCGTGACAGCTAGGCCCTTCCCCTTTGCTTTGAAGCACGCATATTAACTGGCCTGCAATTCATATGGAGCAGGAAATACTGGCTTGAGTTTGAGCTATTTAGCATATGACTGACCATCTTATTCAGACACTGGCCTAAACTAATTAGCATGTTAAAGCCCATTTGATTCATAGTGGACATCAAAACCGGTCGTACTGGATATGCTAACAGGCCCTGGTCGACAAAATGGAGGCTGGTATAGGCCCTATACAAAATGGCGGCGTCCTTTTCCTTACAATATGTAAAAAAAAATCCTAAATAATGAAAAAAAATATATATTCTCCAATAAATTCACTTCTTTAATGTAAAAAACAAAAATTAACAATAAAAGTACACATATTTAGTATCGCCGCATCCGTAACGACCCTTACTATAAAACTGTCCCATTAGTTAACCCCTTTAGTGAACCCGTTAAAAACAAAAAACAAAAAACAAGTCTAAAAAACATTGATTTATCATCATACCGCTGAACAAAAAGTGGAATAACACGCGATCAAAAAGATGGATACAAGCAAAGATGGTACCACTGAAAACGTCATCTTGTTCCGCAAAAAACGAGCCACCATACAGCATCATCAGCGAAACAATAAAAAAGTTATAGCTCGCAGAATAAAGCAATGCAAAAATAATTATTTTTTATATATAATCGTTTTAATTGTATAAAAGCGCCAAAACATAAAAAAATTATATAAATGAGGTATCGCCGTAATCGTACTGACCCGAAGAATAAAACTGCATTATCAATTTTACCACACGCGGAACGCTATAAACGCCCCTCTCCCAAAAGAAACTCATGAATTGCTGGTTTTTGTTCATTCTGCCTCCAAAAAATCATAATAAAAAGCGATCAAAAAATGTCATGTGCCCAAAAATGGTACAAATAAAAACGTCACCTCGTCCCGCAAAAAATAAGACCTCACATGACTCAAATTTGACATGGGCCAAAATATAGAAAAATTATAGCTCCTAAAATGTGATGATGCAAAAACTACTTTTTGCAATAAAAAGCGTATTTTAGCGTGACAGCTGCCAATCATAAAAACCCGATATAAATAGTAAATCAAACCCCCCTTTATCACCCCCTTAGGTAGGGAAAAATAATAAAATTAAAAAAATGTATTTATTTCCATTTTCCCATTAGGGTTAGGGTTGGGGCTAAAGTTATGGTTAGGGTTGGGGCTAAAGTTAGGGTTAGGGTTGGGAGTAGGGTTACTGGTGTGTTAGGGTTAGGCTTGTGGTTAGGGTTATGATTAGGGTTGGGATTAGTGTTAGTGGTGTGTTGGGGTTAGGGTTGGATTTAGAATTGGGGGGTTTCCACTGTTTAGGCACAACAGGGGCTCTCCAAATATGACATGGCGTCTGATCTCAATTCCAGCCAATTCGGTGTTGAAAAAGTCAAACGGTGCTCCTTCCCTTCTGAGCTCTGCCATGCGACAAAACAGTAGTTTACCCCCACATATGGGGTATCAGCATACTCAGGACAAATTGCACAATAACTCTTAGGGTCCAATTTCTTCTGTTACCCTTGGGAAAATAAAAAAATTGGGGGCGAAAATATCGTTTTTGTAGAAAAAAATATGATTTATTATTTTTATGGCTCTACGATATAAACTTCTGTGAAACACTTGGGGGTTAAAAGTTCTCACCACACATCTAAATAAGTTCCTTTGGGGGTCTAGTTTCCAAAATGGGGTCACTTGTGGGGGCTTACATTGTTTAGGCACATCAGGGGCTCTCCAAACGCGACATGACACCCGCAGACCATTCCATCAAAGTCTGCAATGCAAAACATCACTACTTCACTTCCGAGCCCCGACGTGTGCCCATACAGTAGTTTTCTCCCACATATAGGGTATCAGCCTACTCAGGACAAAATGGAAAACAACTTTTTGGGTCCAATTTCTCCTGTTACCCTTGGGAACATAAAAAAATGGGGACTAAAATATCATGTTTGTGGAAAAAATATGATTTTTTAATTTTCATGTCTGGGCGTTATAAACTTCTGTGAAGCACTTGGGGATTCATAGCGCTCACCACACATCTAGATAAGTTCCTTTGGTGGTCTAGTTTACAAAATGGGGTCACTTGTGGGCAGTTTCCACTGTTTAAGCACATCAGGGGCTCTCCAAACGCGACATGACACCCGCAGACCATGCCATCAAAGTCTGCATTACAAAACGTCACTACTTCTATTCCGAGCCCCAACGTGCCCCCACACAGTAGTTTTCTCCCACATATAGGGTATCAGCGTACTCGGTACAAATTGGACAACTTTTAGGGTCCAATTTATCCCCTTACCCTTGGGAAAATAAAAAATTGGTGACTAAAAGATCATTTTTGTGGAAAAAAATAGGATTTTTTATTTTCATGCCTGGGCATTATAAACTTGTGTGAAGCACTTGGGGGTTCAAAGTGCTCACCACAGATCTAGATAAGTTCCTTAGGGGTCTAGTTTCCAAAATGGGGTCACTTGTGGGGGTTTCCACTGTTTAGGCACATTAGGGACTCTGCAAACTGAACATGACACCCATCAAAGTCTGCATTCCAAAATGTCATTACTTCCTTTCCGAGCCCTGCCGTGTGTGCAAACAGTATTTCCCCCCACATATGGGGTATCAGCGTACTCAGGACAAATTGGACAACAACTTTTGGGGTCCAATTTCCTTGTGAAAAATCAAAAATTGGAAAATTGGGGACTAAAAAATCATTTTTGGCGGAATTTTTTTTTTTTTCACACCCAGGCATTATAAACTTTAGTGAAACATTTGGGGGTTGAATGTGCTCCCAACAGATCTAGATAAGTTTTTTAAGGGGTCTAGTTTCCAAAATGGTGTCACTTGTGGGGGGTTTCCACTGTTTAGGCACATCAGGGGCTCTCCAAACACAACATGGCATACAGCCAATTCTGCGTTGAAAAAGTCAAACTGCGCTCCTTCCCTTCCGAGCTCTGCCATGCACCCAAACAGTGGTTTACCCCCACATATTGGGTATCAGCGTGCTCAGGATAAATTGCACAATAATCTTTGAGGTCTTTTTACCCTTGTGAAATAGAAATTGGAGTGAAAAGATCATTTTTGTGGAAAAAATATGATTTTTTAATTTTACGGCTCAACGTTATAAACTTGTGTGAAGCACTTGGGGGTTCAAAGTGCTCATCACAGATCTAGATAAGTTCCTTAGGGGGTCTAGTTTCCAAAATGGGGTCACTTGTGGGGGGTTTCCACTGTTTAGGCACATCAGGGACTCTGCAAACTGAACATGACAACCATCAAAGTCTGCATTCCAAAACGTCATTACTTCCTTTCCGAGCCCTGCGGTGCAACCAAACAGTATTTCACCCCCACATATGGGGTATCAGCGAACTCAGGACAAATTGGACAACAACTTTCGGGGTCCAATTTCCTTGGGAAAAATCAAAAATTGGGGACTAAAATATCATTTTTGTGAATTTTTTTTTTTTCACACCCAGGCATTATAAACTTTAGTGAAACACTTGGGGGTTCAAAGGGCTCCCAACAGATCTAGATAAGTTCCTTAAGAGGTCTAGTTTCCAAAATGTTGTCACATGTGGGGGGTTTCCACTGTTTAGGCACATTAGGGGCTCTCGAAACGCGACATGTCGTCCAATCTCAATTCCCGCCAATTTTGGTTTGAAAAAGTCAAACGGCGCTCCTTCCCTTTCAAGCCCTGCCGTGCGCCCAGACAGTGGTTTTCCCCCACATATGGGGTATCGGCATACTCTGGAGAAATTGCACAACAACTTTTTCTGTCCATTTTCTCCTTTTACCCTTGTTAAAATAAAAAATTGTTTGTAAAAGATCATTTTTGTGACTAAAAAGTTAAATGTTCATTTTTTCCTTCCAAGTTGCTTCAGCTCCTGTGAAGCACCTGAAGGGTTAATAAACTTCTTGAATGTGGCTTTGAGTACCTTGAGGGGTGCAGTTTTTAGAATGGTGTCACTTTTGGGTATTTTCTGCCATATAGACCCCTCAAAGTGACTTCAAATGTGAGGTGGTCCCTAAAAAAATGGTTTGTACAATTTGTTGTAAAAATGAGAAATCGCTGGTCAACTTTTAACCCTTATAACTTCGTAGCAAAAAAAAAATTTGGTTTTAAAATTGTGCTGATGTAAAGTAGACATGTGGGAATTGTTATTTAATAACTATTTTGTGTGACATATTTCTCTGTTTTATGGGAATAAAAATTAAAAGTTTGAAAATTGCAAAATTTTCAAAATTTTCGCCATATTTCCATTTTTTTCATAAATAACCGCAAATTATATCGAAAAAATTTTACCACTATCAGGAAGTACAATATGTCACGAGAAAACATTCTCCTAATCATGAAGATCCGTTGAAGCGTTCCAGAGTTATAGTCTCATAAAGAGACAGCGGTCAGAATTGTAAAAATTGGCGCTGTCATTAACGTGCAAACCACCCTTGGGGTTAAGGGGTTAAAGGCTTGTTCTTGGTTTTTAATTAAAGATAAACACTGCATGGCTTTTATGGCCATGGGGAAGGCAAGGGTGGGGACACATTTCAGGAAGAGAGAGATCTGCACTTAGTCCCTTAGAACTGGTCAGCATGAATGCTTGCCTTTTTTGACTAATTTGTACAGTTGAATATGTTGCAAAAGGATTTTTATAAAGTGAGTATCATTATACACTCTAAACTTGACCGATTCTATGGGATTGTCTGTAATCAACATTAACAAAACAAAAGCAGCCATGTACAGTAATTAGATTTTAGGTGTCCATGCTGATGTCAGGTGCACTTTCAGGGAAAAGTCATTTAGTTCATGCTGGTGGGAGACAGTAGCCAAGATTGGACTGTCCTGAAACCGAGTGAGGTGTGTGAGCACCTGGCTAGGCTGCTTTGGAGAACCAGAGATGTGGTGGGCATCTGTGATGTAGAGTATGGTGACCACTGAAGATGCTGTGTGTTAGACATTTAGGCCTCAACAAGACCAGAGTGAAAGCCGAGACAATCAATGGTAGCCACGGGGTAGGCCGTGCTGCATACCTAGGCTCAACTCATCCTATTACTGTGTGAAGGAACTTGTGTCAGATGTATTTATTGTTTTCTGTTAAAGTTTTGCAATGTTCCAAGTTTTATTACCTCCATATTGGAAGACCTGAAAATAAAATTTCAACTGTTCTTAACAGCCAGTGTCTGTGTCTTGTTGGGAAGCCTGTTTGCTCTGCGGTTACCATAGGGTGATTGGCAAAGAGCCTAGACCTACTGGATATCCTTAAAAACTAAACTCTTTTTTAAATACTGGTTCTTAAAACTGTACCATACCTACTGTACACAAAAGTGAATGACTTTCAACAACATTTCTTTTACCGTTTGAACATTAGTAAACAAAAATATAATATTGTCTAACTATTGTATGACTGTCCAACATGTTTCTATAGTTGTTATAGGGTTATGCTCAATGCAGTTTTGAAATTATTTTCTATTTTTAGTTTTATTGTATGGTACATACATATCTATTCAGATATCATCCTAAATCAACTACATATTTTAAGATATGACACTATTAGCAGAAATGTGAAGAAAATACAAATTGGATTCTCTGGATTGTACATTAGTTTCTAGAGGCAATGTCATCATTGTCATAGGGTTCCCCTATGGATTTTATTTGGTGCAGTGTCTAAAAATGCTGTAAACTTTCATTTCTTTTTATTCCTCACTGCAAATGATTTCATAGCATTCAGTATGTACAGCACAAAAAAAAATTGTGCCTTGCAGAATAAACTACTTCCATCTCTGCTGTGAACTCTAGAAATAGATTTACTGGAGTTTAGGTTTCTCTAAGTTGATTTTCGGTGCTTTTATCTGTCGACATATTTGATTCTTTATAAGAAAAATAAACTGATTGCCTAGTGATGTAATAAGAAAAGATATTCTTCCATTTCGCTTCAATTCATCCATTTGTTATTCATCGTAGGATTCTTCTGCACTGTATATTCTGAGTGACACATTGCTTCTACCCAGGAATTTACACTGAATGTTTTATCTTATGGTAGAATGTTTCAGTATGAAATGGAAAAAAGGAAAAATTTCCAAAAAGAAGAAGAAAAAGTTATATATTTAGAATAAAGGCATTTTTCCTCTACCTTCACGAAAGAAAAAATATCAGTAACATAAAGACTTTTCCTTCAAAGATTTCAAGAATATTTGCGAATGTAGGTTTGAAAAACTCAGAATATAAATGAATCTGAAGGTTTTCAACTATGATATTCTTTTTTCCTTTAATGCAGACACCTAGGGACTCTCACCACAGCATCTATCCCATCACAACCTTATTTTTTCTGCATCTTTATTATTTTTTAAACAAAGCAAAGAATGAGTTCGTCAAAAACAACATATGTGTGTTGGAGAATTGTGCTACCTGCTGCCTCACATATAACTGCTTCCCGACTGCTATGAGCGGGAGCAGCTATTCTGCCCCCTGCTATTCTGCAGACTCCTTTTATTACTTCTTAAAAGAGGCTTATCATGTTGTGCGGCTGCATCATTTTGTGCAGTTGGGCAATTTACAGTTTACAATTTCAAGTCACGTTCATCAAGTAAGCCAAAGCTGTTTTCTTTTCCTGACTCTACCATCTAATTAGACTTCATTAAGGGAAAACCAGTATGGACCCTTTCCAGTACACCTTGTATGACTCCTAAAGCAGCCCCAGAGGAACCTGAGGAATAAGGATGTTCTGCTGTGCGCAGACTTATTGTACAAAACTGCAACATAAGAGCCTGGGTTGTAGGTCAGCAGTTCTAAGCCCTCTACAGCGATTCCAAGCCATAAAAGAGCTTATGTGTGGCACAAGGGCTTTGTGTCAGGCCGCTGATGGTGCAATTAGCTGTAAGAATACTTCTTTGGCTCTTGTGAACTGTGATGCAAACCAAAGCCCTGGTATAACTATATGCAACCTTGGGACCAATAAACAGATAGATTACATAGAGGTCGTTAAAATAACAAGAAGATGGCTTAATGCATTCTTGTACATTTAAATGTCTTCTATATGCATGCACTAAAGATCACAGAGAAACAATATAGAAGAAAAATAATATATATATTTTTAACTTTAACTGATCTGAACTGATCAGAGTAACTAATAGTTTTATTTATAATTGGCATCATATTTTACAGCACTTTACAATTACATGTACAGACAATAAAGACATCCCAAAGTAGCAGCTCAACAGTAACAGGAGTAGTGAGGGTCCTGCTCGCAAGCTTTCAATCTGTAAGGAAATAGGGGGGATTCAGTAGGCAAAAATGTTGTCATGTATGGTGAAGCCATCATCATAATAAATAGGGCATTTCAAATAAGCTGTATGATCTGGTCAACAGTATCTGTCTAACTGCAGTTACCAAGTGCTATTGGTTGTATGAAGGATGTGGAGACAGATGCATAGGAAAGAGCAAGCAAATTCTGAGGAAAATTTAGAAAATGGGATAAGGAAAGAGTTAGATTAGTGAAATGAGGTGATAGGCTTGTCTAAAAAGATGTGTTTTTCAAGCATGTTTAAAAATGTGGGGGCTAGCCATTAGTCAAATCGTCTGGGATAGTGTATTCCAGAAAACTGGAGCAGCACGAGAGAAGTCTCTTAGTCTGTTCAGATTATAGAGGCTGTTAGTCTTAGATAAGTTGCAAAATGGAGAGCAGGGATAGGGCGATACATACAGATGAGGATGGAGATATAGGGTGGTGCAGAACTGTCGAGCACTTTGTCAGTGAGAGAGATGTTTGTATTGCATTTGTATTGCATTCTGTAGCAAATGACTGGCACATAGTGGAGGCGTCGGTAGAGTGGCTGGACATAAATATGATCTTGGCTGCTACATTCAGGTTGGATTGGAGGGGAGAAAGTTTGGTTAGAGTGAGACAGAACAGTAAAGAGCTGCAGTAGTCCAGACTAAAATGAATAAGAGCGACAGTAAGAGTTTTTGCAGTTTCAAAGGTTATAAAAGGTCGCTTGGCTCCATTCCCCCTATGTCTGCTGGCTTTGTTGTACTCCACATCGGATCTTACAAATGACCCGACATTCCTCAGTGACATCCTCTTCTAAAGCCTGTGTCCAATAATTGAGATTGTAATGTATTTAATTACAAATGATTGGCATTTGCCACCATCAAGTGCCTTCTGTTGCTTCCCTCTTTCCAATTCCCTGGGATTTTTACAAATTCTCACTCTACTTGATACCTGCTGGTTAACGCATCATTTGCAGTAAGCATTATGAACTGATATTTAATGACTATTTCCTATGATGCATTCACATTTGCAAACTCCTGTGATTTCAACAAACCCTCACATCTGCTGGTTAACCCTCCATTTGCTACCTGCTAGATAACCCATTATTTGCTGTAGCTTCACCAACTGTTATGGGACACAGTTCACAATAATCTATTATCTACTGTAGAGCCTGCTACCTACCTCTGTGTGCTGTTTAAGTCCTCCCTCTGTATTTCTTGGTCCTGCCTCTCTTGTTTGTCTCACATCCAGCATAGCTTGTTGTCCAACACCTCTTTGTTCCACATGCTTTCAAGCTTGCTGTTACAACACCCAGGGTCCATATGTCTACCGGGACATGTGGCTTCATGAATCCACCTCAACAAGTGACCCTAACATAAACCTTTAATAAGACAGAAAACTTTACTGACATAATGGCATTGGGAGAGACCTGTCAATCAGTCCAAGTCAGGTGCCCAGAAGCTGGAGTAGACTCGTCTAGCCTAGCCCAGCTCATTTGTCAAGTACATTTTCTTTAAAATGCCATAGTGTTTCTGAGTAAAATATGGCTTTTTGTATTGTGGCAGCCTTCCTGGATTTCCTCCTGCCAAACAGCTTACGGGTTCCCTTTAATATGCATTGATAAAAGGAGACAGATATGCCATAAACCTCTTGCTGTCATAATATTGCATTTGTTATGATTCAGTAAAATTATTTGTAAGTGTTGCTTTTATTGCAAAGATTATAGCCTTATTGATGCTTTTTAAGATTTAAAGACTATTATGCTATTATACGCCTCTTCATGCATATTATTGATAAGCTTTGCTGGCACTGATTTCTTAGAAGCTAGGCCTAGCTCAATTCCACTCATCTTATCTGACAATTTAGTTCATTGATTCCCAATCAGTATGCGAGTACATCACGCTAGAGCTAAGATATGATGCAATTCAAGTATTTTCAGAACCTAACTGTTCCTGTGTCACTTGTGAGGACTGTTTTCCATCTCTCAAGTGTTTTAGCATGGAAGAGATTGTGCTTTATAAAAGTCAATACTTTCAGATGGAAAAGTGCAAGCAGTAAGTGCCTGTCTCTGCTAGGCAGTGCCACTCTTATGTGTTTTGACTTAACATAGCAGATGTAACCATGGCAGGCTATCACAATGTACCCAAATGAAAACTTCTTTATTTTTTAAATGTCTATTGCTTTGTATCATGAAGGCAGTAATCCATTCTTCTCTTTGATCCCTCCACATTTGACCTTTCAAAAGGGACTTCATCCCATCATAGTTCGATTCTGTGGGACACTGTTCATTATAACATAGTTAAAAACTAAAGTGAGCAGACTTGTTTAGTTCATTTTAGATAAGAGGCAACTGTTATGATTTAGAACAAGAAGTTCATCTTCACAAGGTTTTTGTGGTTTAGTCTTGAATTTCTGGCTCAGCTCATGTAGTTCGGCTGACAATTCTTTGAACAGCAATACTTTTTTTATTTGCAAGGAACATTTTGTAATTTATATCAATGTCTACCTGGCTGAAAATCTTTTGTTGCTGTGTTTTTGTCAAGAGCCCAAAACACAGCTTGGGCAGTCTTGACCAATTTCTTTCGCAACAATACTTTTCAATTTACAAAGAACATTTTCTTTACTTGTATCACTATTAACTTGGTTGGAAAAAAATCACAAAACCTTTGTTACTGTTTATGTCACTTGGTCTATATGAATTGATATAATATTATGTTTTATTGCGGAATCTATTCTATTATTTCTAAACACTGTTTTTAGGTGATCACTTTACATCTTTGTTCATACTGCACCTACACACACAAATGATACACCATTTGAAAAGTAAACTTGCCTCCTTCAGCAAGAAAATAGCCAAACAAACCACACATCCATGATTTGATCACAAAATACAGTTTAAACATTAATTTTCATAAACCTGAGGTAAGGAAAAATGACCTGCAGGTGGCACCACACTACCCAAAGCACACTACCATAAAGCTGCTTACAGACAACACAACCAAATCCAAACATTTGCCTTGGGGGCTTTCCAGCTTGCCAAACTGCTTGCCCAGTCTATTTCAGCCAAATTGGACGATTGCACACTTCACTGCAGGTGAGTCACATATGCAAGCACATTTGTAAACATGCACTGCTTTTTCAGTGATTACTTCGCCCCACACACAAAAATGGTGAGTCACATATGCAAACACATTTCTAAACATGCACTGCTTTTTTGCTGATTACTTCGCCCCACATACACAAATGATACACCATTTTAAAGGTAAACTTGCCCCCTTCAGCAAGAAAAGAGCCAAACAAACCACACAGTCACGATTTTATCACTAAATACAGTTTAAATATTCATTTTCATAAACCTGCAGAAAGAAACAATGACCTGCAGGTGGCACCTCAACCGGAAGACATTTTTTGGCCTCTACTTATCAAACCAATTTATTGTATTACCAATCTACATATAAATACCTGTCTGTGTTCATCATCTCATGAAATACATTTACATTTGACCAGCTAGCTTTTTCTGAAATTGCCTGCGTCCCCGACAACCAATGTGCAAAAATTTTGCACTGGCCAAGCTAGTATATTATATTGCCACTTTATGCAACGCATTTGCAGTAAATAGCTAAGAATGTCCTTGTTAAAACAATAAAAGTGTTCAGTATTGCAAGAACACCTGTATTGGTTTCTGATATCTAATAATCTCAGGATCATCAAGCAAATATAGCGGCAATCAATTATATAGGCTCATTGACCAACATTCATTTTAAGATTACTCAACAGGCTTCTTATTTCTGCAAAGTTAAAAATTGAAGTGGACAGACCTGTTTGGTTCATTTCAGATTAAAGGCAACCATTATAATTTTGAACAAAAAAAAAGTGTTTTTGTGGTTTGTTTAGAATTTCCTTCAGCTCATATGGTTCATCTCATGTGGTCTCTGATTGAAGACACATATCTCGATATGTCTTCTCCAAGTGTTTTTTGCATAGATCTATTTTAGAGATGAGTGAATTTAGCAAGTCCAGTGGGCAGGTCAGGAGCCTTGTGACTGCTGGAATCTGCAGCGCCTCCTTTGGTTAGAACATCTGGATAACATCATGTGTGCATCATGTCGCAACAAAAATGTTGCATTGGGCTTACAAACCAGATAAATCACCAAAGATTATGGTAGACAGAAGCAGCTTGCAGGGCTCCTGACTGGCAGAAAGACTACTGGTCTAGCGCTGGATTAGGGTTGAGAGAATTCACTCATCTCTAGTCTTTATTGATGTGTGCTATAAACAAAATATGTAAACTGCTCACCCACAGAGACATGGCAAGGTAGTAATTTGTTAACTCATCTAGCTCCTTTGATCATTCTGTTCAGCAGAGTTTAAGCTGCTCCCTGGTATTATCCATTTAACCCATATATCGGAATCTGTTCTTCACGCAGGGACCCCCAGCTTGCATCTGCAGAGCTACAACTTACCAGAGGAACAAGCTAAAGAAAAAAACTAAACAAGCCGATGATAGAACCAGAGGACAAAGACAATTACAGAATCAAATCAAGACATAAATATAAGTCAGAATTTAGGAAGTCAGTTAGAAAAAAAAACAGTCAAAATGTGGTAAGACAACCCTAAGTCAAATTAGAGTGGGAATTCAGAGTTAAACAAAAAAAAAATAGACAAGGCCTGGGAATGAGTTAGTATACATATATATCAATCCAAATGGCAATCCAAAAAATAGAGTAAGCAACTATGGGACTATATATTCAGATGATGGAGAACCTGATTGTCACCAAACTGTGCTGCTTTTGGTCCTCTAATCAGCCCTTCTGATCAGCTTATCAAACTGATACTACAATTAGCCCAAATCTCTATAAGCAAACCAGACTGGGAGGTAGCTGACCAAGCCTTAAGGGTATGCCACACTGAACAATATCGCTAACGGGATCGCTAAAAAAGTCACTATTTAGCGATCCCGTTAGCGATGTTGTTCAGTGCGGCAGCTGCCAGCGACGAGCTTCCTGCTGTGATCTCGCTCGTCGCTGGAATCGTTCCGGACCCTATTTTCTCGTCGGCGCTCCCGCTGGGTAAGTATATATCGCTAGTGTGGCACCTTTTCTTAGCGATTTAGTGGTACTTTTGTACCGCTAAAGTCGTTAAGAAGATCGCTAACGGCGATAGCGTCGTTAACTATATCGCTAAATGTCGCCGCACTTAGCGATATAGAAACAATCCCGCTAGCGATCGCATTAGTATGCGTCGTTATCGTGATCGCTAGCGGATTGTTTAGTGTGGCAGTACCTTTAGAGAGAATATCAGGAGTGGACTGCAACATATGAAGGTAAGTATATGACATGCAGAAGAGATAAAAAGAGATATGTCAGTAAACAAATGTATTGAAAGTTACCGCATGTTAAAAATTTCCTCTTATGAGATATAATCAAAGGTTTTCAATTATGCACCCTAGCAATTTATAATATCCCTTTGTGTGGTTTAACTGCCCTCAGACACCTCATCTTTAGTGGGATTCCTGCTAGTAGGAGGCATTACCATAATCATTAGCATCTTTGTTGCATGTTAGAAGAGGGGTAGATGAGCTCAAAGTAATCTTTTCATCTAATCAGAATTGAACATACCACAATGTTATTTTATGTGGGCTCAAAGGTCCCCAAGCTTTCTCACCTTGAGAGTCACCTTCAGCTCTGAGAGATGGTCACCAGCCACAGTCAGCTCTAAGAGAGGGTCACGAGCCACATCTAGCTCCTGCCCCACTCACAGTAGTGACACCCAGAGCCACCTATTACCGGTATAATGACAACCAAAGCTTTCCCACTGAAATCATACCAAGGCAATATGCCAAGCTCCAGGGTTTCCTATCTTACCCCCATTCAGATCTACCCTTCTGTGCAGGGCTACACACAAGTCATCATCTAGAGACTGACTCTTAATAGCTGTTTGCTACTCCTAGTTATGCTGGCAGACAGCCAGTAGCCACAAATCATGGACCTGTGAGCCTCGTGGCTCTCGAACTACAGGTTGGGGAGCACTGACTTAGACTATAGCTGGGCTGCAGCATCATCATAAACAATGACAAGCAAAAAATAATAAATGATTGTGGATCAGCAATTGCTCATTTTATGCCAGTCAGTTTTGAGTCTGGAACTGTAGCCCTAGTGCATAGAGTAATTATGAGGAGCGAGAGGAAATTATGCTTTTGTTGCCATTTGAGTGAAGGATACTATCGAAATGAACTTCTGCTTTTGGCCAGATGGGTCACAAGTGTAAGATTGCAATGAATGCCTGGCGGAGACAGCCTACAGAGAATACCATAGCTCTGAGGCATTTCTGCTGATCCATAAGCCAGGTACCGATTGCAAAAAGTAATATAATCAGAATGTATAGAAATCTAAGCTTAAACAATGGAGCTATTTTCATTACTATTTACTAATTTATAACACATATACTGCTAATTTGTCAACGCCATAAATTTAAAGTGAACGATTTGGGTTACCAAATTAATTATATTGCTGGGTTGAGTAGGAAAAAAAGTTCAAACACTAAATTCTGGCCACAAATGGATACTCAAAGAGAAATATATAAAAACAAGAACATCTTAATACAAGAATGTCTTATTGTAAAATTTGCATGACATGTAAAATCAGTCTTTATTAAAAATATGTACATCTTTTGCGATCCATTTCAGAAATCTCTAATGTACCTTGCAGACATTAATGGAAACCTATAAGATGCAAACAGGAGAAGTAAAAGTGCTTATGAAGCAAATCTGAAAACTTGATGTTAATTTGTTTGGAAATGCCTTCAGTCTCACCTCAGGGGCTGGAAACACTGCTGCATAAAATGCTGGAAGCTACAAAGTCAATGGCATTGCTGCCACACAGTGCAGAGCGGAAAAGCTTGAGGAGAGATGGTATGATCACAGATGTCACTTGAAGGTAAGATGGCAGCATTTTCTACACTGGCTGCTGGCAGTTTAGGAGCACCTCTTGAATCCTGGCTATGTGGCACTTATAGCCTTAAAGAAATGCCAGTTCTGGATGTTGCGGAAAGTAAGACATTACTCTTATTATATCACTTTCTGTAGAGTTAAAATTATTAAAACTTTGTATATTTTAACATTTCATGTACAGATAAAAGACTTGAATTGAATGCTTCACTGAAGTAGTATCCCAAGGCATGGATTCCAGCGCCATCAAAGAAGTTTCTTGATGCTTGTATGTTTCCGGACATGTTCACATTCACTCCTGTGAAAGCAAAACTTTCATATTGTGGTATACATTTATAAATCCGCTGTTGTATGTCTGTTAAACAAAGAATAAGTGAAGAACAGTTTATTGACTAATTTCTAGCCTGCTTTTACTTCTGGTACTTACAGTCATTCAAGGCCATTTCTATAGATTTTACTCTAGAGGATAGTCATCTAGAAACAGTCATCCATTCAGATTATTATTGTTTTCAAACATTACAAATTTAACTACCTCCGGACCACCCATAGACTATAAATGTATATGTGATCTGCGTTCTACCCCTGGACGAAGCATTCATACGCGAAACGTACATCGGGTGTGGTGGATGCTCGGACCTGTGGCTACTATTCTCTGGCTATGAACTGTTAATTTATATGTGACCTCTTAAAAATGTTTTGCATTGGCATAAATCTGTTATATCTATGCTTCTATACTACTCATGTTGCAGCTTAATAATCTGTGTCTAAATGGTATCTAAGTTACCCTGCACTACTCACTGTAATTTATATATGCTGTGCTCAAGGGATAATATATGAACCACTAAGTTACTTGTAACTTTTTATGCTATCAGCTATTACACCTTGCACCAGCTACACTTAGTTATATTTGCACATTTCTTTTAATAGTTATTCAGACTTGATCTTCTGTCCTTCCTTGCACTATTTTTGTTCTTCACATGGATTTTATGTGCAAATTTGTATAGGGCCTATGAATATATCACTTGATACCTCTTTATCACATGGATACCTTGATAGGACATACTATGTTACTGTCTTAATACTATTGTTAGTGGTCTTCCCATACCATTTTACTTGATCAGAGAATGTAACTTGTACCCATTGATTTTGCATTTCTTTTTTATCACATTTTCGGTCCTGGTTTTCCACCCCATTTCCTCATATGTGGTGTTTCCTCGTTTTAACAAACTTTATATTATGTTTGCTTTTATGACTTGTCCAATAAAATATGATTTTAGTTTTTACCCTGGCCCGTGTTTAACCGCTTCTGACATCAGGCTTAGCAGTACACCCATGTCGGAACTCCCTCCTTTTGATATGGGCTCTGGTGGTGAGCCCACATCTTTCCTGGCACGTCAGCTGTTTTGAACAGCTGACATGTGCCCGGAACAGCCGCGGGTAGAATCGCGATTTACTAGCGGCAATTATCCTGTCAAATGTCGCTGTCGATCGTGGAATTAACCCGTTAAATGCCACTGTCAAACTCTGACAGTCTGCAATCGCCTGGAAATCCTCCTATCGCTGACCCCGTCAAGTGATCGTGGGTCACCGATGGGTTAGCTTGACAACCAGAGGTTTCCTGCAGACCTCTATGGTTGTCACTGCCAGATTGCTATGAGTGCCGCCCGATGGACGGCGCTCATAGCAAGTCAACAATTCTGCTACATACAGGCAATCTGATCATGTAGCTAGTAGCAGAGCCGATTGGACAACTGCAGCTTCTAGTGTACCATAGAGACTATTGAAGCATGAAAAAATTTAAAAAGTTAAAAAAAAATTAAAAAAATATAAAAGTTCAAATCACCCGCTTTCACCCCATCCAAAATAAATATTTTCCCACCAATATTGCTCACTACTGGAAAACAAATCATTTCAAATGATACTTTAGTAGTATTTATCTAAGTTTTTTCATAGAAATACAAATTTTTATTGCCTTTATTGTTCTAAAGTAAGAGTAGCTTACTCCAATATACAAGTGGTTGAGGAACTTCTGTGTTATTAGTTATAGTACTGTAGGTGTGTATGTCACACGATTCCTTTCCTACTCATGTTCCTCTGTTCCATTCCTATTGGTGCCAATTTACTGCTCAGCCAATCAGGATAAGAGCCAGCTTGCTATCTTCTAAGCTGCTCTCTGTTGCTTACCAGCTCTGAGAAGAGACCCCCTGTGCTTCAGAGACCCACCGGAGTCTATGCAGATTTTAGTATGAGGCCTAAGTAAGAGAATGTCTCCACAGTTTATGGAGATGATAATTAATTACCTATCGAGAAATAGAGTTCAATTGCACACAAATCAAGAAATATTGTATATAATGGAATAATTAAAAACAAAGTCATGATTGACATGGATTTGCCACCACAAAGACAGAATAAGGATGGATATAGAATTATTACCATGTATAATGGATAATAAATCAAGTTTCCAATTCACAAATATATAAATTGCCTGTGCTAGTGCAAAAGAAAAAGGCAAAGCAATGTCACATAAAAGGAAACACATAAAGGTCATAAGCAGAAGTGCACATGTGTTATGTTTCGGTAGCTGAGGAGTGCAGGTAAAAAAGGCAATACACCAGAGAAGTTGGAATCTATGAGATTGCAGTACCCTGACTAACCACCACAACTAGAGGCAGCCGTGGAGCGTTCCTACGTTGGTCCTAGACGCCTCGTCACAGCCTGAGAAACTAACTACACCTAAAGATAGAAAGAGGAAAGCTATCTGCCCCGGAGCAGATCCCCAAAGAACATAGAAAGCCCCCAAACATGTAATGGCGGTTAGACAAGATGAAATACTGACACAGACAGAAAATAGTATGAGCAAACGTTGGGGCCCAAACTACCTAAATAGAAAAGGATAGGAAGGGCACTTACTGCAATCCCAAAAAACCCTGAAAAGCACCAACTCTACTAATTTCAAAATCACCTGAGATCACACGACCTCTACCACCTAAATTAGTTCTCTGGTGTAACAAAATCAAAACAGCAGCCACTGAAAAAACTGGAAAAAGCAAAAGTACAAACATCAGTGGCTGAACTAAACTGAGAGGGCAAAAGCCCCGGAGGGGACAATGAAGGCCCCCACAGAAGTGCAGGACAAAATGCAAAAATCAAGCACAAAAACAAAAAGAAGAAAATGTCTTATCTGTTAGCAGGAGATGCAGACACGACACAGCAGGCTACAAAGGAAACAGGACTCAAGGATTGAGACGAGAACAATTGATCACCGGCAACCCTGATGGGAAGGTGACTCCCTTATATAAGACCAGTCAGTAACACCTGATTCCCACTCCTCACAATCTTCACTGGACAGTCCAGTACCGCTTGTAACCTCCAGAGGGAGCCTCTGCTCAGAACTCATTTCAAGTCCATTCACAACAGTACCCCCCCCTTGAGGAGGGGTCACCGAACCCTCACTTGAGCAACCAGGTCGGTCAGGATGAGTTCTATGATACGCACGGATGAGTCTCCTAGCATGGATGTCCGAAGCAAACACCCAAGAATTGTCTTCCTGACCATAACCTCTCCACTTAACCAAATACTGGAGTTTCCGTCTAGAAAAACGAGAATTCAATATTTTCTCAACCACAAACTCCATATTGCCCTCAACCAGAACAGGGTCAGGAGGCAAAGCAGTAGGAACCACTGGCTCAACAAACCTCTTCAACAAGGACTTGTGGAACACGTTATGGATCTTAAATGTCCCTGGAAGAAGCAAACGAAAAGAAACAGGATTAAGAATCTCCATGATCTTATAAGGTCCAATGAACCTAGGCTTAAATTTAGGAGATGCCACTCTCATAGGAATATTTCTTGAGGACAACCAGACCAAGTCCCCCACTTTAAACCGAGGACCATCAGTTCTATGCCGGTTAGCAAACCGCTGGGCCCTCTCCTGAGAGAGGGACAACCTCTCCACTACCTGGTCCCAAATCTGTTGCATACGCTCACAACAGAGTCAACACCTGGACAGACAGAAGCCTCCGTCTGTCCTGAAGAAAATCGAGGGTGAAACCCAGAATTACAGAAAAATGGAGACATCAAAGTGGCAGAGCTAGCCCTATTATTAAGAGCAAACTCAGCCAAAGGCAAAAAAGAGACCCAGTCATCCTGATCAGCAGACACAAAGCATCTTAGATAAGTCTCCAATGTCTGGTTTGTTCTCTCAGTTTGACCATTGGTCTGAGGATGAAACGCCGAGGAGAAAGACAATTGAACACCAAGTTTAGAACAAAAGGTCCTCCAAAATCTGGAAACAAACTGGACTCCTCTGTCAGACACAATGTTCTCAGGAATGCCGTGTAAACGAACCACGTGCTGAAGGAACAAAGGCACCAATTCAGAGGAGGAAGGCAACTTAGGTAATGGCACAAGATGTATCATCTTGGAAAACCTATCACAAATCACCCAGATGACGGTCATTCTCTGAGAAACAGGGAAGTCGGAAATGAAATCCATAGAGATATGGGTCCATGGTCTCTTGGGCACAGGCAATGGCATCAACAAACCACTAGAGCGAGAGCAAGGCTTGGAGCGAGAGCAAGTCCCGCAGGACTGCACAAATTCCCTGACATCACGAGACAAGGTAGGCCACCAAAAGGACCGACTAACCAAGTCTCTGGTACAAAAATTCCGGGATGCCCAGCCAACGCGGAACAATGAATCTCAGACATCACACTCTTTTTCCACTGGTCCGGGACAAACAATTTTCCAACAGGGCAGCGCTCGGGCCTATCCTCCTGACACCCCTCCAGAGCAAGTCTCAAATTGGGTGAGATGGCGGAAAGAACTACACCCTCTTTCAAAATAACAGAAGGATCAGATAACTCAGGAGAGTCCGCAAGGAAACTCCTCGAGAGGGCATCCGCCTTAACATTCTTAGTGCCAGGAAGAAAGGAAACCACAAAATTAAAACAAGGCCCAAATGGCCTGTCTAGGATTGAGTCGCTTGGCAGATTCCAGATAAACCAGATTCTTATGGTCCGTAAGGACCACCACCTGATGTTTGGCTCCCTCCAGCCAATGTCTCCACTCTTCAAAAGCCCACTTCATGGCCAGTAACTCCCGATTACCCACGTCATAATTACGTTCAGTAGGAGAAAATTTTCGAGAGAAAAAGGCACAAGGGTTACTTTTAGAGGTCTCTGGATCTTTTTAGGACAAAACGGCACCTGCCCCAATTTCAGAGGCATCAACCTCCACCTGAAATGGCAGAGAAACATCAGGCTGCCGTAGAACAGGAGCAGAAGTGAATCTCTGCTTAAGTTCCTGAAATCCAGAGACTGCCTCAGGAGGCCAATTCACCACATCAGAACCCTTTCTGGTCAAATCAGTCAATGGTTTAACAATAACCGAGAAATTACCAATAAATTTACGATAAAAATTGGCAAAACCAAAAATCTTTGAAGAGCCTTTAATGAAGTAGGTTGGACCCAATCACAGATGGCCTGAACCTTGACGGGTCCATTTCAATAACAGATGGGGACAAAATGAATCCCAGAAATGAGATCCTCTGTACGCCAAAAAGACACTTTGATCCCTTCACATACAGAGCATTCTCTCTCAAAATCTGGAATACAGTTCGAACATGTTTCACATGAGAGTCCCAGTCATTAGAAAAAATCAAGATATCATCCAAATAAACAATCAGAAATTTATCCACAAAATCCCTGAAAATGTCATTCATGAAGGACTGGAAGACAGAAGGAGCATTAGTGAGCCCAAAGGGCATCACAAGGTACTCAAAATGCCCCTCAGGGGTATTGAATGCCGTCTTCCATTCATCCCCGTGCTTAATGCGAATAAGGTTATATGCCCCCCTGAGGTTAAGCTTGGTAAACCAAGTAGCGTTTTTCACCCTGGAAAACAGGTCAGAAATCAAAGGTAACGGGTATTGATATTTTACAGTAATATTGTTCAAAAGACGATAATCAATACACGGCCTTAATGAACCATCCTTTTTGGCCACAAAGAAAAAACCGGCACCTAAGGGTGAAGAGGATGGTCTGATATGACCCTTCTCCAATGATTCCT
The DNA here is from genome assembly GCA_033576555.1 of Oophaga sylvatica. NCBI lineage: Eukaryota > Metazoa > Chordata > Amphibia > Anura > Dendrobatidae > Oophaga > Oophaga sylvatica. The sequence continues at coordinate 335,210,876 of JARQOD010000004.1, read as the reverse complement.
TGATATAAGACCGCATAGCGTCATGTTCAGGTACAGACAAGTTAAAAGGCGACCTTTAGGGAATTTATTACCAGGCACTAATTCAATAGCGCAGTCATAGCTCCTATGGGGAGGCAAGGATGCAGATTTACTTTCGCTAAACACATCAGAAAAATCAATCAAAAAGTCAGGAACATCCTGAGCCTGGGAGGAGGCAGAAAAAACAGGAGTGTTGGTATTAACACATTGGCAGCCCCAACTGGTTACAGACACAGATTTCCAATCCAAAACAGGATTATGAGACTGCAACCAAGGGAAGCCCAGTACGATAATATCATGCAGATTATACAGAACCAAAAATTTACAGCACTCCTGATGATCAGGTTCAACCCTCATTATCACCTGAGTAGAGAACTGAGGTTTATTCTCAGCCAAAGGGGTAGAATCGATCCCCAGTAGGGGAATAGACTTCTGTAGGGGTATCAAGGGAAACCCACAACATTTAGCAAAATCATAATCCATCAGGTTAATAGCTGCTCCAGAATCAACGAAAGCCTGAGCAGAAAATGAGGACAGAGAGCATATCAGAGTGACAGTTAATAAAAACTTAGTCTGAACACTACCCAAGACAACTGAGCGTGCAAAACGTCTTGCCCGCTTAGGGCAGACTGAAATAGCATGAGAGGCATCACCACAGTAGAAACATAACCCATTGCGCTTTCGAAAACTCATGACGCTGTGCCCCAGACACCACTGTATCACACTGCATGGGTTCAGAAGCAGGTTCACAAGGCAACACCATTCCACGCATACTTCTCCGCTCACGCAAACGTCTGTCAATTTGAATTGCTAATGACATAGAATCATTGAGACCAGAGGGGACAGAGAATCCCACCATAACATCCTTTACATTATCTGACAGACCCTTCCGAAAAAGGGCCGCCAAAGCGTCGTCATTCCACTTGGTCAGGACTGCCCACCTACGGAATCTCTGACAGTATAACTCAGCGTCATCAAGACCCTGATTTAATGCCAACAAGGCTTTTTCAGCTTGATCAGTGACATTAGGCTCATCGTACAATAACCCCAAAGCCTGAAAAAATGCATCAACATCACTCAAAACAGGATCCCCAGGTGTCAGGGAAAAAGCCCAATCCTGAGGATCGCCGCACAGGAGAGAGATGACAATTTGAACCTGCTGCGCTGCGTTCCCTGAGGACTTAGATTTTAAGGCAAAAAACAATTTAAAATTATTTTTGAAATTCTGAAACTTAGCTCGATCCCCTAAAAACAAATCTGGCATGGGAATCCTAGGTTCCACAACAGGCAATCTAGCAAGATAGGCAGCAATACTCCGAACCTCAGTGGCAAGCTGATCCACACGGCCAGACAACTGTGCAAACTCCATTGAGAGAACAAAAAAATCCTCCCCAGCACCCAGAGATACAGAGGGGAAAAAATGCAACAAACAGAAAAATATCTCTGACAACTCTGACAACCTTTTTTCTTTCACAATATTTTTTCCCTTCTGTGAGTACAATACAATTTTCAATTTTTAGGCCGGTGATACTGTTATGTTTCGGTAGCTGAGGAGTGCAGGTAAAAAAGGCAATACACCAGAGAAGTTGGAATCTATGAGATTGCAGTACCCTGACTAACCACCACAACTAGAGGCAGCCGTGGAGCGTTCCTACGTTGGTCCTAGACGCCTCGTCACAGCCTGAGAAACTAACTACACCTAAAGATAGAAAGAGGAAAGCTATCTGCCCGGGAGCAGATCCCCAAAGAACATAGAAAGCCCCCAAACATGTAATGGCGGTTAGACAAGATGAAATACTGACACAGACAGAAAATACTATGAGCAAACGTTGGGGCCCAAACTACCTAAATAGAAAAGGATAGGAAGGGCACTTACTGCAATCCCAAAAAACCCTGAAAAGCACCAACTCTACTAATTTCAAAATCACCTGAGATCACACGACCTCTACCACCTAAATGAGTGCTCTGGTGTAACAAAATCAAAACAGCAGCCACTGAAAAAACTGGAAAAAGCAAAAGTACAAACATCAGTGGCTGAACTAAACTGAGAGGTCAAAAGCCCCGGAGGGGACCCTGAAGGCCCCCACAGAAGTGCAGGACAAAATGCAAAAATCAAGCACAAAAACAAAAAGAATAAAATGTCTTATCTGTTAATGCAGACACGACACAGCAGGCTACAAAGGAAACAGGACTCAAGGATTGAGACCAGAACAATTGATCACCGGCAACCCTGATGGGAAGGCGACTCCCTTATATAAGACCAGTCAGTAACACCTGATTCCCACTCCTCACAATCTTCACTGGACAGTCCAGTACCGCTTGTAACCACCAGAGGGAGCCTCTGCTCAGAACTCATTTCAAGTCCATTCACAACACACATGGTTTACATGGGTCCCACATATATTGGGATAGTACAAAGCGCTTAGTACAATAAACAGGCATGATGAATACACATTACAGTATTATACATGATTATAAAGATCCCATACCTAAGGTTATCCTGGGTCCTTGTGATAGCGTCAGCCTCATGGGCGTTTCAGCACTGCCTTCTTCGGCCGTTGTATTTCTTGATATGAGTGCAATTGAACTCTATTCCTCTATTAGTTACTAAATGTTTTGAGTTCTCACTCATTACCACCAATATTCCATCAATATCATTTATTTATTATATATTTTTTACATTATATATACATATTCTCATATGAACTATTGTTCTACATTGGAGTTTAGGAAGGTGGAAGACTGATGAAATAGGGAGGATCGTGCATGAATACCTACTTAATAGAGCAGCAAATGGAAATGAAGCCATTTACAAAGTTTATTCATTGCATATGCACTATGTAAATGTGAAAAATGAAACTAGAGGCATTCTTTAGCTTTTGAACACAATGAAATCATATGGTAACAGAATGATACATGTATGCAGCATTTATTAATGACAATTAGTTACAAAATGCAATTGTACAAATGTACTAATTGCTGTCAGGTACAGCACAATAATTGTACTTCTGACCACTGTGTAACCTATTCAGGACTCAGCTTTGACTTGTGGGGTTGGGCCACCAGACTATGGAACCAGAATAGACCACTAAGGGTGGTTCACAGTTTGTTATTTCACTGTGGGACCTTTGACTCATCAGAGAATGTGTGCATAGGACCATATATCCAATATGTTCCTAAAAGTGTAGCAGACTATTGGGGTCCTTTCAGAAGTTTACAGTAATGAAACCTCACACACACTGCATGGGGTATGTTTTTTTCACAATTATGTCCTATGGGCAACATATACCATTGTAAGTGTGCACAATTGCATGCCCGGGAGTCTTCTAGTGGAGTAAGGTCTCATTCAGAAGTCAGTTTTTCATGAGTTTTATCCTTATTGCTCACACATAGAACGTGTACCTATGATAGCCTATGGAGCTGTTCACATGTCCATGTATTTTTGCGGCACCAAATCATGGAGATTTTGATCCATGTCGCATATCGAGCTTGCCGATGCAAATCTAAGGTCAGTGAAAAAAATCTCAGATCATTCGAACATCTGTTTGCTAGGAGAAACTTGAAAACCTTCATAATTTTTTTTTGCATACAAGAAAAACTAATGAAACTCTGATGAAAATAACTGAAACATAGAAAACACATTGAAGAAAATAAGATCCAAAACACTGATGAACTTCTTTCCGAAAAATCATTAATGTCTGAATAATTACAACTGGAAATAATCCCAACATAAACCTTAAATGTGAGAGTTTTAATGAAAAGACAAGTGAAACTGCTGTAAATGCACCCATGACCACAAGGGCAGGGCCGGCGTCAGCACCCGGCATACCCGGCAAGTGCCGCGACCCTGAGCAGGCGGGGGGCCCACTCGCCGTCGGGCACCCCGGCGCCCGTTAGCGGATGAGAGCGGTGCCAGCACCGCCATTGGGCCTCCCCCGCTTGCTCAGGGCCCCGACAGCCTGCACAATACTTACCTCTCCCCGTGCCCCCGCGGCTCCGGGCTCCAGGGGGCGCCTGCAGGGCGCCCGTGCTTCCTCTCACAGCAGCGCCGCTGGATGTCGTCATAATTCAGCGGCCGGCTGTGGCAGAGAGCAAGTGCGGGCGCCAGTGATGCTGCGGGACTGCCTGCGGTGCGGACGCCGGACAGGTGAGATGTAGTGTTTGTGTCAGTGTGTGTGTCTGTGTCATGGTTTACTGGGTTCTTGGATCAGGTAGTCGCGGGGTTAACTTGGTTGGCCTTTTCTGGGTCCTGCCAGGCTTTTTAAAGCCTCACTTGGCCACCTTTGTCGTTTCACCTTTACCTTTGGCTGGTGTGTCTGACCCTGGCTTGTGCCCCGTGCGTGTGCCTGTGCTTGTTTTGTCTGTTGATTCTGATTTGGGTGTGCCCCTTTTCGAGTTTTTTCCGTCCTTTTGTACTGCTTCTCCGTCTGTGTTGACCCCCTTGGGACTTTTCTGTTCGCTTGCCGTCCTCTTGTTTCGTCACCCCTATGTGTTGACCCGGTATCCGAACCTCCTTTTGTCTAGCCCCTTTGGGAACTTTATTTCGTATTACCCCCTTTTAGGGTTTTCCTTTACCTCCTGTCTCTGGAGTTTGGCCCGCCCCTAGGCGTCAATGCCTGCAGGTCCCCTTTGCCTGAAACATTCTTACCTACATGCTGCCTCGGGGACGTGTGGCTGGGTCCCCCCCTTGGCGTCCAGTGTGGAAGGCGGGTTCCCCAAAAACCCCTCTTTCCCCTGCGGCTTACAACAGGTATCTTTGGGACGTTTTTTACTCAGGAAAAGCACTGGCTCAGTGAGAAATGCGTGCGGGTCCCTGACAGTCTGCCTGCGTGTGTTGTGTATGTATGCGGTGTTTGTGGTTTTATGTGGAGGTGCTGCGGTGCTGTCTGTTTGTGGGCTGCATGTGTGATGGTGGGGGGAGAGGCGTGATGGTGGTGAGGAGGCAATGATAATGATGGGGGGGCGAGAGAGGGGAAGCAAGATGATGATGATGGGAGCCAAAGAGTTTAAAGGGGAGGAAATGATGTTGATGATGAGGAGGAATGATGTAGGGGGGCAATGATGTAATGGGGGGCAAAAGTAATTTATAAGGGGGGGGCAATGATGTGATAATGAGGGGCAATGTGTGAAATGGGGAGGAAATGAGTAATGGGGGGAAATGAAGATGATGGGGGGCTAGAGTGTGGGGAGGAATGATGTGATAAGGGGAGGAATGATGTTGTAATGGGAGGCATGATGATGGGGAGGAAATGATGAGATGGAAGGGGAATGATGTGATAATGGGGGGGCAATGAATTGATGGGGGGGCAATGATGAAAATGGGGAGCATGGGGGATGTGGGGTCAATGATGAAAAA
>JARQOD010000004.1:335157423-335205402 GCA_033576555.1 Oophaga sylvatica | reverse complement strand
TCAACAAGGACTTGTGGAACACGTTATGGATCTTAAATGTCCCTGGAAGAAGCAAACGAAAAGAAACAGGATTAAGAATCTCCATGATCTTATAAGGTCCAATGAACCTAGGCTTAAATTTAGGAGATGCCACTCTCATAGGAATATTTCTTGAGGACAACCAGACCAAGTCCCCCACTTTAAACCGAGGACCATCAGTTCTATGCCGGTTAGCAAACCGCTGGGCCCTCTCCTGAGAGAGGGACAACCTCTCCACTACCTGGTCCCAAATCTGTTGCATACGCTCACAACAGAGTCAACACCTGGACAGACAGAAGCCTCCGTCTGTCCTGAAGAAAATCGAGGGTGAAACCCAGAATTACAGAAAAATGGAGACATCAAAGTGGCAGAGCTAGCCCTATTATTAAGAGCAAACTCAGCCAAAGGCAAAAAAGAGACCCAGTCATCCTGATCAGCAGACACAAAGCATCTTAGATAAGTCTCCAATGTCTGGTTTGTTCTCTCAGTTTGACCATTGGTCTGAGGATGAAACGCCGAGGAAAAGACAATTGAACACCAAGTTTAGAACAAAAGGTCCTCCAAAATCTGGAAACAAACTGGACTCCTCTGTCAGACACAATGTTCTCAGGAATGCCGTGTAAACGAACCACGTGCTGAAGGAACAAAGGCACCAATTCAGAGGAGGAAGGCAACTTAGGTAATGGCACAAGATGTATCATCTTGGAAAACCTATCACAAATCACCCAGATGACGGTCATTCTCTGAGAAACAGGGAAGTCGGAAATGAAATCCATAGAGATATGGGTCCATGGTCTCTTGGGCACAGGCAATGGCATCAACAAACCACTAGAGCGAGAGCAAGGCTTGGAGCGAGAGCAAGTCCCGCAGGACTGCACAAATTCCCTGACATCACGAGACAAGGTAGGCCACCAAAAGGACCGACTAACCAAGTCTCTGGTACCAAAAATTCCGGGATGCCCAGCCAACGCGGAACAATGAATCTCAGACATCACACTCTTTTTCCACTGGTCCGGGACAAACAATTTTCCAACAGGGCAGCGCTCGGGCCTATCCTCCTGACACCCCTCCAGAGCAAGTCTCAAATTGGGTGAGATGGCGGAAAGAACTACACCCTCTTTCAAAATAACAGAAGGATCAGATAACTCAGGAGAGTCCGCAAGGAAACTCCTCGAGAGGGCATCCGCCTTAACATTCTTAGTGCCAGGAAGAAAGGAAACCACAAAATTAAAACAAGGCCCAAATGGCCTGTCTAGGATTGAGTCGCTTGGCAGATTCCAGATAAACCAGATTCTTATGGTCCGTAAGGACCACCACCTGATGTTTGGCTCCCTCCAGCCAATGTCTCCACTCTTCAAAAGCCCACTTCATGGCCAGTAACTCCCGATTACCCACGTCATAATTACGTTCAGTAGGAGAAAATTTTCGAGAGAAAAAGGCACAAGGGTTACTTTTAGAGGTCTCTGGATCTTTTTAGGACAAAACGGCACCTGCCCCAATTTCAGAGGCATCAACCTCCACCTGAAATGGCAGAGAAACATCAGGCTGCCGTAGAACAGGAGCAGAAGTGAATCTCTGCTTAAGTTCCTGAAATCCAGAGACTGCCTCAGGAGGCCAATTCACCACATCAGAACCCTTTCTGGTCAAATCAGTCAATGGTTTAACAATAACCGAGAAATTACCAATAAATTTACGATAAAAATTGGCAAAACCCAAAAATCTTTGAAGAGCCTTTAATGAAGTAGGTTGGACCCAATCACAGATGGCCTGAACCTTGACCGGTCCATTTCAATAACAGATGGGGACAAAATGAATCCCAGAAATGAGATCCTCTGTACGCCAAAAAGACACTTTGATCCCTTCACATACAGAGCATTCTCTCTCAAAATCTGGAATACAGTTCGAACATGTTTCACATGAGAGTCCCAGTCATTAGAAAAAATCAAGATATCATCCAAATAAACAATCAGAAATTTATCCACAAAATCCCTGAAAATGTCATTCATGAAGGACTGGAAGACAGAAGGAGCATTAGTGAGCCCAAAGGGCATCACAAGGTACTCAAAATGCCCCTCAGGGGTATTGAATGCCGTCTTCCATTCATCCCCGTGCTTAATGCGAATAAGGTTATATGCCCCCCTGAGGTTAAGCTTGGTAAACCAAGTAGCGTTTTTCACCCTGGAAAACAGGTCAGAAATCAAAGGTAACGGGTATTGATATTTTACAGTAATATTGTTCAAAAGACGATAATCAATACACGGCCTTAATGAACCATCCTTTTTGGCCACAAAGAAAAAACCGGCACCTAAGGGTGAAGAGGATGGTCTGATATGACCCTTCTCCAATGATTCCTTGATATAAGACCGCATAGCGTCATGTTCAGGTACAGACAAGTTAAAAAGGCGACCTTTAGGGAATTTACTACCAGGCACTAATTCAATAGCGCAGTCATAGCTCCTATGGGGAGGCAAGGATGCAGATTTACTTTCGCTAAACACATCAGAAAAATCAATCAAAAAGTCAGGAACATCCTGAGCCTGGGAGGAGGCAGAAAAAACAGGAGTGTTGGTATTAACACATTGGCAGCCCCAACTGGTTACAGACACAGATTTCCAATCCAAAACAGGATTATGAGACTGCAACCAAGGGAAGCCCAGTACGATAATATCATGCAGATTATACAGAACCAAAAATTTACAGCACTCCTGATGATCAGGTTCAACCCTCATTATCACCTGAGTAGAGAACTGAGGTTTATTCTCAGCCAAAGGGGTAGAATCGATCCCCAGTAGGGGAATAGACTTCTGTAGGGGTATCAAGGGAAACCCACAACGTTTAGCAAAATCATAATCCATCAGGTTAATAGCTGCTCCAGAATCAACGAAAGCCTGAGCAGAAAATGAGGACAGAGAGCATATCAGAGTGACAGTTAATAAAAACTTAGTCTGAACACTACCCAAGACAACTGAGCGTGCAAAACGTCTTGCCCGCTTAGGGCAGACTGAAATAGCATGAGAGGCATCACCACAGTAGAAACATAACCCATTGCGCTTTCGAAACTCATGACGCTGTGCCCCAGACACCACTGTATCACACTGCATGGGTTCAGAAGCAGGTTCACAAGGCAACACCATTCCACGCATACTTCTCCGCTCACGCAAACGTCTGTCAATTTGAATCGCTAATGACATAGAATCATTGAGACCAGAGGGGACAGAGAATCCCACCATAACATCCTTTACATTATCTGACAGACCCTTCCGAAAAAGGGCCGCCAAAGCGTCGTCATTCCACTTGGTCAGGACTGCCCACCTACGGAATCTCTGACAGTATAACTCAGCGTCATCAAGACCCTGATTTAATGCCAACAAGGCTTTTTCAGCTTGATCAGTGACATTAGGCTCATCGTACAATAACCCCAAAGCCTGAAAAAATGCATCAACATCACTCAAAACAGGATCCCCAGGTGTCAGGGAAAAAGCCCAATCCTGAGGATCGCCGCACAGGAGAGAGATGACAATTTGAACCTGCTGCGCTGCGTTCCCTGAGGACTTAGATTTTAAGGCAAAAAACAATTTAAAATTATTTTTGAAATTCTGAAACTTAGCTCGATCCCCTAAAAACAAATCTGGCATGGGAATCCTAGGTTCCACAACAGGCAATCTAGCAAGATAGGCAGCAATACTCCGAACCTCAGTGGCAAGCTGATCCACACGGCCAGACAACTGTGCAAACTCCATTGAGAGAACAAAAAAATCCTCCCCAGCACCCAGAGATACAGAGGGGAAAAAATGCAACAAACAGAAAAATATCTCTGACAACTCTGACAACCTTTTTTCTTTCACAATATTTTTTCCCTTCTGTGAGTACAATACAATTTTCAATTTTTAGGCCGGTGATACTGTTATGTTTCGGTAGCTGAGGAGTGCAGGTAAAAAAGGCAATACACCAGAGAAGTTGGAATCTATGAGATTGCAGTACCCTGACTAACCACCACAACTAGAGGCAGCCGTGGAGCGTTCCTACGTTGGTCCTAGACGCCTCGTCACAGCCTGAGAAACTAACTACACCTAAAGATAGAAAGAGGAAAGCTATCTGCCCGGGAGCAGATCCCCAAAGAACATAGAAAGCCCCCAAACATGTAATGGCGGTTAGACAAGATGAAATACTGACACAGACAGAAAATACTATGAGCAAACGTTGGGGCCCAAACTACCTAAATAGAAAAGGATAGGAAGGGCACTTACTGCAATCCCAAAAAACCCTGAAAAGCACCAACTCTACTAATTTCAAAATCACCTGAGATCACACGACCTCTACCACCTAAATGAGTGCTCTGGTGTAACAAAATCAAAACAGCAGCCACTGAAAAAACTGGAAAAAGCAAAAGTACAAACATCAGTGGCTGAACTAAACTGAGAGGTCAAAAGCCCCCGGAGGGGACCCTGAAGGCCCCCACAGAAGTGCAGGACAAAATGCAAAAATCAAGCACAAAAACAAAAGAATAAAATGTCTTATCTGTTATGCAGACACGACACAGCAGGCTACAAAGGAAACAGGACTCAAGGATTGAGACCAGAACAATTGATCACCGGCAACCCTGATGGGAAGGCGACTCCCTTATATAAGACCAGTCAGTAACACCTGATTCCCACTCCTCACAATCTTCACTGGACAGTCCAGTACCGCTTGTAACCACCAGAGGGAGCCTCTGCTCAGAACTCATTTCAAGTCCATTCACAACACACATGGTTTACATGGGTCCCACATATATTGGGGATAGTACAAAGCGCTTAGTACAATAAACAGGCATGATGAATACACATTACAGATTATACATGATTATAAAGATCCCATACCTAAGGTTATCCTGGGTCCTTGTGATAGCGTCAGCCTCATGGGCGTTTCAGCACTGCCTTCTTCGGCCGTTGTATTTCTTGATATGAGTGCAATTGAACTCTATTCCTCTATTAGTTACTAAATGTTTTGAGTTCTCACTCATTACCACCAATATTCCATCAATATCATTTATTTATTATATATTTTTTACATTATATATACATATTCTCATATGAACTATTGCTTCTACATTGGAGTTTAGGAAGGTGGAAGACTGATGAAATAGGGAGGATCGTGCATGAATACCTACTTAATAGAGCAGCAAATGGAAATGAAGCCATTTACAAAGTTTATTCATTGCATATGCACTATGTAAATGTGAAAAATGAAACTAGAGGCATTCTTTAGCTTTTGAACACAATGAAATCATATGGTAACAGAATGATACATGTATGCAGCATTTATTAATGACAATTAGTTACAAAATGCAATTGTACAAATGTACTAATTGCTGTCAGGTACAGCACAATAATTGTACTTCTGACCACTGTGTAACCTATTCAGGACTCAGCTTTGACTTGTGGGGTTGGGCCACCAGACTATGGAACCAGAATAGACCACTAAGGGTGGTTCACAGTTTGTTATTTCACTGTGGGACCTTTGACTCATCAGAGAATGTGTGCATAGGACCATAATATCCAATATGTTCCTAAAAGTGTAGCAGACTATTGGGGTCCTTTCAGAAGTTTACAGTAATGAAACCTCACACACACTGCATGGGGTATGTTTTTTTCACAATTATGTCCTATGGGCAACATATACCATTGTAAGTGTGCACAATTGCATGCCCGGGAGTCTTCTAGTGGAGTAAGGTCTCATTCAGAAGTCAGTTTTTCATGAGTTTTATCCTTATTGCTCACACATAGAACGTGTACCTATGATAGCCTATGGAGCTGTTCACATGTCCATGTATTTTTGCGGCACCAAATCATGGAGATTTTGATCCATGTCGCATATCGAGCTTGCCGATGCAAATCTAAGGTCAGTGAAAAAAATCTCAGATCATTCGAACATCTGTTTGCTAGGAGAAACTTGAAAACCTTCATAATTTTTTTTTGCATACAAGAAAAACTAATGAAACTCTGATGAAAATAACTGAAACATAGAAAACACATTGAAGAAAATAAGATCCAAAACACTGATGAACTTCTTTCCGAAAAATCATTAATGTCTGAATAATTACAACTGGAAATAATCCCAACATAAACCTTAAATGTGAGAGTTTTAATGAAAAGACAAGTGAAACTGCTGTAAATGCACCCATGACCACAAGGGCAGGGCCGGCGTCAGCACCCGGCATACCCGGGCAAGTGCCGCGACCCTGAGCAGGCGGGGGGCCCACTCGCCGTCGGGCACCCCGGCGCCCGTTAGCGGATGAGAGCGGTGCCAGCACCGCCATTGGGCCTCCCCCGCTTGCTCAGGGCCCCGACAGCCTGCACAATACTTACCTCTCCCCGTGCCTCCGCGGCTCCGGGCTCCAGGGGGCGCCTGCAGGGCGCCCGTGCTTCCTCTCACAGCAGCGCCGCTGGATGTCGTCATAATTCAGCGGCCGGCTGTGGCAGAGAGCAAGTGCGGGCGCCAGTGATGCTGCGGGACTGCCTGCGGTGCGGACGCCGGACAGGTGAGATGTAGTGTTTGTGTCAGTGTGTGTGTCTGTGTCATGGTTTACTGGGTTCTTGGATCAGGTAGTCGCGGGGTTAACTTGGTTGGCCTCTTTCTGGGTCCTGCCAGGCTTTTTATAGCCTCACTGTGAAGCCAGCCTTTGTCGTTTACACTCTGACCTTTGGCTGAGTGTGTCTGACCCTGTGCTTGTGCCAGTGCGTTGTGCCTGTGCTTCGTTTTGTCTGTCTGATTCTGATTTGGCTGTGTCCCTGTTATGATTTTGCCTGTCCCTTTTGTACTGCGTTGCTCCGTCTGTGTATGACCCTTGGCTACGTTCTGACTTCGCTCTGCCTGCTCCTCTTGTACTTCGTCACCCTCTATGTGTATGACCTGGCTATCCTGACCATCCATTCTGTCTATGCCTCTTGGTAACTTTATTTCGTAGTTACCCTTCTAGGAGTTTTCCTTTACCTCCTAGATCTCTGGAGCTTAGGCCACGCCCCTAGGCAGTCACGTGCCTGCAGGTCCTTCGGCCTGAAACATTCTCTACCTGACACTGCTGCCTCTGAGAGACGTGTGGCTGGCTCCGCCCCTTGGCAGTCACATGCTGTGGAAAGGTCCTGTTCCTCAGAAACACACGTCTTCCCTGCTGCGGCTCTACTATACAGGTATCTTTGGGCACAGTTTGTTCACTCAGGACACACGCACTGGCTCAGTGAGCAAGTGCAGTGCGGTGTCCCTGACAGTCTGCCTGCGTGTGTGTGTGTATGTAGTGCGGTGTTTGTGTGTGTGTATGTGACAGAGTGCTGCGGTGCTGTCTGTTTGTGGTGCTGCATGTGTGATGGTGGTGGGGAGAGGCAGTGATGGTGGTGAGGAGGCAATGATAATGATGGGGAGGCGATGATGATGGGGAAGCAATGATGATGATGATGGGGAGCCAATGATGTTAATGGGGAGGAAATGATGTTGATGATGAGGAGGAAATGATGATAGGGAGGCAATGATGATAATGGGGAGGCAATGATGATGATAATGGGGAGGCAATGATGATGATAATGAGGAGGCAATGATGATGAATAATGGGGAGGCAATGATGATGATAATGGGGAGGCAATGAAGATGATGGGGAGGCAATGATGTTGATGATGGGGAGGAAATGATGATGATAATGGGGAGGCAATGATGTTGATAATGGGGAGGCAATGATGATGGTGAGGAAATGATGATGATGGAGAGGCAATGATGATGATAATGGGGAGGCAATGATATTGATGGGGAGGCAATGATGATAATGGGGAGGCAATGATGATGATGGGGAGTCAATGATGATAATGGGGAGGCAAATGATGATAGAGATATGATGGGGAGGCAATGATGATGATAATGGGGAGGCAATGATAGTGATAGATAGGGGAGTCTTTCCACAGTGCCCTTTCCTGAGCCGTAACAGTGCAGAACGCAGCACAGTGCAGAGGAGAGCTCCATACTTTGTATGGAGCATTATTTGGGGTTCAATATTCTTTATGGAGCATTATATTTGGCCCATAATACTGTATGGAGGACTATGTGGTTCCCATAATATTGTATGGAGGACTGTACTGTCCGGTCTGTACTGTGCACTGTGAGGATTTGGCGGTTTTTGAGCTATTGTACAACTTACAATAGATATCACTTATGTAATGGAAGAAGTGAAGTGTTTGGCATTGTACTATACCCATATTTCTCTGCAGTATCTGTGCATCATGAATCGTAGTCTGTGTTAAAGGGGCCCACTGAGACTCTTTCGCACGGGCCCATAAAAACCTGGAGACGGCCCTGCACAAGGGTCACGTCCTGCTTGTCACTATACATCTCTACTGCTGATTCACAGATGCAGTTGGGTTTATGACAATACTGGTACTACCCTTTTTATGATTCTGGATTTTTTCCTACAGAAAAAAAAACAATATTCCATTTTTATAATTCCAGCTGTCTATTAACCACGTGTTATTGCCTAGCTGCACCCAGAGTATATGTAGTTCATATGAGCTGAATTTATTTCCAAATAAACCAGTACTATTTCATAATAATGTTATTGCAGCTGAGTATCATGAGTCACATTGTCTGTTTCCCTTTAAATAAAGCCTCAGAAATAAAGCAAGTCACGGTAGGTAATAGCAATAATTCCGTATAACATCAATGAGTGTGCATGGCCAGATCAACATAAATTCTTGAGACAGTGGAAGCAGCAAGATAATTTCATGTAAAGGTAGGACGATTAGCTAGTTTGAGGAAGTGATGCAGAAGCTCCAGGCAGCACACCTAATGGGCATAGGCAGCACAACGGGCGCTATTAATTTCTTATTTCAGAGGTTTTTGCAATTATCTAGAATGTCAACCGTATAATTCTAATGTGAGAGACTTCAGAATCCATTCTTTGGCCTCCAAACAAGCTTTTCTAACTTCTTCATGGACAAAAAGCATTAAATATCTAATTTAAAGCATATACTTGAATGAAAATCTACAGTTGAAATTTGCACTGAGTTTATTTAATGCTCGATAAGAAGCAATACTTTTGAAATTGTTTTAGACCACTACACCACAAGAATAATAAGTTATGATACTCTCTGCTTTGTCACTTAAGATTATTTCATAGATATTAATTGAAAAAAATAAAATTATTACTATAAGTTTAACACCTTAAAGAGGATCTGTCACTTATCATAAGTACATATATATTCTCCTGGTGTATATGAAGCTGTCCTCTTGAATCTGGCTTTCTTTTAGTATAGTTTCTGTGCATTTTCAAGCCCTGACAATTAGCTTTCTCTTTCTTGGATGTAAGGCCAGTTTTACATATCTGTGAACTATGGGCCATACTTGCATTGAATAATCGTTTTGACTGTCAGGTCTCCTGACCTGAGCTAATTGTTTTCAAGGCATATACATTCAGTGTATTTTACAGATATGTGAAACCGGACTATATCTAGTTTTTTTTTTCCAGCTGGAAATTATCTTCGAGAAGGCTGCTACAGAAAATTGTTGAGGCCCGTGCCCATTTGGCTAAAATGAAAAAATTGACATAAAATGAAGAGAGGGCCAGGTTAGGATTAAGTGTTAGGGTTCGAGTTCCCGCTGCTGCACAAAGAGACCTCGAACCAGTCCCGCTGCGGTCCCCCATTCATCTCCAGCCACAGTGGAGCCTGCTTAGCAGAGACGTCGGTCCCAGCGTCTTGCCCATTCCAATACTCTGCAGAGACTTGCTGCTGCCTCTCCTGGATCTGCTATTATAGCCAGTGCTGGAGCAGACGTCTTTGGGACGAAGTCCTGCGTTTCCCCTTCTGAGCATGCCCAGGGTAAGATCTCTCATTGGAGATCAGGGGTCACATGTTCAGGTACTGCAGCAGCTCCTATCGGTCCACCAGGAAGGTCCTGAAACTACATGTGTTTTGGAACAGTTTCTCATTGGTCCTTGTTTCTGGCAGGTCCTGTAGCTGTTACTATAAAAGGGTGGCATGGCTGGGCCGCCATGCGCTAATATCAACCGTTATATGCTTTGCGCCAGCGTGGTCATGCATGTGTGTGGTTAGGGCTCGGCTGAAATAAGCTCCTAGAATACCGACTTAATCTGTGAGGAGTTTGGTATGCTAGCTGGTCAGGGTCGGTGTCCTAGATGCCCTAGATTACTGGCATAACCGGTGAGGAGTTTGATTGCCGTATTCAGGGCGTTCAGACGCCATAGATTGCGGGTGACTCCCGCGAGGACATAAGCGCATGATCACGTTCTATGTTCGCTTAGCAGTCAACTGTGTACCTGGGTGCCTGACAGGACACAGAAGTTT
Source organism: Oophaga sylvatica (assembly GCA_033576555.1). Lineage (NCBI taxonomy): Eukaryota > Metazoa > Chordata > Amphibia > Anura > Dendrobatidae > Oophaga > Oophaga sylvatica. The sequence continues at coordinate 335,195,062 of JARQOD010000004.1, read as the reverse complement.
GTCTCAGCGGATCTGTGACGTAACAGGGTTCGCTTTCAACGATAGACAGCGCCCTAGCGTCTTTATTTTGCAACTCAGTGGTGTTAAGTGAGTTCGCACACATCGCTATATAACAGAATTCGCACATATTGCCACAGCGCGTTACGGTGTTTATTTTGGCGACTCTGCGGGATAACAGAGTTCGCTTCTTGCGCCATTTTACTAGCAGCAGGTCCGCCTGCACGGTGGACCCTGGGCTGCGAACGCACCTCTCTACATCATATATTTGGTGCGTTCCGCAGACCCTAACATAATATTAGCGCCTGGGTCTGGCTAGTAAAATGGCGGATGACCAGCGTCTACCACAGTACATCCAGCAGCTGGAGGGTAGGTTGGCTGCTCTTGAGCGCACAACCTCAGCTGTGGATGTTACCGCAGTCGCTGTTCAGGCTGCTAACGTGGCTGCAGCCAGTTTGTCCTCTGCCACCTCTGCCCCTACATTTTCCCACCTCCCGCTTCCGGACAAGTTTGCCGGTGACAGCAAGCAATGTCGGGGATTCGTGAGTCAGTGCTCTATACAGCTAGAGCTTCTGGCTGCACGTTTCCCCACGGATCGGGCACAAGTGGGTTTTGTACTGTCTCTACTCTCGGGCAGAGTGTTGGAGTGGGCAACGCCGCTGTGGGAGCGCGAAGATCATTTGGTGCGGAGTGCTCCTCGTTTTCTGGAGGCTCTTAAAAAGGTCTTTTTAGGACCTCAGGTCACCCACGATACGGCGCTACAACTGCAGGCATTGGGACAGGGTTCGTCTTTGGTCAGTCAGTTTTCCGTCCAGTTTCGGACTCTGGCCTCTGAGCTAGACTGGTCGGATAAAGTTCTCATTCCAGTCTACTGGCGAGGACTGGCTGACCATGTTAAAGACGCTTTGGCTACCAGGGAGATTCCCGCAACACTGGAGAAGCTTATTTCCATATCTACCCGCATCGACCTCCGTTTTCACGAGCGGAGGTTGGAGCGGGCCCAATGTAGGCAGAGGATTCGGTTGGCTCCCACCTTTGCCAAATCTCTCGAATCCCCCGATCTGGCGTCCGAACCCCAAAAGGCCACAGAGGTTCCTCGTGCAGGACCTAAGTCTCGAGCCGTCCGAGTATCTGTGGTCTGTAACCTTTGTCAGCAGACAGGACACTGTGCCAACAAATGTACACAGCGAAGAGATCGCGTCTAGTGGCCCTGGGAGGAGGTTCACTAGAGACAGCGGCATTTTCCTCCAAGATGACATTTAAAGGGACAGTCACTGTAGACTCTTCCACACTTACAGTCGAGCTTTGTGTGCACTCAGGAGCAGAGGGGAATTTCATGTCATCCACCTTTGCTTGTCGCCATGCAATACATCTGGTAACGCTCAACAAACCAGTGACTGTCCGGGTAGTGAATGGGTTGACATTGCCCTCGCCAATTACACATCAGACTGTCCCTCTTACTTTGTGTGTACCCCCTTCCCATCAGGAAATTATTTCCCTTCTCGTCCTTCCTGAGGGAATAGACGAAATCCTACTGGGAGTACCCTGGCTCCGTTCCCACTCCCCTCATATTGAGTGGACCTCCGGTAGGATACTGGGTTGGAGTGAGTCATGTAAGGACAGATGTGTCAGGGAGTGCATTCAGGTTACCACTACAGAGATACCCGCAGATCTTTCTCCTCTTCCCAAGTGCTATTAGTCATATGCAGACGTGTTCTCTAAAATGGCTGCGGAGACTCTGCCGCCCCATCGTCCCTACGACTGTCCTATTGACCTCTTGCCTGGAGCAGAACTCCCTCGGGGAAGGGTCTATCCCCTCTCTCTTCCTGAGATGGAGGCTATGTCTCAATATATCCAGGAGAATCTGGCAAGAGGGTTCATTAGGAAGTCGGTGTCACCAGCAGGAGCGGGGTTCTTCTTCGTGCAGAAGAAGAGTGGAGAATTACGTCCGTGTATAGATTACAGAGGTCTTAATGCCATCACCGTTAAGAATAAGTACCCATTGCACCTGATCTCTGAGCTCTTTGATAGGCTCCGGGGAGCAAGGGTATTTACTAAATTAGATCTGCGTGGTGCTTATAACCTGATTCGCATCTGTGAGGGGGACGAATGGAAGACGGCTTTTAATACCAGGGATGGGCATTATGAATACCTGGTGATGCCCTTCGGGCTCTGTAATGCCCCGGCCATTTTCCAAGATTTTGTCAATGACATCTTCCGGGATATGCTTTCCACCTCTGTAGTAGTCTATCTGGATGATATTCTCATCTTTTCTCCAGATATTGACTCTCACCGGAGGGATGTCTGCAAAGTCTTCGACCTGCTACGGGCGAACTCCCTCTATGCAAAGTTGGAGAAATGCATGTTTGAGCAGGAGTCTTTACCTTTCCTGGGCTATATCATCTCCGCCCAGGGATTGGCTATGGATCCTGCCAAACTACAGGCTGTGATGGATTGGCAAGAACCCCATTCTCTTAAAGCGGTGCAGCGCTTTATGGGGTTCATTAATTACTATCGCCAATTCATTCCCAACTTCTCCACTTTGGTAGCTCTCTTGGTAGCCCTCACCAAGAAGGGAGCCAATCCCAAATTGTTGTCAGAGGAGGTCTCCATGGCTTTTACTTCAATTAAGTCCCATTTTGCTAGCGCTCCCATCTTACATCGCCCCGAAGTTGATAAGCCTTTTTTATTGGAGGTCGATGCCTCGTCCGTTGATGCTGGAGCAGTCCTTTTTCAAAAGGATGCTCAAGGTCGGAAACATCCTTGTTTCTTCTTTTCCAAGACCTTCACACCAGCGGAGAGGAATTATTCCATTGAGGATAGGGAGTTGCTAGCCATGAAGTTGGCCTTTTCCGAGTGGAGACATCTCTTGGAGGGGGCTCGCTTTCCCTTTCAAGTTTTCACTGACCACAAAATTTGGTATATTTGCAGACCACCCAGCAGCTAAATTCTCGTCAGGCCAGATGGTCCCTGTTCTTCTCCCGGTTTCATTTCACCCTCCATTTCCTTTCCGGTGAGAAGAACATTCGGGCCGATGCTCTTTCTTGCTCCGTGGTGTCCTCTGAGGAGGTGGAGGTGGAGCTTCGGTTAATTGTCCCCACAGAGAGCCTAAGAATTGTGGCCCCGATTTCACTTGAGTCTGTGCCTCCGGGCAAGACTTTTGTGCCCACCAATTTGCGACCGGAGGTACTCTCTTGGGAACATTCGTCCAGGGTGGGTGGACATTTTGGAGCAAAAAGGACATCTGAGCTGCTGGCGAGGACATACTGGTGGCCACATATGGTCCGTGATGTCAGGGAATACGTTCAGGCGTGCGTCTCCTGCGCCAAGAATAAGTCCCCTCGACAACGGCCAGCTGGGCTACTTTTCCCTTTACCGGTGGCAAACAGGCCTTGGGAGATGGTCGGGATGGATTTTGTGGTGGGCTTACCCAAGTCTCGGGGCTGCACCATCATCTGGGTGATAACCGACCACTTCTCCAAAATGGTACACTTAGTGCCGTTACCACGGTTACCGTCTGCATGGGCCTTGGCAGCATTATTCATTAGGCAAATTTTCCGCCTATACGGTATGCCAGACAAAATTGTCAGTGATCGAGGTCCCCAGTTTGCGTCTCGGGTCAGGAGAGAGCTGTGTCGTTTACTCAGCATTGAGTTGAATCTCTCCTCTGCATACCATCCCGAGACAAATGGGTTGGTAGAGAGGGCCAACCAGACCTTGGTCACATACTTGCGACATTTTGTCTCTGCCAGGCAGGATGACTGGGCATCCTTGCTACCGTGGGCTGAGTTCGCTCTAAATAATGCTGTGGCTGACTCCACCGGACAGACCCCATTCCTCCTGAACTACGGTAAGCATCCGCGAGTACCGGTGCCCATGCCCGTGTCTTCCGCCGATTCCAGGGTGGCAAACTGGGCTGTGGAGGCACGGGACATTTGGGACCGCACCCAGGATTCCATTCAGGCCTCCAAAGAGAGGATGAGGTCTTCGGCCGATCCCCATCGGCACCCCGCTCCTACATTTGCTCCGGGTGACCTAGTGTGGCTTTCTGCCCGAAGCATCAGGCTACGTGTAGAGTCCACCAAGTTGGCACCTCGCTTTTTGGGCCCCTTTAAAGTTCTTGAGCATGTGAACCTGGTGGTTTATCGCCTAGCCCTTCCGCCTCGCCTTAGTATCATCAACACATTTCACGTGTCCCTCCTGATACCCGTGGCCATTTCCTGGTTTTCCGAGTCATCTGCCGGGACGTCGGGTTCATCTACCGACAATCATGAGGTGAACGCCATTGTTGGGTGCAAGGTGGTACGAAGCAAAAAATTTTATTTGGTGGATTGGAGGGGTTATGGGCCTGAGAGCCTGCCGAGCATGTTCACGCTCCGCAGCTCATCGCTGCCTTTGAGCGCAGCGAGGCCCAAAGAAGGGGGGGCAATGTTAGGGTTCGAGTTCCCGCTGCTGCACAAGGGGAGTCTCGAACCAGTCCCGCTGCGGTCACCCATTCATCTCCGGCCGCAGTGGAGCCTGCTTAGCAGAGACGTTGGTCCCAGCGTCTTGCCCATTCCATATACTGTGCAGAGACTTGCTGCTGCCTCTCCTGGATCTGCTATTATAGCCAGTGCTGGAGCAGACGTCTTTGGGACGAAGTCCTGCGTTTCCCCTTCTGAGCATGCCCAGGGTAAGATCTCTCATTGGAGATCAGGGGTCACATGTTCAGGTACTGCAGCAGCTCTTATTGGTCCGCCATGAAGGTCCTGAAACTACATGTGTTTTGGAACAGTTTCTCATTGGTCCTTGTTTCTGGCAGGTCCTGTAGCTGTTACTATAAAAGGGTGGCATGGCTGGGCCACCATGTGCTAATATCAACTGTTATATGCTTTGTGCCAGTGTGGTCATGCGTGTGTGTGGTTAGGGCTTGGCTGAAATAAGCCCCTAGAATACTGACTTAATCGGTGAGGAGTTTGGTATGCTAGCTGGTCAGGGTCGGTGTCCTAGATGCCCTAGATTACCGGCATAACCGGTGTGGAGTTTGATTGCCGTATTCAGGGCGTTCAGACGCCATAGATTGCGGGTGACTCGAAGACATTAGCGCATGATCACGTTCTATGTTCGCTTAGCAGTCAACTGTGTACCTGGGTGCCTGACAGGACACAGAAGTTTGTCTCAGCGGCTCTGTGACGTAACAGGGTTCACTTTCAATGCTAGACAGCGCCCTAGCGTGTTTATTTTGCGACTCAGTGGTATTAAGTGAGTTCGCACACATCGCCATATAGCGTTACGGCGTTTATTTTGGCGACTCTGCGGGATAACAGAGTTTGCTTCTTGCTCTATTTTACTAGCAGCAGGCTCCGCCTGCACGGTGAACCCCGGGCTGCGAACGCACCTCTCTACATCATATATTTGGTGCGTTCCGCAGACCCTAACATTAAGAGCTGCAAAAAAAAAGAAAAACAGCTCCACATTTACAATAAGTAAAGAGCATTTACAATAAGTAAAAAAAAGACTCCGTAATTTGATTTAATTGTTTGTCCCTGCAGTCCAAAAGGCTCAACTGTTTCAACTTCGTGTCAACAACTGAGGGCAAATTTTTTGCAGAATAACTTTGATGTCCTTATAATGTATTGTTAAACTTTTACTTTTCTTTGTGGGAAGACAAGAAAAAAATGAAATTATGCCTTCATTATAAGGCCTCTTATAAGTACAAAGATAGCAGACCTGGGGCCTTTATTAGGCTACTGACTGCCATAGAAACTCATTGTAACCCCACATTGTGTTGCTAAAGTTGAAAAGAGTTGGCAGACGGAGCCCCCTTCCTCTTTCTAATCGCTAATAGAGGTTAAATGCTAGAAGTTAGCTCAAATCTCAACTAGTTCAGGAGGTTTTCATCTGTAACTTATGCCTAAAATCAGTGGCTGCTGGCATAGCACTATACATGTGTACATGTATAGAAACTTGTGTTCTGACCCACAAGCAGCACCATATACAGGTGCTTCTCACAAAATTAGAATATCATCAAAAAGTTAATTTATTTCAGTTCTTTAATACAAAAAGTGAAACTCGTATATTATATAGAGTCATTACAGACAGAGTAATATTTTTCAAGTGTTTATTTCTGTTAATGTTGATGATTATGGCTTACAGCTAATGAAAACTTAAAAGTCATTATCTCAGTAAATTAGAATTCTTTATAACACCAGCTTGAAAAATGATTTTAAAATCCGAAATTTTGGCCTTTTAAAATGTATATTCAGTAAAAGCACTCAATACTTGCTCGGGGCTTATTTTGCATCAATTACAGCATCAATACGGCGTGGAATGGAGACGATCTGCCTGTGCCACTGCTGAGGTGTTATGGAAGCCCAGGTTGCTTTGATAGCAGCCTTCAGCTCGTCTGCATTGTTGGGTCTGATGTCTCTCATCTTCCTCTTGACAATATCCCATAGATTCTCTATGAGGTTAAGGTCAGGCAAGTTTTCTGGCCAATCAAGCACAGTGATACTGTTGTTTTTAAACCAGGTATTTGTACATTTAGCAGTGTGGACAGGTGCCAAGTCCTGCTGTAGAATGAAATTTCCATCTCCAAAAAGCTTGTCAGCAGAGGGAAGTATGAAGTGCTCTAAAATTTCCTGTTAGATGGCTGCGCTGACTTTGGTCTTGATAAAACACAGTGGACCTACACCAGCAGATGACATGGCTCCCCAAACCATCACTGATTGTGGAAACTTCACACTAGACCCAAAGCAGCTTGGATTGTGTGCCTCTCCACTCTTCCTCCAGACTCTAGGACCTTGATTACCAAATGAAATGCAAAATTTACTTTAATCTGACAACAACACCTTGGACCACTGAACAACAGTCCAGACCTTTTTTTTCCTTGGCCCAGGTAAGATGCTTTTGGCGCTGTCTATTGGTCTTGAGTGGATTGACACAAGGAATGCAACACTTGTAGCCCATGTCCTGTATACGTCTGTGCGTGGTGGCTCTTGATGCAATAACTACAGCAGCAGTCCACTCCTTGTGAATCTCCCCAAAATTTTTGAATGGCCTTTTCTTAACAATCCTTTCAAGGCTGTGGTTATCCCGGTTGCTTGTACATCTTTTTCTTCCTCACTTTTTCCTTCCACTCATCTTTCCATTGATATGCTTGGACTCTACTCTGTGAACACTCAGTCTTCTTTAGCAATGACCTTTTGTGGCTTACACTCCTTGTGGATTGTGGCAATGACTGCCTTCTGGAAATCTGTCAAGTCATCAGTCTTCCCCATGATTGTGGAGCCTACGGAAACAGACTAAGGACCTTTTTAAACTCTTAAGAAGCCTTTGCAGGTGTTTTTTGTAAATTATTTTATTTTACTGAGATAATGACTTTGGAGTTTTCATTGGCTTTAAGCCATAATCATCAACATTAACAGTAACATAAAAATAAGCAACATTGTAATATATCTTATCAGAGGAATCTGCTTCTTCTTCTGCTAGAATGTATCAGTCATTATCAAAATTCTCTTTTGTGACGTAAAATCTGTATTCAGAGTTTTCCATTACTGAGATAGGAGATATTTATGAGAAAAATATATATACAGCTCTGGCAAAAATTAAGCGACCACTGCAAAATTTTCAGTTTGTCCCATTTTTCTCTCTATAGGTATATTTTATTCTATAAACTACTGACATTATGCCTTCAAATTTCCAAGCAATAAATTTTGTATTTATTTTCAGAAAATGAGAAATGGTCAAACTAACAAAAAAATGCAGTGCTTGCAGACCTCAAATAATGCTAAGAAAACAAGTTCATAATCATTTAGAAACAACTATACTAATGTTTTAACTCGGAAAGAGTTCAGAAATCAATATTTTGTAGAATCACCATGATTTTTAATCACAGCTTTCATGTGTCTTGGCATGCTTTCCACTTGTCTTTCACATTGCTTTTGGGTGACCTTATGCCACTCCAGGTGCAAAAATTTAAGCAGTTCTTTTTTGTTTGATGGTTTGTGACTGTCCATCTTCCTCTTGATTACATTCCAGAGGTTTTCAATTGGATTCAGGTCTGGAGATTGGGCTGGCCATGACAGGGATTTAATGTGGTGATACTTCATCCATACATTGATTGACCTAGCTGTGAGGCATGGCGCATTGTCCTGCTGGAAGAACTAGTCCTCGGAGTTGGGGAACATTGCCTGAGCAAAAGGAATCAACTGTTTTACCAGGACAACCTTGTATGCGGCTTAATTGATACGTCCTTCGCAAAGATTAACCTGCCCAAATTCAGCCTTGCTGAAGCATCCCCAGATCATCACCGATCCTACACCAAATTTCACAGTGGGTGCAAAACACGGTGGCTTGTACGCCTCTCCTGGTCTCCGTCTAACCATTAGATGACCAGGTGATGGGCAAAGCTGAAAATTTGACTCATCAGAGAAGATTACCCTACTCCAGCCCTCTATAGTTTGCTTCTCATTGATGAAAGGCTTTTTTCTAGTTTTACATGACTTGAGCCCTGCTTCTAGGAGCCTGTTACAAACTGTTCTTGCTGTGCACTTCACCCCAAGTGCCATTTGCCATTCCTTTTGTAGGTCACTTGATGTCATCCTGTGGTTGCTGAGTGACATTCGAATTAAATGACGGTCATCCCATTTAGTGGAGAGTCTTTTTCGCCCTCTGCCGGTCTGTAGCTTTGTTGTCCCCAATGTCTGCTGCTTGACCTTCTTGTAATGGACTGCCGTCTTAGAAACTTTAAGGATGGAGGCAACACGATGCTCACTGTATCGCTCTGCTAGTAAAACCAGAATTGAGCCCTTCTTTTCCTCACTCAAGACTTTTCTTTTCACCTCTTTGGCATAGTTAAAAGTTACTTTTCCATTCCTATTACTTTTGGGATATTATTAGCACTTGTTTTGCCATCCAGCTTGTCCTATTTATTGTAAGAGGATTGTGAACACCACAGCAGTGTTTTTTATACTTTCCTTCATTAAATAAGATTTGGTTCAAGTGATCAACTAATCAGAAGCACATTAAGTAGAATGAGGTGTACTCTGGTTGGAATTCAACTGACACTGGAATGGAATGGCTGTCAGACATAAAGAGAAGCTGATTTTTATAAAACTGTGCAGTGGTCTCTTAATTTTTGCCAGAGCTGTGTATGTATATATATATATATATATATATATATATATATATATATATATACACACACTATATTTTTTTTTTGAGAAAGGATGCATAGATAGATATATCTATACATATAGATAAAGAAAAACCTGATCAGCACCTCCTGGTGTGAACATGTGCAAGCTGCGACGACTGCACAATATAGACAAAAAATTTCACAGCAGCACATGTGTATGAATATGGACCATGTGAATACAAGAAAAACATTAAAAACCCTCAATAAGACCAAATTCCTCAAAATTTTCCCAAAAAAATTTTTGAAATTTTTTTTTACTTACAGTGAAATTCATGTATGCCCATCAACCTGATCAGCACCTCCTGGTGTGAACACGTGCAAGCTGCGACGACTGCACAATATAGACAAAAAATTTCACAGCAGCACATGTGTATGAATATGGACCATGTGAAAACAAGGAAAATATTAAAACCCTCAACACCCTCAGGAGGTGCTGATCAGGTTTTTCTTTGTCTAAATATCTGGTTGCTGGCTGCTTCCAGTTTGATCTTGCACCCCTCCCATTGGCCGTCCAGGTGCCGCAATCAGCTCTACCAGCCCATAAATTGTAGGCTTAGCCCAGTAGTGACATGTTTGTCCAAAGCTGCAGGTTGGTGACCCAGAAGTGGCTTGTAGTGTAGAGCAGGGACCCATCAGAGGGAGGTCACCTTGCCGCGGTTGATGGGCATACATTAATTGGCCAATTTATGCGCTAAGAACCTTCATTTTTCATCTATCACTGTAAGTAAAAAAAATTTTCAAAATTTTTTTTTTTTTAAATTTTGAGGAATTTGGTCTTATTGAGGGTTTTTAATGTTTTCCTTGTTTTCACATGGTCCATATTCATACACATGTGCTGCTGTGAAATTTTTTGTCTATATAGATATATATATATAGGATATATACTGTAGCTAGATAGATAGATAGATAGATAGATAGATAGATAGATAGATAGATATCTCCTTTCTCAGAATTCCCACAATATAGTATTTTTCTAACCTGCAGAGTCTAAATCTATATTTCAGTTATAATGCAATACGAGAAATCATGTAACATGGCATGCATTTTTTCCCCTTACATTATTTGGAAAAATCTAGTCTAACACACTTTATGCATACCAAAATAGACATACCATTCATATGAAGCAGTATCAATGCATATGTCAAACATTGTAATAGAGATGTACTGTTATATGGGAAATTTAGTTTGTCTAAGTGAAATCAGTGGGAACTGTCTCTGGAACAGAACAAGAAGTCGAGCAGCCGTCCTGTGTATTGGAATGGAAGAGGTTGTCAATTTAGCTGCGTGGGAATGCGCTGTGTGTGTTCTAACAATGCCTGGGGTCTATTAGCTGAGTTAACTGGATTTTCTAAGTTTGCTGCTTCAGGCCAAGGTCCATTCTACAACATATATATTCTCTGTTGTTTCCTTTAATTCATCTCTAAAGAACTGGGAAACACATGGTAATGTGATCACTGCCATCCTCAGAAATTGCTGCTCTGCATATACAACTCAATGGCAACTGACTAAATCCCTTTTAATTGTAGACTATTTTACATAACAATTTAATAAGGTGCATATTTGTTTGATTTAAATTAATAAACAAAGAACGATTTTCTATGATGTGGTTGCTGCCCTTTCTATCTAAAAGACCTACCACCAAACTGCCAGTATGAGAAAAAAAGAAAAGTGACTGGCAGTGGTGCATCAAACACATCATCTCATAAATTAATTCACTTTGCCTGGGACATAAAATGATTATAGAGTATCTGTCACTTTCCACTTTACATTAGGGCATCTACATTCATCCAGTGGCTGAGTCTCCACACACCAAATTAAACTCCATGGCCTCAGTTCATTAAAACTGGCATTTTGAACTCCAGCCTTAATTAAGGGAGTGCCTGAGTAAGATGCAATAAATTCAGTAATTGGCATGAGCATCTTGATAAATTTGTCTCATCATTCAACTGCCATGTGCAACTGATAGAAATGTATGCCAGTTGGGGGAAGCTGATGTACAACTTTTGTGTTGTAAATTATGAATAATTTGTCAGGCGTGTTTGGCCACACCTCGTCTCAACTATTCATACCTTTCAAAAAGTTATTTCCAGTCTTGGTGTGTCACATTTCTTAGTTATGCTCCATAGCAGCTATCCTATTACTAATGTTAAAGAATCCCCTTCCTGGAGCATGTGGGTCCAGAACTCTACAAAAGCAATTATTGGTGCTATAAATGTACAGTAGTTATTTACCTTTAAATAGACCAATTGCTAAAGGAGAAAATTTGGTCTGGCAGAAAAAGTTGTTATACCCTCCAATGCTAAAGTGGTTAAAGGGTTTGTTGGACAACTCCTTCCTAATAAATAAATATCCCCATGTAAATTAAAAACTGTCTGTATCCACTTCTGGTACCAGCACCATTCCAGCAACGTAAGTGCTAGGTCTCTCGGGACATTGTTATGTCAAGTGTGAGCCCTGCAGACAATCAGCAGCCACTAATGTGCCACTTTGCTCTCACTTCCTTCGAGGAATCTGACATCTGAACTTCAAGGAATAATTGCCATTGACAAAATCATCCTCCTCTGGTTTCCAGACGGTTCCCCCGGTCTTTCCACACTGGGGGTGGAGCTATCCCACACGTGGGTGGTGCAACTACACACGTTGGTGCCTCATGTGTGGAAGTGGTGAGAGATGGTGGAACACGGGACGCCATGCTTCCCACGTCTTCCGCAGCTCGGGAGACATGGGACGCTGTGTCTCCTGGTTACCAGGAAAAGCAGGACATTGCCTTACCTGGTGTTAGCCAATGGTGGGAAAGTGTGCAGTCTGTTGTGCAGTTGAGCATGGAGTGGCTCCTTGTACATGACTGGGAGGAATGTGTCACCTTATTGTTATTCTTGAATCTGGGCTGGCTATTTAAGGCCTGCCTCTAATTCAGTACAGTGCTAGATATTCAGTTCCTATGTGTACTGGTATACTGGTATGGTGACAAGTGTTTCCTAGTTGGGTTCTGGATTCTTCTCAGTAATTGCTAATATAATATATATAAAAATATCTGTTATCATTCGAGTATCATGGAGCTTGGATGTACTTGTTACTCAATGAGAATTGGGCAATGCTCTATGTAAAACTTGAATCCCCGCCCCACAAGTCTGGCACCTGTTACACAGGTAATAAGCATGCCAAAATTACTATGATTGGTTGGCCGTGTAACATCATCAGGGGTTATAAAAGAACAGGCGCAGCCCAGTTTGGCACACTGACGCAATTGCACAGCTCTGTGTTACTTCAAATTGGAGGAAGAGTGCTTGTCTAGGCCTGTGTGTGCACAGTATAACGAATCATAGGCATGTAGTGTTGATACTGGTGCTGAAGCTGAACCATCATGCTAATAGCCCTTCTAATCATTTGTTTTGCTGTTTGTATCACATACATTTTGCATTTAGTATAGGGAGGGAGAGAGAGTCACATGAGCAGTGACTGTGGAAGAATACAGTCTGTAAACAGGGATTGGTGCTGTGCAGTCCTTTATCAAATATGTAACTATTTCATTCTTTTGGAGGGATCATATTTTGATCCATCAAGTATTTCATGCTTTGAGGTCCTTTTTTGTTATATAAAACACACAAAAATTGTTGAAACTTTATCTTGGGTTACATTTTTTACCTATACACTCTTCCATAATGTGGTGTACATTTCTATGATCTATAAAACTGAGAAAAAATGTTGAAAAGTTTTGTAGGGTTATATTTCTTACAGTATTCAATTAGTCATCCATAGAGTGTAATGTGGTTAGTGGGTGACAAAGATGGAAGAAGCATGAGATACTCTCGAGGGAAGGACCGGGGAATATTGTAGCCAGTGCAACAGCAGAGATGACAGGAGCCTGTGGTTGTGATCTGGCTGATATCCACCAAAGCTTGAACCCAGGTGGCATCCCTTACTGCTGGGGTTCTTGCGGACTGCAGATGGGAGAGCCAGGATTCAGGAAATGGTGAGTAGACAGCGGGGCCTAGACTGTCAGAAGAAACAAGGAGGCAAGCCAGGACCAGGTTTGGACAAATGTTTTTGGGCCTGCGAGCCATAAAGTACCGAGGAGTGGCATCCCAGGGGCGTGGTAGTTACTTACAGCCGTCAGCAGAGAAGGGGGTCCATTAAAGAATTTGTGACTCATTATCACATCTTGTTCAACCATCAGGCAGTAGAGATTAAACACTTGCCTAGAAGACAGCAAGCACTGACGGCTGGAACCAGAGTCACATTCCTCAAAATGAAGGAGCAACATGGCTGGTATGCAGTCGTTGTGATCCCAGAAGTACGGGAGCATGATGAACCCTTCTTGAGGAGTTAACAGGCCTGGTAGAGGCTCCTTGTAGCACCTCGAGACAGGGCTACTATACTTCCCCTTGAGAGATCATACTGTATTTAGAGTTCCCCACCGCCTATGTGGGAGCAGTTGATGGTGCAGATGACACAGGAGTCTGTTGCCCATTCCTATGTGTCGAGGGCTCCGGCACTACCTGAAGTTGGGTCACTTACTACCCAGGCACCTGGTAATCGAGCTCCAGGAAGCAGGTGGAGGAATTCTCCCCAGCCTCAAGAAGAAGAAGAAGAAGCGGACACCTGAAGAGGATTACTGTTTTGCCCTCCTTTTAATTTTTTGCTCGCTTTGTACTTTGTGCAAAGCTTTTATGAGTGTAGAAGTACAGCAACTATATTTTAAAAATTTTTCAATGAGTCCTGCAAGTTGTTGCATTTCAGTGGTCTATGGATGACTGTCCTTATAATTTTTTCCTGGGTTTGCACTTTGCAGAAAGCCTTTATGAGTGTAGGAGTACAGCACATACACTTTAAAAATATTTAAATGAAGCCCGACTGTACTTGCCATAGTTGGGGTCTATATAATACTACAGAAGTGTTTAAAAATGTTGCTTGTTTGTTTACATTTCTTACCCGTACACTATTCCATGTTTTGAGGTACATTTTTTGTGATGTATAACACTAAAAAAAACATTTAAAAATGTTGCTGGGTTACATTTCTCAGCCATATAGTATGAACTGTTCTTGGTTACATATTGTTGGTATATAACCCTCAGAAAAATTGTTCAAAAATGTATCCTTGTTATATTGCTCACCTATACAATATTACATATTCTTGTGTTCATTTTATTGGTATATAACCCTCAAAAGACTAGTTCAAAAATGTATCATTATTATAGGCTCACCCATAGACTATTCCGTGGTCTAGATTACATTTCATTAGCATATAACTTTAAAAAAAATGTTCAAAACTTTAACGTAATTCATTGCTCACCCATACACTATTATGTTGTCTGGGATACATTTCTATGATATATAACACTCCAAAAAAGTGTTAAAAATGTTGTTGGATTAATTTTTTTCACTCATACGGTGTTTCTTCCTTCATGGTACATTTCTGTTGCATATAACACTCCGAAAAAAGGGAACATTTTTGATGGATTACATTTCTCATCCATACACTATTCAGTGGTCTGGGGTACATTCCATTGATATATTGTTAGGGTCTGCGGAACGCACCTAATAGATATTGTAGAGAGGTGCGTTCGCAGCCCGGGGTCCACCGTGCAGGCGAAGCCCGCTGCTAGTAAGATGGCGAAAGTAGCAAACTCTGTTATCCCGCAGAGTCGCTAAAATAAACGCGCTATATAGCGATAAGTGCGAACTCACTTAGCTTCAGTGAGCCGCAAAGTAAAACGCTAGGGCGCTGAACCAGCGTTATAAAGCGAACCCTGTTGCGTCACAGAGCCGCTGAGAAAAGACTGTGTCCTGTTAGACTCACAGGGAACACAGATGACTGCTAAGCGGATTGCAGTCTGAGGTCATGCAGTCAGAACACAAGCAACAATCTCCTCACCGGAGGTGCCGGTATTCTAGGGGCTTATTTCAGCCAGAACTAACAACATGCATACATGACCTCACTGGCGCAAGCACGTAACAGATTTGATACTAGTGCATGGCGGCCCAGCCATGCCACCCTTTTATAGTAACAGCTACAGGACCTGCAGAAAAAGGACCAATGAGAAACTGTTCCAAAACACATGAAGTTTCAGGACCTTCCTGGTGGACCAATAGGAGCTGCTGCAGTACCTGAACGTGTGACCCCTGACCTCCAATGAGAGATCTTACCCTGGGCATGCTCAGAAGGGGAAACGCAGGACTTCGTCCTAAAGACGTCTGCTCCAGCACTGGCTATAATAGAATATCCAGGAGGGGCAGCAGCAAGTCTCTGCACAGTACTGGAATGGGCAAGACGCTGGGACCGACGTCTCTGCTGAGCAGGCTCCACTGCGGCCGGAGACGGATGGGGGACCGCAGTGGGAATGGCTCGAGATTCCCCCTGTGCAGCATTGGGAGCTCAAACCCTAACATATATAAACATAAAAAATTGTTCCAAAATTTATTGTTATTATGTTGCTCATCCACACAGTATAACATGTTCTTGGGTACATTTTGTTGCTATAAAAACATCTAAAAACTTGGTCAAAAATTAGTTTGTATTACATTGTTCATCCACACAGTATAACATGCTTTTTGGTACATTTCGTTGCTATACAAGGCTCCAAAAACTTGTTCAAAAATTTATCGCTACTTTATTGCTCATTAATAGACTTTTCAGTGATCTGGAGCACATTTCATTACCATATAATGCTCTAAAAACTTGTTAAAAATGAATTGCAATTATATTGCTCATCCATAGTGTATTATACAGTTAGGTCCATATATATTTGGACAGAGACAACATTTATCTAATTTTGGTTCTAAACATTACCACAAGGAATTGTAAACAAAACAATTCAGATGCAGTTGAAGTTCAGACTTTCAGCCTTCATTTGAGGGTATCCACGTTATAATTGGATGAAGGGTTTAGGAGTTTCAGCTCCTTAACATGTGCCACCCTGTTTTTAAAGGGACCAAAAGTAATTGGACAATTGACTCCAAGGCTATTTCATGGACAGGTGTGGGCAATCCCTTCGTTATGTCATTCTCA
Organism: Oophaga sylvatica; assembly: GCA_033576555.1. Taxonomy (NCBI): domain Eukaryota; kingdom Metazoa; phylum Chordata; class Amphibia; order Anura; family Dendrobatidae; genus Oophaga; species Oophaga sylvatica. The sequence goes on along the minus strand of JARQOD010000004.1, from coordinate 335,178,878 downwards.
ATTAAGCAGATAAAAGGGCTGGAGTTGATTTGAGATGTGATGTTTGCATTTGGAAGGTTTTGCTGTGAAGGAAACATGCGGTCAAAGGAGCTCTCCATGCAGGTGAAACAAGCCACCCTTAAGCTGCAAAAACAGAAAAAACCCATCCGAGAAATTGCTACAACATTAGGAGTGGCAAAATCTACAGTTTGGTACATCCTGAGAAAGAAAGACAGCACTGGTGAACTCATCAATGTAAAAAGACCTGGGCGCCCACGGAAGACAACAGTGGTGGATGATCGCAGAATACTCTCCATGGTGAAGAGAAACCCCTTCATAACAGCCAACCAAGTGAACAACACTCTCTAGGAGGTAGGCATATCAATATCCAAATCTACCATAAAGAGAAGATTGCATGAAAGTAAATACAGAGGGTTCACTGCATGGTGCAAGCCACTCATAAGCATCAAGAATAAAAAGGCTAGGCTAGACTTTGCTAAAAAAAACATCTAAAAAAGCCAGCACAGTTCTGGAAGAACATTCTTTGGACAGATGAAACCAAGATCAATCTCTACCAGAATGATGGAAAGAGAAAAATATGGCGAAGGCGTGGTACAGCTCATGATCCAAAGCATACCACATCATCTGTAAAACACGGCGGAGGCAAGGCAGTGTGATGGCTTGGGCATGCATGGCTGCCAGTGGCACTGGGACACTAGTGTTTATTGATGATGTGACACAGGACAGAAGCAGCCGAATGAATTCTGAGGTATTCAGAGCCATACTGTGTGCTCAGATCCAGCCAAATGCAGCCAAACTGATTGGTCGTCGTTTCATACTACAGATGGACAATGACCCAAAACATAAAGCCAAAGCAACCCAGGAGTTTATTAAAGCAAAGAAGTGAAATAATCTTGAATGGCCAAGTCAGTCACCTGATCTCAACCCAATTGACATGCATTTCACTTGTTAAAGACTAAACTTCAGACAGAAAGGCCCACAAACAAACAGCAACTGAAAACCACCGCAGTGAAGGCCTGGCAGAGCATCAAAAAGGAGGAAACACAGCGTCTGGTGATGTCCATGAGTTCAAGACTTCAGGCAGTCATTGCCAACAAAGGGTTTTCAACCAATCACTAGAAATGAACATTTTATTTACAATTATTTAATCTGTCCAATTACTTTTGGTCCCTTTAAAAACAGGGTGGCACATGTAAAGGAGCTGAAACTCCTAAACCCTTCATCCAATTTTAATGTGGATACCCTCAAATGAAAGCTGAAAGTCTGAACTTCAACTGCATCTGAATTGTTTTGTTTAAAATTCATTGTGGTAATGTCTAGAACCAAAATTAGATAAATGTTGTCTCTGTCCAAATATATATGGACCTAACTGTATCTTCTTCGGTACAATTCGTTGGCATATAACCGTCAAAAAACAGGTTAAAAAAATGTATAGGTATTATATTCTTATCCATAGGGTTTTACATGTTCTTGGATACATTTTGGTGCTATATAAGCCTCCATTTTTTTAAAAAAAAATGTGTTGCTATTATATTGCGCATTCATACAGTATTACATGTTCTTCGGTGCATTTCGTTGCTATAAAAGCCTCTAAAAACTTGGTAAAAAATGTACAGGTATTATATTTCTCACCATAGGGTATGATATCTTCTTGGGTACATTTTGTTGATATATAACTCTAAAAAAACCTGTTTAAAAATATATAATTTTTACACTGCTCATCCATAGACTATTCCATGGTCTGGAGTACATTTTGTTGATATATAACCATCAAGAAACTTGCTCAAAAATTTACCGGTATTCTATTGCTCATTCATAGAGTATTTTGCCTTCTTGGGTACATTTTGGTGCTATGAAAGCCTCCAAAAACTTGTTAAAACATTTATTGCTAATATATTGCTCATCCATACAGTATTACGAATTCTTGGGTACATTTCAGTGGTATATAATACTTCAAAAAAAGTTCAAACATTTTTTCCTGATTTTTTTTCATACAGTTTAGCGTGCTTAATGTAAAATTGCAGTGGGTTAACATTTTTACAAACCGATTGCTCCGGTACAGTTACATTATTTTTTTTTCCAAAAATTGACTATTATCATATATGCTATACAACTTGTTTTGTGTAAAAAAAATTTTTATTGAAATAAAATCCAAAATTGGCCTGGTATAGGTGGAGAAATTTGTTTGTTCAAATATTTACTACTACTACTTTTACTCTAAAACATGGTTGGTGTAAAATTTCATTAGTTTTAAAAAAAAACTAAAAAATTTGGCTGGTACATGTGTTGAAATTTATTCCCTCGGTACTCGGTCCCCAGTTGACACTATTTTTCCCTTTTATGGCGTCCCTGCCTTGTACCAGCACGTGTCCAGGATCACCATCCGTGCCCTTACCAACGCACTTACTTGGATTGTCCACTTAATGACAGACACGTGGACAAGCACTTGTGGCCAGGGATGCTACATTTCCCTGATGGTACCCTGTGTGAACCTTGTGGAGGCCTAGGGCCAAGTCTCACCCTAGCATGGCACATATTCTACCGACCAAAGGATTGCTGCTCTTACTTCTATCAGGGATTGCTCCACCTCCTACACCAGATCATGCAGTCCCTCCTGCTCTTCCTTATCCTCCATCTCCGATGTGCTAGCTCAGAACATGTCGTCCACATCAGCTGGAAGCTCTGCAACACTGACTCAGCAAAGCAGCAACAGGCTCTCCTGAAGGAAATGTTTCTAGGAGACAAACCACACACTCCTTGAGAAAGCCACCAGGTGAAACGTGCGTTGCAGTCACAGGAGCAATGGGGTATGGACTATTGATACATATTTCTTTGATATATTTCTTCTATTCTCCCTTCTGCCTTTTCATACATATAATGCATGTTTGCAAGATTTGTTAGTATTTATGTATAGTGTAGGGATGTGGTCTCGCTGGTGTGCGACCGGAGGTAAGCAGGAGGGCGACTCTTCCAGGTTCTTTAAGCAAGTTTATTACAACTTCATAAACTTGCCTTAAAACAGAAAAAGAAAACAGCCTTCTCTGGCACAAAGTAACAAAAACAGATATAAAGTCCTGGTACTCTAACTGAGCACTCTTTCAGCAACCAGACTGGTGGTCTCCTCAGAACTCCCACACTGGAGGTTTCCACCCCTCCAGCCACTCACACCTGTGGTCAGCAGCAGGCTCACTTATATACACCAGCCGTTCAGCTAACACAGAGCACATGACCTGTCATGTGCTCTTGTGACCTCATCACAGGTCCTCAAACCACATACAAAGGTATAGTGAAGACTTACTATCACTACATACCTCCCCCCTCTGCCTAAAGCCGTGGGCTTGGCACATTTCATTCACCGACTAGAAACTCCTTTCAGTCGTCTCCACAATCAGCCGGTCTGTCACAGTTTGCCTTAGGTCACTGAGTCCTGATCTAATTGAAGTGTCACTGCCTCTAGCTCTTATTTCAGGCCATCTATGTTCTATCTTAGTTTCACTTCGATGACCTTCATTCTGTAGCGAACCTCTGCGCCTCTCTATACTGTGGGTTGAAGGTGACTGCCTTTTTTTTCTCAACTCTTGCAGCTGTCTGTTGGTCTGCTTCTTCTCAAGTTTTAGCTGCTCTATTCTTCCCTGGTTCATCTCCAAGAGTATCCGGATCTTCCCAAGGCTTTCCACTCCGACTTGGAGGTTTTCTTGTTGGCTCCCGACATCTCTGCTTCTCGTGGAGGTATTGTAGTGGCATAGTTCTTATGTCCGCCTCCCGCTTCACTGTGACTTTCCGGGTGTGGCCATCTGGGTGGCGGTTCCCTTGCTGGCTTTCTTTCGCCGTCGAGGCCCCTTCTTTGGTCAATATCTTCAGTTCACTCTCTTCCCGTACGCACGGACCAGGAGAGCGCAACCGTTCGATTTCCTGGTCTGTTGTGGATTTCCTGAGCTGTGCGTTAGCTTCCTTCTCTATCTGGAGTTTTTGGAGAATTTTCTCTTGCTCTTCTGCCCAGCATCGGTGCTCTTCTTCTCTCCGTAGAAGTTCCTGCTGATGCTTCTCCTGGGCCTCTCTGAGCATCTCCGTATCTTTCACAAGGACTTGGTTCGCCGTCAGGCACGCTGATAGTTGACCTTGGACTTTAGAGAGTTCTTTCTCCAGGTCCTTCATTCGTTGCTCCATCTCTTGTCCCCGTGTCTTTTCTCGCATGACCGTCTCTTTAAGCAGCTCTATCTCATGGGCCTGCTCTCTTTTATCCAGTACATGTGGCACCATCCTTCTCCCCTTTTTTCTCTTCTTAGAGAGCATAGGCTGTCTGGCCTTCCTGCAGCCCCTGCGGTGAGGAGAAGGTCTGCCACTTGTACCTGACTCCACCTTGCTGCACTCGCTTTCACTTGCGGTTAAGTTACAGTCTGCATAGGAGTCATTCCCACTCCCTCTGTCATCTTGGAACGGCAAGTCCCCACTTAACCAGGTGTCGACCCCTATTCCTGGGGCGACCCAGTTTTCTGCGGACCTATATTTGGTCACCCCAAAGTCCTCACTTTGGTCTGAGCCACCCTTTCTTACGGCTACCAGGCACTGGGTATCTTTGACTTTAGGGGTGGCTACCTCTGGTTTACCCACCACACTATCAGCAACCACTACAGCCTCTTGCAGGGGTGGGCCTCTCTTAGGGTCATTCTGGTTCCCTTCTGAGCAATCAGCCAGTGCTTCGTCCCACACCTCCCAAAACCGTTTACAATCCTGGCCTATTATTATAGGATATGGTAAGTCTGGGACTACAGGGACATCCTGGGTAGAAATAATAGTGTCCGTTTCAACAATTACCCTGGTTACCTGATACTCCCTAGTGACCCCATGAATTCAAGGGACTTCCATCTTTTTTCCGGGAATCAGATAGACAGGGAGTGTGTCGCTCAGCAGAGTCACCTGGCTTCCTGAGTCTAGAAGTCCACTCACACACTCTCCATTCACTATTAGAGAACAGTTCAATGCCCCCCGGTCAGATGTAACGTCAGTACACCATTCGCGACATACAGTGTTCAAACCCCGAACCCGGCAACAGTTCCTCGGCTCATCCGCCGCCACCTCTCCTCTCCTCATCGACTCAGCTTGAGACTCCGCCCCTTCTGAGTGTGGCAGTAGTTTGTTAGGGTTTATTGGTTCCCCATTCTCGCTAGGACCTCAGAACCCTTTCTCCACAGATCCCAAAACAGACAGAAATCCCGGCCTATAGTTATAGGACGCACCAAGTCCCGAACGACGCCGACTTCATGGGACTCAGTGCCATGCGTCGTTTCAATGTCTACTCTGGCCATAGGGTAGTCCTTTACATCATCATGTATGCATTGAACACCAACTTTTTTCCCTGGTAGTATGTTGAGAGGAAAAGTGTCCCTAATCAAGGTCACTAAGCTCCCAGAGTCTAGCAGCGCCGTTACTGCTTCACCGTTCACCTTCACGGGACATACTTGAGGACCCTGATTGGGGAACGGGTTTCCACTGCAGGCTGGATATGCATACCATGAAATACGGTGTCCTATGCTGCAGTCCATCTGCTCAGTGGTCTGCGGACACCGGGCAGCTATATGTCCTGGCTCGCGGCACCTCCAACAAATAATATCACCCGTAGTGACCTTGGGCACCACCTCCCCCTGCCATTTTGACCTTGGGCTCCCCACCCCTTTTTGGGACTCTGCCCCTGTTGGGGCCGCCAGTACGGAATAGGCTGCTTCCCCAAGGCACCTTCCATTCCCTGGTACCTCTCGACCAGTCCGACCAGTTCATCAGCATTCCGGGGATCACCCTGGGGAACCCAAGTCTGTAGGGGTTTTGGCAGGGAGTGCACAAACCGATCCATGACGACTCTTTCTACCATCTGTGCTGGCGTAGCGGACTCTGGCTGTAGCCATTTCTGGACCAGGTGCAGTAAGTCAAACATTTGGGAGCGAGGTGGTTTGTCCCGGTGATAAGCCCAGCGGTGCACCCTCTGTGCCCTTATAGTCATTGTTACCCCCATACGTGGGAGGATCTCTATATTTAGCTTAGGATATTCCTGAGCGTCCTGCACAGTCAAATCGTAATACGCCTTCTGGGGTTCACCTGTCAGGTATGGGGCCAATATCTCTGCCCACTGCCCTGGGGGAAGTCTTTCCCTCTCAGCAACCCTCTCAAATACAGCCAGGAAGGCTTCCACATCATCCCCGGGGGTCATTTTTTGTAATGTGCGTCTTACCGCCTTTCTGACGTGGTTGTCATCAGCCAGACCTGGGGTTGGGGCGCTCGTCCTGCCCTGGATGGCGGTTGTCAAAAGCTGCATCTGCTGCCGATGCTCCTGCTGCATCTGCTGCAAGAACATCCTGTTGGCTTCTTGCTGCTGTTCCTGTGCCTGTTGCTGCTGTACCTGTGCCTGGACCAAGTGTTTCAGCAGGTCTTCCATTTTCTCCGGCAATGCTGGCTGGATTGCTATAGCCTTGACCCACGACATGCAGTAACCAGTCTCACTTCTCTGCTGGGAACGCTGCCCGCATTTACGCCACTAATTGTAGGAATGTGGTCTCGCTGGTGTACGACCGGAGGTAAGCAGGAGGGCGACTCTTCCAGGTTCTTTAAGCAAGTTTATTACAACTTCATAAACTTGCCTTAAAACAGAAAAAGAAAACAGCCTTCTCTGGCACAAAGTAACAAAAACAGATATAAAGTCCTGGTACTCTAACTGAGCACTCTTTCAGCAACCAGACTGGTGGTCTCCTCAGAACTCCCACACTGGAGGTTTCAACCCCTCCAGCCACTCACACCTGTGGTCAGCAGCAGGCTCACTTATATACACCAGCCGTTCAGCTAACACAGAGCACATGACCTGTCATGTGCTCTTGTGACCTCATCACAGGTCCTCAAACCACATACAAAGGTATAGTGAAGTCTTACTATCACTACAATAGGCTATTTTTACGGCATATTGTTTTAATATGAGGTTGTAATTATGTCCTAGTACCCAATACAATATTTGGTTTTGCATATTTTGTCATTCTGGTTTTCCCTTTTTTATGTCATTTATATTTCAATATTATCAATAAAATTATATATTTTATTAGCTTTTTTTCATTTGGTTTATTCACGAAGTCCGAGTAGGTTATATCACTGTGTGAGTAAATATCCAGCATATGAATTATGATTCAGAGCTAATCTCTATTGGTGTTGCTTATTTAATAGGCTGGGTGTTAGGGTTCGAGTTCCGCACAAAGGGAGTCTCGAACCAGTGCCGCTGCGGTCTCCCATTCATCTCTGGCCGCAGTGGAGCCTGCTCAGCAGAGACGTCGTTCCAAGCATCTTGCCCACTCCACTACTGGGCAGTGACTTGTTGCTGCCTTTCCTGGATCTGCTATTATAGCCAGTTCTGGAGCAGACGTCTTTGGGATAAAGTCCTGCATTTTCCCTTCTGAGCGTGCCCAGAGTGAGATCTCTCATTGGAGATCAGGGGTCACATGCTCAGGTACTGCAGCAGCTCCTATTGGCCCGCCAGGAAGGCCCTGTTACTACTAGTCTTCTGAACAGGTTCTCATTGGTCCTTGTTCCTGGAAGGTCCTGTAGCTGTTGCTATAAAAGGGTAGCATGGCTGGGCCGCCATGCGCTAATATCAACCATTGTATGCTATGCGCCAGTGTGGTCATGCGTGTGTGTGGTTAGGGACCCGGCTGAAATAAGCCACTAGAATACCGACTTAATCGGTGAGGAGTTTAGTGTGCTAGCTGGTCAGGGTCGGTGTCCTAGATGCCCTAGATTACCGGCATAACCGGTGAGGAGTTTGATTGCCGTATTCAGGGTCTGGCGTTCAGACGCCATAGATTGCGGGTGACTCCCGCGAGGACATTAGCGCATGACCACGTATTATGCTCGCTTAGCAATTAACCGTGTGCCTGAGAGCCTGACAGGACACGGTGTTTGTTCTCAGCGGCTCTGTGACGTAACAGGGTTCGCTCTCGACGCTAGACAGCGCCCTAGCGTTTTACTTTGCGGCTCACTGAAGCTAAGTGAGTTCGCACATATCGCCATATAGCACTGTGGCATCCCGTTAGCGGCTCTGTGAATTAACAGAGTCTGCACTTACTGCCACAACGCGCTACGGCGTTTATTTTAGCGACTCTGCGGGATAACAGAGTTCGCTACTTTCGTCATCTTACTAGCAGCAGGCTTTGCTTGCACGGTGGACCCCAGGCTGCGAACGCACCTCTCCACTTTATATATTTGGTGCGTTCCGCAGACCCTAACAGAATATTAGCGCCAGGGTCTGGCTAGTAAAATGGCGGACGAACAGCGTCTATTGCAGTACATCCAGCAGCTGAAGGGTAGTTGGAGGCTCTTGAGAGCACAACCTCAGCTGTGGATGTTACCGCAGTCGCTGTTCAGGCTGCTAGCGTGGCTGCAGCCAGTTTGTCCTCTGCCACCTCTGCCCCTACATTATCCCACCTCCCGCTTCCTGACAAGTTTGCCGGTGATAGCAAGCAATGTAGGGGATTCGTGAGTCAGTGCTCTATACATCTCGAGCTTCTGGCTGCACGTTTCCCACGGATCGGGCACAAGTGGGTTTTGTACTTTCTCTACTCTCGGGCAGAGCGTTGGAGTGGGCAACGCCGCTGTGGGAGCGCGATGATCGTGTGGTGCAGAGTGCTCCTCGTTTCTTGGAGGCTCTTAAAAAGGTCTTTTTAGGACCCCAGGTCACCCACGATACGGCGCTACAACTGCTGGCATTGACACAGGGTTCGTCTTTGGTCAGTCAGTTTTCCGTCCAGTTTCGGACTCTAGCTGCTGAGCTAGATTGGTCTAATAAAGTTCTTATTCCTATCTACTGGCGGGGACTGGCTGACCATGTTAAAGACGCTTTGGCTACCAGGGAGATTCCCGCCACACTGGAGAAGCTTATCTCCATATCTACCCGCATTGACCTCCGTTTTCACGAGCGGAGGTTGGAGCGGGCCCAGTGTAGGCAGAGGTTTCGGTTGGCTCCTACCTTTGCCAAACCTCTCGAATTCCCCGATCTGGCGTCCGAACCTCAAAAGGCCACAGAAGTTCCTCATGCAGGACCTAAGTCTCGGTCCGTCCGAGTATCCGTGGTTTGTAACCATTGTCAGCAGACAGGACACTATGCCAACAGATGTCCACAGCGATCGGGGAAGCGATCGCGTCTAGTGGCCCTGGGAGGAGGTTCACTAGAGACAGCGGCATTTTCCTCCAAGATAACATTTAAAGGGACAATCACTGTTGGTACTTCCATTCTCACCGCCGACCTTTGCGTGGACTCAGGAGCAGAGGGGAATTTCATGTCCTCTAGCTTTGCTCGCCGTCATGCAATACCTCTGGTGGCGCTTGACAAATCAGTGACTGTTCGGGTAGTGAATGGGTCGTCATTGCCCTCACAAATTACACACCAGACTGTCCCACTTGCATTGTCTGTATCTCCTTCCCATCAGGAATTTATTTCCCTACTCGTCCTTCCCGAGGGAATAGACGAGATCCTACTAGGTATACCTTGGCTCCGTTTCCACTCCCCACATATAGAGTGGACTTCGGGTAGGATACTGGGTTGGAGTGATGCATGTAGAGGCAGATGTGTCAGGAGTTGCGTTCAGGTTACCACTACGGAGTTACCCGCAGATCTTACTCCACTTCCCAAGCACTACTGGTCATATGCAGACGTGTTCTCCAAGAAGGCTGCGGAGACTCTTCCGCCTCATCGCCCCTATGACTGTCCTATCGACCTCTTGCCTGGCGCAGAACCTCCTCGGGGAAGGGTCTATCCCCTCTCTCTTCCTGAGACAGAGGCCATGTCGCAATATATTCAGGAGAACCTGGCAAGAGGGTTTATTAGGAAGTCGGTGTCACCGGCAGGGGCGGGATTTTTCTTCGTGCAGAAGAAAAACGGAGAATTGCGTCGTGTATTGATTACAGGGGTCTTAACGCCATCACCGTTAAAAACAAGTACCCGTTGCCCCTGATCTCTGAGCTATTTGATAGGCTTCGGGGAGCAAGGGTATTCACTAAACTAGATCTGCGCGGTGCTTATAACCTGATTCGCATCCGTGAGGGGGACGAATGGAAGACGGCTTTTAATACCAGGGATGGGCATTACGAATATCTGGTGATGCCCTTTGGGCTCTGTAATGCTCCAGCCGTTTTCCAAGACTTTGTCAATGACATCTTCCGGGATATGCTCTCCACCTCGGTCGTAGTCTATCTGGATGATATACTCATCTTCTCTCCAGATATTGACTCCCACCGGAGGGATGTTGGCAGGGTCTTCGACCTCCTACAGCAAATTCCCTTTACGCAAAGTTGGAGAAATGTGTGTTTGAGCAGGAGTCCTTACCTTTCCTGGGCTATATCATCTCCGCCCAGGGATTGGCTATGGATCCTGCCAAACTACAGGCGGTGATGGACTGGCAAGAACCCCACTCTCTAAAGGCGGTGCAGCGATTTATGGGGTTCATTAATTACTACCGTCAGTTCATTCCCCACTTCTCAACTTTGGTAGCTCCCGTGGTTGCCCTTACCAAAAAGGGAGCTAATCCCAAATTGTGGTCTGAAGAGGTCTCCAAGGCCTTCACGTCTATTAAGTCTCATTTCGCTAGAGCTCCCATCCTACATCGCCCCGATGTTGATAAGCCATTTATATTGGAGGTGGATGCCTCGTCCGTTGGTGCTGGAGCAGTCCTCTTCCAAAAGGATGCTCAAGGTCGGAAGCATCCATGCTTCTTTTTCTCCAAGACCTTCACACCAGCAGAGAGGAATTATTCCATCGGGGACAGGGAGTTGCTAGCAATGAAGTTGGCCTTCTCGGAGTGGAGACATCTGTTGGAGGGAGCTCGCTTTCCCTTCCAAGTCTTTACGGATCACAAAAACCTGGTATATCTTCAGACAGCCCAGCGGCTTAATTCTCGCCAAGCCAGATGGTCCTTGTTCTTCTCCCGGTTTCATTTCACACTGCATTTCCTCTCGGGAGAGAAGAACATTCGTGCCGACGCTCTCTCTCGCTCTGTGGTGTCCTCGGAGGAGGAGGTGGAGGAGCCTCGGCTTATCGTCCCCACAGAGAGCCTGAGAACAGTGGCCCCGGTTTCGCTAAAGTCTGTGCCCCCAGGCAAGACTTTTGTGCCTACTAATTTGCGACCGGAGGTACTCTCTTGGGCACATTCGTCCAGGGTGGGTGGACACTTTGGGGCAAAAAGGACATCTGAATTGCTGGCGAGGACATATTGGTGGCCGCATATGGTCCGTGATGTTGGAGACTATGTTCGGGCGTGTGTCTCCTGCGCCCAAAAATAAGTCTCCACGACAACGGCCAGCTGGGTTACTTTACCCTTTGCCGGTGGCAGACAGGCCCTGGGAGATGGTTGGGATGGACTTTGTGGTGGGCTTGCCCAAGTCTCGGGGTTGCACCATCATTTGGGTAATCACCGACCATTTCTCTAAAATGGTGCATCTGGTGCCACTACCACGGTTACCTTCTGCACGGGCTCTGGCAGCGTTGTTTGTTAGGCACATCTTCCGTTTACACGGCATGCCGGACAAGATTGTCAGTGACCGAGGTCCCCAGTTTGCGTCTCGGTTCTGGAGAGAGCTTTGTCGTCTACTCAGTATTGAGTTAAATCTCTCTTCAGCGTACCATCCTGAGACGAATGGGTTGGTAGAGAGGGCCAACCAGACCTTGGTCACCTATCTACGACATTTTGTCTCAGCCAGGCAGGATGACTGGGCATCCTTGCTACCATGGGCTGAGTTTGCATTAAACAATGCTGTGGCTGATTCCACCGGACAGACCCCATTCCTCCTGAACTACGGTCAGCATCCGCGGGTACCAGTGCCTATGCCCGTGTCTTCCGCCGATTCCAGGGTGGCAGACTGGGCTGTGGAGGCACGGGACATTTGGGACCGCACGCAGGATGCCATTCAGGCCTCCAAAGAGAGGATGAGGTCTTCGGCCGATGCCCATCGGCGCCCCGCTCCTACATTTGCTCCTGGGGATTTGGTGTGGCTCTCCGCCCGTAACATCAGGCTGCGAGTTGAGTCCACTAAGTTGGCACCCCGCTACCTGGGTCCTTTCAAGGTCCTCGAGCAGGTTAACCCTGTGGTATACCGTTTAGCTCTTCCACCACGCCTGGGTATCTCCGACACCTTTCACGTGTCCCTCCTGAAACCCGTGCTCATGTCCGGTTTTCTGAGTCATCTGCCGGGACATCGGGTTCATTCTGCGGATGACCATGAGGTGAACGCCATCGTGGGGTGTAAGGTGGTACGGGGCAAAAAGTTTTATTTGGTGGACTGGAGGGGCTATGGGCCTGAGGATAGGTCTTGGGAGCCTGCCGAGCATGTTCACGCTCCGCAGCTCATCGCTGCCTTTGAGCGCAGCGAGGCCCAGAGAAGGGGGGGCCATGTGTTAGGGTTCGAGTTCCCGCTCCTGCACAAGGGGAGTCTCGAACCAGTGCCGCTGCGGTCTCCCATTCATCTCCGGCCGCAGTGGAGCCTGCTCAGCAGGACGTCGTTCCAAGCGTCTTGCCCACTCCACTACTGGGCAGTGACTTGTTGCTGCCTTTCCTGGATCTGCTATTATAGCCAGTTCTGGAGCAGACGTCTTTGGGATAAAGTCCTGCATTTTCCCTTCTGAGCGTGCCCAGAGTGAGATCTCTCATTGGAGATCAGGGGTCACATGCTCAGGTACTGCAGCAGCTCCTATTGGCCCGCCAGGAAGGCCCTGTTACTATTAGTCTTCTGAACAGGTTCTCATTGGTCCTTGTTCCTGGAAGGTCCTGTAGCTGTTGCTATAAAAGGGTAGCATGGCTGGGCCGCCATGCGCTAATATCAACCATTGTATGCTATGCGCCAGTGTGGTCATGCGTGTGTGTGGTTAGGGACCCGGCTGAAATAAGCCACTAGAATACCGACTTAATCGGTGAGGAGTTTAGTGTGCTAGCTGGTCAGGGTCGGTGTCCTAGATGCCCTAGATTACCGGCATAACCGGTGAGGAGTTTGATTGCCGTATTCAGGGTCTGGCGTTCAGACGCCATAGATTGCGGGTGACTCCCGCGAGGACATTAGCGCATGACCACGTATTATGCTCGCTTAGCAATTAACCGTGTGCCTGAGAGCCTGACAGGACACGGTGTTTGTTCTCAGCGGCTCTGTGACGTAACAGGGTTCGCTCTCGACGCTAGACAGCGCCCTAGCGTTTTACTTTGCGGCTCACTGAAGCTAAGTGAGTTCGCACATATCGCCATATAGCACTGTGGCATCCCGTTAGCGGCTCTGTGAATTAACAGAGTCTGCACTTACTGCCACAACGCGCTACGGCGTTTATTTTAGCGACTCTGCGGGATAACAGAGTTCGCTACTTTCGTCATCTTACTAGCAGCAGGCTTTGCTTGCACGGTGGACCCCGGGCTGCGAACGCACCTCTCCACTTTATATATTTGGTGCGTTCCGCAGACCCTAACACTGGGGACACATTAGGATTGTACACACTATCTCTATAAGACTCCGGAAGTGCAGGCACTGCCGCCCAAGAGCACACAGCCAGGAAGTATGCACACACCAAACAGAGGACACGTGATTTACAGCATGAAGCAGGCAGAGGGCAGAACTCACAGCATGGCCCGGAGTGGTGAGTAAGACAGTGTATCAGCATGATGGGAGATGGGAAGCCATGTAGTGATGCCTGCAAGGATGTTACAATATCCCCCTTATGCCTCCTCTTCTTCATGCCCACCAGGATAGTCTGCAGAAGGAAACAAATCCAAAAGAATCATAGGAAGCTTTTCCACTATAAAAATACAAACTTTATTCAGAATATATTAAAATTACATATAGGATAAAAAATATCCAAATGGGGACAACAATATGCACTAAAGTGGCCTAGAATGCACAGGTACAAACAAGATTCAAGAATGCATATACTTCAAAGCTACATTAGCTAATGAGGAGCCAAATGTCAAATAGCTTCCATATATATAAAGATGCATATACTTGGTTCAGAATATCTCTAAAAAGGTATACATATGTGCACAGATTCAAAGAGATCAAGGGATAATAACTCCCCCACTATAATGTAAGGTACAAACAAGACTCAACAAATACATATATTTCAAAGCTGCATTAGCTAATAAGGAGCTAAAAATCAAATAGCTTCCAAATGTATATACTTAGTTCAAGGTATCTCTAAAGAGGTATATATATGTGCACAAAATCAAAGAGATAAAAGAGATAGTAACTCCCCCACTAGAATGCTAGCACTAATATGCAAGTGCAGAGCCCGCAGCATGTGCTATAATGTATGCAGCAATCTGCACATCAATATACAGGGCAAATAAAATACTCAAAATATTAAGCTGCCAGTGGGAGACCGTACCTGATTGTGGCCGCAGCACCCCTGACGCGCGTTTCGCGTTTAGCTTGCTCACAAGGGAGCGTGTATATGTGTATGCTCTTTGTTAGATCTATTTATAGGACCCGGCGTTTTTTTTCAAAGAAGAGGAGCTTCCGCTGACTCACTGCCCGACGTCAGCCTGGGTAGGTGTCACATGACGTCCGGCCCAACCCTCTGCTCGACGCGTCAGAGCAGGGGAGAGTACGGGCGGCAAGGAGGACGCGCTGCCATGGCGACCACAGAAGCAGGAAGTCAGCTGGAGCGCTCATCACCACTAGTGAGTACCCATGCTGCGTGTCTGCAAATTGCATATTAGAAAAAACCAGGATAGCTGGTATAACGCATAGCCCTGTAGATAGTGGAAATAATCATGAAAACTGAGAAAGAATGGATGAACCTGTTAAGGCTGGCGGACGCACAAAATAATATAAATAATAAGTGCGTTCGGAGCCCGGGGTCCACCGTGCAGGCGAAGCCCGCTGCTGGCAAAAAGGCGCAAGAAGCAAACTCTGTTATCCCGCAGAGCTGCCAACATAAACGCCGTAATGCGCTTGTGGCAATGAGTGCGAACTCTGTTACTCCACAGAGCCGCTAGAAGAGGAGCCGCAATGCTATATGGCGATGTGTGCGCACTCACTAGACACAACTGAGTGGCAAAGAAAACACGCTAGGGCGCTGACTAGCGTTGAAAGCGAACCCTGTTACGTTACAGGGCCGCTGAGAAAAAGCACTGTGTCCTGTAAGGCTCCCAGATACACAGTTAAGTGCTAAGCGCACATAAAGCGTGATCATGCGCTAATGTCCTCGCGGGAGTCACCCGCAATCTATGGCGTCTGAACGCCAGGCCCTGAATACGGCAATCAAACTCCTCACCGGTTATGCCGGTAATCTAGGGCATCTAGGACACCGACCCTGACCAGCTACCATACCAAACTCCTCACCGATTAAGTCGGTATTCTAGTGGCTTATTTCAGCCGGGTCCCTATCCACACATACACATGACCACACTGGCGCATAGCATACAATGATTGATATTAGCGCATGGTGGCCCAGCCATGCTACCCTTTTATAGCAACAGCTACAGGACCTTCCAGGAACAAGGACCAATGAGAAGCTGTTACAAACAAACGTAGCTACATGACCTTCCTGGCGGACCAATAGGAGCCGCTGCAGCACCTGAACATGTGACCCCTGATCTCCAATGAGAGATCTCACTCTGGGCATGCTCAGATGGGAAAACGCAGGACTTTGTCTCAAAGACGACTGCTCCAGCACTGGCTATAATAGCAGATCCAGGAAAGGCAGCAGCAAGTCACTGCACAGTAAAGGAGTGGGCAAGACGCCTGGACCGACGTCTCTGCTGAGCAGGCTCCACTGCAGCCGGAGATGAATGGGAGACCGCAGCGGGACGGGTTCGAGACTCCCCTTGTGCAGCAGCGGGAAATCGAACCCTAACATTACCCCCCCTCCTAGGGCCCCCCCTTCTTTGGGCCTCGCTGCGCTCAAAGGCTGCGGAGCGTGAATATGCTCGGCAGGCTCCCAAGACCTATCCTCAGGCCCATAGCCCCTCCAGTCCACCAAATAAAACTTTTTGCCCCGTACCACCTTACACCCTACGATGGCGTTCACCTCATGGTCATCCGTAGATGAACCCGATGTCCCGGCAGATGACTCAGAAAACCGGGACATGAGCACGGGTTTCAGGAGGGATACTTGAAAGGTGTCGGAGATACCCAGGCGTGGTGGAAGAGCCAAACGGTATACCACAGGGTTAACCTGCTCGAGGACCTTGAAAGGACCCAGGTAATAGGTGCCAACTTAGTGGACTCAACTCGCAGCCTGATGTTACGGGCGGAGAGCCACACCAAGTCCCCAGGAGCAAATGTTGGAGCGGGGCGCCGATGTGCGTCGGCGGAGGACCTCATCCTCTCCTTGGACGCCTGAATGGCATCCTGGGTACGGTCCCAAATGTCCCGTGCCTCCACAGTCCAGTCTGCCACCCTGGAGTCGGCGGAAGACACGGGCATGGGCACCGGAACCCGCGGATGCTGACCGTAGTTCAGAAGGAAAGGAGTCTGTCCGGTGGAGTCAGCCACAGCATTGCTTAATGCAAACTCAGCCCATGGTAGCAAGGATGCCCAGTCATCCTGCCTGGCAGAGACAAAATGTCGTAGATAGGTGACCAAGGTCTGGTTGGCCCTCTCTACCAACCCATTCGTCTCAGGATGATAGATAGGATAGGAAGAGAGATTTAACTCAATACTGAGTAGACGACAAAGCTCTCTCCAGAACCGAGACGCAAACTGGGGACCTCGGTCACAGACAATTTTGTCCGGCATACCGTGTAGACGGAAGATGTGCCTAACGAACAACGCTGCCAGAGCCCGTGCAGAAGGTAACCGTGGAAGCGGCACCAAATGCACAATTTTGGAAAAATGGTCGGTGATTACCCAAATGATGGTGCAACCCCGAGACTTGGGCAAGCCCACCACAAAGTCCATCCCAACCATCTCCCAGGGCCTGTCTGCCAACGGCAAAGGGTAAAGTAACCCAGCTGGCCGTTGTCGTGGAGACTTATTCTTGACGCAGGAGACACACGCCCGAACATAGTCCCCAACATCACGGACCATATGCGGCCACCAGTATGTCCTCGCCAGCAATTCAGATGTCCTCTTTGTCCCAAAGTGTCCACCCACCCTGGACGAATGTGCCCAACAGAGTACCTCCGGTCGCAAATTGGTAGGCACAAAAGTCTTGCCCGGGGGCACAGACTCTAGCGAAACCGGGGCCACTGTTCTCAGGCTCTCTGTAGGGACGATAAGCCGAGGCTCCTCCACCTCCTCCTCCGAGGACACCACAGAGCGAGAGAGAGCGTCGGCACAAATGTTCTTCTTTCCCGAGAGGAAATGCAGTGTGAAATGAAACCGGGAGAAGAATAAGGACCATCTGGCCTGGCGAGAATAAAGCCGCTGGGCTGTCTGAAGATATACCAAATTTTTGTGATCCGTGAAGACTTGGAAGGGAAAGCGAGCCCCCTCCAACAGATGTCTCCACTCCGAGAAGGCCAACTTCATTGCTAGCAACTCCCTGTCCCTGATGGAATAATTTCTCTCCGCTGGTGTGAAGGTCTTGGAGAAAAAGAAGCATGGATGCTTCCGACCTTGAGCATCCTTTTGGAAGAGGACTGCTCCAGCACCAACGGACGAGGCATCCACCTCCAATATAAATGACTTATCAACATCGGGGCGATGTAGGATGGGAGCGCTAGCGAAATGGGACTTAATAGACGTGAAGGCCTTGGAGACCTCTTCAGACCACAATTTGGGATTAGCTCCCTTTTTGGTGAGGGCAACCACGGGAGCTACCAAAGTTGAGAAGTGAGGAATAAACTGGCGGTAGTAATTAATGAACCCCATAAAGCGCTGCACCGCCTTTAGAGAATGGGGTTCTTGCCAGTCCATCACCGCTTGTAGTTTGGCAGGATCCATAGCCAATCCCTGGGCGGAGATGATATAGCCCAGAAAAGGTAAGGACTCCTGCTCAAACACACATTTCTCCAACTTTGCATAGAGGGAATTTGCCCGTAGGAGGTTGAAGACTCTGCAAACATCTCTCCGGTGGGAGTCAATATCTGGGGAAAAGATGAGAATATCATCCAGATAGACTACGACTGAGGTGGAGAGCATATCCCGGAAGATGTCATTAACCCCTTCACCCCCAAGGGTGGTTTGCACGTTAATGACCGGGCCAATTTTTACAATTCTGACCACTGTCTCTTTATGAGGTTATAACTCTGGAACGCTTCAACGGATCTTCGCGATTCTGAGATTGTTTTCTCGTGACATATTGTACTTCACGTTAGAAGTATAATTTCTTCGATATAACTTGCGTTTATTTTTGAAAAAAACACAAATATGGCGAAAATTTTGAAAATTTTGCAATTTTCAAACTTTGAATTTTTTTTCCCTTAAAACAGAGAAATATGTCACACAAAATAGTTAAGAAATAACATTTCCCACATGTCTACTTTACATCAGCACAATTTTGGAACCAAAATTTTTTTTGTTCGGAAATTATAAGGGTTAAAAGTTGACCAGTGATTTCTCATTTTTACAACAAAATTTACAAAGCCATTTTTTTAGGGACCACCTCACATTTGAAGTCACTTTGACGGGTCTATATAGCAGAAAATACCAAAAAGTGACACCATTCTAAAAACTGCACCCCTCAAGGTACTCAAAACCACATTCAAGAAGTTTATTAACCCTTCAGGTGCTTCACAGGAGCTGAAGCAACGTGGAAGGAAAAAATTAATATTTAACTTTTTAGCCACAAAAATGATTTTTACAAACTTTTTTTTTATTTTGACAAGGGTAAAAGGAGAAAATGGGCAGATAAAGTTGTTGTGCAATTTCTCCTGAGTATGCCAATACCCTATATGTGGGGGGAACCACTGTTTGTGCGCATGGCAGAGCTCGGAATGGAAGTAGCACCATTTGACTGTTTCCAACCAAAATTGGCTGGAATTGAGATTGGACGCCATGTTGCATTTGGAGAGTCCCTGATGTGCCTAAACAGTGGAAACCCCCCACAAGTGACCCCATTTGGGAAACTAGACCCCCTAAGGAACTTATCTAGATCTTTGGTGAGCAGTTTGAACCCCAAGTGCTTCACACAAGTTTATAACGTAGAGCCGTAAAATTAAAAAATCATATTTTTTCCACAAAATTGATCTTTTCACCCCAATTTTTATTTTCCCAAGGGTAACAAGACTCCAAAAGTTATTGTGCAATTTGTCCTGAGTACGCTGATACCCCATATGTGGGGGTAAACCACTGTTTGGGTGCATGGCAGAGTTTGGAAGGGAAGGAGCGCCGTTTGACTTTTTCAAACCAGAATTGGCTGGATGCCATGTCGTGTTTGGAGAGCTCCTGATCTGCCTAAACAGTGGAAACCCCCACAAATGACACCATTTTGGAAACTAGACCCCTCAAGGAACTTATCTAGATGTGTGGTGAGCACTTTGAACCCCAAAGTGCTTCACAGAAGTTTATAACGTACATCCGTAAAATAAAAAAATCTTTTTTTTTTTTACAAAAATGATTTTTTCGCCCCCAATATTTTATTTTCACAAGGGTAACAGGAGAAATTGGACCCCAAAAGTTGTTGTCCAATTTGTCCTGAGTACGCTAATACCCAATATGTGGGAGTAAACTACTGTATGGGCGCACGTCAGGGCTTGGAAGGGAAGCAGTGACGTTTTGGATTGCAGATTGTGATGGAATGGTCTGGGGGCGTCATGTCGCATTTGGAGAGCCCCTGATGTGCCTAAACAGTGGAAACCCCCCACAAGTGACACCATTTTGGAAAATAGACCCCACAAGGAACTTATCTAGATGTGTGGTGAGCACTTTGAACCCCGAAGTGCTTCCCAGAAGTTTATAACGTACAGCCGTAAAAATAAAAAATCCTTTTTTTTTTTTACAAAAATGATTTTTTCGCCCCCAATATTTTATTTTCACAAGGGTAACAGGAGAAATTGGACCCCAAAAGTTGTTGTTCAATTTGTCCTGAGTACGCTGATACCCAACATGTGTGAGAAAATGACTGTATGGGTGCACGTCTGGGCTCGGAAGGGAAGTAGTGACGTTTTGGATTGCAGACTTTGATGGAATGGTCTGGGGGCGTCATGTCGCATTTGGAGAGCCCCTGATGCGCCTAAACAGTGGAAACCCCCCACAAGTGACCCCATTTTGGAAAATAGACCCCACAAGGAACTTATCTAGAAGTATGTTGAGCACTTTGAACCCCTAAGTGCTTCACAGAAGTTTATAACGTACAGCTGTAAAAATAAAAAATCCTTTTTTTTTTTACAAAAATGATTTTTTCGCCCCAATATTTTATTTTCACAAGGGTAACAGGAGAAATTGGACCCCAAAAGTTGTTGTCCAATTTGTCCTGAGTACGCTGATACCCAACATGTGTGAGAAAACGACTGTATGGGTGCACGTCTGGGCTCGGAATTGAAGTAGTGACGTTTTGGATTGCAGACTTTGATGGAATGGTCTGGGGGCGTCATGCATTTGGAGATCCCCTGATGCGTCTAAACAGTGGAAACCCCCCACAAGTGACCCCATTTTGGAAAATAGACCCCACAAGGAACTTATCTAGAAGTGTGGTGAGCGCTATGAAGCCCCAAGTGCTTCACAGAAATTTTATAACATACAGCCGTAAAAACAAAAAAATCATTTTTTTTTTACAAAAATGATTTTGTCGCCCCCAGTTTTTTATTTTCCCAAGGGTAACAGAAGAAATAGGACAAATTGCACAATAACTCTTGGGGTACGAGTACGCTGATACCCATATGCGGGGGTAAACTACTGTTTGGGCGCATTGCAGAGCTCGAAGTGAAGGAGCACCGTTTTGACTTTTCAACGCAGAATTGGCGGGAATTGAGATCAGACGCCATGTCACATTTGGAGAAACCCTGATTTTGCCTAAACAGCAGAAACCCCCAATTCTAACTCCAACCCTAACCCCAACATACCCCTAACCCCAGTCCAACCCTAACCACAACCTAACCCTAACACACCCTAACCCTAATCCCAACCATAACCCTAATTTCTAACTTTAGCGCCAATCCTAACCCTAACTTTAGCCGCAACCCTAACCCTATGGGAAAATGGAAATAATCATTTTTTAATTTTATTATTTTTCCCCAACTAAGGGTGGTGATAAAGGGGGGGTTTGATTTACTATTTATAGCGGGTTTTTGTGATTGGCAGCTGTCACGCTAAAAGACGCTTTTTATTGCAAAAAGTAGTTTTTTTGCCCTCAAAACATTTTGAGAGCTATAATTTTTGCTTATTTTGGCCCACAGAGTCATGTGAGGTCTTTTTTTTTGGGCGAGGTGACATTTTTATTGGTACCATTTTTGAGCACGGTGAATTTTTTGATCGTTTTTTTTCGATTTTTGGAGGGTTAGAATGGGAACAAAAATAAAATTCATGAATTTCTTTGGGGGAGGCGTTTATACCGTTCCCTGTGGGTAAAATTA
>JARQOD010000004.1:335014850-335157323 GCA_033576555.1 Oophaga sylvatica | reverse complement strand
TCCTTCCTGGCGGACAATAGGAGCCGTGCAGACCTAAAAATGTGACACTGTTCCCAAAAATTCACTCGGGCATGCTCAGAGGGGGAAAACGAGGACTTTGTCTCAAAGAGGCTCCAGATGGTTTAAAGAGCCCGGGAAAAAAAGGCGAGAAGTCACTGCACAGTAGAGGGTGGGCAAGAGCTGGACCAACGTCTCGTTGGGGGGTCCACTGGGCGGAGATAAGGGGAGCCCGCAGGGGAGGGTTCGAGTCCCCCTTGTCAGCAGCGGGAAATCAAAACCCCTAACAGAACCATTCATTTGAGGAATGTAGTATTAAGGGCCAGGAAAAGAGGAAAAAAAAATTAATAGTTTTTTAAAATTAATAATAATTAAATTAATAAAAAAAAATAATTTTAAAAAAAAAAAAAAAGGAAAATATATAAAAAATTTATATAAAAATAAAAATAAAGCGGGTCTAATGAGATTTTGGTTACCCCCCCATTTTTAGTTTTTTTTTTCTTTGTTTTATGATTTTTTTTTAATTTTAATTTTTTTAATATGTATTCTAGTTTTTTTAACTTTTTGTGTTTGTTCTTTGGCCCCAGTGGTTTTCTGGGGAGGGGATCTTTTGTGATTTTTCCCGCCCTGTGGTCAGTTGTGTGGCGGAGGGGTTTTGGAGATAAAAGGAAGAAAAGAAAAGCTTTTTATTAGTTTTTCATAATGCATTTATATATCTGACTTTATGATTATTGCACCTTTCTGCATTGTATTTTTTATTTTTTCACTATCACGGGAATTCATATATATGTACATGGCTTATTTTTTATGGATTTATATATGTTATATCAGTCACTGCTTATATATTATTTTTATGGTATAATTGTTATTATGAGTCCACTTTTTGGGCTTCATTATTTAATATATATATTTTTTTTGCACATTATTCCCTTTATTATGCCTACTCTAAAGGTATTCTTTAATAAATGCACCTTTTTTCTTATTATTTATTTTATTATATATATTTATTTATATATTTTCCTTTATTTTTATTTTCTTTTTTTAATATTATTTTTTCTATTAATTTAATTATTAATTTAATTAATAATCTATTATTTTTCTTCCTCTTTTCCTGGCTCCTTTAATATCTAGCATGTCATGCATTATGAATGGTTCATCCATTCTTTCTCAGTTTTCATGATTATTTCCACTATCTACAGGGCTATGCTTTATACCAGCTATCCTGGTTTTTTCTAATATGCAATTTGCAGACACGCAGCATGGGTACTCACTAGTGGTGATGAGCGCTCCAGCTGACTTCCTGCTTCTGTGGTCGCCATGGCAGCGCGTCCTCCTTGCCGCCCGTGCTCTCCCCTGCTCTGACGCGTCGAGCAGAGGGTTGGGCCGGACGTCATGTGACACCTACCCAGGCTGACGTCGGGCAGTGAGTCAGCGGAAGCTCCTCTTCTTTGAAAAAAACGCCGGGTCCTATAAATAGATCTAACAAAGAGCATACACATATACACGCTCCCTTGTGAACAAGCTAAACGCGAAACGCGCGTCAGGGGTGCTGCAGCCACACTCAGGTACGGTCTCCCACTGGCAGCTTAATATTTTGAGTATTTTATTTGTCCTGTATATTGATGTGCAGATTGCTGCATACATTATAGCACATGCTGCGGGCTCTGCACTTGCATATTAGTGCTAGCATTCTAGTGGGGGAGTTACTATCTCTTTTATCTCTTTGATTTTGTGCACATATATATACCTCTTTAGAGATACCTTGAACTAAGTATATACATTTGGAAGCTATTTGATTTTTAGCTCCTTATTAGCTAATGCAGCTTTGAAATATATGTATTTGTTGAGTCTTGTTTGTACCTTACATTATAGTGGGGGAGTTATTATCCCTCTGATCTCTTTGAATCTGTGCACATATGTATACCTTTTTAGAGATATTCTGAACCAAGTATATGCATCTTTATATATATGGAAGCTATTTGACATTTGGCTCCTCATTAGCTAATGTAGCTTTGAAGTATATGCATTCTTGAATCTTTTTGTACCTGTGCATTCTAGGCCACTTTAGTGCATATTGTTGTCCCCATTTGGATATTTTTTATCCTATATGTAATTTTAATATATTCTGAATAAAGTTTGTATTTTTATAGTGGAAAAGCTTCCTATGATTCTTTTGGATTTGTTGATATTTGGAAGTACTACTTGATCTAGGCAATATATTTATTGTGGTTTTTATTAGTCTGCAGAAGGAGTATAGCCCAACTCTCCTCAGGACCACACACAGTCCAGTCCATCAAGACATCCTTAGAGTAGAATGAGGCAGGCGTGATGTCAGGAATCCAGAAATGCAAGTCTCTCTCTGCCCGACAAGGTCAGCTCTCACCATAAAAGATACAACAATCTGATCCTCTTCCTCCTGGTTAGTGGAAAGCAGAGATGTGAAAGCTTCCATTTTGACATCATTATCAACCAGCCAAATTGAAACTGAAGGCACCCTCACAGGATCCATCTTCTGCCCTTTATCCAGAGAAAGACATCCTAGAGGCAGGGATGTTCCTGGGAACTGATAATTGGTACAATCATTGGAGATGTGTGGAGAAAACGCCACCGCTCCCCTTTCTTTAGTGACGTCAGCACACCATGACTCGTCGACTAGCAGACCAGATGAAGATGACGACAGTGCTGACTGACTTTGACATATGGGACCCAGACACCTCTCACGATTTGGTTGTTCCCAATAAAGCACCCTGCTAGGTCTCTCAGACCAGAATGGGTAGCAGAGTTCTTGGCTCTGAATGAGATAAGGGTATACCAGACAGCATGTGGAAGACGATCTCCATGTATAATGCTGCGACTTGGAGCTGTAGTTGTCACTGCAAGACTAGACTGTTCTTGAGTAGGGCTTGCCCATCACCAGACAACCCCCTCACCAGATTCTGGAGCTGATGAACAGGAACCACACACTGACTCCGTATGGCTTGCAGCTGTAATACACTTGCTAAACCAAAGCACCCACAAGGCATGGAAACAGTCAAAGACTTTAGTGGAGCGTAAGTACTCTCACCAAGGGCAGCCTCTCCTACTAGCTCAAGGTTTTGGGGTTTAAGCTTTTCAGGGCAGAAACTGTCAGGATTATCCACACAACCGCAGCGATACCGCAATCCCTTCTCATGACTGGATTCAGGCTGCTGCTCCACCAGCCCACTTTTGTCAGCCTTCTTGGGTTTTGCTCAGGTAGCTGCTTTTACAGGTTGAAGAACAGATGGTTTTTGGATGGTCGTGGACAGACGTGACTGTTTTCCCACAGGCGTCACCCATCTGGTCCGTTTCTGGAAGCTTGGGAGGGAAGTCTTTGCAGAAGAAGCAGAACTAGGCATTTGAAGACATTACGGAAGGCCACCATGAAGGCCTGTAGGTCTGAGGTGATAGGATCCCCTGCTTCCCAGAAGGAGTTGAGCCATTCCAAGGCATCTCCTAAGTAGGACATTTAGGATCCCCTTGACCCGATCAGAGAGAAAATCGTAGTGCTTCAAGCACCGCTCCAGGAACACATGTTCTGGATCCCCATTGTACCGTTGTGGATCCGCTGGGATGGGTTTTACTCTGGGAGCGAAAGTCGCAGGTTGAGTATGTACATTTGCAGGGACTGCGACTAGGGCTGATGCAGCAAAAGTTAGGAATTCAGATCGAGTAAAAAATTTGTTCTGTCGCTCATGCTGGAAAAAAAAAGTTCATCTCGCTCCGGCCTGAGCAAACTCTAACGCTCGTGCCCAGACTGGATGGCGTGAGCGAGGATTGTAGTACCACTGTGCCACAAACCAGACTAACCCTGGAGGGCCATGACTAATCAGTTACCTTGGTGTTCACTGGAGCCTCTAGTGGTGAGGTCAGGCTGTGCGGCAGGTAGCTGCCAGGTACCACTCCAGGGCGGCATCTGGCAGTAGCAGCTGATCCCACAGGGGGACCGGACACTAAAGACATGTGCAGGCAAGTACTGAAGAAAGCTGAGGTTTAGTCTGGCTATTACTGGCAGGCATAGATGATGCACTGGCAGGCAGGCACAGCTGATACTCTGGCAGGCAGGCACGGCTGGCACTCTGGCAGGCAGGCGGGCATGGCTGGCACTCTGGCAGGCAGGGGTTCAGACAAGAGGAACAAGAACTGTTTTGGGAAGCACAGGAACACTGGCAGGTACGAGTGGGATAAGGGAACAGGTAGGAACCAGTTCAGATTGGAGCGACAGGAACTGATTCGGGAAGGACTGGAACACTGGCAGGTACGAGTGGGATATGGGAACAGGTAGGAACCACTTCAGACTGGAAGGACAAAAAGCCACAGGATGCAGGACGGTAGCAGAGCAGCAGAATGTGGGATGGGAGTAGAGCAGAGCCGCAGGATGTGGGATGGGAGCAGAGCAGAGCCGCAGGATGCGAGAAGGGAGCAGAGCAGAGCCGCAGGATGCGGGACGGAAGCAGAGCAGAACCGCAGGATGCCAGACAGAAGCAGAGCAGAGCCGCATGATGCGGGATGAGAGCAGAGCAGAGACGCAGGATGCGGGATGGGAGCAGAGCAAAGCCGAAGGATGCAGGAAGGGAGCAGAGCAGAGCCGCAGGATGCGGACAGGAGCAGAGCCTCTGAGGCAAAGAGGGAGCAGAGCAGAGCCGCTGAGGCAAGGAGGGAGCAGAGCAGAGCCGCTGAGGCAAAGACGGAGCAAAGCAGGACCAGATAAACACAAGTACTTGCAGTGAAGTATCAAGTGAACACCAGGGACACTAACATTGTGCAGCGACAACCAGACAGGGACAGGTGCTGGTACAGGTTCTGCGAGCAAAAGGAGTAGACACAAGGATAGACACAGCAGGGTATGTAAGGCTTCAGACAAGGATACAAATAGGTTCAGGAAAAGTACTTAGCTCAGACAAGGTCAGACAGGGGAACAAGTTCAGGACAAAGGATTCAGGTCTGGGTATACAGCCCCCAGGGTGACAGAAACAAGAAACATAGGATACAGGTACAGACCTGGATATACAGCCCTGGGGTGACAGAAACAAGAGCGGAAATGGGACAGGACCTGGCAACTCAGTAGCAGAACACAGACAGAGAGTATGTTGCTCAAGTGTCTTCTAATTAGTGGAGATGCCTTAAGTACCCGGTACCTCTTGGCAATAGGCTGGTGACACATTAGGAATGCGCACACTGTCTCTATAAGACTCAGAAAGTGCAGGCGCCAACACCCTAGAGCACACAGCCAGGAAGTATACACACACCAAGCAGAGGTCACGTGATTTACAGCATGAAGCAGATGGAGGGCAGAACTCATAGCATCGCCTGGAGTGGTGAGTAAGTCGGTGTATCAGTCTGATGGGAGACGGGAAGCCATGCAGTGATGCCGGCAGGTATCTTACACTGTGCAAAGCCTTTATGAGTGTAGTGGTACCACAACTACACTTTGTTCACAATATTTGAATAAGACAATACAGTTGGTGCCTTCAATGGTGTATGGATGACCCTGCTTGTAATTTTTGGCAGGATTTGCTCTTAGTGCATAGCCTTTAAGGGTCTAGGAGTACCATTACATGACAATTTGAACAGAATTTTTATGAGGCCCTCCTTTATGTCTAATACAGGGTGTATCTAAGTCCTTAATTTTTGGCAATTTTTGCTTCCTTCGTAAATTACACAGAAATTTCCTATTTTTTAATAAAAATTCATTTTTGGTATACTTAAATTATATATTTTTTTAAATCCTTTTTAAATTTTGCCTTACATACAAGTCACTAGATTGTAAGCTCTCACGAGTAGGTACATCTTATTTTGCTTTAATGATTGTATTATTTTAAATGTTGTTACTTGTGTATGAACTGTTAAACTGTAAAGCGCTGCGGAATATGTTGGTGCTATATAATTAAAGATTATTATTATTATACAGGAAAAAATGTTTCTTAACATTTTTTTCGTGTAAAAACAATTTGTTGTTGATTTGGGATGTCTTATTGTCACTCCTTAAAGTGTAGTAAACTATTGTTATCAGCAGCTATCTGGGGGTCAGAGATGCTCACGGGAGTCTTTCCAATCCTGTTATCCTCACTTTCCTCATCCATTTGAACATTTTCACTGCCCCCAGACTTCTTTGTAGGGTCTGCCAGAAAAATGCTCGGATTTCCCATTGTCTCCCATTATACTCATTACTCAAAACAAGCATTCGAGTATTTGGAATTGCTCAGTTTGTACAATGAGCACCCAAGCATTTTAGTGCTCGCTCATATCTAGTTGCTAATGATCAATATTTGTTTGTCTTTGTTAGCTATTGTCCCTTGGGTTTCCCTTTGCTCTTCATTTGGATTTTATGCTGATAGCTTTCGAATTACTCTTTACCTGACTCTACATCGTCCGTATCACCGGACAACAGCTATATTGCAACAGCAGTCTGGAAAGGGCTCTGTAAAATTTCCCTACACTTTGGGAGTGAGAGAGGAATATCCCGGCCCTTAAGGACTTGCCTAGTATTGGTGGCTTGCTCAAAATGCATTTGTGACAATGCTTTGGCTGTTGTGAGTTGCTGCAGAGTAGTTATTCCTGCACATAACATAACAGTCTTTTAAAAAAGTATACCTCATCAATAAACTTGCTGACCATTTTCAACGTCTTTTGGGAAAGTTCCAGATTCTGGCTAATACCGTGGGTCAGCATAGTCAAACCCTTGCTCATGGGGTCCCCACGGCACAGCAGTTTCCTGATTCTATTTTTACCATAGGGGCACCCTGTAGAACCTAATGTTCCCCTTCTGGATTTTTTTTGGGGGATTGTAAGCAATTTCCTAATTTTAAGGAGAATTGTAAACTCTATTTTGTACTCTGTCCGGTGTCCTCTGGGGATGAAAAAACTCTGGTTTGCATCATAATTTCTCTCCTCTGAGGTGACCCTCAGGAATGGGCCTTTTCATTACCACCAGATTTGCTCACTCATTCATCACTAAAAAGCATTTGTTTGTAAAGATGTACATAACCTTCAGAGGTATGTTTTCCTGAACCGATATAGTCCTTGGGAAGGGCCATTTATTTATGATCAGTAGTCTATCAGAATAGTAAGGGAGATGGAGCACCCTCTAAACCCACTGGTTGTCCTTGTGGGTGGCTCTGCCTGGCATTGCAGCTCTGTCCTATTTCAAGTAGCTGGCACAAGCCCAATTATATGTTCAAGGCTGTGTAAATACTGTAGCTGATGAAGTGCTTGATACCACGAAACCCTGTTGACCTGTCCTAAAAACAGACCATGAATATTTACATCATGCTTTCGTTGCTCTTGTTTGACCTGGCAGAGTGTTGTGCGACTGGATATGCACCACTCCGCATCCTGCCCAGATTCACTTCAAAGACTCAATGTATAGACTAAAAAATTCACAGACACTTCGGGAAAGCCACAAGGAAAAACACTTGTTTTAAAGGTCAATATTTTAATGTCTAAATCTCATGTTTTATGTTAGACTAGTGAGCCAGCAAAACGTAAAGAATCGGACAATAGAGTATTTATTACTGAATACAGAAGGTTCTTGATGTATTTTACAGGTGCTTCTCATCAAAAAGTTAATTTATTTCAGTTCTTCAATACAAAAAGTGAATCTTATATATTATGCGTACTCTGTGAACAGCCAGCTTCTTTAGCAATGACATTTTGTGGCTTACCCTCCTTGTGGAGTGTGTCAGTGACTGCCTTCTGGACATCTGTCAAGTCAGCAGTCTTTCCCATTATTGTGGAGCCTCCTGAAACAGACTAAGGGACCCTTTTAAATGCTTAAGAAAGCTTAGCAGGTGTTTTTTGTTAATTATTCTAATTTTCTGAGATAATGATTTTTGGGTTTTCATTGGCTGTAAGCCATAATCATCAATATTAACAGAAATAAACACTTGAAATAGATCACTCTGTTTGTAATGACTCTATATAATGTATGAGTTTCACTATTGGTGCTGAATAACTGAAGTAAATTAACTTTTTGATGATATTCTATTTTTGTGAGAAGCACCTGTATGTAGAAGAATATATTGTTACAAAGAAAGATGGTCTAAAGAAACCAGAGTGGTTTATTTTATCCCAGTGTACCTGTATGTAGGTCATTGACTTCCTTCTGAAAGCTGATTATGCATGGCTATATTTACAATTTATTGCGTCCTAGAAATTGTGATTGAATAGACCTTAAATTAGGAATTGTGGGCTTCATATTCTCACAGACCTTT
The DNA here is from genome assembly GCA_033576555.1 of Oophaga sylvatica. Lineage (NCBI taxonomy): Eukaryota > Metazoa > Chordata > Amphibia > Anura > Dendrobatidae > Oophaga > Oophaga sylvatica. The sequence continues at coordinate 335,149,095 of JARQOD010000004.1, read as the reverse complement.
AACCAACATGTCCTTCTCTTTTATTATTGAGAAACATGAAGTTGCTTAGGAGCTCGAAGCAAGAAAAGAAAATACAAGAATATGAATAAAATTACATCCAATGTGATGATCAAAAGGACAACAGTTGAAAAACAAATCTTCACACCTAATACATTATTCCTGAAGATACAAATGCTTTAAAGAAAATATGAATAATACCAGCAATAACAATCACAATAATAAAAATAGAATATCGTCAACGACGGCCAAAACATCTAGGGTGTTTTGTTTTATACTAGTACACTTTTCACACTATAAATTTAAGCAAGTCACGAATATAAAGTAGCATTACAATTGTGGTCTCAATGGGTAAAACCGCTACCTTGTCTTAAGTAGTAAGTGGGTCCTTGCTTCCACATAACCATCCAACAGAAACTGTAAGGCCGGAGTCACACTGGCGACAAAATCGGAATGAAATATCGCATTGCAGTCGGAACTATGTTAATCTATGGAGCAGCTCCCAGTATCAGATTTTTTGTGGACCCTCCCTGGCCTATTATTATCTGCCCCCACTCGCTGGCTTTGTCTATCTGGTGGAGAAAATACAGCGGGAGCCCACACATTTTTTATCAACGAATTTACACCTTTAATTAACCCCTACATGTGTGAAATTTCACACACATACACTCATAATAATAATAATAATCTTTATTTTTATATAGCGCTAACATATTCCGCATCGCTTTACAGTTTGCACACATTATCGTCGCTGTCCCGATGGGGCTCACAGTATAGATTCCCTATCAGTATGTTTTTTTTTTTTGGAGTGTGGGAGGAAACCGGAGTGCCCGGAGGAAACCCACGCAAACACGGGGAGAACATACAAACTCCTTGCAGATGTTGTCCTTGGTGGGATTCCAGAGAAATCCACATTTTTCCCATATGTAAAATGAGCCGTTCAGGACTATGTAATTGTTAGTGAAAACCATATATCAAACTACATGAAATGACATGGTAAACTGTATGTAAACCATGTGTCATTTCATGTTGGGTGTACAGTTTCACAAAAGCCGGCAATTGAATTAGCGGCTATTACAGTATGTAGAAGTGTATGAACTATAAATATATGTATATATATGTCACAATGACATGTATATATATATATGTATTCTATGTGTATATATCTATTCTTTCTTTTGTGATTTAAATACTATTCATTTGGATCCGTTATATGTCCGTTTTACAAGCCTGCGAGAAAATCTCGCAAGTCGGATGTCAATCGGATGTTAAAACTACAGTCAGCATCTTTCCAGGAAAATCGGATGCCAGACGGATATCTGTTAAATACATTTTGGTGCGATAATCCACCGACTAAAACGGTCCGATTTTTTGTAGTTGTGTGTGACTCCGGCCTAACACTTTATCTGGCAAGCACAATGCTGCAATGGAGTCCAGGACAGCACCATGCACACAAACAAGCTGTAAAAGTTGTAGATTTCAGAATACTGCAATGCAAAAATAATTATTTTTTCTCATACAATTTTTATGCGCAAAAGCGCCAAAAAAAAAAAAATGACATGAATGAGGCTGTAATCATACAGATCTGAAAAATAAAGCTGCCTTATCAATTTTACCATATGCGAAACTGCATTAAAAATAAAAATTCTGAATTGCTGGTTTTTCTTTATTCTGCCTCCCAAAAATTAGAATAGAAAGAGATCAAAAAATGTCATGTGTCTGAAAATGGTACTAATAAAAACGGTAACTCGTCCTGCAAAACAAGCTCTCACGTGACTTTCGTCAGAAATGTAGGAGAATAATAGCTCTCAAAATATGGTGATGCAAAAACTAGTTTTTGCAAAAAAGTAGCATCTTTTAGTGTGTGACAGCAGTTGAACAGAAAAAAAATATATAAATATAGTATCGCTGTAATCGCACTGACTTGAAGAACAAAGTCTTCTAATCACTTATACCACAAGAGGAACGGTGTAAAAAATAAAAAAAACCTATTCTTCACCTGCTGTTGATTTTTTCATTCTTCCTCATAAACATCGCATCAAGGCTCAGCTAACATCAATCCTTCACTCTACGCTGTGCGATTACATCGGGGTTTCAGTGTAAATCTCTGAAATAAGTGATTCAGACGGAACCCCTGGCAGAACATTCCCTATAATGAGTCAGATTGAGGCACTGTGGATGCAGTCTGGTGTATGATCCAGTTGTGTCTATATTTTTAGCTGGACCACCAATTTGCTGAACTGAAGAGGGTCAGCAAAGAGTAAACAAAAAAAAACTCCCACCACTCACCTGTCCTGCAGCCACTGCTGTCCAGTCTTCAGTGCCTTTTCTTTCCACCTCATCCCGTCATGCTCATCTTCTTTGGCCGGCTTCGCTGTGGGCCACAGCTTGTGAGTTCTGACAGGGCTAGACCTTTGACGTTTCTGCGCACTGTGCTGTCGCACTCGCAGCACACATCAAGATGGTATGGCATGCATTCCCCGATGTGTTGAATTGGTCTCTGTTGAAGTATGTTGTATTGTATTGTGTAGTGTTCACTATAAGATAATAATGATTTTTTCCTTAGAAAGGTAATAATACGATAAGATACGATAACTTTATTGATCCCAAGGGAAATTGTAGTATCAATTACCTCTTTTGTACACCTACAAAGTGGTAGGTACCCCCTTTGTTACTGTGTAAAGTAAAAAGTTCCCTCTTTCTTCTCTCTGCAATCCCTAAAGGGTCATAACTTCCCATTTTGTGCCTCAAACTACTAGTGCCTTATTTTGTGAACTCCTGAACATTAATAATATTTATTAGTAGAAGTTTTCCCACTTTAGCAGAATAATTGCAGATAATTCTCAGGAATAGTTCAAGGAACATGACAAAGCATTTAAGGTGTTTACTCGGCTTTCAAGCTAACAGAGACCTTGTGTCCATACGTTCTTGATACTTTAACACTTATCTACTGTAGCGATATTATGAACACATAGACAGATGGGAGAGAAGGGCATCACTATACCTTTGTATGGGGTTTGAGGACCTGTGATGAGGTCATTGCCACATGACCAGTCATGTGGTCTGTGTTAGCTGGATGTCTGCAATATAAATAAGCCTACTGCTGACCACAGGTGTGAGTGGCTGGAGGTGTGGAGACCTCCAGTGTGTGTGCTCTGAGGAGACTACTCTGCTAGAGTACCGGGACTGTATATATGCCTTTTTGTTACTTTGTGCCAGAGAAGGCTGTTTTTGTTTTCTGTTGTAAGCAGTTTATGAAGTTTGAATAAACTTGCTTGAAGAATCGAGTGAAGTCGCCCTCCTGCTTACCTCCGGTCGCACTCAAGCGAGGCCTAATCCTTACAATTGGTGGAGACGTGCGAGCAGCGTTCCCAGCAGAGAAGTGGGACTGGTTACTGCATATCGTGGATCAAGGCTATAGCAAGCCAGCCTGCATTGCCGGAGAGAATAGAGGACCTGCTGAAACACTTGGTCCAGGCACAGGTGCAGCAGCAAGAGGTCAACAGGATGTTGTTGCAACAGATGCAGCAGAGCCAGCAGGAGCACCAACAGCAGATGCAGCAGAGCGAGCAGGAGCATCGGCAGCAGATACAGCTTCTGACAACCGCCATCCAGGGCAGGACGAGTGCCCCAACCCAGGTCTGGCTGATGACAACCACGTCAGAAAGGCGGTAAGACGCACATTACAAAAAATGACCCCCGGGGATGATGTTGAAGCCTTCCTGACTGTATTTGAGAGGGTTGCTGAGAGGGAAAGACTTCCCCCAGAGCAGTGGGCAGAGGTACTGCCCCCATACCTGACAGGGGAGCCCCAGAAGGCGTACTATGATTTGACTGTGCAGGACGCTCAGGAATATCCTAAGCTAAAGGTTGAGATCCTCGCACGTATGGGGGTAACAATGACTGTCAGGGCACAGAGAGTGCACCGCTGGGCTTATCACCAGGACAAACCGCCACGCTCCCAAATGTTTGACCTGCTGCATCTGGTCCAGAAATGGCTACAGCCAGAGTCCGCTACACCGGCCCAGATGGTAGAAAGAGTAGTAATGGATCGGTTTGTGCACTCCCTGCCAAAGCCCCTACAGACCTGGGTTGCCCAGGGTGATCCCCGGAATGCTGATGAACTGGTCGGACTGGTCGAGAGGTACCAGGGGATGGAAGGAGCAGTGGGGAAGCAGCCCCTTACGTACTGGCGGCCCCAACAGGGGGCAGAGTCCCAAAAAGGGGTGGAGCGCCCAAGGTCAAAATGGCGGGGGGAGGTGGTGCCCAAGGTCACTGCGGGTGATATTATTTGTTGGAGGTGCCATGAGCCAGGACATATAGCTGCCGGTGTCCGCAGACCACCGAGCAGATGGACTGCAGCATAGGACACCGTATTTCATGGTATGCATATCCAGCCTGCAGTGGAAACCCGTTCCCCAATCAGGGTCCTCAAGTATGTCCCGTGAAGGTGAACGGTGAAGCAGTGACGGCGCTGCTAGACTCTGGGAGCTTAGTGACCTTGATTAGGGCCACTTTTCCTCTCAACATACTACCAGGAAAAAAAGTCGGTGTTCAATGCATACATGGTGATGTAAAGGACTACCCTATGGCCAGAGTGGACATTGAAACGACGCATGGCACTGAGTCCCATGAAGTCGGCGTCGTTCGGGACTTGGTGCGTCCTATAATTATAGGCCAGGATTTCTGTCTGTTTTGGGATCTGTGGAAAAAGGGTTCTGAGGTCCCTAGTGAGAATGGGGAACCAGTAAACCCTAATAAACTACTGCCACACTCAGAAGGGGCGGAGTCCCAAACTGAGTCGATGAGGAGAAAAGAGGTGGCGGCGGATAAGCCGAGGAACTATTGCCGGGTTCAGGGTTTGAACAGCGTATGTCGCGAATGGTGTACTGACTTTACATCTGACCGGAGGGCACTGAACTGTTCTCTAATAGTGAATGGAGAGTGTGTGAGTGGATTTCTAGACTCAGGAAGCCAGGTGACTCTGCTGAGCGACACACTCCCTGTCTATCTGATTCCCGGAAAGAAGATAGAAGTCCCTTGTGTTCATGGGGTCACTAGGGAGTATCCAGTATCCAGGGTAATCATTAAGACGTCCATTATTATTTCTACCCATGATGTCCCTGTAGTCCCAGACTTACCATACCTTATAATAATAGGCCAGGATTTTAAACGGTTTTGGGAGGTGTGGGACGAAGCACTGGCTGATTGCTCAGAAGGGAACCAGAATGACCCTAAGAGAGGCCCATCCCTGCAGGAGGCTGTAGTGGTTGCTGATAGTGTGGTGGGTAAAACAGAGGTAGCCACCCTAAAGTCAAAGATACCCCGTGCCTGGTGACCGTAAGAAAGTGTGGCTCAGACCAAAGTGAGGACTTTGGGGTGTGACCAAATATAGGACCGCAGAAAACTGGGTAGCTCCAGGAATAGGGGCCGACACCGGGTTAAGTGGGGACTTGCTGTTCCAAGATGACAGAGGGAGTGGGAATGACTCCTATGCAGACTGTAACTTAACCGCAAGTGAAAGCGAGTGCAGCAAGGTGGAGTCGGGTACAAGTGGCAGATCTCCTCCTCACCGAAGGGGCTGCAGGAAGGCCAGACAGCCTATGCTCTATAAGAAGAGAAATAAGGGGGAAAGGATGGTGCCACATGTACTGGATAAAAGAGAGCAAGTCCATGAGATGGAGCTGCTTAAAGAGACAGTCGGATACGGAGACAAGGGATTGAGCAACGAGTGGAGGACCTGGAGAAGGAAGTCTCTAAAGTCCAAGGTCAACTGTCAGCGTGCCAGACGGCGACCCAAATCCTAGTGAAAGATACGGAGATGTTCAGAGTGGCCCAGGAGAAGCATCAGCAGGAACTTCTACGGAGAGAGGAGGAGCACCGCTGCTGGGCAGAGGAGCAAGAGAAAATTCTCAAAGAACTCCAAATAGAGAAGGAAGCTAATGCCCACCTCAGAAAATCCACGACAGTCCGGGAAACCGAACGGTTGCGCTCTCCTGGTTCGAGCGTACGGGAGGAGAGTGAACGAGGAAGATGACCAAAGAAGGGGCCTCAATGGAGGAAGAAAGTCAGCAAGGGAACCGCCACTCAGATGGCCTCAGTGAGAAGCAGAGACGTCGGGAGCCAACAAGAAAACCTCCAAGTCGGAAGGGGTTGGTGGAAAACCTTGGAAAGATCTGGATGCTCCTGGAGGTGCACCAGGGAAGAATAGAACAGCTAAGAATTGAGGAGGAGCAGATCAACAGACAGGTGCAAGAGTTGGGGGAAAACAGGCAGCCACCTTCAACCCGTAATATAGAGAGGCGCAGAAGTTCGCTTCAGAGTGAAAGTCATCGAAGTGGAACTAAGACAGGACATAGATGGCCTGAAATGAGAGGTAGAGGCAGTGACACCTCAATTAGCTCAGGACTCAGTGACCTAAGCCAAACTGTGACAAACTGGTTAATTGTGGAGACGACTGAAAAGAGTTTCTAGTCGGTGAATGAAATGTGCCAAGCCCACGGCTTTAGGCAGAGGGGGGAGGTATGTAGCGATATTATGAACACATAGACAGATGGGAGAGAAGGGCATCACTATACCTTTGTATGGGGTTTGAGGACCTGTGATGAGGTCATTGCCACATGACCAGTCATGTGGTCTGTGTTAGCTGGATGTCTGCGATATAAATGAGCCTACTGCTGACCACAGGTGTGAGTGGCTGGAGGTGTGGAGACCTCCAGTGTGTGTGCTCTGAGGAGACTACTCTGCTAGAGTACCAGGACTGTATATATGCCTTTTTGTTACTTTGTGCCAGAGAAGGCTGTTTTTGTTTTCTGTTGTAAGCAGTTTATGAAGTTTGAATAAACTTGCTTGAAGAATCGAGTGAAGTCGCCCTCCTGCTTACCTCCGGTCGCACTCAAGCGAGGCCTTATCCTTACACTACCTAAACATTGTTGCAAACTAAATACACCTATACATAGCAATTGTATTCCTTAACCCCTTTCCAACATCAGGCATAATAGATGTGAGCTCCGACAGTGAGCCCACATCTTTCCCTGGACATGTTAGCTGTTTTGAACAGCTGACATGTGCCCGGAATAGCCGCTGGTGGAATCGCAATCTACCCACAGCTAATTACCCATTAAATGCCGCTGTCAAACGCTGACAGCGGCATTTAACTCATGCTTCCGGCCATCGGTGACCCCGTCACATCATCACGGGTCACCGGTTCATAGGCATGACAACCAAAGGTCTCCTGGAGACCTCTATGGTTGTCACTGCCGGCTTGCTGTGACCACCACCCAGTGGTCGGCGCTTATAGCAAGTGAGTAATTCCACTACATAGAGGCGATGTGATCATTGCCTGTATGTAGCAGACCAGATCAGATTGTGGCAGCTTCTAGTCTCCCATAGAGACTATTGAAGCATGCCAAAAGTAAAAATTAGTCTTTAAATATATAAAAAAATAAAAAATATATAAAAGTTCAAATAATCCCCCTTTCACCCCATTCAAAATAAAACAATAAAATAAATCAAACATACACATATTAGGTATCTCCGCGTTCATAATCACCCGATCTATCATTAAAAAAAAGGATTAACCTGATTGCTAAATGGCATAGCGAGAAAAAAGTAAAAACGCCAGAATTAAAAATTTTTTGGGTCGCTGCAACATTGCATTAAAATGCAATAACGGGTGATGAAAAGATTGTACCTGTACCAAAATGGCATAATTAAAAACGGCAGCTCGGTGTGCAAAAAAAAAAGCCCTCACCCAACCCGAGATCAAGAAAAATGGAGACGCTACGGGTCTTGGAAAATGGCGCATTTTTTAACAAAGTTTGGAATTTTTTTTCACCACTTAGAAAAATAAGAATATAGACACTTGGGTGTCTATGAACTCTTAATGACTTGGAAAATCATAATGGCAGGTTAGTTTTAACATTTAGTAAACCTAGTAAAAAGTCAAACAAAAAACAAGTGTGGGATTGCAATTTTTTTGAAATTTCAGAGCACTTGGAATTATTTTACCATTTTATATTACATGACATGGTAAAACCAATGGTGTTGTTCAAAAGTGTAACTCGTCCCACAAAAAATAAGCCCTCACACAGCCATATTGATGGAAAAATAAAAAAGTTATGGCTCTGAGATGAAGGGAAGCAAAAAACGAAAACGCAAAACCGAAAAAAGCTCCAGTCATGAAGGGGTTAATGACAGTGGCCCTCAGTGACACTTCGGAAAATGTTTGTGTGCATGCTTGGCCTCCGCTCTTTTCAGATGGGGCCCTTATGAACTCCATTCCCAGAATTGGTTGGATTTCCAGCAGTCACAACCATAGTCATCTGAAAGTTACTCCCAACACTAACTTCTACTCTTAGTACATACTCTTTTGAAAGGTAAATATTCTTGTTTACTGTTTAGTAACCAAACCACATGCACCATCGGTTTAGTATGGGAGGAAGAGAACATTTTTAGAAAGGAAAGAAACAATAATAGAGATCTCCTCAATATAATTTAAGTGAATAGGATTTATAAAATCCCAATCACATGTGTTAGGGTTCGAGTTCCTGCTGCTGCACAAGGGGAGTCTCAAACTAGTCCCGCTGCGGTCTCCCATTCATCTCCATCCGCAGTGGAGCCTGTTCAGCTTAGACGTCAATGCCAGTGTCTCGCCCAGTCTAACAGTGTGCAGAGGATTACTGCTGCTCCTCCAGGCTCTGCTATTGTGGCCAGTACTGGTTAGCAGTGAGCAGACGTCTTTAGGACAAAGTCCTTGTTTTACCCTTCGGAGCATGCCCAGAGTGAGATCTCTCATTGGAGATCAGGGGTCACATGCTCAGGTACTGCAGCAGCTTCTATTGGTCCGCCAGGAAGGTCCTGTGACTACTGGTGTTCTGGAACAAGTTTCATTGGTCCTTGTTTCTGGCAGGTCCTGTAGCTGTTACTATAAAAGGGTAGCATGGCTGGGCCACCATGCGCTAGTATCAATTGTCATATGCTTTGCGCCAGTGTGGTCATGCGTGTGTGTGGTTAGGGCCCGGTTGAAATAAGCCCCTAGAATACCGACTTAATCGGTGAGGAGTTTGGTATGCTAGCTGGTCAGGGTCGGTGTCCTAGATGCCCTAGATTACCGGCATAACCGGTGAGGAGTTTGATTGCCGTATTCAGGGTCTGGCATTCAGATGCCATAGATTGCGGGTGTCTCCCATGAGGACATTAGCGCATGATCACGTTCTTTGTTCGCTTAGCAGTCAACTGTGTACCTGGGTGCCTGACAGGACACAGAAGTTTGTCTCAGTGGCTCTGTGACGTACCAGGGTTCGCTTTCAACGCTAGACAGCGCCATAGCGTGTTTATTTTGCGACTCAGTGGTGTTAAGTGAGTTTGCACACATCGCCATATAGCGCTGCAGCACTCCTTTTAGCGGCTCTGCGGGATAACTGAGTTCGCTTCTTGCACCATTTAACTAGCAGCAGGCTCCGCCTACATGGTGGACCCCGGGCTGCGAACGCACCTTTTTACATCATATATTTGCTGCGTTCCGCAGACCCTAACATAATACTAGCGCCAGGGTCTGGCTAGTAAAATGGCGGATGACCAGCGTCTACTGCAGTACATCCAGCAGCTGGAGGGTAGGTTGGCGGCTCTTGAGCGCACAACCTCAGCTGTGGATGTTACCGCAGTCGCTGTTCAGGCTGCTAGCGTGGCTGCAGCCAGTTTGTCCTCTGCCACCTCTGCCCCTACATTATCCCACCTCCCGCTTCCTGACAAGTTTGCCGGTGACAGCAAGCAATGTCGGGGATTCATGAGTCAGTACTCTATACAGCTCGAGCTTCTGGCTACACGTTTCCCCATGGATCAGGCACAAGTGGGTTTTGTACTGTCTCTACTCTCGGGCAGAGCGTTGGAGTGGGCAACACTGCTGTGGAAGCGCGACGATCGTGTGGTGCGGAGTGCTCCTTGGTTTTTGGAGGCTCTGAAAAAGGTCTTTTTAGGACCTCAGGTCACGCACGATACGGCACTCCAACTGCTGGCAATGTCACAGGGCTTGTCCATGGTCAGCCAGTTCTCAGTCCAATTTCGGACTTTGGCCTCTGAATTAGAGTGGCCAGATAAAGTTCTTATTCCAGTGTTCTGGAGAGGAATGGCAGACCATGTAAAGGACGCTTTGGCTACCAGGGAGATTCCTGCCACACTGGAGAAACTCATTTCTATATCTACCCGCGTCGACCTCCGTTTTCACGAGCGGAGGTTAGAGCGGACCCAGTGTAGGCAGAGGTTTCGGCTGGCACCCACCTTTGCCAAACCTCTGGAATTTCCCGTTCGGGCGTCCGACTCCCCAGAGACCATGGAGACTACTCGAGTGGGATCTAAGTCTCGGACCACTCGAGTATCCGTGGTCTGTAGAGTGTGTCAGCAGCCAGGACATTATGCCAACCGATGTCCTCAGCGAATGAGTAAACGGTCATGTTCCGTGACCATGGGAGCAGGGTCATTAGAGGCGAGGGATTTTGCTCCGAAAGTGCTCCTTAAAGGGTTAATCTCTCTAGGTTCATTCACTATTCCCGCCAAGCTTTGTGTGGACTCTGGGGCAGAGGGGAATTTTATGTCCTCCTACTTTGCCTCTCGCCATTCCCTACCTCTGGTGACGCTCGCCGAGCCAATATCGGTGAGAGTGTTGAATGGAGCAATCCTGAACTCACAAATCACCCACCAGACTGGCTCTCTACCTCTGTCTATGTCTCCTTCACATCAGGAGAATATATCCCTTTTTGTTATTCCTGAGGGAATAGATGAGGTTTTGTTGGGATTACCCTGGCTTCGCCTCCACTCTCCCCATATTGAGTGGTCCTCTGGGAGAATACTGGGTTGGGGTGATCATTGCAGAGACAGATGTCTCAGAGAGGACGTTCAGGTTTCCACAACAGAGATATCCATAGATCTTGATTCTCTTCCCAAGGTTTATCGGTCATATGTGGACGTATTCTCCAAAAAGGCAGCGGAGACTCTTCCACCTCATCACCCCTATGATTGTCCTATAGACCTCTTGCCTGGAACGGAGCCCCCTCGGGGAAGAGTGTATCCTCTCTCTCTTCCTGAGACAGAGGCCATGTCACAATACATCCAGGAAAATCTGGCAAAAGGGTTTATTAGGAAGTCAGTGTCACCAGCAGGGGCAGGATTTTTCTTCATGCAGAAGAAGAATGGAGAATTACGACAGTGTATAGACTATAGGGGTCTTAACGCCATTACCGTTAAGAACAGATATCCTTTGCCCTAATATCTGAGCTCTTTGATAGGCTCCGGGGAGCAAGGGTATTTACTAAGCTGGATCTTCGTGGTGCCTATAACCTGATCCACATCCGTGAGGGGGACGAATGGAAGACGACGTTCAATACCAGAGATGGACATTACGAATATCTTGTGATGCCCTTCGGGCTCTGTAATGCTCCAGCCGTCTTCCAAGATTTCGTAAATTACATCTTCCGGGACATGCTTGCCACCTCTGTGGTAGTCTATCTGGATGACATTCTCATCTTTTCTCCAGATATGGACACCCACGGGAAAGATGTTTGCAGGGTCTTCGACCTCTTGCGGGCAAATTCACTTCGAAGTTGGAGAAGTGTGTGTTTGAGCAGGAATCTTTGCCATTCCTGGGCTATATCATCTCCACTCAGGGATTGGCTATGGATCCTGCCAAACTACAGGCTGTAATGGATTGGCAAGAACCCCACTCTCTTAAAGCGGTGCAGCGCTTTATGGGGTTCATTAATTACTATCGCCAATTCATTCTTCACTTCTCTACTTTGGTTGCTCCCTTGGTAGCCCTCACCAAAAAAAGGAGCCAATCCCAAATTGTGGTCAGAGGAGGTCTCCAAGGCCTTTACTTCAATCAAGTCCCATTTTGCTAGCGCTCCTATCCTACAACGTCCCGAGGTTGATAAACCTTTTATATTGGAGGTAGATGCCTCGTCAGTTGGTGGTGGAGCAGTCCTTTTTCAAAAGGATGCTCAAGGTCGTAAACATCCTTGCTTCTTCTTCTCCAAGACCTTCACATCAGCGGAGAGGAATTATTCCATTGGGGATAGGGAGTTGCTAGCCATGAAGTTGGCCTTTTCCGAGTGGAGACATCTCCTGGAGGGGGCTCGCTTTCCCTTCCAAGTGTTCACTGACCACAAAAATTTGGTCTATTTACAGACTGCCCAGCGGCTAAATTCCCGTCAGGCCAGATGGTCCCTGATCTTCTCCCGGTTCCATTTCACCCTCCATTTTCCGTGGTGTCCTCTGAGGAGGTGGAGGAGGAGCCTCGGCTGATTATCCCCACAGAGAGTCTAAGAACTGTGGCCCCGGTTTCTCTTGAGTCTGTGCCTCCGGGCAAGACTTTTGTGCCCATCAATTTGCGACCGGAGGTACTCTCTTGGGCACACTCGTCCAGGGTGGGTGGACATTTTGGGGCAAAGAGGACATCTGAGTTGCTGGCGAGGACATACTGGTGACCACATATGGTCCGTGACGTCAGGGAATACGTTGCGTCCAGATGTTACAGCATAGTGGAGGGGATTTCAAGAAATCCCGTCTCCACTATGCGTAAAAATACGAAGGCGGAAGACCTGCGTTTCCGGACATGCGGCGCGTCTTTTCAGACCGCAGCATGTCCTAGCGTCTTGCGGCGATGCTGCATCACCGCAAGGTAAATAACACAGGGCTATGCAGCCCTGCGTTCTTTCCGGATGTGTTCCGGAGGTGTCCGGAACACATCCGGAAAGAGCACACGTCAGAAAGAGGGCGGGGCTTTGGGCGGTGCGGAATTTCTGCTCCGTCCAAAGCGCTGTGGTTCCGGACCGTGGAACCACAGCCTCACAGTGTGCAGAGGATTACTGCTGCTCCTCCAGGCTCTGCTATTGTGGCCAGTACTGGTTAGCGGCGAGCAGACGTCTTTAGGACAAAGTCCTTTGTTTTTCCCTTCGGAGCATGCCCAGAGTGAGATCTCTCATTGGAGATCAGGGGTCACATGCTCAGGTACTGCAGCAGCTCCTGTGACTACTGGTGTTCTGGAACAAGTTTCATTGGTCCTTGTTTCTGGCAGGTCCTGTAGCTGTTACTATAAAAGGGTAGCATGTCTGGGCCGCCATGCGCTAGTATCAATTGTCATATGCTTTGCGCCAGTGTGGTCATGCGTGTGTGTGGTTAGGGCCCGGCTGAAATAAGCCCCTAGAATACTGACTTAATAGGTGAGGAGTTTGGTATGCTAGCTGGTTGGAAGACAGCTGGGGCATTACAGAGCCCAAAGGGCATTACCAGATATTCATAATGCCCATCCTGGTGTTAAATGCTGTCTTCCATTCGTCCCCTCACGGATGCGAATCAGGTTATACGCACCCCGCAGGTCTAGCTTAGTAAATACCCTTGCTCCCCGAAGCCTGTCAAAGAGCTCAGAGATTAGCGGCAAAGGATACTTATTTTTCACGGTGATAGCGTTGAGACCCCTATAATCAATGCACTGACGTAATTCTCTGTTCTTCTTCTGCACAAAGAAGAACCCCGCTCCCGCTGGTGACACCGACTTCCTAATGAATCCCCTTGCCAAGTTCTCCTGAATATATTGGGACATGGCCTCTGTCTCAGGAAGAGAGAGGGGATAAACCCTTCCTCTAGGAGGCTCAGCTCCAGGCAAGAGGTCGATAGGACAGTCATAGGGGCGATGAGGCGGAAGAGTCTCCGCAGCCTTCTTCGAGAAAACGTCGGCATAAGACCAATAGACCTTGGGAAGAGGAGAGAGGTCTATGGGTATATCAGTGGTGTTGACCTGCACGCTGTCCCTAATGCATCTGCCTTTACATAAATTACCCAACCCAGAATTCTCCCTGAAGACCACTCAATATGGGGAGAGTGGTGGCGGAGCCAGGGTAATCCCAACAAAACCTCATCTATACCTCAGGGAGGATAAAAAATGATATATTCTCCTGATGGGAAGGAGACATAGACAAGGTGAGTGGGACAGACTGATGGGTGAATTGTCAGGGCAGAATTGCTCCGTTCAACACCGTACCGATACTGGTTCAGCCAGCAACGCCAAAGGCATGGTGTGGCGAGAAGCAAAGGAGGATGACATAAAATTCCCCTCTGCCCCAGAATCGACACACAGCTTGACGGGTAGGGTGGTAGAACCGTGGGTAATTATCCCCTTGAGGAGCAATTTAGGGGCAAAACTCATGGCGTCCAGTGACCCTGTTCCTACGGTTACTGGGTGCGACCGTTTATTCAGCGCTGTGGACATCTGTTGGCAAAATGTCCCTGCTGCTGGCAAATATAACAAATCGGGGATGGACGAATGACCCGAGATTTAAATCCTGCAGGAGCAACCTCCTGAAGGTCGGCGCCTGAACAGGCGACTCCAGAGGGGTGGCGAAGGTAGGAGCCAACCGGACACTCTGCCTACACTGGGCACGTTCCAGCCTCCGCTCGTGGAAATGGAGGTCGACGCGGGTGGAAATAGCGATAAGCTTCTCCAGTGTGGCAGGAATCTCTCTGGTAGCCAAGGTGTCTTTCACATGACCCGCCAGTCCTCTCCAGAACACGGGAATGAGGACTTTATCTGGCCACTCTAATTCCGAGGCCAGAGTCCGAAATTGGACAGCAAAATGGCTGACCAAAGCCGAACCCTGGGTACTTGCCAGCAGTTTGAGCGCCGTATCGTGGGTGACCTGAGGTCCTAGAAAAACCTTTTTCAGAGCCTCTAGAAAACGAGAAGCACTCTGCACCACACGGTCGTCGTGCTCCCACAGCGGCGTTGCCCACTCCAACGCTCTGCCCGACAGAAGAGCTATCACAAAGCCCACTTGTGCCCGAACAGTGGGGAAACGTGCAGCCAGAAGCTCGAGGTGTATGGAGCACTGACTTACGAATCCCCGACATTGTTTGCTGTCACCAGCAAACTTGTCTGGAAGCGGGAGGTGGGACAATGTAGGGACAGAGGTTGCAGAGGACAAACGGGCTGCAGCTACGCTAGCAGCCTGAACAGCGACTGCGGTAACATCCACAGCTGTGGTTGTGCGCTCAAGAGCCGCCAACCTACCCTCCAGCTGCTGGATGTACAGCTGTAAACGCTGTTCATCCGCCATTTTACTAGCCAGACCCTGGCGCTAATATTATGTTGGGGTCTGCGGAACGCAACAAATGTAAGATGTGGAGAGGTGCGTTCGCAGCCCGGGGTCCACCATGCAGGCGGAGCCTGCTGCTAGTAAAATGGCGCAAGAAGCGAACTCTGTTATCCCGCAGAGTCGCCAAAATAAACGCCGTAACGCGCTGTAGCAATATGTGCAAACTCTGTTAATCCACAGAGCCGCTAGAAGGAGTGCCGCAGCGCTATATGGCGATGTGTGCGAACTCACTTAACACAACTGAGTCGCAAAATAAACACGCTAGGGCGCTGTCTAGCGTTGAAAGCGAACTCTGTTACGTCACAGAGCCGTGAGACAAACTTCTGTGTCCTGTCAGGCACCCAGGTACACAGTGAACAGCTAAGCGAACATAGAATGTGATCATGTGCTAATGTCCTCGCGGGAGTCACCCGCAATCTATGGCGTCTGAACGCCAGACCCTGAATACGGCAATCAAACTCCTCACGGGTTATGCCGGCAATCTAGGGCATCTAGGACACCTACCCTGACCAGCTAGCATACCAAACTCCTCACCGATTAAGTCGGTATTCTAGGGGCTTATTTCAGCCGGGCCCTAACCACACACACGCATGACCACACTGGCGCTAAGCATATAATGATTGATATTAGCTCATGGCGGCCCAGCCATGCCACCCTTTCATAGCAACAGCTACAGGGCCTGCCAGAAACAAGGACCAATGAGAAACTGTTCCAAACACATGTAGTTTCATGACCTTCCTGGCGGACCAATAGGAGCTGCTGCAGTACCTGAACATGTGACCCCTGATCTCCAATGAGAGATCTTACCCTGGGCATGCTCAGAAGGGGAAACGCAGGACTTCGTCTCAAAGACGTCTGCTCCAGTACTGGCTATAAGAGCAGATCCAGGAGAGGCAGCAGCAAGTCTCTGCACAGTACTGGAATGGGCAAGACGCTGGGTACGATGTCTCTGCTGAGCAGGCTCCACTGCGGCCGGAGATGAATGGGGGACCGCAGCGGGACTGGTTTGAGACTCCCCTTGTGCAGCAGCGGGAACTCGAACCCGAACAGTGGAGAGATGAAGATGAAGATTGAAGGCAGTGTAACCCTGCTGTGTAACATGCACAAAATTTTGCAGATATCTATGGTTCTTCACTTGTGGCCTCCATATACTCAACATTAGAGATAACTAAGAATAATCTGCTGTTTCATCAACACTGGTCAGCCAACTGATCGGTAATAGGGTCTCTCAGTTTATCCTGAAAAGGCCAGGATCACACATGCGAGAAACACGGCCGAGTCTCGCATGTGAATTCCCAGCACTGGCGCCGGCACTCTGGAGTGGAGTGTGCGGCTGCATGTATTTCTATGCAGCTGCTCGCTCCACTTCCGAGTGCCGGTGCCAGTGCTGGGAATTCACATGCGAGACTCGGCCGTGTTTCTCGCATGTGTGATCTCAACCTAATACTTGTTATTTTGACAATATCTAACAAAAGAGATAACAAGTGTCTCTAAACTTCCTGTAAAAGACTTAATTTTTAGAAAACATTTGTTCCGAGCTCCTGGGTTGTGGGATATTGGCATGCAGAGTAGGATCCAACAACCCTCCACAGCACCAATCGCTTTGAAAACACAAGATCTTGCAAGATCCAAACTGCATACTGTTCCACGCGGTTAACATCATCAGAGCAGTAAGTTTTCAGTAACTGCTTAGAAAAGTATGGTACTATGTAATGCTCAGTTAATGCAGAGACTGAAATGTTACAAAATTTTGCTCTTTCACAGCGAGGAGGGCCTCTGGGATCCCACACTTCATGCCTGGATTTAACAAACTGCAAGTTTGGATTGACTTTTACTTGAAAGTCAGGTATTTTAGGGGGACATTAGTGGCACGTGGATCCTCTTTTGTTAATAGATGTTTTCTAGAAAATTCACCGGTCAAAGGCTGCCTACTGTTTTCGTAAAAAAAAGGGCAGCCTCAGACTGATGATAGGTTCATCGTTGACAGGGCGATTTTTCACATTTGCACTTACATTTTTCTCTCACTTTCTTCCCAGTGCCATAACTCGTATTTTTCACTCAACATATCCGTATAATTGTTTGTTTTTAGTGGGATAGGTTGTAGCCTTGAAAAACATAAATAAAATTAAATTTATTATATAGTGTACAGAACATGGGTAAAAAAATCAAGTCAGTTAAATACCGAAAAGAAAAATGCAATTACGCCATTGTTTTATTTTGTTTTTATTTATTTTATTTCTTTATTCAACTGATTTTATTCAACATGATTTTCCAGGACAGTATGATTACAGCGATATCAAACATATAGGTTTTCTTATCATTTTAGTGTCCGAAAACAATTTTGAATTTTTTTTTATGAAATCGATTTGTGCCACCATTTTCTGAGATCTACAACTTTTTTGTTATTCTCTCAATAGGGCTATATCAGGGCTTTATTTAGGCATGCCAAGCCAGTTTTTATTGATACCATTTTGGGATGCATATAAAGTGTTGAACACTTTTAAATGCATCTTTTGGGAGATACGGTAATAACAAAACAGCAATTTTGTTGTCTTTAGTCTTTTTTTTCTCCTTACAATATATTTATGAGTTAGACAATTTTATATTTTGATACATCAAGCTTTTTACAAATGCAATAATACCAAAAATGCTTATGTTTGATTGTTATGACGTTTTTTAAAATTTTGTTTTTTTTAAACCTTTTTTTACTTCATGTCTATTTTAGCCCTCATAGAGGATTTAAAATTGTAATTGTTTTATTGCTTCTACTATATTGTGCAATTCCTTAGTGTTGCAGTATGTTCACACATGGACAAAATTGCTGGTACCCTTCTGTTATTAAGAAAACCCCGCAATTGTCACTGAAATAACTTAAAACTGACAGTAGTAATTTTCAATTTAAATTAACTGAATATCAACTTATACAAATCAGACATGGCTTTTGACTTATTGTTCAAAATAAAATTAAAAAAGTAAACAAATTTGGGACTAAAATAAATTTTGATGGGGAAAATGTGATTTTATTATTTTTGTGCCTCAACGTTATAAGCTTCTGTGAACCACCTGGGGGTTCAAAATGCTATTATGCATCTAAATACATGCCATGAAGGGTCTAGTTTCCAAAATGGATTCACTTGTGAGGGGTTTCTGTTTAGGCACATCAGGGGATCTCTGTTGTGAATGGACTTGAGATGAGTTCTGAGCAGAGGCTCCCTCTGGTGGTTACAAGTGGTACTGGTCTGCCCAGTGAAGATTGTGAGGATTGGGAATCAGGTGTTACTGACTGGTCTTATATAAGGGAGTCGCCTTCCCATCAGGGTTGCCGGTGATCAATTGTTCTGGTCTCAATCCTTGATTCCTGTTTCCTTTGTAGCCTGCTGTTTCAAGTCTGCATCTCCTGCTAACAGATAAGACATTTTCTTCTTTTTGTTTTTGTGCTTGATTTTTTGCATTTTGTCCTGCACTTCTGTGGGGGCCTTCAGGGTCCCTTCCGGGGGCTTTTGCCCTCTCATTTTTGTTCAGCCACTGATGTTTGTACATTTGCTTTTTCCAGTTTTTTCAGTGGCTGCTGTTTTGATTTTGTTACACCAGAGAGCTAATTTAGGTGGTAGAGGTCGTGTGATCTCAGGTGTTTTTGAAATTAGTAGAGTTGGTGCTTTTCAGGGTTTTTTGAGATTGCAGTAAGTACCCTTCCTATCCTTTTCTATTTAGATAGTTTGGGACCCAACGTTTGCTCATTCTATTTTCTGTCTGTGTCAGTATGTCTTCTTGCCTAACCGCCATTACATGTTTGGGGGCTTTCTATGTCTTTGGGGATCTGCTCCGGGGCAGATAGCTTTCCTCTTTCTATCTTTAGGTGTAGCTAGTTTCTCAGGCTGTGACGAGGCGTCTAGGACCAACGTAGGAACGCTCCACGGCTGCCTCTAGTTGTGGTGGTTAGTCAGGGTACTGCAATCTCATAGATTCCAACTGCTCTGGTGTATTGCCTTTTTTACCTGCACTCCTCAGCTACCGAAACATAACAGATCTCCAAACGGGACATGACGTCCGATAATGATTCCAGGAAATTTACAATATATACTCGAGTATAAGCCGACCAGAGTATAAGCAGAGGCACCTAATTTTGCCACAGAAAACTGGGTAAGCTTATTGACTCAAGTATGAGCCAGGTATGCATTTTCCCCTTATCCCTGTCCTGCTATGCGTGGCTCCCCCGTCCCTGTCCTTGTATGTATGGCTCCCTAATCCTGTCCTGGTATGTGTGGCTCCCCCGTCCTGTCCTGGTATGTGGCTCCCCATCCTGTCCTGGTATGTGTGGTTCCCCCTGTTGTATGCATGTCTCCCCTGGTTCTGCATGGCTTACCCTGTCCCATCGTTGTATGCATGGCTCACACCCCCCCATCCTACTCACCCTCCTCATGCCGTCGCTGTATCTGTATTTTTACTATTTAGGCACATCAAAGGCTCTCCAAACACGACATGATGCCCGCCTATTGTTCCAGCAAATTTTGCATTCAAAAAGTCAAATTGTGCTCCTTCCCTTCCGAACTCTGTCGTGCACTCAAACAGTGGATTTCTCCCTCAAATGGGGTATCGGCATGCTCAGTAGAAATTACACAACAAATTTTGTGGTCCATTCTTTCCTGTTACCCTTGTAAAAATAAAAAAATTTGGATCTGAAGTAAATTTTTTGTGATAAAGTTAAATGTTAATTTTATTTCCACATTCCAAAAATTCCTGTGAAGCACCTGATGAGTTAATAAACTTCTTGAATATGGTTTTGAGCACCTATAGAGGTGTGTTATGAATGTTTTAGAAATGAATTATGAGCAGAGGCTCCCTCTGGTGGTTACAAACAGTACTGAACCATTCAATGAGGATTGGCAATCAGGAATTACAGACTGGCTGGATATAAGGGAGGTTTCCCTCCATCATGGTTGCCGGTGATCAATTGTTCCTGTCTCAATGTTGTTTCCTGGTTCACTTGGAAGCTTGCTGAGTCTTGCCTCTTCTCCTGCTCTCAGATAAGATATTTTCTGTTTTTTTTGTTTTTGTGCTTGCCATTTGCATTTTTCTCTGCATTTCTGTGAGGTTGGCCAGGTTCCCCTCCCCGGGGGACTTGGGCCCCTCTCGGTTCCTCTGGGGCCACTGTTGTTTGTTCATTTGCCTTTTCCAGTTTTTTCAGTGGCTGCGGCTGAGTTTTGTTACACCAGAGAACTAATTTAGGTGGTAGAGGTCGTGTGATCTCAGGTGTTTTTGCAATTAGTAGCGTTAGCTTTTTTTTTTAGGGTTTTTTGGATTGCAGTAAGTATCCTTCCTATCTGTTTCTGTCTAGGCAGATTGGGCCCCAACGTTTGCTCATACTATTTTCTGTCTGTGTCTGTATTTCCTCTTGTCTAACCGCCATTACATGTTTGGGGGCTTCCTATGTTCTTTGGGGATCTGCTCCGGGGCAGATAGCTTTCCTCTTTCTATCTTTAGGTGTAGTTATCCTCTCAGGCTGTGACAAGGCGTCTAGGACCAACGAAGGAATGCTCCACGGCTGCCTTTAGTTGTGGTGGTTAGTCAGGGTACTGCAATCCAGTAGATTCCAACCTCTCTGGTGTATTGCCGTTTTTGCCTGCTCTCCTCAGCTACCAAAACATAATAGAGGTGCTGTTTATAGAATGTTGTCACTTTTGGGTATGTTCTGTCACATTGACCCTCAAAGTGACTTCAAATGTGATGTGGTTCCTAAAAAACTTGTTTTGTAAAATTTGTTGGAAAACTGAAAAAATGCTGTTCAACTTATAACCTTTGTAACTTCCTTGCAAAAAAAATGTTGGTGATGTAAAGTAGACATGTGGGAAATGTTATTTATTAACTATTTTGTGTGACATATCTCTGATTTAAGGGTATGGAAATTCAAAATTTGCTAAATGTTCAACATTTTCACCAAATTTCCATTATTTTCACAAATAAGTGCAAGTCGAAAATTTTTTACCACTATCATGAAGTGCAAAATGTCACGAAAATAATCTCAGAATCACCAGGATACATTGTCATGTTCTAGAGTTATAACTACACAAAGTGACAGTTGTCAAAATTGTAAAAATTGGCCTGGTCATTAACCTTCGGGGGTTAGGGGCCATGGATATTACCCCCTGGCTTAAAACTTCAGCTCTCAGCTGCCCAGAAATGGCAATTCTATGAAATGTGCCAATTCTGGCACTTAGCCTCATTCTTCCCACTTTCCCTGATGCGGTGGCACATGCGGTAATAGTTGGGAGGTTGATGTCACTTTTTTATTTTCAGGAGACATCAAGCCCAGAGGTTAGTTATGGAAATACGTCTATAAGACGCCCCCATTACTAACTCCATAAACATATTGTATAAAAACACACACACCCAGAATAAAGTCCTTTAATTGAAAAAATAACACAGACTCTTTTAATAAATATTAATTAAACCATACTTACAGCATCGCTCATTCCAGTGAAACCATTGTCCCCTGCAAGCAAATTAAAATAACAAACAACAATATTCCTCACCTGTCCGCTGAGAAGATAATGATACATTTGTGCCATGACGGGTCTACTACTGCTCCATCTAGACAGCAGGCGGCATGGTTGCATGATGCAACCATACAGCCTGCCATCCAGCAGAGACACTGAGCATGTCTGATGTCACTCACGCTTGTGGTGCTGTTAGGAAGATCCTAGGAGTTCACAGCCAATGAACTCACTTCACCTTCAACTGATGTCCGCTCTAGCACAATTATACATTTTCCACAGTGCTCATGCTGACATCAGTTAGGTGAAGTGAGTTAATTGACTTTGAACTCCCAGGACCTTTAGTGACGGCACCGCGAGCGTGAAACTTTTCTCACACTTATGGTGACATCAGACTGGTTATAGGAGTTCACCATTAGACATTGAGTCAACAGCCAATCACAGTAAAGCCCATAGCCAACATGACTACGGAACTACTATTATTGGCAGGGAATCCCTGCATTTTTAGTGCCTGAAGATCAGGTACCAACATGGTGGGCGGTGAATCGAGCATGGCGAGTGAATAAAAGGGTGCTCGATTGAGTGCCAATTATCTCGGGCATGAGGATACTCAATCGAGCCTCAAGCAGTGGTGAGCATGCTCACCCAACACTAATCTTAATTATACATGGATGAAGCATAAGTGGTTTGTGATTAGACAAACTTTTTTGTACAGAACACTGTTTCACTTTCTCATTTATCATTATCCTTTTACATTTTGTGTAACACGAAAATTAACTTTTGACAGTCTTTTCAATCCAAATTAACGTTTGCCAAAGAGGACCTCATAAGAAATGCTAGGTGGGTTGGTACCTTCATAGAAAGCAAAATGTATCAGCTGGCTGTAGTATAGGTGTAGTGTGTACAGTTGTCAAATATGTTTACTTTTTTTTCAACAAAATGTAACCCCTATCCAATAAATGACAAAATAAGAAATATTAGGTAAGTACATGTCGAAAATTCAGGATCTGCAACAGGGTACTGTATTGGTGTGGCAATATGAAATGTATGTAGTAAAAAAAGATGCAAAACAAATTGTTTGTGACACAGAAACTTTGTGACATAGACAATCATAGTTAAATATTTAGATTTAAAGACATTTTTTAAAAATATATGCCCCCTTGCACCTTCCCAAAAACAATTGCAAAAGGACAGAAAAAATTTGCTATAGTCATCTGAGACAAGCAAGCACACGGTCAGACACTGATTTCAGATTTCTTTTCTGTAAAAACTATTGTACTGTCTTGCTTCAGGCTTTCTAGTGCACTAACAATGAAGACAAAAATGTAATTGTAATTCAAATGCAGTGGGACAGATGACAGTTATACCGTATCACTGATCAATTACACTCAGTATGGCACTGCTGCGGGCTCCACACTTATCTCTCTCTTCTACTAATAATTAAATTCCCAAACTACTGCACTCACCTTCTTCACTTCTGCAGTTATTCAACATGTTGCTGAGTATTTTTTCAATGTTTTAGGGTTTTGTCTTCCTATCTCTATTGCTGAGCTGTGAACTCTGACTTATTTTCACTATCATCCTAAAATGGTTGCTGTATTATCTGCCTAGGATTTTAAACAAGCTATGATAGTCTCTCCTGATTAATTGAACTATATCATGTGATGTGATAGCTGTGAAGCATTATGGGGAAGTCCGCATGGTCGCGCCCGACATCATATCAGCCTTCTGTTGCTGATGCAATGTTCCTGAATGTGAAAAAAGGTTATCTTTTTGGCTATCTGTGCAAATCGAATTGCATATTGATAGAATTAATCGGGATCGGCAAATTTAATAAAATTCGACTCAAATTCAATTCACCATAAAACGATTTAATTGCCTCTAATGTATTGTTTTTTTTTAAGAGGAACTGAAAAAAATTTTGGATCGAACTACTTTTGAGCTAGTAGTAAAAAATAAAATCACCCTTTTTGTGTAACATCATGAGATCCTTAACTTTTTATTCAATTTTTTTTTATTATTGTAACTGTGAAAAGGCTTCTTTTTTTGCAGGATAAGGTGATTTTTTTTATTTACCACTATTTTGGAGCACATATGACTTTTGCTCTCTTTATTTTGATAAAAAAAGTTTTGTTGGCGATTTCTTTTTACAGTGTTCACTGCACAGGTTCAAAAATGTGATCACTTCTTTTGTCAATAATAATTATATGTACTTAATAGGTGTAGTAATATGACTGTCTTGGGGTGGAACAACGAGGTGATGTTTATTATCAGTTTGTAATTTCTCAAAGGAAATATACCAGCAGGTTTTTGCCATTTCATCTGACAGAAGCACAATGTAGGTAAAGAGAAGCTGAATCCAACAATGTATCACTTCATTTACTGGATGAAGTGGTTCTGACACAGAGCTTTTAGATTTAGAATGAAGCAGAGCTGAAAAGCTAACTTCGCTCACACCATGTTCTCCATCTACAAAGTCCATAGACACTGAGATGCTTATCACAGGGGACTGGGGCATTGATGAATTTTACATAGTTTGGCAATGTTAATATCTTCACAGTTAGTAAACAACAACACACACTTTGACAAGTGACACATCTTTGCCAAAAATTAGCACTGGTTGTTCACCATGCTAGACCCACGCTACAAAGAGTACTTTGCATCTCTTCTTCTTGAGGTGGAGTGGTCATTTAAAATGGTGCTATAAAAGAATGCAATTGTGGATAATATGCTGAAAAATGCTAGCGGCAGGGGTAAGCTTCCTTGCCCAACCAGGGAGGAGATGCTAGGGAGGCACAAAGCCGAGGCAGGGGTACTGTCAGGATTTGAACCCAGTAGCTCTTGTGCACTAGCTCTTCCATGCTAAGGCAAGAGTCACACTAGAGAGGAATACGGACGAGTGCTATGCGAGAAAACGCCACAAAGAACTCGGACCGCTGTTAATCTATGGGGCAGCTCCCATCACCATTTTTTTTCTCGGCCGTATTATATGTGCGAGTGAAATCGCAGCATGCTGCGATTGTCACCAACACTCGGCCGAGCCTCGCCAATGCAAGTCTACGGGAGCGAGAAAAAAAAATCGTACACCACACAGACCATCAGTGTGACTTGTGAGAAATATGCAAGCATTTTCCAGGTCATTTTCAGGCCATGGATCCATTATACGTCCATTTTTGAAGTCTGCGATAAAATCACGGCATACGGATGCCATACAGATGTCACATGGATACATAGATGCAAGGAAATCGCATCATCGCACTGCAAATGGATTACAAACAGATCACCATATGGAGAACATTGGTGTGATTCTCGGCCGAGAGAATGGGACCGATTTTTCATACGGCAAGTGTGACTCCGGCCTTAATCAGATACTACAGTCATGGCCAAAAGTTTTGAGAATGACACAAATATTATATTTTCACATGATCTGCTGCCCTCTCATTTTTATGTGTGTTTGACAGATGTTTTTATCACAGACAGAAATATAATAATTGCAAACATATGAGTAACAAAAGCTTATATTGACAGTTAGAATGAGTTAATGCAGCAAGTCAATATTTGCAGTGTTGACCCTTCTTCTTCAGGACCTCTGCAATTCTCCCTGGCATGCTCTCAATCAACTTCTGGACCAAATCCTGACTGATAGCAGTCCATTCTTGCACAATCAATGCTTTCATTTTGTCAGAATTTTTAGGTTTTTGTTTGTCCACCTGTCTCTTCATGATTGACCACAAGTTCTCAATGGGATTAAGATCTGGGGAGTTTCCAGGCCATAGACCCAAAATCTCTAAGTTTTGTTCCCTGAGCCATTTAGTTATCACCTTTGCTTTATGGCAAGGTGCTCCATCATGCTGGAAAAGGCATTGTTGATCGCCAAACTGCTCTTGGAGGGTTGGGAGAAGTTGCTCTTGGAGGACATTCTGGTACCATTCTTTATTCATGGCTGTGTTTTTAGGCAAGACTGTGAGAGAGCCGATTCCCTTGGCTGAGAAGCAACCCCACACATGAATGGTTTCAGGATGCTTAACAGTTGGCATGAGACAAGACTGGTGGTAGCGCTCACCTTGTCTTCTCCGAATGAGGCGTTTTCCTGATGTCCCAAACAATCGAAAAGGGGATTCATCAGAGAAAATAACTTTACCCCAGTCCTCAGCAGTCCACTGCCTTTTGCAGAATATCAGTCTGTCCATGATGTTTTTTCTGGAGAGAAGTGGCTTCTTTGCTGCCCTCCTTGAGACCAGGCCTTGCTCCAAGAGTCTCCGCCTCACAGTGCGTGCAGATGCACTCACACCTGCCTGCTGCCATTCCTGAGCAAGCTCTGTACTGCTGGTAGCCCGATCCCGCAGCTGAAACACTTTTAAGAGACGGTCCTGGCGCTTGCTGGTCTTTCTTGGCGCCCTGAAGCCTTTTTGGCAACAATGGAACCTCTCTCCTTGAAGTTCTTGATGATGTGATAGATTGTTGACTGAGGTGCAATCTTTCTAGCTGCGATACTCTTCCCTGTTAGGCCATTTTTGTGCATTGCAATGATGACTGCACGTGTTTCTTTAGAGATAACCATGGTTAACAAAAGAGAAACAATGATGCCAAGCACCAGCCTCCTTTTAAAGTGTCCAGTGGTGTCATTCTTACTTAATCATGACAGATTGATCTCCAGCCATGTCCTCATCAACACCCACACCTGTGTTAATGGAGCAATCACTGAAAAGAGGTTAGCTGGTCCTTTTAAGGCAGGGCTGCAATGATGTTGAAATGTGTTTTGGGGATAAAGTTCATTTTCTAGCCAAATATTGACTTTGCAAGTAATTACTGTTAAGCTGATCACTCTTTATAACATTCTGGAGTATATGCAAATTGCCATTAGAAAAAGTGAAGCAGTAGACTTTGTAAAAATTAATATTTGTGTCATTCTCAAAACTTTTGGCCATGACTGTAGTACCTGTGTTGTTCTTGAAATACGTCTTTTTTACTGACCTGCTATATAATAGAGTAGCATCACACGATGGGTGACAATTTTGTAGCTGTCAGCTGTACGCTATAGCTGACAACTTGCTGCATCAGCCACGATCAGTATTGGCACCAACTATGGTCATTTAACCCCTTAAATGCTTCTGTCAATAGTGACTTCAGCATCTAGATGGTTAACAGAGCTTTTGGCTACCTCTTTAACCCCATCGGCATCCTGAGATCAGGATTGTGTGGTCCTGATGCTTGCCAAGGCAGTTCATGGCCAAATAATGGCCTTAGAGTCTGCCAGTTATAGCGGCCTGTTGAGAAGTTATCAAAATTTAGGTGGTAAAAATAAACTTTTTCATTCCCGTCATGCCACTTTGAATTAATTCCTGAAAAGCACCTAAAGGGTTAATGAACTACCTGAAAGCAATTTTGAATACGTTGAGGGGTGAGGTTTTTAAAATGGTTTAACATTAGGGGGTTTCCAATATATAGGACCCCCAAAGTGACTTCAAAGCTTAACAGGTCCCTGAATAAAATAAGTTTTGTAAATTTCCTTGAAAAAATAAAAAATTACTGCTACATTTTTAAACCTTCTAATATGCTAACAAAATAAAATAACAATTTGCAAATGGTGCTGATGTACAATAGACATGAGGGAAGTGTAATATCTTAATGTTTTTGTGTGGTATAATTATCTGGATTAAAGGGATAATCATTTTGAATCAGTTTGAAAATCACAATTTTTTTAATTTTTTTGCTATATTTCTGATATTTTTATTAATAAAGGCAAAACACATCAACCTAAATTTATCATTATCATAAAGTATGATGTGTCACGAAAAATAATCTTAAAATCAATGGGATATGATGAAGCATTGCAGAGTTATTACTACATAAAGTGACACTGGTCAGATTTAAAAAAATTGGCCCGGTCACTAAGGAGTTAAATCTTTTTTGCTACATTTTGTTGCTATATAAGCCTCAAAAAACTTGTTCAAAATTTATCTATATTACATTGCTCATCCATAGGGTACCATATCTTTTTTGGTACACTTCAATGCTATAAAAGACTCAAAAAACATTTATTGGTATTAGGCTGTGTGCACACTTTGCAGATTTGGTGCATATTTTCCTCATTTTTTCTGTCCAGATTTGTGACAAAACCTGATGCCAGCAAAGTGAATGAGAAACCTGATGAGTTATGCACAAGGTGAGTACTTTTGGCTTGCAGATTTGGTGCAGAAAACAATCTGCTCAATGTCAATTATCTGTGTTTTTTTGTCTGCATTTTTCACCATTGACTTCACTCCAATCAATCAAAAACACAGGCAAAAATGCAGCAAAAACATGCTTTTTGCAGCTGCCTTTTTTCTGCCAGGACATGCAGAAATTTTACTCTGTGTGTGCACATACCCTTGGTATTATATTACTCTCCCATAGACTATTCCGCGGTCTATGGTACATCATCCTTGGTATATAACCCTCAATAGTGCATATCCTTTATGAGTCCAGGATTACAAATACATGACAATTTGAATAGAATGTGTATGAGGCCCTCATTTATGTCTAATACTGTACATGATGTATCGAAGTCCCTTAATTTTGCCAGTTCTTCCTTCCTTTATAAATTCAACTGAAATTTCCTATTTTTTAATTTAAAAAAATCCATTTTGGTTTACTACATCTATCATTTTTAAATCATCTTTAAATATTGCCATATAAACAAGTCATTATACAGGAAAACATGTTTCTTAACATTTTTTTTCCTGTAAAATGAAATTTCTTGTCAGTGTGGAATATTTTATTTTCGCTTCCTAAAGTGGAGTGAATGTGTGACACCATTGTTCTCTGCAGCGATCTGGGAGTCAGAGATACTTCCAGGGGTCTTCCCCATGCTGGTCTCCTTCCATTCTGCACTTTTCCCATCGATTTGAACATATTCACTGCCCCTCAGACCTCTTTTTAGGGTCTGCCAGAAAAAAGCTTGGCTTTCCCATTGCCTCCCATTACACTCTTTACTCGAAACGAGCATGTGAGTATTAGGAATTGATCGGTTCGAGCAACTAGCGCCTGCTCCAGAGTATTGTAGTGCTCGCTCATCCCTAGTAAATTACTTTTAATACAGACATACAGTTAAGGCCAGCGTCACACTGGCGACAAAATCGTACCACTACAAAGCGATGAAATATTGCATTGCAGTCGGACCAATGGTAATCTATAGAGCAGCTCCCAGTATCCGATTTTTTGTGGTCCGTTTTAAATGTACGAGTGCAATCGCAGCATGTTGCGATTGTCACCAATTGTGGGTCGACAATCGCCAATACAAGTCTATGGGTGCGATGAAAAGTGGGATTACAAACGGACCATATGTGTGACTCGCGATTAAATCGCACCGGTGTCCTTTAGAAAAGCCGGCAATTCATCCCCGGCTGTACTGTAAAATCACACTGACAGCTTTAATAAAGAATGTAAAGAATACATATACACACATAGAATACATATATGTATATATTGTAAGCTTTTCAGGGGATATAGCTCTAGGATCGCTGTCTGGGTAGACAGAATGGCACGGAAACAGTTCATTCAGACAGCAGTTTGGTGAAAACTGGCCGCAACCAGTTTTATTAAAGTCCACAGCACACAGATAAAAACAAAGCATAAACAAAAGACTTGGGCTTGTCTAGCCACTAATTACACATATATAGATTGCCCTCTCTATCCGGGACCCAGACTCTACCAGTCTGTGCCCAAAACAACACATATAATATAGGTTACCAGTATGGAGTTTCACAGATACTCCTCCTTGTGTCTGAAGGTAACTCCAACGTCCAGACTTGAGAGAGATCCACTCCTATTCAGTCGCTATTCGCACGGATTCTCACTGAGACCACTCCTGTGTCCGGGGTACCTCCTGCACCCCGACTGAGATAGCTCACACTCCTGGAGACGTACTCCCAATCCTGGAGACTGCTTGTTGTGAATGGGTTTGAGATGAGTTCTGAGCAGAGCCTCCCTCTGGTGGTTACAAGCGGTACTAGTGAGGATTGTGAAGACTGGGAATCAGGTGTTACTGATTGGTCTTATTTAAGGGAATCATTTTCCCATCAGGGTTGCCGGTGATCAATTGTTCTGGTCTGAATCCTTCTTTCCAATTTCCCTTGTAGCCTGCTGTGTCGTGTCTGCATCTCCTGCTATCAGATAAGACAATTTCTTATTTTGTGTTTTTGCTATATTTTTGCATTTTGTCCTGCACTTCTGTGGGGGCCTTCAGGGTCCCCTCCGGGGGCTTCTGCCCTCTCAGTTTAGTCCAGCCACTGTGTTTTGTACTTTTGCTTTTTCCAGTTTTTTCAGTGGCTGCTGTTTTTGTTACACCAGAGAACTAATTTAGGTGGTAGAGGTCGTGTGATCTCAGGTGATTTTGAAATTAGTAGAGTTGGTGTTTTTCCAGGGTTTTCTGGGATTGCAGTAAGTACCCTTCCTATCCTTTTCTATTTAGTTAGTTTGGGCCCCAGCGTTTGCTCATACTATTTTCTTTCTGTGTCAGTATTTCCTCTTGTCTAACCGCCATTACATGTTTGGGGGCTTTCTATTATCTTTGGGGTTCTGCTCCGGGGCAGATAGCTTTCCTATATCTATCTTTAGGTGTAGTTAGTTTCTCAGGCTGTGACGAGGCGTCTAGGACCAACGTAGGAACGCTCCACGGCTGCCTCTAGTTGTGGTGGTTAGTCAGGGTACTGCAATCTCATAGATTCCAACTGCTCTGGTGTATTTCCTTTTTTACCTGCACTCCTCAGCTTCCGTAACATAACAGTATCACCGGCCATAAAAATTGTATGGTACTCACAGAAGGGAAAAAATATTTTGAAGGAAGAAAAGTTGTCAGAGATATTTTTCTGTTTGTTGCATTTTTTTTTTCTTTTTTTTTTTCCCTCAGTATCTCTGGGTGCTGGGGAGGATCTTTTCTCTCAATGGAGTTTGCACAGTTGTCTGGCCGTGTGGATCAGCTTGCCACTGAGGTTCAGAGTATTGCTGCATATCTTGCTGGGTTGCCTGTTGTGGAACCTAGGATCCCCATGCCAGATTTGTTTTTGGGGGATCGAGCTAAGTTTCAGAATTTCAAAAATAATTGTAAATTGTTTTTTGCCTTAAAATCTAAGTCCTCAGGAAACGCAGCGCAGCAGGTTCAAATTATCATCTCTCTCCTGCGCGGCGATCCTCAGGATTGGGCTTTTTCCCTGATACCTGGGGATCCTGTTTTGAGTGATGTTGATGCATTTTTTCAGGCTTTGGGGTTATTGTACGATGAGCCTAATGTCACTGATCAAGCTGAAAAAGCCTTGTTGGCATTAAATCAGGGGCTTGATGACGCTGAGTTATACTGTCAGAGATTCCGTAGGTGGGCAGTCCTGACCAAATGGAATGACGACGCTTTGGCGGCCCTTTTCCGGAAGGGTCTGTCGGATAATGTAAAGGATGTTATGGTGGGATTCCCTGTCCCCTCTGGTCTCAATGATTCTATGTCATTGGCGATTCAAATTGACAGACGTTTGCGTGAGCGGAGAAGTATGCGTGGAGTGGTGTTGCCTTGTGAGCCAGCTGCTGAGCCCATGCAGTGTGATGGAGTGGTGTCTGGGGCACAGCGTCATGAGTTTCGAAAGCGCAATGGGTTATGTTTCTACTGTGGTGATGCCTCTCATGCTATTTCAGTCTGCCCTAAGCGGGAAAGACATTTTGCACGCTCAGTTGTCTTGGGTAGTGTTCAGACTAAGTTTTTATTAACTGTCACTCTGATATGCTCTCTGTCCTCATTTTCTGCTCAGGCTTTCGTTGATTCTGGAGCAGCTATTAACCTGATGGATTATGATTTTGCTAAGCGTTGTGGGTTTTCCTTGATACCCCTACAGAAGTCTATTCCTTTACTGGGGATCGATTCTACCCCTTTGGCTGAGAATAAACCCCAGTTTTCTACTCAGGTGATAATGAGGGTTGAACCTGATCACCAGGAGTGCTGCAAATTTTTGGTTCTATATAATCTGCATGACATTATAGTGCTGGGTTTCCCTTGGTTACAGTCTCATAATCCTGTTTTGGATTGGAAATCTGTGTCTGTAACCAGTTGGGGCTGCCAATGTGTTAGTGCCAACACTCCTGTTTTTTCTGCCTCCCCCCAGGCTGAGGATGTTCCTGACTTTTTGTTTGATTTTTCTGATGTGTTTAGCGAAAGTAAATCTGCATCCTTACCTCCCCATAGGAGCTATGACTGCGCTATTGAATTAGTGCCGGGTAGTAAATTCCCTAAGGGTCGCCTTTTTAACTTGTCTGTACCTGAACATGACGCTATGCGGTCTTATATCAAGGAATCATTGGAGAAGGGTCATATCAGACCATCCTCTTCACCCTTAGGTGCCGGTTTTTTCTTTGTGGCCAAAAAAGATGGTTCATTAAGGCCGTGTATTGATTATCGTCTCTTGAACAATATTACTGTGAAATATCAATACCCGTTACCCTTGATTTCTGACCTGTTTTCCAGGGTGAAAAACGCTACTTGGTTTACTAAGCTTGACCTCAGGGGGGCGTATAACCTTATTCGCATTAAGCACGGGGATGAATGGAAGACGGCATTTAACACCCCTGAAGGGCATTTTGAGTACCTTGTGATGCCCTTTGGGCTCACTAATGCTCCTTCCGTCTTCCAGTCCTTCATGAATGACATTTTCAGGGATTTTGTGGACAAGTTTCTGATTGTTTATTTGGATGATATCTTGATTTTTTCTAATGACTGGGACTCTCATGTGAAACATGTTCGAACTGTATTCCAGATTTTGAGAGAGAATGCTCTGTATGTGAAGGGATCAAAGTGTCTTTTTGGCGTACAGAAGATCTCATTTCTGGGATTCATTTTGTCCCCATCTGTTATTGAAATGGACCCGGTCAAGGTTCAGGCCATCTGTGATTGGGTCCAACCTACTTCATTAAAGGCTCTTCAGAGATTTTTGGGTTTTGCCAATTTTTATCGTAAATTTATTGGTAATTTCTCTGTTATTGTTAAACCATTAACTGATTTGACCAGAAAGGGTTCTGATGTGGTGAATTGGCCTCCTGAGGCAGTCTCTGCGTTTCAGGAACTTAAGCAGAGATTCACTTCTGCTCCTGTTCTACGGCAGCCTGATGTTTCTCTGCCATTTCAGGTGGAGGTTGATGCCTCTGAAATTGGGGCAGGTGCCGTTTTGTCCCAAAAAGATCCAGAGACCTCTAAAAGTAACCCTTGTGCCTTTTTCTCTCGAAAATTTTCTCCTACTGAACGTAATTATGACGTGGGTAATCGGGAGTTATTGGCCATGAAGTGGGCTTTTGAAGAGTGGAGACATTGGCTGGAGGGAGCCAAACATCAGGTGGTGGTCCTTACGGACCATAAGAATCTGGTCTATCTGGAATCTGCCAAGCGACTCAATCCTAGACAGGCCAGGTGGGCCTTGTTTTTCACACGTTTTAATTTTGTGGTTTCCTTTCTTCCTGGCACTAAGAATGTTAAGGCGGATGCCCTCTCGAGGAGTTTCCTTGCGGACTCTCCTGAGCTATCTGATCCCTCTGTTATTTTGAAGGAGGGTGTAGTTCTTTCCGCCATCTCACCCAATTTGAGACTTGCTCTGGAGGGGTGTCAGGAGGATAGGCCCGAGCGCTGCCCTGTTGGAAAATTGTTTGTCCCGGACCAATGGAAAAAGAGTGTGATGTCTGAGATTCATTGTTCCGCATTGGCTGGGCATCCCGGAATTTTTGGTACCAGAGACTTGGTTAGTCGGTCCTTTTGGTGGCCTACCTTGTCTCGCGATGTCAGGGAATTTGTGCAGTCCTGCGGGACTTGCTCTCGCTCCAAGCCTTGCTCTCGCTCTAGTGGTTTGTTGATGCCATTGCCTGTGCCCAAGAGACCATGGACCCATATCTCTATGGATTTCATTTCCGATCTTCCTGTTTCTCAGAGAATGACCACCATCTGGGTAATTTGTGATAGGTTTTCCAAAATGATACATCTTGTGCCATTACCTAAGTTGCCTTCCTCCTCTGAATTGGTGCCGTTGTTCCTTCAGCACGTGGTTCGTTTACACGGCATTCCTGAGAACATTGTGTCTGACAGAGGAGTCCAGTTTGTTTCCAGATTTTGGAGGACTTTTTGTTCTAAACTGGGTGTTCAATTGTCTTTCTCCTCGGCATTTCATCCTCAGACCAATGGTCAAACTGAGAGAACAAACCAGACATTGGAGACTTATCTAAGATGCTTTGTGTCTGCTGATCAGGATGACTGGGTCTCTTTTTTGCCTTTGGCTGAGTTTGCTCTTAATAATAGGGCTAGCTCTGCCACTTTGATGTCTCCGTTTTTCTGTAATTCTGGGTTTCACCCTCGATTTTCTTCAGGACAGACGGAGGCTTCTGTCTGTCCAGGTGTTGACTCTGTTGTTGAGCGTATGCAGCAGATTTGGGACCAGGTAGTGGAGAGGTTGTCCTTCTCTCAGGAGAGGGCCCAGCGGTTTGCTAACCGGCATAGGACTGATGGTCCTCGGTTTAAAGTGGGGGACTTGGTCTGGTTGTCCTCAAAGAATATTCCTATGAGAGTAGCATCTCCTAAATTTAAGCCTAGGTTCATTGGACCTTATAAGATCATGGAGATTATTAATCCTGTTTCTTTTCGTTTGCTTCTTCCAGGGACATTTAAGATCCATAACGTGTTCCACAAGTCCTTGTTGAAGAGGTTTGTTGAGCCAGTGGTTCCTGCTGCTGTGCCTCCTGACCCTGTTTTGGTTGAGGGCAATCTGGAGTATGTGGTTGAGAAAATATTGGATTCTCGTTTTTCTAGACGAAGACTCCAGTATTTGGTTAAATGGAGAGGTTATGGTCAGGAAGATAATTCTTGGGTGTTTGCTTCGGACATCCATGCTCTGAGACTTATCCGTGCGTATCATAGAACTCATCCTGACCGACCTGGTTGCTCAAATGAGGGTTCGGTGACCCTCCTCAAGGGGGGGGTACTGTTGTGAATGGGTTTGAGATGAGTTCTGAGCAGAGCCTCCCTCTGGTGGTTACAAGCGGTACTAGTGAGGATTGTGAAGACTGGGAATCAGGTGTTACTGATTGGTCTTATTTAAGGGAATCATTTTCCCATCAGGGTTGCCGGTGATCAATTGTTCTGGTCTGAATCCTTCTTTCCAGTTTCCCTTGTAGCCTGCTGTGTCGTGTCTGCATCTCCTGCTATCAGATAAGACAATTTCTTATTTTGTGTTTTTGCTATATTTTTGCATTTTGTCCTGCACTTCTGTGGGGGCCTTCAGGGTCCCCTCCGGGGGCTTCTGCCCTCTCAGTTTAGTCCAGCCACTGTGTTTTGTACTTTTGCTTTTTCCAGTTTTTTCAGTGGCTGCTGTTTTTGTTACACCAGAGAACTAATTTAGGTGGTAGAGGTCGTGTGATCTCAGGTGATTTTGAAATTAGTAGAGTTGGTGTTTTTCCAGGGTTTTCTGGGATTGCAGTAAGTACCCTTCCTATCCTTTTCTATTTAGTTAGTTTGGGCCCCAGCGTTTGCTCATACTATTTTCTTTCTGTGTCAGTATTTCCTCTTGTCTAACCGCCATTACATGTTTGGGGGCTTTCTATTATCTTTGGGGTTCTGCTCCGGGCAGATAGCTTTCCTATATCTATCTTTAGGTGTAGTTAGTTTCTCAGGCTGTGACGAGGCGTCTAGGACCAACGTAGGAACGCTCCACGGCTGCCTCTAGTTGTGGTGGTTAGTCAGGGTACTGCAATCGCATAGATTCCAACTGCTCTGGTGTATTTCCTTTTTTACCTGCACTCCTCAGCTTCCGTAACATAACACTGCTTCTTTGTGCCAGGACACCTCCCTGTGTCCAGACTAAAGACAGCTCCCAATCCTGGAGACTGCTTCCTTGTGCCAGGACACCTCCCTGTGTCCAGGCTAAAGACAGCTCATGGAGACTGTTTCTTGTGCCGGGACACCTTCTGTGTCCAGACTAAACTAACTCTCCCTGTCTGTATTCCCAGACACCTACTTCTGGTTTCCCAATCAACACCTGAGTGATTTCAGGTTTGAGCTGCAAACGTGTACCTGAATGGATGGTGTAATGACCTTTCTTTACCACTAGGTCCACAAAGCCATACATTCCCCCATAGCAAAGTACCTAGGTGAAATGTACACCCATTCAATATACATACCCTCACTGTCTCACATATCCCCTCCCTCTTCTCCAGACCGGAGGGCTGGTCATCCAGACCGGAGGGCTGGTTAACAATCCAACAGAGACAGTGAACTCTGGACCAGTCCTGGCCCTATACTTCTATATAGGTCAGGTACCATTATCAGTATCATCACTATTATGATTAGCATCATCATCATTATCATCATTATCATCATCATCCTCATCATTATCATCATCATCACATAAGTTTAAGCTTGTGGGGTTGAACACATAATATATACAATCACCTCAACCCACAGTTCACACAGAGACTATGTACTTGTCCCTTGCTCTGTTCAGTCCCCCGGAATATTAGTCAATGACATTCGCTCATTCCGTAGGGAACTACCGTCTGTCATTGTCACAGACTTCGTCCAGTCACCTTTCTGGGACGTAACCTTGTCAGGTCTCCCTTCGCTCCCAGTGGTCAATCGTAACCTTGTCAGGTCTTGCCTGGGTATCTAAGGTCCGGTTAGACTCTGTACTGTCCTGTACTCTATCGGGTCGTCTGTATGGGCCTCTCAAACCTGAGTTACTGGAGGTCTCACTACCTCTAAACCCACGCCCACTACCCTCAGGACATCTTGTAAGGTCCCTAACCTCAGCCGTAGCTGTTCTGTTATTTAGGGGGCCCTTTCTCTGTCGGGTCTCACTATTCTTAGACGGCTGCCATCTTCTGCTGCTCAGATGATGCTGTCTATCTACTCGCTGTCTAGCGAGATTCAATTGTTCTACCTCTCGCAGGTAGGTCACGCGGTACACCACCAGCATGCGCACATATTCAAGACTTTCTTCTGTTCCTATAGCGTAGAATGACACCATGCCGTCTTCATCTGGTATCCAGTCCCGACGATCACGTGGACTGCTTACTTTCACCACACCAGACTTCTTCACCATTATCTGCATGGCTCGGCCATTTCTCCCAATCAGCTTTCTCACCAGAACATGAGGCACCCGGATGACCTCTTCCTGTAGACTGTGAGCTTTTCTCATAAGCTTTAGTTGTCTAACGGTTTGTTCTGTCTTCAACCGGAGAAACCGCTTTGTGCGAATACATCGCCAGTGCATGTCACTTAGGATTGCCACCCTCTTCACTGTAACTTCAGTCGTGGACAAGACCACCAGCTGTTTAGCTCCTGAGGTCGAGTACACCTTACAGGCTCCCATGGCCTTCCTAAACGCTTCATGTACAGACTCACGGGTGCATTCTTCTCTCAAGTCCTCGGGTACATCTACGAGGCACTTGTACCGACACGTTTCGGTCTCACCAGTGGTTTCCAGACGATCAATCAGCTCAGGGTTCAGGGACAACTGACTTTCAGCTTCTTCCCCCTTTACACTTCTTCTGAGCTGACTCACAGCTACAATTTCGTGAATTTCCGTCCGGACCACTTCCATTTCACATTTATCTTCCGTTACCACACTCTTAGCTCTCCTCAGGTCTATCTTCTCCTGGCCAAAGGGAGCGAGTGCAACGTGTTTGCCCTTTTCTTTCTCCAAGGAGGCCTTGTTCATCGAGTGACACTGTATCAGGCGACTTTTAAGCCCGAGAACTTCTTCCTCTAGTTCCGCCATTCGCCTCTCAGCAGCCCGTCTCTGAAGCTTCTCTTGCGTCCACTGGGCTTGTAACCACTCCTTGAGCTCCTTGATCTCGGCTCCGACATCCACCGAATCATCCGAACTCACATCACTTGAGGAAGTATCTGCTTTACACCTCTCATCTCCAGTGGCCAACTCCTGGACCTGGTCTGTAGCTTCTCTGATGGACTCCTCCATCTTTTCCCGCTCAGCTTCCATTTGGCTGAGCTTTTCCTTAAGGCGCATCTCCACCTTCTGGAGAGTATCACAGGACATCTGTAGCTCCTTCACCTGAGCTTCCAGACCTAGAGTCTTTCTGCGCAGATCACCATTTTCATCACGGGTGTCCTGCAGAGTGGTCTCAACCACCTGGCGCATTTGCTCTGCATCCATCTTCTCCTCTTCTAATTTTTCTTTGACCCTGAGGAAATCCACATAATCTTTCTTCATCTGTTGCAGTTCCCTACTGCGTTCATCACACTCCTTCTTGGAGTCACACAGCTCCTGGTTGAGCTGTTCGCGCAATCGTTCTAGGATTTGTTTACTTCCAGAAACTCCATCCTGCAGCGCCTCCTTCTCACGCTTCAACTGCAAAACCTCTTCCTTGATTTTGCGGCGGTCCTCTTTAATGGCAAAGAACATATTCTGCCACAGGATAACTTCCTCGTTGCTTCCTTTTAGATCTCGCTGGTCTGAGGACACGTCCTCCAGGTTTTCACATAATTGCAGCATGTCACTCTGATACTGCAGCCGACTATGTTCCAGCTCTTGGCCATGACTGGCCCCCTCCTTTTCTAACTCTAAAGGAGAATCCACACTTGAAGCATAGGCAGACAGTACTACATTCTCTTCATTTTCATTTTCAGCGAGTACTACCGGAACAACCTTTTTGTGGCCCTTGCGCCGTCTACGACGAGAGGAGGACTCTCTTCCCTCGTCTAGCCTCTCCTGACTGACCTCACTTTTGACTTTCATAGTGTCCCAGTC
The DNA here is from genome assembly GCA_033576555.1 of Oophaga sylvatica. NCBI lineage: Eukaryota > Metazoa > Chordata > Amphibia > Anura > Dendrobatidae > Oophaga > Oophaga sylvatica. The sequence continues at coordinate 335,110,704 of JARQOD010000004.1, read as the reverse complement.
AGCTACAGGGTCTGTGTCACTCCCCATGGTGTTGTGGACTAACAGGTCACCTCCCACTTTGACGTCACCCCCTTCTACTGGAGCTACCCCGTTATCAACGGTCACTTTGTCATTGTTAGGAGGTACCAACCCACCACCGGTAACAATTTTCAGTTTTCCACACTCTACACTCTTGTGAAAATCCGCCCCTTTTTAGACTCCGCCCCCTTTTTAACAACCACACCGGCAGGGTAATTTTTACACAAAAAATCAGCAGTAGTCTTAGGACTCAGTTCACAACATCTCTTACCACCTCCCCGGGCACTCTGTGACAACACTGGCACCCCCGGAGAGTCCATAGAATGGTCCACTGCCGCCATTCCATACGGTGCCCACAGCTCCCACACCATGTCCAGTTGCATGTCCAGTAGACATTTCTCAAATATGCGGTCCGACTTGTCAGACCCATTCGCTGCTCCGTTCACAGCCATCGCGGAGCACTGTTCACACCAGAACTTCACCGCTTTCCCTTGAAAAAATCTTCGTGGCCCCGCCGAGCCACAGCAAAATTGGATTTGAGTGCGACGACAATCTTCACAACCCCGCCGAGTTGCAGCAAGATGTCTTCGTGACCCCACTGAGTCACAGCAAGATGCCTTCGTGACCCCACTGAGTCACAGCAAGATGCTTGTATCCACACTCGTCTTCCCTGCTGTCAGACTTCTCTGTCTTAACAACGGCAGTCTTCACTCAAGACATACACCCTCTACAGTCTTTTCCACAGAAAATTCAGCTCTGCTGTGCAGACACACTTTTTTTTTTTTTTCTTTGCAAAGTCTATTAGGGCTCCTGTCTCTTTAAGACTGCTCCAAACAGACGTTTTCTGCTGACACACTTTTTTTCTCTCTGTTGTTATTTCAACAGACTTCACCTTTATTGCTGTCTCTCGCCACTGTGCCGCACGCACACTCCAGCACTAACTGTACCACTGTGCCGCACGCACACTCCAGCACTAACTGTACCAGCCACTGCGCTGCCCCAGCATCCTCCACCAATTGTAACATTTCCAGGGGTTATAGCTCTAGGATCGCTGTCTGGGTAGACAGAATGGCACGGAAACAGTTCATTCAGACAGCAGTTTGGTGAAAACTGGCCGCAACCAGTTTTATTAAAGTCCACAGCACACAGATAAAAACAAAGCATAAACAAAAGACCTGGGCTTGTCTAGCCACTAATTACACATAGATTGCCCTCTCTATCCGGGACCCAGACTCTACCAGTCTGTGCCCAAAACAACACATATAATATAGGTTACCAGTATGGAGTTTCACAGATACTCCTCCTTGTGTCTGAAGGTAACTCCAACGTCCAGACTTGAGAGAGATCCACTCCTATTCAGTCGCTATTCGCACGGATTCTCACTGAGACCACTCCTGTGTCCGGGGTACCTCCTGCACCCCGACTGAGATAGCTCACACTCCTGGAGACGTACTCCCAATCCTGGAGACTGCTTCTTTGTGCCAGGACACCTCCCTGTGTCCAGACTAAAGACAGCTCCCAATCCTGGAGACTGCTTCCTTGTGCCAGGACACCTCCCTGTGTCCAGGCTAAAGACAGCTCATGGAGACTGTTTCTTGTGCCGGGACACCTTCTGTGTCCAGACTAAACTAACTCTCCCTGTCTGTATTCCCAGACACCTACTTCTGGTTTCCCAATCAACACCTGAGTGATTTCAGGTTTGAGCTGCAAACGTGTACCTGAATGGATGGTGTAATGACCTTTCTTTACCACTAGGTCCACAAAACCATACATTCCCCCATACCCGTCAGCAAAGTACCTAGGTGAAATGTACACCCATTCAATATACATACCCTCACTGTCTCACAATATATATATATATATACATGTCATTGTGACATATATATATACATATATTTATAGTTCATGCACTTCTACATAGTGTAATAGCCGCTAATTCAATTGCCAGCTTTTGTGAAATTACAGACCCGACATGAAATGACACATGGTTTACATACTGTTAACCATGTCATTTCATGTAGTTTGATATATGGTTTTCATTAACAATTACATGAGCGTCTGTGTGCAAAATTTCACACATGTAGGGGTTAATTAAAGGTGTAAATTCGTTGTAAAAAAATGTGTTGGCTCCCACTGTATTTTCTCAACCAGAATGACAAAGCCAGCGAGTGGGGGCAGATAATAATAGCCTAGGGAGGGTGCATTTATTTTGTGCCCCCCTGGCTACTAACATCTGCCCCAGGCACCCCAGAAAAGGCAAATCTATAATTAGATTCGCCCTTTCTGGCACTTTGCCGGTCTATTACCATTGCCCTGTAGCGGTGGCGAATGGGTTAATATTGGGTTAAAGCCACCTTGCTATTGAAAGGTGACTTTAAGCCAGGTTAATAATTGAGAGTTGTCAATTAGACAACTCTCAATTATTAATCCTATTGAAGTAAATAAAAAAAACACACACACATTAAGAATAAAGAATTTTAATGAAATAAACACACATTTTTTTGACCATCTTTTATTTAACTGTTAATCCTTGCGAAGCCCTTGCTCTCCTATAATAAAGAAAAAATAATAAAACAACATTATTCTTACCTATCCGGTGCTCTGTCCGGTCCCACGCTGTAATCCTTTACAAAGGGTTAACTAGCTTTCAGCCAAGCAGCGCAACTAATGCTGGCTGCTCAGCTGAAAGCTCCTGAATGAATGACTTCCTCTCCCGGCGACAGGAGAGGAACTGATTACTGTGGGAAACTTCATTGATTGCTTCCCACTGCAATCAGTTCACTTCAGGTCAGCGGGGACGCCCTCTGACGTCACTGATGCTGTGCGGTGTCCCCGGCTGACCTGAAGTGAACTCATTGCAGTGGGAAGCAATCAATGAAGCTTCCCACAGTAATCACATCCTCTCCTGTCGCCGGGAGAGGAAGTCATTCATTCAGGAGCTTTCACCTGAGCAGCCAGGATTAGTTGCGCTGCTTGGCTGAAAGCTAGTTAACCCTTTCTGAAGAATTACAGCGTGGGACCGGACAGAGCACCGGATAGGTAAGAATAATGTTGTTTTATTATTTTTTCTGTGAAGTTAAAACCATTCCCGGTGACTACCTCTTGAAATTCATCAAGAGAATACCAAGAGTGTGCAAAGCAGTCATCAAAGCAAAAGGTGGTTACATTGAAGAACCTAGAATATAAGACATATTTTCAGTTGTTACACACTTTTTTGTTCAGTATATAATTCCACATGTGTTAATTCATAGTTTTGATGCCTTCAGTGTGAATTTACAATTTTCATAGTCATGAAAATACAGAAAAATCTTTAAACGAGAAGGTGTGTCCAAACTTTTGGTCTGTACTGTATGTCTACACTATAGCACGATTATTTCAACACCAGTAATAATTATCTATCTATCTATCTATCTATCTATCTATCTATCTATCTATCTATCTATCTATCTATCTATCTATCTATCTATCTATTTATCCATCTATTTATCCATCTATTTAGGTTAATAGTATTCATATCATTGCCTCTCTGCTCTTCTATTCTTGCAGTCCATGGCTTTATTATTATACTGTCATTCATCATTCATCATGCCCATAATATTAATACAAATCTTCTACTTTCCTCTAAACACCAATATCTTTATTATGTGCAAAGGTTAAATTTTATGTTTCCACGCTGTAGTCAATGTGATAAGAGATATTTTTGGCCTGTTACTGAGACAGTAAAATAAAATAGGCCTGTCTCCATCCTGTACACCAATTGCTGGATTGCAGTGATTAGGGAAAAATCTGTACTTCCATAGTATTTATCTCTGACAACACATAAACATTTTGCCAGGCTCAGATACTTGCCCTTTATTTATACGGCATTCTAGAAAAGGAAAAATGCCCATAAATATACCATTCTCCTTTTGCAAGAAGACGCAGAACAATTCTGAGCCCCTGCAGCATCAACACAAATACATAAGACAAGCGCACATACAAACCTGGGCCTGACAGCGCCGTTGTCAGTGTCCTGCAAATATCTACATACTGTAGTTTTACTGAAATGCTCAAACTGAGGCTTGTGCAGATCAGTCAGAATAGAGCTGTTATAATAATGATCACTCAGTAGGGGAGTGAAGACCCGGGAGAGCATTAAATTATATTTACTCCACTCTTATCTCGGCCTTTTAGGAGGTAGCATCAGCAGTTGCTGACACAGTTTAAAAGACTAATGAATACCTTTTTGGCAAGCTTATATGCTGAAAATCTGAACCAGCATTAACCATTCTTAGCCCAGTCTACTCTAATAGACCAAAGCAAAAGTGCTACACTGTATATGTGAGAATGATACAAAGGTAAATTCAAGGTTGTATGTAGTCTCCAAAGCATTTTCACATCCAAGACTATAGGTCAAGGATGCAAAATAGATTTTCTCCCATAATTGCTTTTTTTATGGGATTATTAGATTTTTAACTGTGGTTTTAAAGATTTACAGTATCTAATTTTTATTTTTCAGAAGAAATAGTCTGTCAAGTGAATGGGTTCTGTAACTGCTTATGTAGCTAAATTACAATGCTTTCATTTTTAAAATGGGTCCTGTGTAAACAATTTGTGTGTAACAGGAAATGTACAAACAAGGTCATGGCCCCCCTTTTTGAACCAGGTATTTCATGTACATAACTTCTCATGGGCGGGTGTTAGTTGGGCCCCTGTCCTGCTCTGCCCTTTTCTATTAGCAAAGCGCAACCCAGTAGCATATTGATTTGTTAGACTAGACACAATTAAGGGTCACTCAAAACTACTACAAAATATAGTATGACTCAGGAGAAAAACTGAGAATAGTGGTTGAAAAAATAATTTTTATTAAAAGACAAAGTAGCCAATAAGTTTAAAACATTACAAACAAAACAAACAGACTTATTTGACAAACAGGAGTCATCTATAACTTGTAATGTCCCAACAGGGTAGTGAAACCATTAACCAGGGAAAGGTCTGATAAGCTGACCAGTGGGATATTGCCTTGTAAAAGGATTAGTAAGTGTCCACAACAATCTAAGAACATGTATGGTACAATGTCTACAATGGTCAGAAAAAATATACTAAGGGCCCCGTCTAACATAGGGACACACCAGCGATCCCGACAACGATCAGGATCGCTGGTGTGTCGCTACATGATCGCTGCTGAGCTGCCAAACAGGCAGCGATCAGGACAGCGACACTGCGGGTAATGTCGCCTAGTTACCCACAGTGTACGTTGGATACCAGCCTGCTGATGCAGGGAGCTGGTAACCAAGGTACATGTCGAGTTTCCAGGCGCTGCGCGGTGCCTGGAAACCCGATGTGTACCTTGGTTACCAGCTCCCCTGCAGCAGCGCGCTGGTATCCAACGTACACGTCAGGTTTCCAGGCACAGCCCCGCGCCTGGAAACCCGATGTGTACCTTGGTTACCAGCTGATCACTGGTCTCCTGCCTGTCACACGCAGCGATGCGTGCTGGCCAGTGGGAGACCAGCGATCAAAAAAAAGTCCTGGCATTTCTGGCACGACCAGCGATTCACAGCAGGGGCCTGATCGCTGGTACGTGTCAGACATAGCGAGATCGCTGCTGAGATCGCTATTTAGCAGCGATCTCGATAGCGATCTCGCTATGTGAGACGGGGCCCTAATAGTGGCACATCTTACCCAGTGGGGGATGATGCAAGTGGTTAAAAACAGAATGAATACAATCCCCAACACGCGTTTCGCGTGGATAGCATCCCTGCTTCCTCACGGGGAGCCCTTATCTATGTTGACGTTGGCTAACTCAAAGTGAGGTTTTAATACTAAAAATAGGATTGGAATAGTCCTGATTGGGTACACTTTGTCACAGTTGGATAGATTTTATGCTTTTTTAGATTAAAATTGTGTTAACTAAATACCCAATGTTATTTACATGTACAATTGCTATTTTCGTTTTTACTCACACAACAGTGTATATGCTCATTCTGTTTCTTTCTTGAGTTTTGTCTGTGAAATGGCCACAGTGTGAACACGCTCTTACTCATTGCAAGTATACCAACTTATGCTTCAGCTCATTTCTTTGTTTTTTTTTTGTAGTTTCTGTGAGGTTGGGACCGCCACCATTTTGTATAGTGCCTATACCAGTCTCCATTTTGTCAGTTCACAGAGCCACAAACTATTAATTAAACATTGCCTATTAGCATATCCAGTACGACAGGTTTTGATGTCCACTAGGAATCAAAGGGGCTTTAGCATGCTAATTAGTTTAGGCCAGTGTCTGAATAAGATGGTCAGTCGTATGGTAAATAGCTCAAGCTCAAGCCATTGTTTGCTGCTCCATATGAATTGCAGGCCAGTTAATATGCGTGCTTCAAAGCAAAGGGGATGGGCCTAGCAGGTTTAAGAACTAGCCATGACCAGGCTGCTGCTCATTCCATTTCACACACAGAAGCCAAGAAGATGGTCTAGGAAAGACCAAGGGACTATCCAGCAACTGAAGACTGTACCTGGGAACGGCAGAGCCAAGGCCTTCCCATGACCATAATACCCGGTAATATTGATCTATAGCTTATACCTTTAAGCCTTGTACATTATTGTTGTATTCTTACTCTGACTGCAAATCCATTGTAATTACGTTGTATAGCTTTACTGTATATTTCTGTAATTATCTAGTGCGCCCTTAAGGCAAATTAAACCATAAAATTAATCTTGGGCTGATGCTTTTACTCTGATCATGAATCTTAGAATACCCAGTGGGTAACAGGACACCTTCCCCGGCGGCCATTTGCTCTAGGTGCAGTTCTCTTACTGACCTGAGAGACAAAGGGGGGCGCCGGAGAGCTGTACCTGTGGAGTTACGTCCCATTGGTGACGTGGGAGGAAAGGGATCGTCCATCACATTTGGTAGCGGCGGTGGTATCAGAAGCTGTGATACCCGGGCTACCGTGTGGAGGTCGGCTTAGTTCCTCACAGTTTCTACAAACAGTGCTTCAGCCTCCCTTTCTGAGCTAGGCATTTAATCTATACAGCTTCCCATGGGCTGGTGTCTGAACAGTTGGGCCCCTTTCCTAATCCGCCCTTACATAACTATGACTTGGCTCAGGATAACTTTTCACATGCTAGTCAAAAGGTTACAGCAACGTTAAGATGTCAGGACGTGCACTGCAACTTTACAAAAAGCACTCTAAGGCCTCTTTCACACATCAGTATTTTGCCGTCAGTCACAATCCGTTGGCTCAATGGATCTACGGATCCATCGCAGATTGTGAAAAACTGATGCGACGGATCCATTTTTTCGAAGGACCAGACTAGTGGATCCGTCGAAAAAACGGATCCATCAGATCCGTTTTTTCATCCGTTTCTTCTGTTTTTCGACTGATCCATTTCTTAAAAGCCAGCAATTCAGTGCACTGTACAGGAAAATCACACTGACATGTTTAATAAAGAATCAAAAGAATAGATATATACACATAGAATACATATACAGTACAGACCAAAAGTTTGGACACACCTTCTCATTCACCGATTTTTCTGTATTTTCATGACTATGAAAATTGTAGAATCACACTGGAGGCATCAAAACTATGAATTAACACATGTGGAATTATACATTACACTTTACAAAAAGTGTGAAACAACTGAAAATATGTCTTATATTCTAGGTTCTTCAAAGTAGCCATCTTTTGCTTTGATTACTGCTTTGCACGCAGAAAAGGTGAATGGATGGACTCTACATGCCTGGTTCCCACCGTGAAGCATGGAGGAGGAGGTGTGATGGTGTGGGGGTGCTTTACTGGTGAAACTGTTGGGGATTTATTCAAAATTGAAGGCATACTGAACCAGCATGGCTACCACAGCATCTTGCAGTGGCATGCTATTCCATCCGGTTTGCGTTTAGTTGGACCATCATTTATTTTTCAACAGGACAATGACCCCAAACACATCCAGGCTGTGTAAGGGCTATTTGACCAAGAAGGAGAGTGATGGGGTGCTATGCCAGATGACCTGGCCTCCACAGTCACCAGACCTGAACCTAATCGAGATGGTTTGGGGTGAGCTGGACCGCTCACCGCTTCAATTTTGAATAAATCCCCAACAGTGTCACCAGCAAAGCACTTCCACACCATCACACCACCTCCTCCATGCTTCACGGTGGGAACCAGCCATCCCAGACAAGGCACATCTATAAGATGTGCCTTTTCTGGCACATAGCCTCTCTATTCCCATTGCCTTTAGAGGTGGATCATGGGTTAATAAGGGGTTAATGTCACCTTGCTATTGAACGGTGACATTAATCCGGGTTAATAATGGAAAGGCTTCAATAAGACAACTAAACATTATTAATCCTATAGTATTAAAGGGTTAAAAAAGACACACACACATTAATTAACGTACAAGTCTATGAGAAGAAAACGGATCCTGCGGCATCAGTCGCCGGATCCGTTTTTTTCAAAAAACGACAGATTGTGACTGATGACAAAAAACTGATGTGTGAAAGGGGCCTTAGTCAGGACTTTCTTGGTGTCTGTGCACGGCAGCAGTAAGAAGAGGTGCTGAAACCATGAGCAATAAGGGTAGTGGTGAATATTGATTTTACATTTTACGTTTATTATACTCTGGGGCTTCTCTACAACCCAGAACAAAATAAGAGACATTCAAGTCACAGAGAATAAATTTGCTGCTAATAAAAGCAAAAAAAATACTATTTCCTTGCAAGTTGACTGGTATCTTTATCAGTCAACAGTATGAAGCAGAAGCAAAAAAGGCAAATACAATTCTGGGATGTATTAACAGAAGCATACAGTCTAGATCACGTGAGGTCATTATTGCCCTCTACTCCTCTTTGGTCAGACCTCATCTGGAATACTGTGTCCAGTTTTGGGCACCACATTTTAAAAAAGACATCAACAACCTAGAGCAAGTTTAGAAAAGAGCGACCAGAATGGTGACAGGTCTGCAAACCATGTCCTATGAGGAATGGTTAAAGGATTTGGGAATGATTAGCTTGCAAAAAAGATGACTGAGAGGAGACTTAATAGCTGTATACAAATATCTCAAGGGCTGTCACATTGTAGAAGGATCATCTTTATTCTCATTTGCACAAGAAAAGACTAGAAGCAATGGGATGAAACTGAATGGGAGGAGACACAGATTAGATATTAGAAAAAACTTTTTGACAGAGTGATCAATGAGTGGAACAGGCTGCCACGAGAGGTGGTGAGTTCTCCTTCAATGGAAGGAGGCTGGACAGACATCTGTCTGGAATGATTTAGTGAATCCTGCTTTGAGCAGGGGGTTGGACCAGATGACCCAGGAGGTCCCTTCCAACTCTACCATTCTATGATTCTATGATTTAGTTGAGGACAGAAAATATCCATGTCCAGCATGCTGCATTCAATACATCAAAGAGCTATGATATTAGACTCCTATGTACTGTATACATGGGCTCATTCATAGTAACACAGGACAGTTTTACTTGTTAGTTCCTTAATCCAGCAAAAAGTAGTAGTGTACATCGTTTAGTGTAGAAGTAGTAACATAGTAACATAGTTAGCAAGGCCGAAAAAAGACATTTGTGCATCCAGTTCAGCCTATATTCCTTCAGAATAAATCCCCAGTTCATAGTATAACACATCAACTCCAGATGTGTACCTCTTGTATAAAATTAAAAATTAAAAAATGGCATGGGTTACCAATTTTGATAACTAGTAGAGGTAAAGCCCATGGCTGAGGGCTGATGTTAATAATCTTGCACAAGGGACAGTACCCTATAATGCTTCCAGGCTATTAATAACAGCTCACAGACATTTGCGTAGCCTTTCCTAGCGAATTTAGTGGGACCCCCCAAAAAAATTGACATAGGATCTCCCTATGAACTCAAACCAGAAAAGGTTAAACAGAAAGCTGTGGGATAATATTAATAGTGTGAAAAGGGGTTAGAGATATTGAAACACACACAGGGCTCTGCAAAAATATTGCCGTACACTGCCCACATGTTGAGCATGTACAGATATGAGCTGCCACGGAGATAACAGTACCACTAATTGTTGCCTTTTTTTTAATAAAAAGTACTGGTGTTTTTACGTGAAAAGACACACAGGGCTCCAAAAAAATATTGCCGTACTCTGGCCACACGTTGAGCTCGCACAGATATGAGCTGCCACGAAGATAACAGTACCACTAATTTGTGCACCTACTTTTTAATAAAAAGTACTGGTGTTTTTAAGTGAAAGGACACACAGGGCTCCAAAAAAATATTGCAGTACTCTGGCCACACGTTCACCACGCACAGATATGAGCTGCCACAGAGATAACAGTACCACTAATTTGTAGCCTTTTTTTAATAAAAAGTACTGGTGTTTTTACGTGAAAAGACACACAGGGCTCCAAAACAATATTGCCGTACACTGGCCACACATTGAGTAGGCACAGATATCAGCTGGCACAGAGATACCACTAACACAAATTTGTGCCTTTTTTTTTTTTTAAAGTACTGGTGTTTTTACGTGAAATCACACCAATGGCTCCCCAAAAATATAGCCGTACACTGGCCACACGTTGAGCACGCACAGATATAAGCTGGCACAGAGTTACCACATCGAAATATATGTGGCCTGTATTCCAATTACACCCGGAGCTAGCTATATATGGCCAATATATCCTACAGGTAGCAGCAGCAGCAACAGAGGTCAGGAAGGGAATGGACCCTCTTGATGTATGCAATGATCTATATACACACATACAGTGCCTGCAGGCCTTGCACTGATGTGTATAGAGCGACGTTCACTTCCCTGAGTGCCTAACACCAGAACCTATATACTCTGGAGTTAGCCCTTAGAAGGGCTGTTGGGATATCAGGAATTGAGTAGTTTAGGATGGTAGACCCCACACTGGCTAAGAAATCTGTTAGAATCTATTCAGTTTGACCATCCGCCATCTTGTTGTGGTTTCTGGCTGCTGATCTGTTTTCCCCTGGTGCTGGGCTTGTCGTTGGTCAGGTGATTGCATCACCCTTTATTACCCTGCACCTGCTTCCCAGTCCTTACTGGACATCAGTGTTAATCCACTTGAGTTCTGGCTAGGAGCCTCGATAGCTTTGTGCGATACTTTGTGCAGTTCTGGGAACTCTAGTTCTGCTTACTTAATCTTTTTGTTTTTTCCTTTTGCTTCTGCAGCTTCCTTTATTTCCCTGCTACAAGGTTGCCAGTGTTTTGTTCCCAGTCCCTAGATCTTCAGGGATCCCCTTTCCCCACCTTCAGGTCTTCGCTTGAGTCTAGACTAGGATCGTCGGTGTCACGCTGTCTAATGATATGAATACAATGTCAGTAAACTATTAATACTGGAACCACACTCTATACAACATATAGTTTAGCAACATAAGAATGTAAGTATAAAATAGATTTACCTGACACAATCTCTGCAGAACTTAGGGTTAATCTTGAGGACTAGATGTGCAGAAACTATATAGTTGAACTCAGGGTTAATCTTGAGGACTTGATGAGCTGTAACAGGAAAGAGGAGGACCGGGGTCTAACCTGACCCTACACTGGGGTCCTAACTAATCCCTTACCTTGGAGGTACTGATAATGGTTCAGAGGTCCAAGTCTCCAGCCTAACCCTGTCTCCTATCAGACCCTGAACCCTGTAATCAGTCCTAAAAAGGATCCTGATTACCACCAAAGGGATATGGGCTGATCTCAGCTAAATACACAGATTAGACATATAAGACAGACAGGATAGCACTTCACTTGCATACACACTCAAACACCGAAGGAACATAAATGGTCTGGGAAATAAACTCTAAGCAAGTTGAGCTTAAAACAGCTAAGGAGCTCTCAACTTAAGTCTATACAAATTCATTCCTATCTGTGGTTTGCATGAAGGATTTCACTGGCAACTCCCAAAGCAGACAACCAGGAATTTAAAGGAAACCAATCAACAAATAATCAATTGCAGCCGGGAGAAACTGCACCCAGTCCCAGCACCGAGCACAGACAGAATTAACTCCCTAGCTGCCAAACACAAAGAAACAGCAACTCAGCTGTGAGAAGTCAAGATGTGCAACCGCGACGATCTTCGTGGCAATGCACACATGACAGTACCCCCCCTTCTACGAGGGGCCTCCGGACCCTCAGGGCCAGGCCTGCTAGGGTGAGTTCTGTGGAAGGTCCGAACCAAACGATCTGCGTTAACATCAGACGCAGGGACCCACGTCCTCTCCTCCGGACCATACCCCTTCCAATGCACCAAGTACTGAAGGGACCGGCGATTCAGACGAGAGTCAATGATTTTTGATACTTGAAATTCCAAGTTACCATTGACCAACACTGGAGGAGGAGGTAGAGGTGACGGTATGACTGGTGCCACATACCTTTTAAGTAATGACTTGTGGAACACATTATGAATTTTAAACGTAGAAGGGAGTTCCAGACGAAATGCCACAGGATTAATTATGGAACTGATCCTGTACGGCCCGATGAATCTGGGACCCAGTTTCCAGGAGGGCACTTTAAGTTTTATATTCCTGGTAGACAACCATACCAGATCGTTCACCTTCAGATCTGGACCAGAAACTCTCCTCCTATCAGCCATACGTTTGTAACGGTTCCCCATCGTACTCAAATTATTCAATACACCTCGCCACACAGAAGCAAGTGACGACGAGAAACGCTCCTCCTCAGGAACCCCAGAAGGACCCCCCCCATTGAAAGTACAAAACTGGGGATGAAAACCATATGCCCCAAAAAACGGGGACTTACCAGTGGACTCGCTCCGCCTGTTGTTAAGAGCGAACTCTGCCAGAGGCAAGAAAGAAGACCAGTCCTCCTGGTTCTCTGATACAAAACACCGGAGATATGTCTCTAAACTCTGATTCAGATGCTCTGTCTGACCATTGGTCTGTGGATGAAAAGCCGAGGAAAACGACAATTGCATCCCCCGACGTAAACAAAATGCCCTCCAAAATTTGGACACAAACTGAGACCCCCTATCTGACACCACATCAGAAGGCAACCCATGAAGTCTCACGATCTCCCTAATGAACACCTGCGCCAGAGTTTTAGCATTAGGGAGTGCAGGAAGAGCAACGAAATGTGCCATCTTACTGAACCTGTCAACAACCACCAGTATGACAGTATTCCCAGACGACGGAGGAAGGTCCGTAATGAAGTCCATAGATAAATGAGTCCATGGACGCTCCGGAAGTTTCAAGGGTAAAAGGGTCCCAGACGGACGGGTATGAGGAGTTTTAGAGCGAGCACAAACCCCACAGGACGCGACAAAAGTTATAACATCTTTATTAGCGTTAGGCCACCAAAATCGGCGAGAAAGGAGATCTAAAGTAGCCTTACTCCCTGGATGTCCTGCTAAAGCAGAATTATGATGTGCCTCAATAACCTTTTGTCTCAACTGATTCGGGACAAACAGTCTCCCTGGAGGTCCTGCAGGGGCGTCCCCCTGAGCCTCTAACACCTCCTCCTCAAGCTCAGAACATACAGCCGACACTACCACCCCCTCCTGAAGGATAGGAATCGGGTCGTCCGTTTTCCCGGCCCCTGGGAAACTGCGAGACAAAGCATCAGCCTTTACATTCTTAGACCCCGGACGATAAGTGACGACAAAATTAAACCTGGTAAAAAACAACGACCATCGAGCTTGTCTGGAATTCAGACGCTTAGAGGATTCTAAATACAGCAGGTTCTTGTGATCAGTAATAACGGTGACCGGGTGGACTGCCCCCTCCAAAAAGTGACGCCATTCTTCAAAAGCCAATTTAATGGCCAAAAGTTCCCTATTGCCGATATCATAATTCCTTTCGGCGGACGACAATTTCTTAGAAAAGAAAGCGCACGGATGCCATTTACCAGGGGACGGACCCTGGGACAATATAGCACCCACCCCTACGTCAGACGCGTCCACCTCAACAATAAACTGCTGAGATACATCTGGTTGGATGAGAACGGGTGCCGAAGCAAAACATCTTTTTAAAGAGGAAAAGGCTTGGCAAGCTTTGTCCGACCACTTAGAAAAATCCGTCCCTTTTCTCGTCATGTCAGTGAGAGGTTTGACGACAGACGAGAAATTACAAATAAATTTCCGGTAGTAATTAGCAAACCCCAAAAAACGCTGCAGAGCCTTAAGATCCCCTGGCTGATCCCATTCAAGCACTGCTCTCACCTTTTCAGGGTCCATCCGGAAACCGGAGGCTGACACCAAAAAACCCAAAAACTGAAGTTCCTGTACGGCAAAAACACACTTCTCCAGTTTGGCGTATAGTTTATTGTCTCGCAAGATCTGCAACACCTGTCTCACATGCTCCTGGTGAGACACAAGATCTGGCGAGTAAATTAAAATGTCATCCAAATATACGACCACAAACACCCCCACAAGGTGACGAAAAATGTCATTAACAAAATGTTGGAATACTGCTGGAGCAGTAGTCAGACCAAAAGGCATGACCAGGTTTTCATAATGTCCCTCCGGCGTGTTAAACGCCGTTTTCCACTCATCCCCCTCTTTTATCCTAATCAGATTATACGCCCCCCTGAGATCCAATTTAGAGAACCATTTGGCGCCAACAATTTGATTGAAGAGATCAGGAATAAGAGGGAGTGGATACGGATCACGAACAGTAATCCGATTAAGTTCGCGGAAATCCAAGCAAGGGCGTAGGCCTCCATCTTTTTCTTCACAAAGAAGAACCCCGCGGCCACAGGGGAAGATGAAGGTCTAATATGCCCTTTGGCCAGACTTTCAGAAATATAATCTTTCATAGCCTGTCTTTCAGGACCAGAAAGATTATACAACCTAGCTTTAAGCAACTTAGCATCAGGAAGTAGATTAATAGAGCAGTCATACACGCGATGAGGAGGCAACTCCCGAACCCCTCCTCAGAGAAAACATCCCCAAAATCCTCCAAAAAGGAGGCAATGTACTAGGCACGACCGCACTGATGACTGTGTTCATGCAGTTGCTTTTGCAAAACTCACCCCATTGGCTTATCTCTCTGGACTGCCAATTAATCACAGGGTTATGTTTAACCAGCCAAGGAAGTCCCAACACAATGGGAGTAGGTAGACCCTCCAACACATAACAAGATAATTGTTCCCTATGTATTGCCCCTACCCGAAGGTCAATGTTATGAACCTCATGAACAAAGCTACCTTGGCCGAGAGGCCTGGCGTCAATGGAGAAAATAGGGATCAGTTTGACCAATACACTCAGATGCATACCTTGAGCCTGTGCAAACTGAGCGTCAACCAGATTAGCCCCAGAACCACTATCCAGAAGAACAGACAATCTCTTCACTCTAGTACCAACCACCACCTCCACTGGTACAAGGAACTGAGAAGAACCGGCGGATGAAATACATACTCCCAGGTTGTCGTCCACCACACAACCTGGGATTAGCAGTTTTCCGGCGACTTTTTACTTAAGACACGGGATGGACATTCTCCAACAAAATGTCCCTCTTTCCCGCAGAAAAAACACCTTCTAGTCCTGCGGCGTGCCGCCAATCCCCTACTACAAAAAGATGTCCCTCCCAACTGCATAGGCTCATCCGAACAGACAAGGGGAACCTCAACATAAGGGACTTTAGTAGTAGGTGGAGAAACAACAGGGAGTGGAGTTACCTCACCCCTCTCCCGAAGCCGTCTATCAGTACGGATAGCTAGGGCCATAGCAGCCTCCAGAGAAGGAGGAGACTCATACTGAGCCAAAACGTCTTTTAATTTGTCAGAAAGCCCATGACAAAACTGGCTCCTAAGAGCTGGGTCATTCCACTGAGTATCCGTGGCCCATCTACGAAACTCAGAAGCAAATTCCTCCGCCGGACGATCTCCCTGCTGTAACTTACGTAATTTGGTCTCAGCAAGAGAGACCCGATCTGGGTCATCATATACCAATCCCAGAGCAGTAAAAAATTGATCTACAGACTGTAGAGCCGGGGATCCCGGAGGAAGGGAAAATGCCCAGGATTGAGGGTCCCCTTGAAGAAGTGAGATAACAATTCCCACTCTCTGCTCATCACTCCCTGATGATCGCGGCCGAAGCCGAAAATACAATTTACATGCCTCCCGGAAGGTAAAAAATTTGTCTCACCCACCAGTGAACCTATCTGGAAGAGCTACTTTAGGTTCAACTCTGGTTTGCTCCAGGGGAGACAAAACTTTGGACTTAATGTCCATCAGCTCCATGGATAATCCCTGCAACTGCAGAGCCAGCTGGGCTACTGGATCCATGGTAACTAGAGATAATTTTTTAAGGCCAGTGAAAATGTCACGCTGTCTAATGATATGATTAAAATGTCAGTAAACTATTAATACTGGAACCACACTCTATACAACATATAGTTTAGCAACATAAGAATGTAAGTATAAAATAGATTTACCTGACACAATCTCTGCAGAACTTAGGGTTAATCTTGAGGACTAGATGTGCAGAAACGATATAGTTGAACTCAGGGTTAATCTTGAGGACTTGATGAGCTGTAACAGGAAAGAGGAGGACCGGGGTCTAACCTGACCCTACACTGGGGTCCTAACTAATCCCTTACCTTGGAGGTACTGATAATGGTTCAGAGGTCCAAGTCTCCAGCCTAACCCTGTCTCCTATCAGACCCTGAACCCTGTAATCAGTCCTAAAAAGGATCCTGATTACCACCAAAGGGATATGGGCTGATCTCAGCTAAATACACAGATTAGACATATAAGACAGACAGGATAGCACTTCACTTGCATACACACTCAAACACCGAAGGAACATAAATGGTCTGGGAAATAAACTCTAAGCAAGTTGAGCTTAAAACAGCTAAGGAGCTCTCAACTTAAGTCTATACAAATTCATTCCTATCTGTGGTTTGCATGAAGGATTTCACTGGCAACTCCCAAAGCAGACAACCAGGAATTTAAAGGAAACCAATCAACAAATAATCAATTGCAGCCGGGAGAAACTGCACCCAGTCCCAGCACCGAGCACAGACAGAATTAACTCCCTAGCTGCCAAACACAAAGAAACAGCAACTCAGCTGTGAGAAGTCAAGATGTGCAACCGCGACGATCTTCGTGGCAATGCACACATGACAGTCGGTGGGTCTATTCTCAAGGAATACTTTGCCCGCTCCATCATAGGGATCAAGTCTAGTCCTAGTGCAGGGTTAGATTCACCAGCCGCTCTATTCCTGAGTTGCAGACCCATAATCGTATGTCCAGCAAGCACATATAAAAAAAAAAGAAACGGATATTTTTTTTTCTCTTGGAGTCCTTCAATGTGAACAGTGTCCAAGAACTTACTCAACACTTGCAAGGGTTAACTTTGAAGGTAGCCAGCCTGCAACAGCACGTGAGTAATTGTCCTGGAGTACGCTGTGAAGAGCCTAAGGTAGGACTACCTGTTTTTTTCTGGTAAGCGGCAGGAATTTTTTACATTTAAAAATGCATGTTTACTATATTTTCGGCTTAGACCTGGATCCTCAGGGAGTGAATCACAGCGTGTGGGGATTATTATGCCTTTGTTGCGAAGTGATCCCCAAATCTGGGCATTTTCGTTACCATCTAATGATCCTTGTTTGACATCAGTAGAAGCATTTTTACTGCTATGGGGTTGTTATATGATGATCAGGATCGAGTAACTGAGCTGAGGCAGAGCTCAGATGGCTTAAACAGGGTTCTGGTGATGCTGAGAGGTATTGAACCCTGTTCAGACGATGGTCCTCAGAGGTCAGGTGGAATGACCCAGCGCTCAAGAGTCAGTTTTTAGCAGGTTTGAGTGAAAGGGTTAAAGATTTGCTCATTGCTTATCCTGCACCTGATACTTTGGAATCTGCTATGCAGTTAGCTATCCGTGTGGATAGAAGATTGAGAGACAGGCAGAATAATGAGAAGCCTCCTATAATGCTGGACCCAGTCTCTCAGGATAGCCCCGTCGACAGCGGGGAGCCAATGCAACTTGGGGGGATGTCCTCTCGTTCCCAGGAGTGGGAGAGGAGGTTCTCTGAAGGGCTATGCTTGTATTGTGGTAAGGCTGACCATTTGATTAAGCAATGTGAGGTTCGCACAAAGAAAGAAAATAAAAAAAGTCAGTAGGAGCAACACCCCCGTTCGTATTGCATTTTTACGGTCCGCAGGAGTTTTTTATTCTGGTAATTCCACCTATAGTGGTCATTCCATTGATTTTCAGGTCATGATGGATTGTGGTTCTGCCCTGAATTTGATTGATCAACAATTTCTTGACAAATAAAAATTTGATTCTGAACTATTGTCATCTTCTTTCCCTGTTGTGGCGATTGATAACACTCCCCTTGAGCATGGGTGCTTGTCTCGAAAGGTCACTGGGTTCCCGCTTACTGTCATTAGAGAACATCAGGAGTGCACTGACTTGTTTGTACTGGATAAATTGCCTGTCCCAGTTGTCCTGGGTTTACTCTGGTTAAAAATGCACAATCCTTTGCTGGACTGGTCGTCTGGTATTATAAGGTCCTGGGGTCAGGGGTGTTATGGTAAATGTTGTAATGTTCACATTGCTGCTGTTGTTAAGAAAGACCTACCTGAAGCTATTTAGGATTTCTGGAAGGTATTTTCAGAAGTTGAATCGCAAGCTCTACCACCCCATAGAGATTACGATTGCACTATTGAGTTCATCCCAGGTGCTACACTCCCTAAGAGTCGTTTATTTAATCTGAAGATTCCCGAGAGGCAGGCCTTAAAGGAATACCTACAGACTTGTTTGGCTTCAGGTCATATAAGACCCTCTAAGTCTCCTGTGGCGGTAGTTTTTTTTGTCAAAAAGAAGGATAGGGGCCTTAGACCATGTCTGGATTTTAGGGAAATTAATAAGATCACTGTGCGCAATCCTTACCTGTTGTCGCTAATTCCCGATTTGTTTACCCAACTAACCGGAGCTAAGTGGTTCTCTAAAATTGACCTTCGTGGGGCATAGAATTTTCTGCGGGTAAAGGAGGGCGATGAATGGAAGACACCCTTTAATACCCCAGAGGGTCATTTTGAGTGTCTGGTGGTGCCTTTTGGCCTTACTAATGCGCCTTCATTTTTTCAAAATTTCATTAATGACATTCTGAGACCATTGATCGGTAGGAGAGTTATTGTTTATTTGGACGATATTTTGATCTACTCACCTGATCTGGAGTCCCATTGGCAGAGAGTCCGCGAAGTTCTTCAGATTTTGAGCTAAAACAACGTCTTTGCTAAATTGGAGAAGTGCGAGTTTGCGGTACAGAAAATTAGTTTTTTGGGGTACTTGGTCACCAGTGATGGGTTTGAGATGGACCCGGTGAAGGCTCAGGCAGTACTGGATTGGCCTAGGCCTGAATGTTTAAAATCTGTTCTAAGATTTTTAGGGTTTGCCAATTATTATAGAAAATTCATAAAGAATTTTTCTGTTATAGCTAGACCCATAACTGATCTCACCAAGAAGGGTTATAATACTGTCCAATGGTCCACTGAGGCAGTGGAGGCTTTTGAGCATCTCAAGGAGAGGTTTAGCTCTGCTCCTGTTTTGATCCAAACAGATGAGAACCAAGCCTTTTCTGGTAGAGTTTGATGCCTCATCAGTAGGGGTGGGGGCAGTTCTGTGCCAGGAGGGAGAGGATGGGGTGCATCTCTGTGCTTTCTTTTCTAAAACATTTTCGGAGACTGAGCTCAACTATGATGTTGGGAACCGAGAGTTAATGGCTATTAAGCTCGCGTTGAGCATTGGCGACATTTTTTGGTGGGGGCTAGACATCCGATACAGGTTTTTACTGATCATAAAAATCTGATTTATCTGGATGCTGCTAAACGTTTGAATGCTCGTCAAGCCAGGTGGACACTGTTTTTTGCCCAGTTCCATTTCTCCGTAACATGTATCTCTGGCACAAAGAATGTTAAAGCTAATGCTTTGTCTCGTAGTTTCTCTCCAGCAGTTAATACTGAGGAGGAATACAGAGAGGGGTTGTGGTGGGAGCATTGGGTTCTGAGTTGGAGAATAATATCCTAGAAGCTCAGAATTTTGCAACAACAAACACTCTGTATGGTAAATTATTTGTGCCCAAAGCCTTGAGGAGAGCTTTGTTTGCTGAATGTCATGAGTCTCAGTTGGCGGGTCATCCAGGGATTTCGGAAACTAGAAAGTCAATCGGTCTGATTAAGGCTTTTCACAGGAGATTTCTGAATAAGGCTCGGCCAAGAGGATCCTCGTAAAAGGTGAGGTACTGTTAGAATCTATTCAGTTTGACCATCCGCCATCTTGTTGTGGTTTCTGGCTGCTGGTCTGTTTTCCCCTGGTGCCTGGCTTGTCATTGGTCAGGTGATTGTATCACCCTATATTACCCTGCACCTGCCTCCCAGTCCTTGCTGGACATCAGTGTTAATCCGCTTGAGTTTGGCTAGGAGCCTTGATAGCTTTGTGCTATACTTTGTGCAGTTCTGGGAACTCTAGTTCTGCTTGCTTAGTCTTTTTGTTTTTTCCTTTTGTTTCTGCAGCTTCCTCTATTTCCCTGCTACGAGGTTGCCAGTGTTTTCTTCCCAGTCCCTAGATCTTTCAGGAATCCCCTTTCCCCACCTTCAGGTCTTCGCTTGAGTCTAGACTAGGATCGTCGGTGGGTCTATTCGCAAGGAATAGGTCGCCTGCTCCATCATAGGGATCGAGTCTAGTCCTAGTGCAGGGTCAGATTCACCCCCTGCTCTATTCCTGAGTTGCAGACCCATAACAAAATCGCCAAATCTGACCCTATCTCGGCAACCGCTCTCCCTACACTGTCTGAATCTGGAGCTGAATGCGGCGAGCAGGGCGGCATCCGGTCTCTTATGCTCGTGATCATAGAATCATAGAATCATAGAATGGCAGAGTTGGAAGGGACCTCCTGGGCCATCTGATCCAACCCCCTGCTCAAAGCAGGATTCTCTAAATCATCCCAGACAGATGCCTGTCCAGCCTCTGTTTGAAGACTTCCATTGAAGGAGAACTCACCACCTCTTGTGGTAGCCTGTTCCACTCATTGATCACCCTAACTGTCAAAAAGTTTTTTCTAATATCTAATCTGTGTCTCCTCCCATTCAGTTTCATCCCATTGCTTCTAGTCTTTCCTTGTGCAAATGAGAATAAAGATGATCCTTCTACAATGTGACAGCCCTTGAGATATTTTAGACAGCTATTAAGTCTCCTCTCAGTCTTCTTTTTTGCAAGCTAAACATTCCCAAATCCTTTAGCCATTCCTCATAGGACATGGTTTGCAGACCAGTCACCATTCTGGTGGCTCTTCTCTGAACTTGCTCCAGTTTGTTGATGTCTTTTTTAAAATGTGGTGCCCAAAACTGGACACAGTATTCCAGATGAGGTCTGACCAAAGAGGAGTAGAGGGCAATAATGACCTCACGTGATCTAGACTGTATGCTTCTGTTGACACATCCTAGAATTGCATTTGCCTTTTTTGCTGCTGCATCACACTGTTGACTCATGTTCAGTCTGTGATCAATTAGTATAGCCAAGTCTTTTTCACATGTGCTGTTACTTAGCCCTATTCCTCCCATTTTGTAAATGCTTTTTTCATTTTTATTGCCCAGATGTAGTACTTTGCATTTTTCCCTGTTAAAATCCATTCTGTTAGTTGCTGCCCACTGCTCCAGTTTATTTATATCTTTTTGAATCCTCTCTCTCTCTTCTCTAGTATTAGCTATCTCTCCTAGCTTTGTGTCATCAGCAAATTTGATCAGTTTACCCTCAATTCCTTCATCTAAATCATTGATAAAGATGTTGAACAATACAGGGCCCAAAACAGAGCCTTGTGGTACCCCACTTGAGACATTCTTCCAACTGGATGTGCAGCCATTTACGACCACTCTTTGGGTCCGATCACTAAGCCAGTTATGAATCCACCTAACAATTGCCTTGTCCATTCTATACTTAGTCATTTTTTCCATAAGGATTATGTGAGATACTTTGTCAAATGCTTCGTTGAAGTCAAAATATACTATATCTACAGCATTTCCCTGATCCACCCAGTCAGTGATTCTGTCATAGAAGGAAATTAAGTTAGTCTGACATGAGTTATTAGTTACAAACCCATGCTGACTCTGTTTAATCACTTCATTCTTATCCAGGTACTTGCATACATGTTCTTTAATAATTTTTTCAAAGATCTTTCCTGGTATAGAAGTCAGACTCACCGGCCTGTAGTTCCCTGGGTCCACCTTCTTCCCCTTTTTGAAGATAGGAACAACATTTGCTCTTCTCCAGTCTTCTGGGACTTCTCCTGTTCTCCAAGAATTTTCAAAGATTATGGACAGTGGTTCAAGAATTTCTTCTGCTATCTCCTTCAGTACTCTGGGGTGTAATTCATCTGGACTTGGAGACTTGAATTAATTTAGGTTAGCTAAGTGTTTCCTCACTGTCTTTCTGTTTATAGATATCCTGGATTCTTCTATTCCTTTAATAGGACAGTGAAGATCAGTTGATGTTACATTTCCTTTCTGAGAGAAAACAGATGCAAAATAGGAATTTAAAAGTTCAGCCTTCTCAACATCCTGTCTTACCATTTCATCATTTTCATCCTGTAAAAAGCCAATCACTGCATGATCACAACAAAGATGGCTGCAGCGTTTCATGGCCTGGCAGACATTTCCTGCAGCGTGATTGGATCTCTAATGTCTGCCAAAAATGCTGGGTGGAGACCCCTGTTCCCACCGAATTATCCCGGAAATGCTCTCTGCTCGCCGAGTATGACGAGTACCCTAATACTCGGGTGAGTAACGAGTAGTGGCGAGCGCTTTCGCTCATCACTAGTGAGCAGGATTCAGAGCAGGGTGTCTATGTTATTTCCAGTGTTGTGCCTTTCCAGCGCAACTACCTGAGGTGAAGGGGCCCAAGATGGGAATATTATTAAATAAATGGGTCTACAATAGGTACAGTAAATATAGGGGAACAGAATGGGACATTATTAACCCCTTCCCAACATGAGTTGTATATGTAGATCACCGTGGGAGTTGCTTTCCCACAATCCGGCGTAAATATACTTCTTCTTGTTAGCGCAGGCTCACACTAAGCGTCACAGTGATCGAGTGCGAGTGTCAGCTCTATATGAGAGCTGACACTCTGCAGCAATGTCCACCAATCACGGATGTTTAACCCCTCTGATACTGCTGTCAGTAGTGACAGCAACATCTAGGAGCATCGCACAGGGAGTGAACTCCCCGTTTGCTCCCATCAACACAATGCGATGTGATTGCGCTGTGTTGATAGTCTCCATGGTGACCCCAGGCCACAAGATGGCAAGATGGCCATGGGGTCCTTCAGGAAAGGTGACTTGTGAGCGCCTGCTTAGAGCAGGAGCTGACACGCCTCCTCCATTCCTGTCAGATGCTGGTTTGATGCTCAGTAGTGCAGAAGCATTGCAGAGTATCAGATCAGTTTAAAGATGATGTCCCATAGTGGGACAATATAAAAAAGTAAAAAATACGTTATTAAAAATTGTAAAAATATACATATATAAAAAAAACAAAATGTAGAATAACAAAAATATTATCCCAATAAATACATTTATTTATGTAAAAAAAAGTACACATATTTGGTATTCCTGTGTCCGGAACGACCCAACCTATAAAACTGTCCCATTATTTTACCCCTTCTGTGAACACTGTAAAAAAAACAAATGAGGCACAAAACTATGCTTTATCATCATACCACCAAGCAAAAAGTGCAATAAAACGAGATGAAAAAGTTGAATTTAAATAAAAATGGTATAGCTGAAAATGTCATCTTGTCTCGCAAATCACAAGCAGCCATACATCAGTGGAAAAATAAAAAAGTTAGCTTTCAGAATACTGTACAATGATGGAAAAATAATTATTTTTTCTATAAATCAGTTTTTATTGTGTAAAAGCGTCAAAACATAATAAATTATATAAATGTGATAACGCTGTAATTGTACTGACCCGAAGAATAAAGCTGCTATCAAATGTTACCATATGCGGAACGGCATAGAAAAAAAGAAGAAAAACAATTCCTGAATGGCTGGTTTTTGTTCACTTTGCCCCTTAAAAATCAGAATTGAAAGTGATCAAAATATCTCATGTGCCCAAAAATGGTTACAATAAAAACATCAACTTGTCCCGCAAAAAAAGGAGCTATCACATGACCCTAGCGCTTTTCTATTTTTTCTCCCATTTTCTATGGCAGCAATGCAATTCCTATGCTCTAGAGTAATCATTCTTGGTAAGTTATGGTGCAAACCTTAATATTTTTGACTTATATGCTTTCTTTGGTTGGCGCCTATTCACACTAGCTTAGATTTGCTGGTCCTTCTTTTTGTCTATTTGTATCAAGCCTTTTGGACATGTGCCCTCCCACTCCCAATAGCCACAGGTGATTTTAAGCAGATTAGCTGGTCCATTCCTGCCCCATAAATTGTATGCTTTTTTGCCCAAGAGAGGTGACATTACAGGACAGGGACCCAATTGACGAAGGACATCATGACGTGGTAATTGGGCATACATACTTATATTGGCCAATCTATGCGCTAAGAGCCTTCCTTTTTTCATAGCAATTTTTGCAGATACATTTTTCACATTTACATTATATAGCGCTTTTTTTTTTTTCTCAAATTTTCTTTGGCAGCAAAGCAATTCCTATGCTGTAGAGTAATCACTCTTGGTAAGTTATGGTGCAAACCTTAATCTTTTTGTCTTATATGCTTTCTTTAGTTGACACATATTCACACTAGCTTAGATGTTCTGGTCCTTCTTTTTGTCTATTTGTATCAAGCATTTTGGACATGTGCACTCCCACTCCCAATAGTCACAGGTGATTTTAACCGCTTAACCTGCAAGGGTGGTTTGCACGTTAATGACCGGGCCAATTTTTACAATTCTGACCACTGTCTCTTTATGATGTTATAACTCTGTAATGCTTCAACGGATCTTCACGATTCTGAGATTGTTTTCTCGTGACATATTGTACTTCATGACAGTCGTAAAATTTCTTCGATATTACTTGCGTTTATTTATGAAAAAATGGAAATATTGCAAAAATTTTGCAATTTTCAAACTTTGAATTTTTATTCCCTTAAAACAGAGATATACAGTACAGACCAAAAGTTTGGACACACCTTCTCATTCAACGATTTTTCTGTATTTTCATGACTATGAAAATTGTAGAATTACACTGAAGGCATCAAAACTATGAATTAACACATGTGGAATTATACATTACACTTTACAAAAAAGTGTGAAACAACTGAAAATATGTCTTATATCCTAGGTTCTTCAAAGTAGCCACCTTTTGCTTTGATTACTGCTTTGCACGCAGAAAAGGTGAACGGATGGACTCTACATGCCTAGTTCCCACCGTGAAGTATGGAGGAGGTGGTGTGATGGTGTGGGGGTGCTTTGCTGGTGACACTGTTGGGGATTTATTCAAAATTGAAGCGGTGAGCGGTCCAGCTCACCCCAAACCATTTCGATTGGGTTCAGGTCTGGTGACCGTGGAGGCCAGGTCATCTGGCGTAGCACCCAAATACTCTCCTTCTTGGTCAAATAGCCCTTACACAGCCTGGATTTGTGTTTAGGGTCATTGTCCTGTTGAAAAATAAATGATGGTCCAACTAAACGCAAACCAGATGGAATAGCAGCTTCTGCAAGATGCTGTAGTAGCCATGCTGGTTCAGTATGCCTTCAATTTTGAATAAATCCCCAACAGTGTCGCCAGCAAAGCACCCCCACATCATCACACCACCTCCTCCATGCTTCACGGTGGGAACCAGGCATATAGAGTCCATCCGTTCACCTTTTCTGCGTGCACAGCAGTAATCAAAGCAAAAGGTGGCTACTTTGAAAACCTAGAATATAAGACATATTTTCAGTTGTTTCACACTTTTTTGTAAAGGGTAATGTATAATTTCACATGTGTTAATTCATAGTTTTGATGCCTTCAGTATGATTCTACAATTTTCATAGTCATGAAAATACAGAAAAATCGTTGAATGAGAAGGTGTGTCCAAACTTTTGGTCTGTACTGTATGTCACACAAAATAGTTACTAAATAACATTTCCCACATGTCTACTTTACATCAGCACAATCTTGGAACCAAAAATTTTTTTTAGGACGTTATGAGGGTTAAAAGTTGACCAGCGATTTCTCATTTTTACAACAAACTGTACAAAACCATTTTTTTAGGGACCACATCACATTTGAAGTCACTTTGAAGGGTCTATATGGCAGAAAATACCCAAAAGTAACACCATTCTAAAAACTGCACCCGTCAAGGTACTCAAATCCACATTCAAGAAGTTTATTAACCCTTCAGGTGCTTCACAGGAGCTGAAACAACGTGGAAGGAAAAAATGAACATTTAACTTTTTGTCACAAAAATGATCTTTTACAAACTATTTTTTTTAAAAAAAAAGAGTAAAAGGAGAAAATGAACAGATAATATTGTTGTGCAATTTCTCCTGAGTATGCCGATACCCCATATGTGGGGGAAAACCACTGTCTGGGTGCACGGCAGGGCTCAGAAGGGAAGGAGCGCCGTTTGACTTTTTCAAACCAAAATTGGCTGGAATTGAGATTGGACGCCATGTCGCGTTTGGAGAGCCCCTGATGTGCCTAAACAGTGGAAATCCCCCACATTTGACACCATTTTGGAAACTAGACCCCCTAAGGAACTTATCTAGATCTGTTGTGAGCACTTTGAACCCCCAAGTGTTTCACTAAAGTTTATAATGCCTGGGTGTGAAAAAAATAATTTCCACAAAAATGATTTTTTAGTCCCCAATTTTTTATTTTTCCCAAGGAAATTAGACCCCAAAAGTTTTTGTCCAATTTGTCCTGAGTACGCTGATACCCCATATGTGAGGGGGAATCTGTTTGGGTGCACGGCAGGGCTCAGAAAGGAAGAAATGACATTTTGGAATGCAGACTTTGATGGGTGTCATATTCAGTTTGCAGAGCCCCTGATGAGCCTAAACAGTGGAAACCCCCCCACAAGTGACCCCATTTTAGAAACTAGACCCCTAAGGAACTTATCTAGATCTGTGATGAGCACTTTGAACCCCCAAGTGCTTCACATAAGTTTATAATACCCGGGCATGAAAATAAAAAATCCTATTTTTTTCAGACAAAAATTATTTTTAAGTCACCAATTTTTTTATTTTCTCAAGGGTAACAGGAGAAATTGAACCCCAAAAGTTGTCCAATTTGTCCTGAGTATGCTGATACCCCATATGTGGGAGAAAACTACTCAAACCAAAATTGGCTGGAATTGAGATTGGACGCCATGTCGTGTTTGGAGAGCCCTTGATGTGCCTAAACAGTGAAAACCCCACAAGTGACCCCATTTTGGAAACTAGATCCCCAAAGGAACTTATCTAGATGTGTGGTGAGAACTTTGAACCCCCAAGTGCTTCACAGACGTTTATAACGTAGAGCCATAAAAATAAAAAAATCATATTTTTCTCTACAAAAATGATATTTTTGCCCCCAATTTTTTTCCCCAAGGATAACAGAAGAAATTTGACCCCAAGAGTTATTGTGCAATTTGTCCTGAGTATGCTGATACCCCATATGTGGGGGTAAACTAGTTTGGGTGCATTGGAAAGCTCAGCAGGGAAGGAGTACCGTTTGACTTTTTCGACGCAGAATTGGCTGGAATTGAGATCAGACGCCTGAAGTGCCTAAACAGTGGAAACCCCCCAGTTCTAACTCCAACCCAAACCCAACACACCCCTAACCCTTGTCTCAACCCTAACCATAACCCTAGCTTTAGCTCCAACCCTTAACCCTAACTTTAGACCCAACCCTAACCCTAACCCTAATGGGAAAATGGAAATAAACACATTTTTTAAATTTTATTATTTTTCCCTAACTAAGGGGGTGATAAAGGGGGTTTGATTTACTATTTATAGCAGGTTTTTATGTTTGGCAGCTGTCACGCTAAAAGATGCTTTTTATTGCAAGAAATAGTTTTAGCATCATCACATTTTGAGAGCTATAATTTTTCTATATTTTTGCCCACAGAGTCATCTGAGGTCTTATTTTTTGGGGCACGAGTTGATGCTTTTACTGGCACAATTTTTGACCACATGACATTTTTTAATCGCTTTTTATTACGATTTTTGGGAGGCGGAATGAACAAAAACCAGCAATTCATGAATTTCTTTTGGGGGGGCGTTTATACCGTTGCGCATTTGGTAAAACTGATAAAGCAGTTTTATTCTTCGGGTTAGTACGATTACAGCGATACCTAATATATTTCATTTTTTATGTTTTGGCGCTTTTATACAATATAAACAATTATATATAAAAATAATTATTTTTGTATCGCTTTATTCTGCGAGCTATAACTTTTTAATTTTTTCGCTGATGATGCTGTATGGCAGCTCATTTTTTTTGGGACAAGATGACGTTTTCAGCGGTACCATGTTTATTTATATCTGTCTTTTTGATCGCGTGTTATTCCACTTTTTGTTCGGCGGTATGATGATAAAGCAGTCTTTTTGCCTTTTTTTCATTTTTTAAGGGGTTCACTAAAGGGGTTAACTAGTGTGAAAGTTTTATAGGGCGGGTTGTTATGGACGTGGTGATACTAAACATGTGTACTTTTATTGTTTTTTTCTTTTTTTATTTACATAAAGAAATGAATTTATAGGGGAATATTTTTTTTTTCTTTATTTAGTTTTTTATTTTTACACATGTTAATTTTTTTTTTTTTAAGTTTTTTACTTTGTCCCAGGGTGGGATAACACTGTATAGTGTCAGATCACAGATCTGACATGTACACAGCACTGTTTCAGATCTGCGATCCAACAGGCACAGCAGGAGGCTTTCTCAACATCTGCTCTCAGCAGGCACTGAGAAGCCACCTCCCTGCAGGACCTGGAATGACCCTGCGGCCATCCTAGATCTGAGGTCCTGCAGGGAGGAGGTCCTCGGAACAGCACGATCACATCACGTTGTTCTGAGGTCTCAGGGAAGCATGCAGGGAGCCCCCTACCTGCACAATGCTTCCTATACTGCCGGAACACTGCGATCATGTTTGATCACAGTGTACTGGGGGTTAAAGTTCCGGGAACTGTCCATGACCACTCCTGGCACTTAGTGCCGGGTGTCAGCTGTGATAATCAGCTGACACTCGGCCGCGATCAGCTGCACTCCCCCATGAGCGCGGCTGATCGCGTATGACATACTATTCCGTCCTTGGGAATTAAGTCCCAGGTCACATCGACGGAATAGTACGTCAGATGGAAGAAAGGTGTTAAGCAGATTAGCTGGTCCATTCCTGCCCCATAAATTGTAGGCTTTTTTGCCCAAGAAAGGTGACATTACAGGACAGGGATCCAATTTACGAAGATACCTTGACGTGGTAATTGGGCATACATATATTGGCCAATCTATGCGCTAAGAGCCTTTCTTTTTTCATTGCAATTTTTGCAGATACATATTTCATATATCTATAATATAACGCTAGGAGCGTCACTCTGTCTGAAGCCTTTATAGACTGCGCAAGCACGACACGCCTGCGCAGTCTGGCTCCAGACAGATGGAGGCATCCAGCGGTGAGTATAGCGCTGGAGATCGCGGTATGCGTACTGGATGCATACCGCGATCTCCGGCGCCATACTCACATACTTACCTGACTGGGAGGAGCATTGCCGCGGCGCTTCTCTTCTCCCGGGGCAGGAGACCAGGCGTCGGATCGCGCATGCGCAATAGCGCTGTCCGGCGCCATTTTGCTGAAGACACATTTACAGTGTGTCTTCAGCAATATGTCGTCGGACCGCGCGGTATGGGCATGCGCATACTCCGACGCCTCTCTCCTCCCCCGGTGTCCAACAGAACGGAACAGCGATGGAGCACAGGGATGAAAGGTGAGTAGTGTTGAGCGATACGATACCGCAAGTATCGGGTATCGGCCGATATTAGCTCTATCGGCCTTTCGATACTTAGTTTCGATATTTTCCATATATCGTATACCGGAATCGGAAGTTCCCATAATTCTTTGCGAGGCAATGTGATTTTAGTCAGCCAATGAGGAATCCTAAGAAGTGTGGGCACATCCTGTACTACTGCGGTCATGTTAACTAATGGCATGGCTGTGATTGGATGCTGAAATGATGTCAGAATTCACTATAAAAGGCGCCGCCGCCATTTTAGCGTCACTGTGCTGTGAATTCAGTAAGGGACAGAACGCTGCTGTGCTGACTCTGAGGGACAGTTAGAGATTGCGATTTAGTGTACTGTGCTGTAGGCAGGCTAGCACCAACCGCTGTGTAAAGCTTCCTTTTGCCTGCAGTGTTGTTTTAACAGCTCTGCAAGGTGTGTGTGAGTGCAGGTGACGCTGCAGTTTGCTCTGCATGCAACGCTGTCTGTAGGCATCTGCACGTGTCACTCACAGACTCTTTTTTTTTTCTTCAGTGTAATTCTTGCAGCTCCATGCAATTTAACTATTAGTGTGACGCGCTTCCATCCGTATCCAATACATTGGTTGCAAACACTATAGAAGTAGACAAAGGAGTAGCCTTTCACAGATTGTGAACAGTTGTGTTTCAGTGTTCACTTCAGTCTGTGTTTTTTATTTTTTGAGTGCACATCACGCTCCAGTTACTTTTCAAGCACTGCTGCTTGTACTCTGCTGAGCGTGTCTCAGTGCCTCATCCTTTTCATTTATCTCCAATTGGTTCTGCTCCATTCCATTTAAAATATAATCTATTAGTGTGACGCGCTTCCATCCGTATCCAATACATTGGTTGCAAACACTATAGAAGTAGACAAAGGAGTAGCCTTTCACAGATTGTGAACAGTTGTGTTTCAGTGTTCACTTCAGTCTGTGTTTTTTTTTTTGAGTGCACATCACGCTCCAGTTACTTGTTCAAGCACTGCTGCTTGTACTCTGCTGAGCGTGTCTCAGTGCCTCATCCTTTTCATTTATCTCCAATTGGTTCTGCTCCATTCCATTTAAAATATAATCTATTAGTGTGACGCGCTTCCATCCGTATCCAATACATTGGTTGCAAACACTATAGAAGTAGACAAAGGAGTAGCCTTTCACAGATTGTGAACAGTTGTTTTCAGTGTTCACTTCAGTCTGTGTTTTTTATTTTTTAGTGCACATCACGCTCCAGTTACTTGTTCAAGCACTGCTGCTTGTACTCTGCTGAGCGTTCTCAGTGCCTCATCCTTTTCATTTATCTCCAATTGGTTCTGCTCCATTCCATTTAAAATATAATCTATTAGTGTGACGCGCTTCCATCCGTATCCAATACATTGGTTGCAAACACTATAGAAGTAGACAAAGGAGTAGCCTTTCACAGATTGTGAACATTTGTTTCATTTCCTTCGTCTGTGTTTATTTTTTGGATGAATCAGCCATTAGTTCAAGAGTGTGGTACTCTGCTGAGCGTTCCAGTCTATCCTTTCATTATCTCAATGTTTGCTCATTCCATTTAAAATATATCTATTAGTGGACGCGTCCTTGTACCAAACATTGGTTGCAAACACTATGAAGTAGACAAAGGTGTAAGCCTTTCACTGATGTGGTTGTTTTAGTGTCACTTAGTCTGGGTTTTTTATTTGTGAGTGCTCTGTTTGAAACGCTGTTGTACTCTGAGGTGTCTCAGTCTCATTTTTCATTTATCTCATGTTCTGCTCCATTCCATTTAAATATATAAGTGTGACGCGCTTCCATCCGTATCCAATACATTGGTTGCAAACACTATAGAAGTAGACAAAGGAGTAGCCTTTCACAGATTGTGAACAGTTGTGTTTCAGTGTTCACTTCAGTCTGTGTTTTTTATTTTTTGAGTGCATCACGCTCCAGTTACTTGTTCAAGCACTGCTGCTTGTACTCTGCTGAGGTGTCTCAGTGCCTCATCCTTTTCATTTATCTCCAATTGGTTCTGCTCCATTCCATTTAAAATATAATCTATTAGTGTGACGCGCTTCCATCCGTATCCAATACATTGTTGCAACACTATAGAATAGACAAAGGAGTAGCCTTTCACAGATTGTGAACAGTTGTGTTTCAGTGTTCACTTCAGTCTGTGTTTTTTTTTTTTGAGTGCAC
Source organism: Oophaga sylvatica (assembly GCA_033576555.1). NCBI lineage: Eukaryota > Metazoa > Chordata > Amphibia > Anura > Dendrobatidae > Oophaga > Oophaga sylvatica. The sequence goes on along the minus strand of JARQOD010000004.1, from coordinate 335,078,657 downwards.
ATCACGCTCCAGTACTTGTTCAAGCACTGCTGCTTGTACTCTGTGAGGTGTCTCAGTGCCTCATCCTTTTCATTATCTCCATTGGTTCTGCTCCATTCCATTTAAAATATATCTATTAGTGACGCGCTTCATCCGTATCCAATACATGGTGCAAACACTATAGAAGTAGACAAAGGAGTAGCCTTTCACAGAGTGAACGTTGTGTTTCGGTTCACTTCAGTCTGTGTTTTTTTTTTTGAGTGCAATCACGCTCCAGTTACTTGTTCAAGCACTGCTGCTTGTACTCTGCTGAGCGTGTCTCAGTGCTCATCCTTTCATTTATCTCCAATTGGTTCTGCTCCATTCCATTTAAAATAAACTATTAGTGTGACGCGCTTCATCCGTATCCAATACATTGGTTGCAAACACTATAGAAGTAGACAAAGGAGTAGCTTTCACAGATTGTGAACAGTTGTGTTTCAGTGTTCACTTCAGTCTGTGTTTTTTATTTTTTAGTGCACATCACGCTCCAGTTACTTGTTCAAGCACTGCTGCTTGTACTCTGCTGAGCGTGTCTCAGTGCCTCATCCTTTTCATTTATCTCCAATGGTTCTGCTCCATTCCATTTAAAATTAATCTATTAGTGTGACGCGCTTCCATCCGTATCCAATACATTGGTTGCAAACACTATAGAAGTAGACAAAGGAGTAGCCTTTCACAGATTGTGAACAGTTGTGTTTCAGTGTTCACTTCAGTCTGTGTTTTTTATTTTTTGAGTGCACATCACGCTCCAGTACTTGTTCAAGCACTGCTGCTTGTACTCTGCTGAGCGTGTCTCAGTGCCTCATCCTTTTCATTTATCTCCAATTGGTTCTGCTCCATTCCATTTAAAATAATCTATTAGTGTGACGCGCTTCCATCCGTATCAATACATTGGTTGCAAACACTATAGAAGTAGACAAAGGAGTAGCCTTTCACAGATTGTGAACAGTTGTGTTTCAGTGTTCACTTCAGTCTGTGTTTTTATTTTTTGAGTGCACATCACGCTCCAGTTACTTGTTCAAGCACTGCTGCTTGTACTCTGCTGAGCGTGTCTCAGTGCCTCATCCTTTTCATTTATCTTCAATTGGTTCTGCTCCATTCCATTTAAAATATAATCTATTAGTGTGACGCGCTTCCATCCGTATCCAATACATTGGTTGCAAACACTATAGAAGTAGACAAAGGAGTAGCCTTTCACAGATTGTGAACAGTTGTGTTTCAGTGTTCACTTCAGTCTGTGTTTTTTATTTTTTGAGTGCACATCACGCTCCAGTTACTTGTTCAAGCACTGCTGCTTGTACTCTGCTGAGCGTGTCTCAGTGCCTCATCCTTTTCATTTATCTCCAATTGGTTCTGCTCCATTCCATTTAAAATATAATCTATTAGTGTGACGCGCTTCCATCCGTATCCAATACATTGGTTGCAAACACTATAGAAGTAGACAAAGGAGTAGCCTTTCACAGATTGTGAACAGTTGTGTTTCAGTGTTCACTTCAGTCTGTGTTTTTTATTTTTTGAGTGCACATCACGCTCCAGTTACTCGTTCAAGCACTGCTGCTTGTACTCTGCTGAGCGTGTCTCAGTGCCTCATCCTTTTCATTTATCTCCAATTGGTTCTGCTCCATTCCATTTAAAATATAATCTATTAGTGTGACGCGCTTCCATCCGTATCCAATACATTGGTTGCAAACACTATAGAAGTAGACAAAGGAGTAGCCTTTCACAGATTGTGAACAGTTGTGTTTCAGTGTTCACTTCAGTCTCTGCGTAATAACCACACTTAGGCCTTATAACTTTTCTGACTTTCTTTATCAATCTACCAAGATGAAGAAGTCAGTGAGTAAGGCACGTGGTCGTGGCCGTGGAGTTTCAGCAGGGAGAGGACGTGGGGATTCTGTGGCTGCTGCCGCCCTCAGTGACACAGCATCCACCAGTTTTACCCATGAGCGTTCCTTTATGCGCACTTTGGTAGGAGCTCGGCGTGCCCCCCTGCTGCGGGAAGAACAAATTGAAGCCGTTGTTGGTTGGATGGCAGCCAATGCATCGACTTCAATTCCTTCCACCTCCTCTCAGGAACACAACATGTTGAGCAACCATCTGTCTGTTCACCGCCTGTCAAATTGCCCAGGCAGTCAGAGAGTTCTGTACAGGAGCCAGCTGAGTCTCTGCTTCTGTTCTCAGAATCTGTTGGCTCGCAAACACGGGCACAGGCAAGCAGCATTCTGCAATTTGAAGAAGAGGGAGTATGCAGTGATGCGCAACAGCTGTGTCTCTCTCAATCTGAAGAGGCGGGTGAGCCAGTGCCGATGGACAGCACACCGCAGAACGCATCTTATGATGATGATGAGACTCAGGTGCCAGGTTTTGTGGAGCATGGTGCTGCCCGGGAAGAGGGTAGTGGAGATGATGAAGTCCGAGACCCAACATGGCGTGAGCAACAGGAAGGTGGTGGGAGCAGCTCTGAGGAAGAGATTGTCCCAACGGTACAAAGAGGAGGGAGAGGTAGGCTGCAGACTCGCTTGCCTGTAGCCTCCAGTTTGGCACCTGTTGGGAGCAGTTCTCTTAGAAATGTCAAAATTGGCGCTCCCATGACTTGCACTGCGTGGTCCTTTTTTGACAGACTTGTAGATGATATTTGCTATGTTCAATGCAAGCTGTGTAAGCAAAAAGTTAAAAGAGGTAAAAATATCAGTAACCTGAATACCACAAATATGTGGAAACATGTACGGACAAAGCACGTAGCTGAGTTACAAAGTCACACTGGAGATGTAGGCCAACCTACAGCAGCACCTACATCTTCAGGTCGTGTTCGAGCCTCTACCTCCAGCTCACACACACCTGGTTCGGCTTCCTCACAGGATCTCCATGGAAGAACCTCGGTCACTGTTGTCCATAGACAAACTGTTATTCCACCCACAGCAGCAAGTTCACAGTCATCGTCACACTCCCAGAACAAAAAACAGCCATCGGTACCACAGGCATGGGATAAAAGACGGCCATACTCGGCAAACCATCCACGAGCACAGGCTCTGAATGCTGGCGTTGCAAAACTCCTGTCCCTTGAAATGCTGTCATTCAGGCTGGTGGAGACTGACAGTTTCAGGAACTTTATGGCATTGGCAGTCCCACAATATAATGTGCCAAGCCGATTTTATTTCAGCAGGCAAGCTGTCCCTGCTCTGCAAAAACATGTCGAGGGAAACATTAAACATGCGCTACTAAACGCCGTCAGTAGCAGGGTCCACCTGACCACCGATGCGTGGACCAGTACCCATGGCCAGGGACGATACCTTTCCCTCACTGCCCATTGGGTCAATGTTGTGGAGCCGGGTACAGATCTTGCCAGTGGCGCTATACGTGTTCTGCCAACTCCAAGGATTGCAGGAATCCAGTCTGTACACATTGATTCCTCCTCCTACTCCAGTTCCTCAGAATCATCGCTGCACGAGCCGTTACGGTATACCTCCACATGGACCCGTGAACGCTTACCTGTTGCGACCGATATGAGCACAGCCGTGGCTAAACGTCAACAGGCCGTTCTGGAATTAATTTCCATGGGGAATCGAAGCCACACAGCGCAGGAGCTCTGGGATGCCATCAAGCAGGAGAGCGACGTGTGGTTTTGTCAGCTAATCTGCAGCCAGGCTTGGTAGTGTGTGACAATGGCCGAAATCTGGTGGCAGCTCTGGGCCTTGGCAACCTCACTCACATACCATGTCTGGCACATGTGCTCAACTTGGTCGTGCAGAGTTTTTTGAGGGACTATCCGGATTTTGATGCACTGCTGCACAAGGTCCGCCTAGAGTGCGCTCACTTGCGATGTTCCAGCATGGCCAGATCGCGCATTGCAGCTCTGCAAGTCAGATTTCGCCTTCCTGAACATCGCATCATATGTGACGTACCCACCAGGTGGAATTCCACGTTACATATGTTGGAGCGGTTGTGTGAGCAGCAGCCAGCAGTAATGGAGTATCAGCTGCAACAGGCGCAATCAACTCGCAATTTGCGCCGTTCACACTTCACCACTACTGAGTGGGCCTCTATGAAGGACATCTGCGACGTTTTGCGTGCATTTGATGTCTCAACGCGGATGGCGAGTGCAGATGATGCACTAGTCAGCATGACTGTCCCCCTTATCTGCCTGCTTCAGAAATCACTGAAAGCACTAAAGGAAGAGGTTTTGGAAGAGGTGGAGGATGAGGAGTCACAAATTCAATTACCTTCAGGACAGTCAGCGCAACGTGGTTCCTCACAAAGGGCTGGGCAGGGCTCACTTTGTGAGGAGGATGAGGAGGAGGAGGAGTCAATGGAGGAGGAAGAAATCCCTACAGAGGGAGGTACACAACGCTCTAGTCAGTATGTAGAGCGAGGGTGGGGTGATGCAGAGGAGGCAGAGATGACGCCTCTTCCAGAGGACAGCCTTTGTTGGCCAGTTGGGAGTCTGCAGCACATGGTTGATTTCATGCTTCAGTGCCTGAGAAACGACCGCCGCATCGCCCACATTCTCACCACGTCAGATTATTGGGTGTACACCCTCCTAGACCCTCGCTACCGGGACAACTTACAAACCCTCATCACACCGGTGAACCGGGACCGTAAAATGCAGGAGTACCAAGACACACTGGTGCAATCCATACTGTTGTACATTCCAGCCGAGAGAGCTGCTGCTGCTGCTACTGCTTTACAAAGCAGCTCTGTGCGTTCGAGGCAGTGTAGACACCTCTACAACAAGAGGGAGCAGAAGCAGCGCCTCTGCACAGGGCAAGAGCTGTATGTTACAAATGTGGCAAAGTTTTGTGACAGTGCCAGCAAGGTCTACACCATCCGAGACGGCTCCAGTCACCAGGAAGAAACGTTTCCGTAAGATGGTGACAGACTACTTGGCTTTCCCTCTAAGTGTACTCCCAGATGCCTCTTCCCCTTTCAAATTTTGGGTCTCTAAGTTGGATACATGGCCAGAGCTTAGCCAGTATGCATTGGAGGTGCTGGCTTGCCCTGCTGCCAGTGTATTATCTGAGCGTGTCTTTAGTGCTGCAGGTGGTGTAGTAACAGACCGTCGCATGCGACTATCCTCAGAGAATGTAGACCGGCTTACTTTTCTGAAAATGAACAAGGCATGGATCTCACCTGAATTTGCCTGTCCGTTTTCAAATTAAATAACTGTTTGGCAACGTTTTCCATGTCTCCTGTTATGTTCATCTTTCTACCACCTGAACTCTACTCCCTGGGCTACAACACCGCCATTTGTTGCTCGTAAGTAATTGGCAGGGTACTGACTCCTGGCCAGCCTGGTTACAGCACGAAGCTGTTTCCTGGCAGTGTGAACGTCAATTATCCTCCAATAAGTTGTGCTGTCGTGTTGCATTCAGGTAAGCCGACTCTATGGTGCCTGCAGTTTAGGTGATTCCTATGTGTGCTGTGGGATATGTAAATAAAGGCGGTTTCCATTGTGACAATAGGACAAGCACCCACTGTAGGACTGTGTGATTCGGTAACTGCGGACGGCTTGCGTCCTGTCAACTTACATTTTCATGGGTGCGTTCTTCTACCCGTCCGGGGTCCAGTACCGTCAACTGGCTCTCCCCAGTGCCTTTGGCCTAGGTGCCTCCATCTCCGTATCCGAGTTCCACCAACGTCTGCTGGTCCTTGGTAGTGCTTTGGAGCACAGGTACCTCCTGCTTAGTAACCGTGTCACAGTAACGTCAGCTGGTACTCGGTTGTGACATTGCCTCTTTTCCTTCTGCTACCCGTCCGGGGTCCAGTACCGTCAACTGGTTTCCCCAGTGCCTTTGGCCTAGGTGCCTCCATCTCCGTATCCGAGTTCCACCAACGTCTGCTGGTCCTTGGTAGTGCTTTGGAGCACAGGTACCTCCTGCTTAGTAACCGTGTCACAGTAACGTCAGCTGGTACTCGGTTGTGACATTGCCTCTTTTCCTTCTGCTACCCGTCCGGGGTCCAGTACCGTCAACTGGTTCTCCCCAGTGCCTTTGGCCTAGGTGCCTCCATCTCCGTATCCGAGTTCCACCAACGTCTGCTGGTCCTTGGTAGTGCTTTGGAGCACAGGTACCTCCTGCTTAGTAACCGTGTCACAGTAACGTCAGCTGGTACTCGGTTGTGACATTGCCTCTTTTCCTTCTGCTACCCGTCCGGGGTCCAGTACCGTCAACTGGTTCTCCCCAGTGCCTTTGGCCTAGGTGCCTCCATCTCCGTATCCGAGTTCCACCAACGTCTGCTGGTCCTTGGTAGTGCTTTGGAGCACAGGTACCTCCTGCTTAGTAACCGTGTCACAGTAACGTCAGCTGGTACTCGGTTGTGACATTGCCTCTTTTCCTTCTGCTACCCGTCCGGGTCCAGTACCGTCAACTGGTTCTCCCCAGTGCCTTTGGCCTAGGTGCCTCCATCTCCGTATCCGAGTTCCACCAACGTCTGCTGGTCCTTGGTAGTGCTTTGGAGCACAGGTACCTCCTGCTTAGTAACCGTGTCACAGTAACGTCAGCTGGTACTCGGTTGTGACATTGCCTCTTTTCCTTCTGCTACCCGTCCGGGGTCCAGTACCGTCAACTGGTTCTCCCCAGTGCCTTTGGCCTAGGTGCCTCCATCTCCGTATCCGAGTTCCACCAACGTCTGCTGGTCCTTGGTAGTGCTTTGGAGCACAGGTACCTCCTGCTTAGTAACCGTGTCACAGTAACGTCAGCTGGTACTCGGTTGTGACATTGCCTCTTTTCCTTCTGCTACCCGTCCGGGTTCCAGCACAGTCAGCTGGTCCTCGTTACTTCCATTGTCTCTTGCTCCATCTGATACTCGTCAGGGTTCCAGTAACGTCAGCTGTTTCTCGGAAATTAGACGACCTTGAAGACCACCCAGAAGAAGATGACGACAACAAGGACGACGAGCATGAAGCCAACCAGCCTGAACACCATCACAAAGAAAAAATAAAAGATTACCCAGAAGAAGATCACCAACAGGACAAAGAAGGTTAAGACAAACTACAAGATACAGAACAAGAGACAGAAGAACAATAAGCAGAAGATCAAAAAGCAGAAGAACATGAAGTATAAGACCAAAATGAAGAGCAAAATATATGCTCTAAATTCTAAGCAGAAGAAGACTAAGCAGTGTATGGGGGTGAGTCCGTTCCTCCTCGTGGTGCCCCTGGAAAATGCCTGCTGCTGCAGGCTAAACTGAACACGGACAAATACTGTTGTAATTTAAATCTTTTGTGACAGCAAGAACGGAAGGATGAACAATTCATACTTTTACAGATTACAAGTACAGGAATCTCTGTCACAAGAATATGATGAAGAAGATGAAGAGGAAGAAGATGAAGAATTTGAATATGAAGAAGATTAATTAGTTTAATAATAACAATATGAGTAATGTAAACAAAAACATGAATAGCAAGAAGTTTAAGAAGAAGATTAAGAAGGTGAATATGAAGAATAATTTGATGAGAAAGATGATGCTGCTGCTGAAGATTATGAAGGAGAAAGTGTGGCACTGGCAAAAGTTAAAAAGGTGAAGAGCATGGAAGTTGTGAAACATACATATTTGCCAAAATAGAAAAAAGGTTAACAACATTGTCAATTTGTTAGTCAATCCAAACGTATTTCCAAAAAAAATATATTAATGCTATTCCAATGCATTGGGTTAAACATGTATGCCTTTATTGTCCCTCAACCTCCCCCAATACATTCTACATTAGTCTTTGTTGTTTTCCTTCATGTACAATTAACCATCAAGGCAAGAATGGTTTTTTTTTAATGTCGATATTTGGTTCCCATAGACTTACATTGGACTTCCGGTATCGGAATCGGATATCGACGGTATTTAGTGATATCGGCGATACCATTCCGATCCGATATTTTTAGATATCGAGCAGTATCGCTCAACACTAAAGGTGAGTATAAATGTTTGTTTTTTTTTGGGTTATCTGTGCAGTTTAATAGCGGCGAGGGGGCCATACATTTCAGGATAGGGGGGGTGAGGGGACCATGCACATCAGGGTTGGGGGGTGAGGGGACCATGCACATCAGGTTTGGGGGGTGAGGGGACCATGCACATCAGGGTTGGGGGGTGAGGGGACCATGCACATCAGGGTTGGGGGGTGAGGGGCCATGCAAATCAGGATTGGGGGGTGAGGGGGCCATGCACATCAGGATTGAGGGGTGAGGGGACCATGCACATCAGGATTGGGGGGGTGAGGGGACCATGCACATCAGGATTGGGGGGGTGAGGAGGTCATGCACATCAGGATTTGGGGGGTGAGGGAACCATGCACATCAGGATTGGGGGGGTGAGGGTATCATGCACATCAGGATTGGGGGGTGAGCGGACCATGCACATCAGGATTGGGGGGTGAGGGGACCATGCACATCAGGATTGGGGGGTGAGGGGACCATGCACATCAGGATTGGGGGGTGAGCGGACCATGCACAACAGGATTGGGGGGTGAGGGGACCATGCACATCAGGATTGGGGGGTGATGGGGGCCATGCACATCAGGATTGGGGGGGTGAGCGGACCATGCACATCAGGATTGGGGGGTGAGGGGACCATGCACATCAGGATTGGGGGTGAGGGACCATGCACATCAGGATTGGGGGTGAGGGACCATGACATCAGGATTGGGTGGTGAGGGGACCATGGACGTCAGGATTGGGGGTGAGGGGACCATGCAATCAGGATTGGGAGGTGAGGGGACCATGCACATCAGGATTGGGGGGTGAGGGGACCATGCACATCAGGATTGGGGGTGAGGGGACCATGCACATCAGGATTGGGGGGTGAGGGGTACATGCACATCAGGATTGGGGGGTGAGGGGACCATGCAATCAGGATTGGGGGGTAGAGCGGACCATGCACATCAGGATTGGGGGGTGAGGGGACCATGCACATCAGATTGGGGGTGAGGGGACCATGCACATCAGGATTGGGGGTGAGGGGACCATGCACATCAGGATTGGGGGTGAGGGGACCATGCACATCAGGATAGGGGTAGGGACCATCACATCAGGATTGGGGTGAGGGGACCATGCACATCAGGATTGGGGGTGAGGGGACCATGCACATCAGGTTGGGGGTGTGAGGGACCATGCACATCAGGATTGGGGGGTGAGGGGACCATGCACATCAGGATTGGCGGGGTGTGAGGGGACCATGCACATCAGGATTGGGGGTGAGGGGACATGCACATCAGGATTGGGGGGTGAGCGGACCATGCACATTCAGGATTGGGGGGTGAGGGGACCATGCACATCAGGATTGGGGATGAGGGGACCATGCATACAGGATTGGGGGTGAGGGGACCATGCACATCAGGATTGGGGGGTGAGGGGACCATGCACACAGGATTGGGGGTGAGGGACCATGCAATACAGGATGGGGGTGAGGGGACCATGCACATCAGGATTGGGGGGTGAGCGGACCATGCACATCAGGATTGGGGGGTGAGGGGACCATGCACATCAGGATTGGGGGGTGAGGGGACCATGCATACCAGGATTGGGGGTGAGGGGACCATGCATATCAGGATTGGGGGGTGAGGGGACCATGCAATCAGGATTGGGGAGTAGGGACCATGCACATCAGGATTGGGGGTGAGGGACCATGCACATCAGGTTGGGGGGGAGGACCATGCACATCAGGTTGGGGGGTGAGGGGACCATGCACATCAGGATTGGGTGATGGGGACCATGCAACAGGATTGGGGGGTGAGGGGACCATCAATCAGGATTGGGGGTGAGAGGGACCATGCAATCAGATTGGGGGTGAGGGGACCATGCACAGGATTGGGGGGAGGGACCATGCATCAGATTGGTGGGTGAGGGGACCATGCATCAGGATTGGGGGTGAGGGGACCATGCATATGGATTGGGGGGGTGAGGGAACCATGAATACAGGATATGGTGAGGGACCATGCACTAGGATTGGGTGAGGGGACCATGCATCCAGGATTGGGGGTGAGGGCCATGCATCAGGATGAGGATGGGCCATGACATCAGATTTGGGGGGTGAGGGGACATACATCGGGATTGGGGGTGAGGACATGCAATACAGGATAGGGGTGAGGGGCCATGCATCAGGATGGTATGGGTGGGAGATAGTGGGAGACATCTTTGGAGGGGACCATGCACATCAGGATTGGGGGTGAGGGGACCATGCACACAGGATGGGGGTGAGAGGACCATGCAATCAGGATTGGGGGTGAGGGACCATGCACATCAGGATTGGGGTGAGGGGACCATGCACATCAGGATTGGGGGTGAGGGACCATGCATACAGATTGGGGGTGAGGGGACCATCATCCAGGATTGGGGGGTGAGGGGACCATGCATTCAGGATTGGGGGTGAGGGGCCATGCACACAGGATTGGGGATAGGGACCTGCAACAGGATTGGGGGTGAGGGGACCATGCACTCAGGTTGGGGGTGTGAGGGACCATGCACATCAGGTTGGGGGTGAGGGGACCATGCACATCAGGATTGGGTGATCAGGGGACCATTCATACCAGGATTGGGGGGCGAGGGGACCATTCATACCAGAATTGGGGGTGAGAGGACCATTCATACCAGAATTGGGGGTGAGGGGACCATGCATTCCAGGATTGGTTGGAGGTGACCATGCATACCAAGATTGGTGGGTGAGGGGACCATGCATACCAGGATTGGGGAGGTGAGGGGACCATGCATACTGGGATTGGGGGGTGAGGGAACCATGAATACCAGGATATGGATGAGCAGGTACCATGCATACTAGGATAGGGATGAGGGGGTACCATGCATACCAGGATTGGGTGATGAGGGGTCCGTGCATACCAGGATGAGGAATGGGGTGCCATGCATACCAGATTTGGGTGGGGGGTGAGGGGACCATACATACCAGCATAGGGATGAGGGGTACCATGCATACCAGGATAGGGATGAGGGGTGCCATGCATACCAGGATAGGGGGGGGCAGCACATACCAGCATGGGAGACCATATACCTTTAAAATGCTTGCCAGGGGACCATGCACATCAGGATTGGGGGTGAGGGGACCATGCACACCAGGATAGGGGGTGAGAGGACCATGCATACCAGGATAGGGGGTGAGGAGACCATGCACATCAGGATTGGGTGGGTGAGGGGACCATGCACATCAGGATTGGGGGGTGATGGGACCATGCATACCAGGATTGGGGGGTGAGGGGACCATGCATATCAGGATTGGGGGGTGAGGGGACCATGCATATCAGGATTGGGGGGTAAGGGGACCATGCATATCAGGATTGGGGGTGAGGGGATCATGCACATCAGGATTGGGGGGGTGAGGGGACCATGCTCAACAGGACGGGGTGACGGGACCATGCACATCAGGATTGGGGGGTGAGGGGCCATCTACATCAGGATTGGGGGGTGAGGGGACCATGCACATCAGGATAGGGGGGTGAGGGGACCATGCACATCAGGATTGGGGGGTGAGGGGACCATGCATATCAGGATTGGGCAGGAGGGAACCATGCATACCAGGATTGGGGGGGTGAGGGGACCATGCATACCAGGATTGGGGGGTGAGGGGACCATGCATACCAGGATTGGGGGGTGAGGGAACCATGAATACCAGGATATGGATGAGCAGGTAACATGCATACCAGGATAGGGATGAGGGGTACCATGCATACCAGGATGAGGGGGGCAGCCTCAGATGGGAGCTATACTTTACAAATGCTTGCAGGGGACCATGCACTCAGGATTTGGGGGGGTGAGGGGACCATGCACACCAGATAGGGGTGAGAGGACCATGCATACCAGGATAGGGGGTGAGGGGGCCATGCACATCAGGATTGGAGGGGTAGGGGCCCATGCACATCAGGATTGGGGGGTGAGGCCCATGCATACCAGGTTGGGGGGTAGGGGACCATGCATGCAGATTGGGGATAGGACCATGCACATCAGGATTGGGGGTGAGGGACCATGCACATCAGGGTGGGGGTGAGAGGACCATGCACATCAGGGTTGGGGGGTGAGGGACCATGCACATCAGGATTGGGTGATGAGGGGACCATCATACAGGATTGGGGGGCGAGGGGACCATTCATACAGAATTGGGGGTGAGAGGACCATTCATACCAGATTGGGGGGTGAGGGGACCATGCATTCCAGGATTGGGTTGGAGGTGACCATGCATACAAGATTGGTGGGTGAGGGGACCATGCATACCAGGATTGGGAGGTGAGGGGACATGCATCTGGATTGGGGGGTGAGGGAACCATGAATACCAGGATATGGATGAGCAGGTACCATGCATATAGGATAGGGATGAGGAGGTACCATGCATACCAGGATTGGGTGATGGGGGTCGTGCATACCAGGATGGGAATGGGGTGCCATGAAACCAGATTGGTGGGGGTGAGGGACCATACATCCAGCATAGGATGAGGGGTACATGCTACAGGATAGGATGAGGGGTGCCATGCATACAGGATAGGTGGGGGGGCGACATACGCTGGGGACATATACCTTTAAAATGCTTGCAGGACCATGCACATCAGGATTGGGGGTGAGGGGACCATGCACAGATAGGGGGTGAGAGGACATGCATACCAGGATAGGGGTGAGGAGACATGCACATCAGGATTGGGGGGTGAGGGGACCATGCACATCAGGATTGGGGGTGATGAAGGGGGGGACCATGCATATCAGGATTGGGGGGTGAGGGGACATGCATATCGGGATTGGGGTGGGTGAGGGGGACCAGGGGGGTCAACAGGACGGGGGTGAGGGGACATGCACATCAGGATTGGGGGTGGGGGCCATCTACATCAGGATTGGGGGGTGAGGGGACCATGACATAGGATAGGGGGTGAGGGACTGAATCAGGATTGGGTGAGGGGACCATGCATATAGGATTGGGAGGGGGAACCATGCATACAGGATTGGGGTGGTGAGGGGACCATGCATACCAGGATGGGGGGTGAGGGGACCATGCATACCAGGATTGGGGGGTGAGGGAACATGAATACCAGGATATGGATGAGGTACAGCATACAGGATAGGGATGGGTCAGATCCGGATAGGAGGGGGCAGACATACGCATGGAGACATTACTTTAAAGTTGCAGGGACATGCACATCAGGATTGGGGTGAGGGCATGACACAGGATAGGGGGTGAGAGGACCATGAACAGATAGGGGTGAGGAGACTGCCACAGGATGGGGGGGGGGGCTGACATCAGGTGGGGTGATGCCATGCTACCAGGATTGGGTGGGACCATGCAGCAGGATGGGTAGAGGACCATGCAATCAGATGGGTGAGGCCATGCACTCAGGTTGGGGGGGCCATGCAATCAGGTGGGGGGTGAGGGGACCTGCACAGGATGGGTGAGGGACATTATACAGGATTGGGGGGAGGGGAATTCTACAGATGGGTGAGAGGACATTCATACCAGAATGGGGGTGGACCTGATTCAGGATTGGGTTGAGGTGACTGCATACAGATGGTGGTGAGGGGACATGCATAAGGATTGGGAGGTGAGGACATGCATTGGATTGGGGGGTGAGGGAACATGATACAATGGATGAAGGTACCTGATCAGGATAGGGATGAGGGGTACATGTACAGGATTGGGTGATGAGGGTGTGATACAGGATGAGGAATGGGGTGCCTGCATCAGATTTGGGTGGGGTGGGGGACATAATCCGTGGGTGGGTACATGATACCAGATAGGGATGAGGGGTGCCATGATACCGGATAGGGGGCAGCATACACATGGGAGACATAACTTTAAAAATGCTTCCCGGGGACATGCATCAGGATTGGGGTGAGGGGACCATGGACAACCAGGATAGGGGTGAGAGACCATGGGGGGGGCATACCAGGATTGGGGGGTGAGGAGACAATGCATAATCAGGATTGGGGGTGAGGGGACCATGCATATCAGGATTGGGGGGTAAGGGACATGCTATCAGGATTGGGGGGTGGGGATATGCACTCAGGATTGGGGGGTGAGGGGACCTGCTCAACAGGACGGGGTGACGGACATGCACTCAGGATTGGGGGGTGAGGGGGCATCTACATCAGGATGGGGGGTGAGGGGACATGCACATCAGGATAGGGGGGTGAGGGGACCATGCACATCAGATTGGGGGTGAGGGGACATGATATCAGGATTGGGCAGGAGGGACCATGCATACCAGGATTGGGGGGGTGAGGGGACCATGATACAGGATTGGGGGGTGAGGGGACCATGCATACCAGGATTGGGGGGTGAGGGAACCATGAATACCAGGATATGGATGAGCAGGTAACATGCATACCAGGATAGGGATGAGGAGGTACCATGCATACCAGGATTGGGGGATGAGGGGACCATGCATACCAGGATGAGGAATGGGGTGCCATGCATAGTAGATTTGGGTGGGGGTGAGGGGACCATACATACCAGGATAGGGATGAGGGGTGCCATGCATACCAGGATAGGAGGGGGGCAGCACATACCAGAATGGGAGACCATGTACCTATAAAAATGCTTGCCACCCGGGCGTAGAACGGGTTCATCACTAGTACACTATATAGCGCTTTTCAATTTTTTCTTCCATTTTCTATGGTAGCAATGCAATTCCTATGCTCTAGAGTAATCATTCTTGGTAATGATATGGTACAAACTTTAATCTTTTTGACTTATAGTGTAGAAGTCGGGGGAAAAAAGTGATCAATGTATTCTGGAAGCAATCAGCTATTGATAACTTTGTCTTATATTTTGCAGAGACAAGTCCTGGCTGGAAGAAATGATGGCTTTCTGTGTCAGATGAAGAAGAAAAGTGAAGATGAATGACTTCAGCTACAGATGTTACTGGTGAGTCAGGGTGTTACTTGTACAGCTGATACTATACACTGTATACTATATACAGAGCTCCTGTGTGTAATGTCACAGGTGGTCACTGTGTTACCTGTACATATATATACAGAGCTCCTGTGTATAATTGCACTGGTGATCACTGTATTACCTGTATACTATATACACAGGAGCTCTGTGTGTGTAGTGTTAATGTATAGGTACTGCAGTGATCACCAGTGATATTATACACAGGAGCACTGTACATACTGTAAAATCACTGGTGATCACTGCATTACCTTTACACTGACACTATATATAGAGCTCCTGTGTATAATGTCACCACTCACCAGTGGTAATATTAGTGTTATTAATATTGTGATTTTTATTAATGATCAGTATTGTAGTAATCGGTCACTATGTTGTGGAAATATCTGATCTTGTCATGGTGTGATGGTATTTCTTCCCTATATGTTGTATTATTCAGTCACTTTGTGGTGGAAATATGTGGTCTGGTCATGGTGTTGCGGTATTTGTCCACTGTATTTAGTATTATTCGGTCACTATGTGGTGCTAATATGTAGTCTGGTCACAGTATGGCGGTATTTGTTCCTTGTATGTGGTATTATTGGTCTTGATATAGTGGATTCTGTTGTGTATGGAGGTTAATTGTACTCTCTGATATCAATAAGGGGAAGATTCTTGATTTCCAATGGAGATTGAACGCTTGGACCTTTAACCTCTCCCTGTCCTGTGACTATTACACAGCAGCAAATATGTACTTACATGGGTTCTATGGTGAAAAGAAGTAATCACCTATACCAAGACCACGTTCACACGTTCAGGATTTTACATCCGTATTTGTAAGCCAAAACCAGGAATGGTTGAATAATGTAGAAGTGGCGCCCCTATTTCTATTATACTTTTCCTCTGAATGTCCAACTTCTGGTTTTGGTTTACAAATACTGATGTAAAATACTGACCAAATACTGAAGGTGTGAATGTGGCAAAAGGATAAGTGATAAGTTATTGATTGGTAGGGGTCCGACTGCTGGAAACTGTACCGATCGGCAGAATGTGCAACTTTTATCCCCATTAGTACTGAGCTGCATGTACAACTCGACTGCTGATTAGTGTTGAGCGATACTGCTCGATATCTAAAAATATCGGATCGGAATGGTATCGCCGATATCACTAAATATCGTCGATATCCGATTCCGATACCGGAAGTCCAATGTAAGTCTATGGGAACCAAATATCGACATTAAAAAAAAACATTCTTGCCTTGTTGGTTAATTGTACATGAAGGAAAACAACAAATACTAATGTAGAATGTATTGGGGGAGGTTGAGGAGACAATAAAGCATACATGATTAACCCAATGCATTGGAATAGCATTAATATATATTTTTTTGGAAATACGTTTGGATTGACTAACAAATTGACAATGCTGTTAACCTTTTTTCTATTTTGGCAAATAGTATGTTTCACAACTTCCATGCTCTTCACCTTTTTAACTTTTGCCAGTGCCACACTTTCTCCTTCATAATCTTCAGCAGCATCATCTTTCTCATCAAATTACTCTTCATCTTCACCTTTTTAATCTTCTTCTTAAACTTCTTGCTATTCATGTTTTTGTTTACATTACTCATATTGTTATTATTAAACTAATTAATCTTCTTCATATTCAAATTCTTCATCTTCTTCCTCTTCATCTTCTTCATCATATTCTTATTTGTGACAGAGATTCCTGTACTTGTAATCTGTAAAAGTATGAATTGTTCATCCTTCCGTTCTTGCTGTCATAAAAGATTTAAATTACAACAGTATTTGTCCGTGTTCAGTTTAGCCTGCAGCAGCAGGCATTTTCCAGGGGCACCACGAGGAGGAACGGACTCACCCCCATACACTGCTTAGTCTTCTTCTGCTTAGAATTTAGAGCATATATTTTGCTCTTCATTTTGGTCTTATACTTCATGTTCTTCTGCTTTTTGATCTTCTGCTTATTGTTCTTCTATCTCTTGTTCTGTATCTTGTAGTTTGTCTTAACCTTCTTTGTCCTGTTGGTGATCTTCTTCTGGGTAATCTTTTATTTTTTCTTTGTGATGGTGTTCAGGCTGGTTGGCTTCATGCTCGTCGTCCTTGTTGTCGTCATCTTCTTCTGGGTGGTCTTTAAGGTCGTCTAATTTCCGAGAACCAGCTGACGTTACTGGAACCCTGACGGGTATCAGATGGAGCAAGAGACAATGGAAGTAACGAGGACCAGCTGACTGTGCTGGAACCCGGAGGGGCAGCAGAAGGAAAAGAGGCAATGTCACAACCGAGTACCAGCTGACGTTACTGTGACACGGTTACTAAGCAGGAGGTACCTGTGCTCCAAAGCACTACCAAGGACCAGCAGACGTTGGTGGAACTCGGATACGGAGATGGAGGCACCTAGGCCAAAGGCACTGGGGAGAACCAGTTGACGGTACTGGACCCCGGACGGGTAGCAGAAGGAAAAGAGGCAATGTCACAACCGAGTACCAGCTGACGTTACTGTGACACGGTTACTAAGCAGGAGGTACCTGTGCTCCAAAGCACTACCAAGGACCAGCAGACGTTGGTGGAACTCGGATACGGAGATGGAGGCACCTAGGCCAAAGGCACTGGGGAGAACCAGTTGACGGTACTGGACCCCGGACGGGTAGCAGAAGGAAAAGAGGCAATGTCACAACCGAGTACCAGCTGACGTTACTGTGACACAGTTACTAAGCAGGAGGTACCTGTGCTCCAAAGCACTACCAAGGACCAGCAGACGTTGGTGGAACTCGGATACGGAGATGGAGGCACCTAGGCCAAAGGCACTGGGGAGAACCAGTTGACGGTACTGGACCCGGACGGGTAGAAGAACGCACCCATGAAAATGTAAGTTGACAGGACGCAAGCCGTCCGCAGTTACCGAATCACACAGTCCTACAGTGGGTGCTTGTCCTATTGTCACAATGGAAACCGCCTTTATTTACATATCCCACAGCACACATAGGAATCACCTAAACTGCAGGCACCATAGAGTCGGCTAACCCGAATGCAACACGACAGCACAACTTATTGGAGGATAATTGACGTTCACACTGCCAGGAAACAGCTGTCGTGCTGTAACCAGGCTGGCCAGGAGTCAGTACCCCTGCCAATTACTTACGAGCAACAAATGGCGGTGTTGTAGCCCAGGGAGTAGAGTTCAGGTGGTAGAAAGATGAACATAACAGGAGACATGGAAAACGTTGCCAAACAGTTATTTAATCTGAAAACGGACAGGCAAATTCAGGTGAGATCCATGCCTTGTTCATTTTCAGAAAAGTAAGCCGGTCTACATTCTCTGAGGATAGTCGCATGCGACGGTCTGTTACTACACCACCTGCAGCACTAAAGACACGCTCAGATAATACACTGGCAGCAGGGCAAGCCAGCACCTCCAATGCATACTGGCTAAGCTCTGGCCATGTATCCAACTTAGAGACCCAAAATTTGAAAGGGGAAGAGGCATCTGGGAGTACACTTAGAGGGAAAGCCAAGTAGTCTGTCACCATCTTACGGAAACGTTTCTTCCTGGTGACTGGAGCCGTCTCGGATGGTGTAGACCTTGCTGGCGCTGTCACAAAACTTTGCCACATTTGTAACATACAGCTCTAGCCCTGTGCAGAGGCGCTGCTTCTGCTCCCTCTTGTTGTAGAGGTGTCTACACTGCCTCGACGCACAGAGCTGCTTTGTAAAGCAGTAGCAGCAGCAGCAGCTCTCTCGGCTGGAATGTACAACAGTATGGATTGCACCAGTGTGTCTTGGTACTCCTGCATTTTACGGTCCTGGTTCACCGGTGTGATGAGGGTTTGTAAGTTGTCCCGGTAGCGAGGGTCTAAGAGGGTGTACACCCAATAATCTGACGTGGTGAGAATGTGGGCGATGCGGCGGTCGTTTCTCAGGCACTGAAGCATGAAATCAACCATGTGCTGCAGACTCCCAACTGGCCAACAAAGGCTGTCCTCTGGAAGAGGCGTCATCTCTGCCTCCTCTGCATCACCCCACCCTCGCTCTACATACTGACTAGAGCGTTGTGTACCTCCCTCTGTAGGGATTTCTTCCTCCTCCATTGACTCCTCCTCCTCCTCATCCTCCTCACAAAGTGAGCCCTGCCCAGCCCTTTGTGAGGAACCACGTTGCGCTGACTGTCCTGAAGGTAATTGAATTTGTGACTCCTCATCCTCCACCTCTTCCAAAACCTCTTCCTTTAGTGCTTTCAGTGATTTCTGAAGCAGGCAGATAAGGGGGACAGTCATGCTGACTAGTGCATCATCTGCACTCGCCATCCGCGTTGAGACATCAAACGCACGCAAAACGTCGCAGATGTCCTTCATAGAGGCCCACTCAGTAGTGGTGAAGTGTGAACGGCGCAAATTGCGAGTTGATTGCGCCTGTTGCAGCTGATACTCCATTACTGCTGGCTGCTGCTCACACAACCGCTCCAACATATGTAACGTGGAATTCCACCTAGTGGGTACGTCACATATGATGCGATGTTCAGGAAGGCGAAATCTGACTTGCAGAGCTGCAATGCGCGATCTGGCCATGCTGGAACGTCGCAAGTGAGCGCACTCTAGGCGGACCTTGTGCAGCAGTGCATCAAGATCCGGATAGTCCCTCAAAAAACTCTGCACGACCAAGTTGAGCACATGTGCCAGACATGGTATGTGAGTGAGGTTGCCAAGGCCCAGAGCTGCCACCAGATTTCGGCCATTGTCACATACTACCAAGCCTGGCTGGAGATTAGCTGACAAAAACCACACGTCGCTCTCCTGCTTGATGGCATCCCAGAGCTCCTGCGCTGTGTGGCTTCGATTCCCCATGGAAATTAATTTCAGGACGGCCTGTTGACGTTTGGCCACGGCTGTGCTCATATCGGTCGCAACAGGTAAGCGTTCACGGGTCCATGTGGAGGTATACCGTGACGGCTCGTGCAGCGATGATTCTGAGGAACTGGAGTAGGAGGAGGAATCAATGTGTACAGACTAGATTCCTGCAATCCTTGGAGTTGGCAGAACACGTACAGCGCCACTGGCAAGATCTGTACCCGGCTCCACAACATTGACCCAATGGGCAGTGAGGGAAAGGTATCGTCCCTGGCCATGGGTACTGGTCCACGCATCGGTGGTCAGGTGGACCCTGCTACTGACGGCGTTTAGTAGCGCATGTTTAATGTTTCCCTCAACATGTTTTTGCAGAGCAGGGACAGCTTGCCTGCTGAAATAAAATCGGCTTGGCACATTATATTGTGGGACTGCCAATGCCATAAAGTTCCTGAAACTGTCAGTCTCCACCAGCCTGAATGACAGCATTTCAAGGGACAGGAGTTTTGCAATGCCAGCATTCAGAGCCTGTGCTCGTGGATGGTTTGCGAGTATGGCCGTCTTTTATCCCATGCCTGTGGTACCGATGGCTGTTTTGTGGTCTGGGAGTGTGACGATGACTGTGAACTTGCTGCTGTGGGTGGAATAACAGTTTTCTATGGACAACAGTGACCGAGGTTCTTCCATGGAGATCCTGTGAGGAAGCCGAACCAGGTGTGTGTGAGCTGGAGGTAGAGGCTCGAACACGACCTGAAGATGTAGGTGCTGCTGTAGGTTGGCCTACATCTCCAGTGTGTCTTTGTAACTCAGCTACGTGCTTTGTTCGTACATGTTTCCACATATTTGTGGTATTCAGGTTACTGATATTTTTACCTCTTTTAACTTTTTGCTTACACAGCTTGCATTGAACATAGCAAATATCATCTACAAGTCTGTCAAAAAAGGACCACGCAGTGCAAGTCATGGGAGCGCCAATTTTGACATTTCTAAGAGAACTGCTCCCAACAGGTGCCAAACTGGAGGCTACAGGCAAGCGAGTCTGCAGCCTACCTCTCCCTCCTCTTTGTACCGTTGGGACAATCTCTTCCTCAGAGCTGCTCCCACCACCTTCCTGTTGCTCACGCCATGTTGGGTCTCGGACTTCATCATCTCCACTACCCTCTTCCAACACCTGCTGCTGTTGGATGGTCTGGGCAGCACCATGCTCCACAAAACCTGGCACCTGAGTCTCATCATCATCATAAGATGCGTTCTGCGGTGTGCTGTCCATCGGCACTGGCTCACCCACCTCTTCAGATTGAGAGAGACACAGCTGTTGCGCATCACTGCATACTCCCTCTTCTTCAAATTGCAGAATGCTGCTTGCCTGTGCCCGTGTTTGCGAGCCAACAGATTCTGAGAACAGAAGCAGAGACTCAGCTGGCTCCTGTACTGAACTCTCTGACTGCCTGGGCAATTTGACAGGCGGTGAACAGACAGATGGTTGCTCAACAGTGTTGTGTTCCTGAGAGGAGGTGGAAGGAATTGAAGTCGATGCATTGGCTGCCATCCAACCAACAACGGCTTCAATTTGTTCTTCCCGCAGCAGGGGGGGCACGCCGAGCTCCTACCAAACTGCGCATAAAGGAACGCTCATGGGTAAAACTGGTGGATGCTGTGTCACTGAGGGCAGCAGCAGCCACAGAATCACCACGTCCTCTCCCTGCTGAAACTCCACAGCCACGACCACGTGCCTTACTCACTGCCTTCTTCATCTTGGTAGATTGATAAAGAAAGTCAGAAAAGTTATAAGGCCTAAGTGTGGTTATTACGCAGAGACTGAAGTGAACACTGAAACACAACTATTCACAATCTGTGAAAGGCTACTCCTTTGTCTACTTCTATAGTGTTTGCAACCAATGTATTGGATACGGATGGAAGCGCGTCACACTAATAGATTATATTTTAAATGGAATGGAGCAGAACCAATTAGAGATAAATGAAAAGGATGAGGCACTGAGACACGCTCAGCAGAGTACAAGCAGCAGTGCTTGAACAAGTAACTGGAGCGTGATGTGCACTCAAAAATAAAAAACACAGACTGAAGTGAACACTGAAACACAACTGTTCACAATCTGTGAAAGGCTACTCCTTTGTCTACTTCTATAGTGTTTGCAACCAATGTATTGGATACGGATGGAAGCGCGTCACACTAATAGATTATATTTTAAATGGAATGGAGCAGAACCAATTGGAGATAAATGAAAAGGATGAGGCACTGAGACACGCTCAGCAGAGTACAAGCAGCAGTGCTTGAACAAGTAACTGGACGTGATGTGCACTCAAAAAATAAAAAAACACAGACTGAAGTGAACACTGAAACACAACTGTTCACAATCTGTGAAAGGCTACTCCTTTGTCTACTTCTATAGTGTTTGCAACCAATGTATTGGATACGGATGGAAGCGCGTCACACTAATAGATTATATTTTTAAATGGAATGGAGCAGAACCAATTGGAGATAAATGAAAAGGATGAGGCACTGAGACACGCTCAGCAGAGTAAAAGCAGCAGTGCTTGAACAAGTAACTGGAGCGTGATGTGCACTCAAAAAATAAAAAACACAGACTGAAGTGAACACTGAAACACAACTGTTCACAATCTGTGAAAGGCTACTCCTTTGTCTACTTCTATAGTGTTTGCAACCAATGTATTGGATACGGATGGAAGCGCGTCACACTAATAGATTATATTTTAAATGGAATGGAGCAGAACCAATTGGAGATAAATGAAAAGGATGAGGCACTGAGACACGCTCAGCAGAGTACAAGCAGCAGTGCTTGAACAAGTAACTGGAGCGTGATGTGCACTCAAAAAATAAAAAACACAGACTGAAGTGAACACTGAAACACAACTGTTCACAATCTGTGAAAGGCTACTCCTTTGTCTACTTCTATAGTGTTTGCAACCAATGTATTGGATACGGATGGAAGCGCGTCACACTAATAGATTATATTTTAAATGGAATGGAGCAGAACCAATTGGAGATAAATGAAAAGGATGAGGCACTGAGACACGCTCAGCAGAGTAAAAGCAGCAGTGCTTGAACAAGTAACTGGAGCGTGATGTGCACTCAAAAATAAAAAACACAGACTGAAGTGAACACTGAAACACAACTGTTCACAATCTGTGAAAGGCTACTCCTTTGTCTACTTCTATAGTGTTTGCAACCAATGTATTGGATACGGATGGAAGCGCGTCACACTAATAGATTATATTTTAAATGGAATGGAGCAGAACCAATTGGAGATAAATGAAAAGGATGAGGCACTGAGACATGCTCAGCAGAGTACAAGCAGCAGTGCTTGAACAAGTAACTGGAGCGTGATGTGCACTCAAAAAATAAAAAACATACTGAAGTGAACACTGAAACAAACTGTTCACAATCTGTGAAAGGCTACTCCTTTGTCTACTTCTATAGTGTTTGCAACCAATGTATTGGATACGGATGGAAGCGCGTCACACTAATAGTTAAATTGGGTGGAGCTGCAAGAATTACACTGAAGAAAAAAAAAAAGAGTCTGTGAGTGACACGTGCAGATGCCTACAGACAGCGTTGCAAGCAGAGCAAACTGCAGCGTCACTTACACTCACACACACACCTTGCAGAGCTGTTAAAACAACACTGCAGGCAAAAGGAAGCTTTACACAGCGGTTGGTGCTAGCCTGCCTACAGCACAGTACACTAAATCGCAATCTCTAACTGTCCCTCAGAGTCAGCACAGCAGCGTTCTGTCCCTTACTGAGTTCACAGCACAGTGACGCTAAAATGGCGGCGGCGCCTTTTATAGTGCATTCTGACATCATTTCAGCATCCAATCACAGCCATGCCATTAGTTAACATGACCGCAGCAGTACAGGATGTGCCCACACTTCTTAGGATTCCTCATTGGCTGACTAAAATCACATTGCCTCTCAAAGAATTATGGGAACTTCCGATTCCGGTATACGATATATGGAAAATATCGGAACTAAGTATCGAAAGGCCGAAACAGCTAATATCGGCCGATACCCGATACTTGCATTATCGTATCGCTCAACACTACTGCTGATCCATTAATTCCCTAAATGGCTGCATTTTGCTTTTTCTGGAAGCCCAAAGGAGGATGAATGGAGCTGCAGTCAGACATTCGACCCGCTGATCCATTTTAAAAAGGGGACCAAATTTCCTTGTCAGGGATAAAAGTTCCCATTCTTCTAATTGGTGCGGTTTCGAATGGTTGGATTCCAACAATCAATAAAGCATAATTTACTTAACCTGTGGATTAGTGATAACTTGTTTTCATCAAAGAACCATTTAATGCAAACTACCGTAATTGTACAGTTATGGTAGCATACAGTAGATGTACAGGAGCTGCCTCTGTTTTACAGTCGATTCTCCACTATAACAGGGATAACGGCTTACAGATAATTGCATATGGCTGTAGGGTGGGCCCTTAGAGTCAATTCCCCTGTGGAACCCAAACACCCCAGTTCAACCCTGATTGCACATGTTCATGCCACCCTCTGTCTGTGGGGACCTCTCAAAAACCCTAGTTGAGAAGTCATTATTGTTCACTTTCGAAAAAGCAAACTTGTTCCTTCTCCCTAAATAAAGGAGTGACTTTTAGGATTGCTTGTGAAAAAACTGTTGCTTCTTCGTTTAACAATAAACAAAGCTCTTGATACTCCTCAAACAGGAATCATTTTTGCACCACCCATGTGAAAAGTCTGTGACTTGCACCAGCTATGAATAAACAATAGCAAGGCAGGCATCTACCCCAAAAAGTGGTAACTGGACTGATTTTACAATTTAAGTACCGTATATACTCGAGTATAAGCCGAGATTTTCAGCCCATTTATTAGGGCTGAAAGTCCCCCTTTCGCTTATACTCGAGTCATATACCGGGGGGCTGGCGGGGGAGGGGGGATCGCAGCTGTCCTATATACTCACCCCCTCTTGGCGCTGTCTCTGCAGCCCCTGCTCTTCTCCCACTGTCTCCGACGCCTGTGTTCAGCCATCAGTGGTACCGCTCATTAAAGTCATGAATATGCGCATATTCATGACTTTAATGAGCGGTACCACGTGACTGCTGAAGTTAGGCATAGCGCCGGAGACCGTGGGAGAAGAGCAGGGGCTGCAGAAACCGAGCCAGGAGGGGGTGAATATATTCCATATTCACCTGTCCCCGTTCCACCGTTGCTCGCCGCTGTGTCCTCGTATCTTCTAGCTGTGAATGTTCAGGTCAGAGGGCGCGATGACGTGGTTAGTGCGCGCCGCGCACTCTGCCTGAGCATTCACTGCTGGAGGACCCGGAAGACAGCGGCGCTCAGCGGTGGAACGGGGACAGGTGAACATTGCTGTGCCGGGCCCTGAGCCAGCTGTGACACCGGCGCCTGTCCCCCATAGCGAGCCGGTGTCCCCACCTGCTCAGGACACCGGCACCTGGCCCCAGCGACGAGAAGTGAGTATGTCATTCTTTTTTTAGTTGCAGCAGCGGCAGCATAAGGGACCTATACTATGGGGCATAATCTATGGAGCATATGGGGCATAATCTGTGGAATAAATGGGCATAACCTGTGGAACATATGGGGCATAATCTGTGGAGCATATGGGGCACAATACATGGGGCAGAATATGGGGCATAATACACGGGCAGCATATGGGGCACAATCTATGGAACATCATATGGGGGCATAATACATGGGGTAGCATATGGGGCACAATACATAGGCAGCTGTTGTGAATGTGTTAGAAATGAGTTCTGAGCAGAAGCTCCCTCTGGTGGTTGCAGACAGTGCTGAACCATTTAGTGAAGATTGGCAATCAGGAGTTACAGACTGGTCCTATATAAGGGAG
Source organism: Oophaga sylvatica (assembly GCA_033576555.1). Lineage (NCBI taxonomy): Eukaryota > Metazoa > Chordata > Amphibia > Anura > Dendrobatidae > Oophaga > Oophaga sylvatica. The sequence goes on along the minus strand of JARQOD010000004.1, from coordinate 335,053,067 downwards.
GTTCCCTCCCATCAGGGTTGAGGTGATCAATTGTTCTTGTCTCAACTGTTGTTCCTGGTTCACTTGGAAGCTTGCTGAATCTTGCCTCTTCTCCTGCTCTCAGATAAGACATTTTCTGTTTTTATTTTTGTGCTTGCTTTTTGCATTGTTTCCTGCACTTTTGTGGAGGTCAGCCAGGTCCCCTCCGGGGGCCTGTGCTCCTCTCAGTTTGTCTGAGCCACTGTTGTTTGTTCATTTGCCTTTTCCAGTTTTTTTTCAGTGGCTGCGGCTTAGTTTTGTTACACCAGAGAATTAATTTAGGTGGTAGAGGTCGTGTGATCTCAGGTGTTTTTGCAATTAGTAGAGTTGGTACTTTTTAGGTTTTTTGGGATTGCAGTAAGTGTCCTTCCTATCCTTTGTCTGTTATTTCTCTCTGTCGTTAACCACCATTACATGTTTGGGGGCTTCCTATGTTCTTTGGGGATCTGCTCCGGGGCAGATAGCTTTTCCTCTTTCTATCTTTAGGTGTAGTTAACCTCTCAGGCTGTGACGAGGTGTCTAGGACCAACGTAGGTACGCTCCACGGCTGCCTTTAGTTGTGGTGGTTAGTCAGGGTACTGCAATCCAGTAGATTCCAACCTCTCTGGTGTATTGCCGTTTTTGCTTGCTCTCCTCAGCTACCAAATCAGAACAGTATCACCGGCCAAACTGAAAATTATATTGGTACTCAACAGAAGGGAAAAATAGTAAAAGGAAAAAGAAAAAGGGAAGTTGTCAGAATTTTTTTTTTTTTTTCTGTTTGTTGCATTTCCCTCTTTTTCTTGGGTGCTGAGGAGGATTTTTTTTTTCTCTCAATGGAGTTTGCACAGTTGTCTGGCCGTGTGGATCAGCTTCCACTGAATTCGGAGTATTGCTACCTATCTTGCTAGGTTGCCAGTTGTGGAACCTAGGATCCCCATGCCAGATTTATTTTTGGGGGATCGAGCTAAATTTCTGAATTTCAAAAATAACTGTAAGTTGTTTTTTGCCTTAAAACCTAAGTCCTCAGGGAACGCAGCACAGCAGGTTCAAATTGTCATCTCTCTCCTGCGTGGCGATCCTCAGGATTGGGCTTTTTCCCTGGCACCTGGGGACCCTGTTTTGAGTAATGTTGATGCATTTTTTCTGGCTCTGGGGTTATTGTACGATGAACCTAATGTCACTGATCAAGCTGAAAAAACCTTGTTGGCATTAAATCAGGGGCTTGAGGACGCTGAGATGTACTGTCAGAAATTCCGAAAGTGGGCAGTCCTGACCAAATGGAATGATGATGCTTTGGCAGCCCTTTTTCGGAAGGGTCTGTCAGAGAATGTAAAAAATGTTATGGTGGGTTTCCCTGCTCCCTCTGGTCTCAATGATTCTATGTCATTAGCGATTCAAATTGACAGACGTTTGCGTGAGCGTAGAGGTATGCGTGGAATAGTGTTGCCTTGTGAACCAGCAGTGTGATAGAGTGGCTTCTGGGGCACAGCGTCATGAGTTTCGAAAACGCAATGGGTTATGTTTCTACTGTGGTGACGCCTCTCGTGCTATTTCAGTCTGCCCTAAGCGGGGAAGACGTTTTGCACGCTCAGTTGTCTTGGGTAGTGTTCAGACTAAATTTCTGTTGACTGTTACCCTGATTTGCTCCCTGTCCACATTTTCTGCTCAGGCTTTTGTTGATTCGGGAGCAGCTATTAACCTGATGGATTTTGATTTTGCTAAATGTTGTGGGTTTCCCTTGATACCCCTACGGAAGTCTATTCCCCTACTGGGGATTGATTCTACCCCTTTGGCTGAGAATAAACCCCAGTTCTCTACTCAGGTGATAATGAGGGTTGGACCTGATCATCAGGAGAGTTGCAAATTTTTGGTGCTGTATAATCTGCATGACATTATTGTACTGGGTTTCCCTTGGTTACAGTCTCATAATCCTGTTTTGGATTGGAAATCTGTGTCTGTGACCAGTTGGGGCTGCCAATGTGTTAATGTCAACACTCCTGTTTTTTCTGCCTCTCCCAGGCTCAGGATGTTCCTGACTTTTTGACTGATTTTTCTGATGTGTTTAGCGAAAGTAAATCTGCATCCTTGCCCCCCCATAGGAGCTATGACTGCGCTATTGAATTAGTGCCTGGTAGTAAATTCCCTAAAGGTCGCCTTTTTAACTTGTCTGTACCTGAACATGACGCTATGCGGTCTTTATATCAAGGAGTCATTGGAGAAGGGTCATATCAGACCATCCTCTTCACCCTTGGGTGCCGGTTTTTTCTTTGTGGCCAAAAAGGATGGTTCATTAAGGCCGTGTATTGATTATCGTCTCTTGAACAATATCACTGTGAAATATCAATATCCGTTACCCTTGATTTCTGACCTATTTTCCAGGGTAAAAAGTGCTACTTGGTTTACCAAGCTTGACCTCAGGGGGGCGTATAACCTTATTCGCATTAAGCACGGGGATGAATGGAAGACGGCGTTTAATACCCCAGAGGGGCATTTTGAGTACCTTGTGATGCCCTTTGGGCTCACTAATGCTCCTTCCGTCTTCCAGTCCTTCATGAATGACATTTTCAGGGATTTTGTGGATAAATTTCTGATTGTTTATTTGGATGATATCTTGATTTTTTCCAATGACTGGGACTCTCATGTGAAACATGTTCGGACTGTGTTCCAGATTTTGAGAGAGAATGCTCTGTATGTGAAGGGATCAAAGTGTCTTTTTGGCGTACAGAGGATCTCATTTCTAGGATTCATTTTGTCCCCATCTGTTATTGAAATGGACCCGGTCAAGGTTCTGTCACGGGTGTGTCGCCACGAAGATCGTCGCGATTACACAATCTGACTTCGCGCAGCTGAGTTTTGGTGCTTGGTGTTTTTCGGCAGTGAGTGAGTTAATTCTTTCTCTCTCTGTGCTAGACAAGGCCAATCACACCCAGCTGCAATTAATGGGATTCCTTCAAATACCTGCCAGTCTGCTAGGAATGTGTGAAAGCATTCATGCAGACCAGCAGAGCGGATCGTGGTATTGTGAAGTCTGAAGTGAAGAGTACCTGGTGTGGTCTTTTTCCCCTCCTCGCTTTATCATTTATTTCCGTACCCGTTGGTGTTCCCTCTGTTTTTTGTGGTGTGAGTTTTGTATGCAAGGTGGATTTTAGTTTACCCCTTGTACTGTCTCGTTCGTCTATTACTGTGTCTAAGCATATACCTTCCAGTCCCCTGTGTTGTGATCAGGGTCCTTCTCAGGACTAGATCACTGAGGTTCAGGGATCCTCAGGAGGTAGGGATTACGCTGCGCCTGGACCTCTGTACCATCAACAGTACCTCCAGGTAGAGGGATTAGTCAGGACCCCAGCTTAGGGTCAGCATAGACCCCGGACCTCCTGTATGCAGTAACAGCGTGACATTTTCACTGACCACTAAAGATTTTCTCCAGCCACCATGGATCCAATAGCCAGTCTTGCTCGGCAGTTGCAGAGTTTGTCCATGGAGCTGGCGGACGTTAAGTCCAAGGTTTTGTACCCCTGGAGCAAGCCGGACCAGAACCTAAAGTAGCTCTCCCTGACAGGTTCACTGGGGAGCGGGACAAGTTTTTTGCTTTCCGGGAGGCATGTAAATTGTACTTTCGGCTGCGACCTCGGTCATCTGGGAGTGAAGAACAAAGGGTGGGGATTGTCATCTCGCTCCTACAAGGAGACCCCCAATCCTGGGCGTTCTCTCTCCCCCCGGCTCCCCAGCTCTCCAGTCAGTGGATAGGTTTTTTGCAGCTCTGGGTCTTGTATATGATGACCCGGATCGGGTCTCCCTTGCTGAATCTAAGTTACGTAGGATCCAGCAGGGAGATCGTCCGGCGGAGGAATTCTGTTCGGAGTTCCGTAGGTGGGCCACGGACACCCAGTGGAATGACCCGGCTCTTAGGAGCCAGTTTTGTCAAGGTTTATCTGACAAATTAAAGGATGTGCTGGCACAGTATGACCCTCCCACGTCACTGGAAGCCGCTATGGCCCTTGCTATTTGTATTGACAGACGGCTTCGGGAGAGGTGCGGGGTAACTCCGCCCCCTGTGAAGACTCCACCTTCCTCAAGGGTCCCTTATATGGAGGTTCCCCTGGTCAGTCCAGAGGAGCCTATGCAATTAGGAGGGACATCATTCCGGGGGAGGGGATCGGTGGGGCGCCACAAAACAGGAAGTTGTTTCTTCTGTGGGAAAAAGGGACATTTTATTGGGGGGTGTCCATCCCGTCCTTTGCAGAGTGAGAAGTCGCCGGAAAACTATTGATCCCAGATTGTGTGGTGGACGGCAATCTGGGAGTAAGTATTTCGTCCCTAAGTTCGTCTCAGTTTCTCGTACCGGCGGAGGTGGTGGTGGGTGCGAGAACTGAGAAGATATCTGTTCTTCTGGATAGTGGGGCCGGGGCTAATCTGGTGGATGCCCGCTTTGCCCGGGTTCAAGGTATGCGATTGAGTGTGTTGGCTAAACCCGTCCCCATATTCTCGATCGATGCCAGACCTCTCAGTCAGGGTAGTTTTTTGCAAGCAGTGCATAACATAGATCTTCAAGTGGGGGCGATACATAAAGAACTGTTGTCGTGTTACGTGTTGGAGGGTCTTCCCACTCCTATAGTGCTGGGCCTTCCTTGGTTAACTAAGCATAACCCGGTTATTAATTGGCAATCCAGAGAGATAAGCCAATGGAGTGAATTCTGTAATAAAAACTGCATGAATACGGTCATCGGTGCGGTCGCTCCTAGGACCTTACCTCCATTTCTGGTGGACTTTGAGGATGTATTCTCGGAGAAAGGGTGTCAAGAACTACCTCCTCATCGCGTGTATGACTGTTCTGTAAAATTGCTCCCTGAAGCTAAGTTACCGAAATCTAGGTTGTATAACCTTTCTGGTCCTGAGAGGCAGGCCATGAAGGATTATATTTCGGAGAGTCTGGCTAAGGGGCATATTAGACCTTCATCTTCCCCGGTGGCCGCGGGGTTCTTCTTTGTGAAGAAGAAAGATGGAGGCCTACGCCCTTGCCTGGATTTCCGTGAGCTTAATCGGATTACGGTCCGAGATCCGTATCCGCTCCCACTTATTCCCGATCTCTTCAATCAGATCGTGGGCGCCAAATGGTTCTCTAAGTTGGATCTCAGGGGGGCGTACAATCTGATTAGGATGAAGGAGGGGGATGAGTGGAAGACGGCGTTTAACACTCCGGAGGGGCATTATGAGAACCTTGTCATGCCATTTGGTCTGACTAATGCCCGGCGGTGTTTCAACATTTTGTTAATGACATCTTTCGCCACCTAGTGGGACAGTTTGTTGTCATATATCTGGATGACATCTTAATTTACTCGCCGGATCTTGTGTCTCATCAGGAGCATGTTAGGCAGGTGTTACAGATCTTGCGGGATAATAAACTGTACGCCAAATGGGAGAAGTGTGTGTTCGCCGTACAGGAACTTCAGTTTTTAGGATTCCTGGTGTCAGCATCGGTTTTCGTATGGACCCTGGGAAAGTGCGGGCAGTTCTTGAGTGGGATCTGCCAGAGGATCTTAAGGCATTACAACGTTTCCTGGGGTTTGCTAACTATTACCGGAAATTTATTCGTAATTTCTCGTCCATAGTTAAACCTCTCACAGACATGACTAAAAAAGGGACGGATTTTTCAAGGTGGTCTGACAAGGCTTGTCAAGCGTTTTCCTCCTTGAAAAAATGTTTTGCTTCGGCACCCATACTTATTCAACCTGATGCGTCACAGCCGTTCATTGTAGAGGTGGACGCTTCCGAGGTAGGGGTGGGAGCAGTATTGTCACAAGGTTCGTCCCCTGGTAAATGGCATCCGTGCGCCTTCTTCTCTAAAAAATTGTCGTCCGCTGAGAGGAATTATGATGTCGGCAATAGGGAACTCTTGGCCATTAAGTTAGCTTTTGAGGAGTGGCGTCATTTTTTGGAGGGGGCAGTCCACCCGGTCACGTCATTACCGATCACAAGAACCTGCTATATTTAGAGTCCGCTAAACGTCTGAATCCCAGACAAGCTAGGTGGTCGTTGTTTTTTACCAGGTTTAATTTTGTTGTCACATATCGTCCGGGGTCAAAAAATGTTAAGGCGGATGCCTTATCTCGCAGTTTCCCTGGGGCCGGGAAGACGGATGACCCGGTTCCGATCCTTCAGGAGGGGGTGGTGGTGTCGGCAGTATGCTCTGAGCTTGAGGAGGAGGTATTGGAGGCTCAGGGGGACGCCCCTGTAGGACCTCCAGGGAGACTGTTTGTTCCAAATCAGTTGCGACAAAAGGTGATCGAGGCACACCATAATTCAGCTTTGGCAGGACACCCAGGGAGTAAAGCAACTGAGGATCTCCTCTCGCGCCGGTTTTGGTGGCCTAACTTACATAGGGAGGTGGTAACTTTTGTCGCGTCCTGCGAGGTTTGTGCGCGCTCTAAGACCCCACATACCCGTCCGTCTGGGACCCTCTTACCTTTGAAGATCCCGGAGCGTCCGTGGACTCATCTGTCTATGGACTTCATTACGGACCTCCCGCCGTCTTCGGGTAAAACAGTCATACTCGTTATAGTGGACAGGTTCAGCAAGATGGCACATTTTATCGCTCTTCCTGCTCTTCCTAATGCTAAGACTCTTGCGCAGGTGTTCATTGGGGAGATTGTGAGGCTTCATGGGGTACCCTCCGATGTGGTGTCGGATCGAGGGTCTCAGTTTGTGTCCAAATTCTGGAAGGCATTTTGTACACGGCGGGGGATGCAGTTGTCATTTTCATCGGCTTTTCATCCGCAGACCAATGGTCAGACAGAGCGTCTGAACCAGAGCTTGGAGACATATCTCCGGTGTTTTGTGTCAGAGAACCAGGAGGACTGGGCTTCTTTCTTGCCTCTGGCGGAATTCTCTCTTAACAATAGGCGGAGCGAGTCCACTGGTAAGTCCCCGTTTTTTGAGGCATATGGTTTTCACCCCAGTTTTGTACTTTCAATAGGGGGGGCTCTTCTGGGGTTCCTGAGGAGGAACGATTTTCGTCGTCACTTGCTTCAGTGTGGAGAGGAGTGCTGAATAATCTGAGTACTATGGGGAACCGATACAAACGTATGGCTGATAGGAGGAGAGTGTCTGGTCCGGACCTATGTGTGAACGATCGGGTATGGTTGTCTACCAAGAATATAAAACTTAAGGTTCCCTCCTGGAAACTGGGTCCCAGGTTCATCGGGCCATACAAGATCAGTTCTATAATTAATCCGGTGGCATTCCGTCTTGACCTCCCTCCTACATTTAAAATTCACAATGTGTTCCACAGATCGTTGCTTAAGAGGTATGTGGCGCCGGTGATACCGTCACCTTTACCTCCTCCTCCTGTGGTGGTCAATGGTAACTTGGAGTTTCAGGTGTCGAAAATCATCGATTCACGTCTGAATCGCCGGTCCCTTCAGTACCTGGTTCATTGGAGGGGGTATGGTCCTGAGGAGAGGACGTGGGTTCCTGCGTCGGATATTAACGCAGACTGATTAATTTGGGCCTTCCACACAACTCACCCAGATAACCCTGGCCCTGAGGGTCCGGAGGCCCCTTGTAGAAGGGGGGGTACTGTCACGGGTGTGTCGCCACGAAGATCGTCGCGATTACACAATCTGACTTCGCGCAGCTGAGTTTTTGGTGCTTGGTGTTTTTCGGCAGTGAGGGAGTTAATTCTTTCTCTCTCTGTGCTAGACAAGGCCAGCCACACCCAGCTGCAATTAATGGGATTCCTTCAAATACCTGCCAGTCTGCTAGGAATGTGTCGGTTAAAGCATTCATGCAGACCAGCAGAGCGGATCGTGGTATTGTGAAGTCTGAAGTGAAGAGTACCTGGTGTGGTCTTTTTTCCCCTCCTCGCTTTATCATTTATTTCCGTACCCGTTGGTGTTCCCTCTGTTTTTTGTGGTGTGAGTTTTGTATGCAAGGTGGATTTTAGTTTACCCCTTGTACTGTCTCGTTCGTCTATTACTGTGTCTAAGCATATACCTTCCAGTCCCCTGTGTTGTGATCAGGGTCCTTCTCAGGACTAGATCACTGAAGTTCAGGGATCCTCAGGAGGTAGGGATTACGCTGGCGGCCTGGACCTCTGTACCATCAACAGTACCTCCAGGTAGAGGGATTAGTCAGGACCCCAGCTTAGGGTCAGCATAGACCCCGGACCTCCTGTATGCAGTAACAGCGTGACAAGTTCAGGCCATCTGTGATTGGGTCCAACCTACTTCATTAAAGGCTCTTCAGAGATTCTTGGGTTTTGCGAATTTTTATCGTAAATTTATTGGTAATTTCTCTGTTATTGTTAAACCATTGACTGATTTGACCAAAAAGGGTTCTGATGTGGTGAATTGGCCTCCTGAGGCAGTCTCTGCGTTTCAGGAACTTAAGCAGAGATTCTGTAAGGTTCTGTATACATGTTCCTGAAACTCAGTTTGTTCGTCAGCCATTTTACTTTCTGTCTTGCTGCAGCTATCTTGCCCTCAGTCAATATGGAGTTTCTAGCTTGCATGTTCCCGCCCTGATTCTCTCCTTTTGCTTCTTAAGCAGCCACAGCTGAGCAATCAGTGCTTCAGAATCTAGCCTGCAGTGAACCTGTGATCTGACTCCTGAAAGCCTTGGACCTTGTACTCCAGCTATTCCTACTGCGGAACTCTGAAGCACTTGTGGACTCTGGACCCTGCTTTTTGAAAGACCCACGTTTGCATGGACTTACGGTAACAGAGAAGAAGATCCTGAACCTGTTGTGGAGAGTTATTGCTGAGCTTAGATTACTCTGGCCTGCTGTGTCTCCTGCTTCTCTGTCTGCAAACTGTGTGACTATTTTTGCCAACTTGTATGAGGTAATACAAGACTTTCTATATCAAACCTGTGTCTCCTGTATTTTCATCGCACCCAAGCACAAGACGCTATATGAACTGTACTACATACATTACAGATTCACTTCTGCTCCTGTTCTACGGCAGCCTGATGTTTCTCTGCCATTTCTGGTGGAGGTTGATGCCTCTGAAATTGGGGCAGGTGCCGTTTTGTCCCAAAGAGATCCGGAGACCTCTAAAAGTAACCCTTGAGCCTTTTTCTCTCGAAAATTTTCTCCAACTGAACGTAATTATGACGTGGGTAATCGGGAGTTATTGGCCATGAAGTGGGCTTTTGAAGAATGGAGACATTGGCTGGAGGGAGCCAAACATCAGGTGGTGGTCCTCACGGACCATAAGAATCTGGTTTACCAGGAGTCAGCCAAGCGACTTAATCCTAGACAGGCCAGGTGGGCCTTGTTTTTCACACGTTTTAATTTTGTGGTTTCCTTTCTTTCTGGCACTAAGAATGTTAAGGCGGATGCCCTCTCGAGGAGTTTCCTTGCGGACTCTCCTGAGTTATCTTATCCTGCTGTTATTTTGAAAGAGGGTGTAGTTCTTTCCGCCATCTCGCCCAATTTGAGACTGGCTCTGGAAGGGTGTCAGGAGGATAAACCCGAGCGCTGCCCTATTGGGAAATTGTTTGTCCCAGACCGGTGGAAAAAGAGTGTGATGTCTGAGATTCATTGTTCCGCGTTGGCCGGTCATCCCGGAATTTTGGTACCAGAGACTTGGTTAGTCGGTCCTTTTGGTGGCCTACCTTGTCTTGTGACGTCAGGGAATTTGTGCAGTCCTTCGGGACTTGCTCTTGCTCCAAGCCTTGCTCTCGCTCTAGTGGTTTGTTGATGCCATTGCCTGTGCCCAAGAGACCATGGACCCATATCTCTATGGATTTCATTTCCAACCTCCCTGTTTCTCAGAGAATGACCGTTATCTGGGTGATTTGTGATAGGTTTTCCAAAATGATACATCGTGTGCCATTACCTAAGTTGCCTTCCTCCTCCGAATTGGTGCCTTTGTTCCTTCAGCACGTGGTTCGGTTACACGGCATTCCTGAGAACATTGTGTCTGACAGAGGAGTCCAGTTTGTGTCCAGATTTTGGAGGACTTTTTGTTCTAAACTTGGTGTTCAATTGTCTTTCTCCTCGGCTTTTCATCCTCAGACCAATGGACAAACTGAGAGAACAAACCAGACATTGGAGACTTATCTGAGATGCTTTGTGTCTGCTGATCAAGATGACTGGGTCTCTTTTTTGCCTTTGGCTGAGTTTGCTCTTAATAATAGGGCTAGCTCTGCCACTTTGATGTCTCCATTTTTCTGCAATTTTGGGTTCACCCTCGATTTTCTTTGGGACAGACGGAGGCTTCTGTCTGTCCAGGTGTTGACTCTGTTGTGGAGCGTATGCAGCAGATTTGGGACCAGGTAGTGGAGAGGTTGTCCCTCTCTCAGGAGAGGGCCCAGCGGTTTGCCAACCGGCATAGGACTGATGGTCCTCGGTTTGAAGTGGGGGACTTGGTCTGGTTGTCCTCAAGAAATATCCTTATGAGAGTTGCATCTCCTAAGTTTAAGCCTAGATTCATTGGACCTTATAAGATCATGGAGATTCTTAATCCTGTTTCCTTTCGTTTACTTCTTCCAGGGACATTTAAGATCCATAACGTGTTCCACAAGTCCTTATTGAAGAGGTTTGTCGAGCCAGTGGTTCCTATGGCTGTGCCTCCTGACCCTGTTTTGGTTGAGGGCAATCTGGAGTATGTGGTTGAGAAAATATTGGATTCTCGTTTTTCTAGACGGAAACTCCAGTATTTGGTTAAGTGGAGAGGTTATGGTCAGGAGGACAATCCTTGGGTGTTTGCTTCGGACATCCATGCTAGGAGACTGATCCGTGCGTATCACAGAGCTCATCCTGACAGACCTGGTTGCCCAAGTGAGGGTTCGGTGACCCCTCCTCAAGGGGGGGTACTGTTGTAAATGTGTTAGAAATGAGTTCTGAGCAGAAGCTCCCTCTGGTGGTTGCAGACAGTGCTGAACCATTTAGTGAAGATTGGCAATCAGGAGTTACAGACTGGTCCTATATAAGGGAGGTTCCCTCCCATCAGGGTTGCCGGTGATCAATTGTTCTTGTCTCAACTGTTGTTCCTGGTTCACTTGGAAGCTCGCAGAATTTTGCCTCTTCTCCTGCTCTCAGATAAGACATTTTCTGTTTTTATTTTTGTGCTTGCTTTTTGCATTGTTCCCTGCACTTCTGTGGAGGTCAGCCAGGTCCCCTCCGGGGGCTTGTGCTCCTCTCAGTTTGTCTGAGCCACTGTTGTTTGTTCATTTGCCTTTTCCAGTTTTTTTTCAGTGGCTGCGGCTTAGTTTTGTTACACCAGAGAACTAATTTAGGTGGTAGAGGTCGTGTGATCTCAGGTGTTTTTGCAATTAGTAGAGTTGGTACTTTTTAGGGTTTTTTGGGATTGCAGTAAGTGTCCTTCCTATCCTTTTCTTTCTAGGAAGATTGGGCCCCAACGTTTGCTCATACTATTTTCTGTCTGTGTCTGTATTTCCTCTTGTCTAACCGCCATTACATGTTTGGGGGCTTCCTATGTTCTTTGGGGATCTGCTCCGGGGCAGATAGCTTTTCCTCTTTCTATCTTTAGGTGTAGTTAACCTCTCAGGCTGTGACGAGGCGTCTAGGACCAACGTAGGTACGCTCCACGGCTGCCTTTAGTTGTGGTGGTTAGTCAGGGTACTGCAATCCAGTAGATTCCAACCTCTCTGGTGTATTGCCGTTTTTGCTTGCTCTCCTCAGCTACTAAATCAGAACAGGCAGCATACGGGGCATAATACATGGGGCAGAATATGGGGCATAATACATGGGCAGCATATGGGGCATAATACATGGGGCAGAATATGGGGCATAATACATGGGGCAGCATATTGGGCATAATACATGGGGCAGCATATGGGCATAATACATGGGCAGCATATGGGGCATAATATATGGGGCATAATACATGGGGCAGCATATGGGGCATAATATATGGGGCAGCATATGGGGCTCCTGATTCAATATGGCTATTCAAAAACATTTAACCTACTTTAATTTTACTTTTATTGGTATCTATTTTTAATTTTGAAATTTACCAGTAGCTGCCTCATTTTCCACCCTAGGCTTATACTCGAGTCGATACGTTTTCCCAGTTTTTTGTGGCAAAATTCGGGGGGTCGGCTTATACTCGTTGGTTAGTGCCAGTTGCTATTGATATCCATTGAAATCACTTGGACATTACTTAGACTGTGTTTGCACTAAAGAACTCAAAAAGAGTTCATTACAATCCTAGGAGACCTTTGACTGATATACACATCTCTTCTAGGCTATAAAAGGCTTTGCTGTATTGAGATATGCTGCAAAATTATTGGTTGCAAAGCGAATCTTTTGGAAAAATTTGTCAAAGCTGGTGAATTCGAATATCAATAGATCTGGTCTCTCTATACAATATGCATACAAAACAAATGAATTGTCTATTGGCAGAATGCAACCATTTTAATATGTAATTTTTTTTATTTTAACTTGCAATATAAAATTTTATTTAGGAATACTAAAGTTATAAAGTGAATTGAAGATATAAATCAATATCTTTTAAGTAAGCACACCATTTCAAGTCATAAGATGAAAAATCTGATCACTGGGAAATAATTCTATCAAATGATCTGTAAATCAATATATAACAATCTTTCCTGTAGAGTCGATGAATTAAAAATAGGTATACTTACAATACAGCTGCTAGTGACATTGCCTACTTTTTCTCAAAGAGCCATTAAACTATATATAGCCTTAAAGCTAGATATATTTGATCTACAGTTGTCAAGGATAGGTATTAATAAATGTACATTGTGTGTATGTAATATCATTAATGGACCCATAATGCTGCTATTATATTTTCCACAAAGCTGGAATATGTAGTGTAGTTAATTTAGTTGTGTCTGTTATTTACACATATGGAGGTATTTCATTTGCCAAAGGGATTACCCGGGTCAATATCCCAGTTATATTATAGGTAATATAAAAAGAAATACAAGTGAGCTTATTGCTTAGGTACCTACAGTTTATGCTAGCATAAGAATGGTACTTCAGAACTTCCCATTCTCTGTGCTGCTGTAAGGATTCCGGATGTTCCTTGGAGCCTGTTTCGCCCTTGTCCGAGATGGAGTCAGGTACTTCGCCCTTCCCATGAACTTCTTGTCTGTTCTGCTATTTTAGTCCAGGTCAAGAATCCTCCTTGCCTGAGTAATTTGTACTATTGACTCCTGAGCTTCTGCCTGTTTGCTGGTGAACTACCTGCTGCTTTTGCTCATTTCTCGGTGGGCTGCCTCACCACTTTCTGCTGCCTTCAGTCCTCTGTGCGTCTCACTGATCCTGTCCATGGTTAACTTTTGTCTGGACTTCTAGTGAGGAGCTGCTCTCCTCTGGAACTGCTGTGGTCAGTAGGAATTCTGACATCATTATCTCTTCTTGGACTGTGTTTGTGTGGGCTGCAGTGCTGGACTTGACCGGGACTTTTCAGCCCAAAAGGTACATATAGTGACCTTTTCCTTTAACTCTTCACCTGTGTATTGCTGGAGTTCTATATCTAAGTACCGTATGCATTTTCATCCATATGATTGCTGGACTTCTACGCTTAAGTGCCGTGTGCATGCACACTCATATTATTGCTGGACTTCCTTGTTAAGTGGCATTTGCTTTAACTTGTATATTACTGCTGGACTCCTACGTTTGGTGCCTTGTGCACTCCTGTGTAATATTATTGCTGGACTGGTTCGTATTAGTAGTCGCACCCCGCTTTCAGTTATTGAAAATTTCTATATTGTGCTGTAGGAAAGATGGTACATTCTGGTATATTGTGCTGTGCATTCGTTACAATTGCAGGAACTGCTCTGTTAGTTTTGTTTCACTTGAACTATTCTGTTTTGTGCTGTGCATTCGTTACAATTGCAGGAAGAGCTCTGTTAGTTTTGTTTCACTTCTTTAATATACTTATTTGCTTCAGCTTTGGTCTCAGATTTGTTTTATCCCACGCAATCAGATTCCATAGTACCCACATAATTTTTCAGCTGCTCTGCCTGGGAACTATGGCAAAACACTTAGAGAAGTAAATTACATGACAAAAAAGTAATCCTTTGCCACAAACAGGCAGAAACTTAGGCCCCAATTCATCACAGTTTCACTAGTATTCTGGCATAACACTTTGAAATGTTGCAAAATTATTGTGCAACGCGTTGTTGGGCAAAAAGATTGTGAATTTTGACACACTTCAGTCCTGGCGAGATTTGAAAAAAGTAGGCGGATCTTAGTTGGAATAGGAGCGACCGATAAATTCTTCATAATGACAAGGGTACATATTTTTGCAGTGGCTCATTGCAGCTTAAAAATGCGCAAATGTAATGTATGTGTATAGTCTATGCTGATGAAGAGACTGAGTAGTCTCCGAAAGCTTGCAATTTGTTACCATCTTTTCAGTTAGCCATAAAAGTATCACCACTGAGGACTTCAAGTCTAATATTTTCAAATGTATTAAGAAGTCCAGGCCTTTGATGAATCCGCACCTCGCCACCCAGCCTGACATCACAATTACATCAGAAGGATCATGTAATGGAGTCTCCCCTATTCCACCAATGTGATGTTCTGTACCAGGGTATAAAGTCAACTTGTTACAGTTTTACACAGACAGGCCTTGTCCAGATGGGCCCAGGGAGGCACAGGGAGTTAGAGGATGCGGACCACGCAGTCTCTGACGTGGCACCACACTTGCTCATAACCCTGACAGGCTGAGAGGCCCCTTTCACTAGCACTAGTCAAACAGCGTCTGGTCAGCCTGGTAGGCCTGCCACTGCTTCCTCGCTATAAATAAACCCGGTCTGTTAGCAGGATTATATCAGTCCAGAAACCAGCCCCAGTTGAATGGAAAGACAATACACTATATACACAATAGTTATACATATACAATGCTCATATATTCAAATACAATACTGCTAGGACAAAGTCTGCAGAATATAAGAGTCAGATGAAAGGTCTGGCTTGCAGGGGAGGGGCTTCCGTATAAGAGGCTGGTGGTCCTCTGTGTTCCTTGACTTCTTCCCACACGATGGGTCATCGCGATCTCCAGAGAAATATCAATAGGCCATGCTTTACACGAGCATTTAACCCCTTTGGGTCAATCCCCTCCTGCTTTCTGGGCTGAACCTAAATCCCCTTCCCTTGTCTCTAGTAGCTAAAAAACACCAAAACCTAAGAAGAGTCAAAAGTCCTTCATGGACAGTCCTAGAGAGACAGCTTTGGCACCATTGGAGATGGCCAGGCACCTGCTACACATTGAAGCCAATTACAGTGTTGGTACTTGGCGTCTACTAGCCATTCTACGTATCCCCCACCCTGAGTTGCTGGAGCGGATCGAGGCCCTGGAAAGTGTTTGGCCCATATCAGAGATCTCGAAAATGTAACCAGTGTGCGGCTATGATATATGAATATATCCCCAACAGTGTCACCAGCAAAGCACCCCCACATCATCACTCCACCTCCTCCATGCTTCACGGTGGGAACCAGGCATATAGAGTCCATCCGTTCACCTTTTCTGCGTGCAAAGCAGTAATCAAAGCAAAAGGTGGCTACTTTGAAGAATCTAGAATATAAGACATATTTTCAGTTGTTTCACACTTTTTTGTAAAGTGTAATGTATAATTCCACATGTGTTAATTCATAGTTTTGATGCCTTCAGTGTGATTCTACAATTTTCATAGTCATGAAAATACAGAAAAATCGTTGAATGAGATGTATCCAAACTTTTGGTCTGTACTGTACGATAAGTCCATATTCTCCTTATGAAATCCTGGCTGTTTGAACATTGCAATCATGCCTTTTGTATTAGGCTTAGCTGGCTCACAGTGTAAGATCTGTCACTCAAAGCTTTTTGAGGCTTGATCCTTTTGCTGAACTAGGTGCACTGTTACAGCTGCACAGAGGAAGGGGGTTTTATAATCTGATACCAAATAGGATGCAAGTGATTGACATGAAATGATATCTCCAATATTCTTCACAAGACCTCTTAATGAATATGATTCATCTTACTCCATCATACTGTTCATCAACATTGGTGTACAAAACTCAAGTCTTGATGAATTGGGAGGAAAGGGACAGACATTTATTTAAAGAATTTTCTTATCTTAGACATTTGTATAATATCCACACAATGTTATAAATGCGTGATCAGTGAGGGCACCCCTTCTTTAACACCATCTATTGAGCAAATCGAGACCCACTGCTTAATTTCTAGGCTAGGAATATCAACTATAGCTAACTGCTTCTGGAAACAAATTAATAAAGACATGGTTGTGTATGTGCCTGTTACTTTCTCCAGTCTTCAGATTGTAAGGGGGTTAAAATTGAATCACCACCCTCTTACAAAAAGTTCAAACATTGCATGGACCCAATTCTTAAGTTGTGGACTGATATATTCTTTAGTGGTAGCTATAGATTTATGTTGACTCTATTCTTGCGGAAATACCACTAACTCAGTTAAAAAAATTACTTTAATATTATGGAGATATCAAGCCATAACTACCATGGCTTCATTGTGTCATATATTATTATGCTATATTGTGCTGTTTACTATAAGCCATGCCAAAAATGGCTAAGAGACTGATGCTTGTGTGTGGGGGACTGTGATTTCGATACCTTGCAAGCATGGGCCAAGTGTTGGGCAAGTAACTGCAGGATATTGCTTCCACAGAAAAGTGAGCACAAGAGGAGGAGTGATTAGTATTAAGGTAGTATCACATAGACTGCTTCAGAGCATTGAAGGTACTGTGAACGGATATGGCAATAGGCTATCAGAGGTCTCTCTAAATTGATGGAAAATATAAATGAAATGTTGCAAGTAAAAAACAATGTTGTAAAGTGGTGGTATCTACCTTTGTTCAAGGCTACTCAGTCCTTCATGTAAAATTGTGAACCACCAAGCTCATTGCATCCTTGTCAGATATTCATCTGACAACTGTGTATGCCTGCATTCTACCACTATCCCTGAGTGGTGAATCACTCTACCACCAAGGACCATTTACACCCAATATGACATTACTGTACTTTATCTAAAGATGATGCATTCTACCTATTATTATTTATTATAGACAAAAAAATTCACAGCAGCACATGTATATGAATATGGACCATGTGAAAACAAGGAAAACAGTAAAAACCCTCAATAAGACCAAATTCCTCAAAATTTTCCCAAAAAAATTTTTGAAATTTTTTTTTACTTACAGTGATAGATGAAAAATGAAGGTTCTTAGTGTTAGGGGTCAAGTTCCCGCTTCTGCACAAGGGGAATCTCAAGCCGTCCCTGCTGTGGTCTCCCATCTGTCTCCGGCCGCAGTGGACTCTGCTCAGCTTAGACGTCTGTCCCAGCGTCTCGCCCAGTCTAACATTGTGCAGAGGATTACTGCTGCTCCTCCAGGCTCTGCTATTGTAGCCAGTACTGGTTAGCGGCGAGCAGACGTCTTTAGGACAAAGTCCTTGCTTTCCCTTCTGAGCATGCCTAGAGTAAGATCTCTCATTGGAAATCAGGGGTCACATGCTCAGGTACTGCAGCAGCTCCTATTGGTCCGCCAGGAAGGTCCTGAAACCACTTGTGTTCTGGAGCAGTTTCCTATTGTCCTTATCTGGCAGGTCCTGTAGTTGCTACTATAAAAGGGTGGCATTGTCGTGCCGCGATGCGCTAGTATCAATCACATTATGTGATCTTGCACGCATGTGTTAGGGCTCGGCTGAAATAAGCCCCTAGAATACCGGCACCTCTGGTGAGGAGATTGTATGCACATGTTTAGGGCTCGGCTGAAATAAGGCCCTAGAATACCGGCTTCTCCGGTGAGGAGATTGTCTGATTGCGTTGCTGATTGCGTTACTAAGGACTGCTGTCCGCACAGCAGTTGTCTGTGCATACCTGTGGAGTTAACAGGACACAGTCCATATTTCTGCGTTTCTACCTTAGCGACTCTGTGGTGTAACAGAGTTCGCTTACACCGCCATATAGGGCCACAGAGTCTATAGTTGCGACTCTGTGAAGTAACAGAGTTCGCCATACCGCCATCCTACTAGCAGCAGGCTCTGCCTGCACGGTGGACCCTGGGCTGCAAACGCACTTATTATTTATATTTATTTTGTGCGTTCCGCCAGCCCTAACACTTAGGGCACATAAATTGGCCAATTCATGTATGTCCATCAACCGCGGCAAGGTGACCTCCCTCTGATGGGTCCCTGCTCTACACTACAAGCCACTTCTGGGCCACCAACCTGCAGCTTTGGACAAACATGTTACTACTGGGCTAAGCCTACAATTTATGGGCTGGTAGAACTGATTGCGGCACCTGGACGGCCAATGGGAGGGGTGCAAGATCAAACTGGAAGCAGCCAGCAACCATATATGAAGACAAAGAAAAACCTGATCAGCACCCTGCTGATCAGGTTTTTCTTCTTTGTCTTTGTATTATTATTTATTGGGATAACTTATTGTGGATGCATGAGGGTCATTAGGTGCTCTCATCCACTGGCCTAGCTGTCTTAAGAAAGACAGCATGGACCAGGGCTCATCGTGCTGAATGCCCGCTCTACTATACCATGGGCAGAATACCGCTTAGACAGTACAGGGTGTGGGTAAAACAGGATGGTAATAATTTATTGAACCAACAGACATATTAAACAGTCCCAACACTTCCACTGGCTCGCCGGGATTAGAGCAGCTGCAACGTCGGGGCTCCAAGGGCAGACTACCCTCACCAGTGGCATCCTGTTTTTGGTGGGCACACACAGAGAAGAGTTTATTCCAAATTTAGGAAGCTGACAATCCATTGAGGTACATGGCCAAGTGACCTGATTGTCCCAATCTGGCTTCTCCGAACGTCTCCATAGGGCCAGGTGACCGGAGGGTCCCAACCTGGCATCTCCAAACATTTTCATGGGGCTAGCTGACCGGAGGGTCCAAACCTGGCTTCTCTGAACATCCTCCATGGGTTCAATGGTGATCGCTGGAGCATATCTGTATTCCACCAGCTAGGGCTTTGGTCCATTAAGCTCGCATCCTGTAGAATGTCAAAACTGTATTTCTCTTGATGGAGCCATGGTGGTTTGGCTGTTGGTCTGTAGACTCTCCTTGCAGAAGGATAGATATCTTTTTTTATACCCACATCTATCCTCAAGGCCATCATTCACAGGTCAGTGGGCAGGTGGTATGAGATTAACTCTCATTATTGAGTATTTAATCAATTTGCATAGTTTTTCCTTCACTGTTTGCAGGCCAACAAGCTACATGGACTTATACAACGGGTAATCAACATATTTGCAAACATCAATTGTTCAATGACCCTGAGTCCCTGCCATCCAAAGATGGCAACACAAAAAACTGTAGGAGATGATATAATGGGTAAACAGCAGTCATTCAACAATTCACAAACTTCAATTCAAGAGTCAAAGTTCACACAAACAATAATCTAAATATACATCTGGCATAATTAAGAAAAGCTGTAGTGCTAACCAGTGAGCCACCATACTGTCCAAGAAAGTGAATCGCCAGAGCAAGCCCACTTTGAAACAGAAAGGAAGTCTGGAAAATTTCAGCCTAAAACCTGCAGCACTGCAAGTGTTGCCATGACATTTTTTGACTATAATATCACATGTAAATCAGGAAGAGCACAGGATCAATAAGACAATGTACAGGTGCTTCTCACAAAATTAGAATATCATCAAAAAGTGAATTTATTTCAGTTCTTCAATACAAAAAGTGAAACTCATACATTGTATAGAGTCATTACAAATAGAGTGACCTATTTCAAGTGTTTATTTCTGTTAATGTGTATGATTATGGCTTACAGCCAAAGAAAACCCAAAATACATTATCTCAGTAAATTAGAATACTTTAAAACACCAGATTGAAAAATGATTTTAAAATCTGAAATGCTGGCCTACTTAAACGTATGTTCAATAAATGCACTCAATACTTGGTTGGGGCTCCTTTTGCATCAATTACTGCATCAATGCGGCGTGGCATAGAGGCGATCAGTCTGTGGCACTGCTGAGGTGTTATGGAAGTCCAGGTTGCTTTGGTAGCAGCCTTCAGCTCATCTACATTGTTGGGTCTGGTGTCTCTCATGTTCCTCTTGACAATACCCAATAGATTCTCTATGGGGTTAAGGTCAGGTGAGTTTGCTGGCCAATCAAGCACAGTGATACTGTTCTTTTAAAACCATTAAATTAGGAGAACCAGAATGCTTATATAGAAAAATATACATACACTGCTCAAAAAAATAAAGGGAACACTCAAATAACACATCCTAGATCTAGCTGTATGAAATATTCTCATTGAATACTTTGTTGTGTACAAAGTTGAATGTGTTGTCAACATAATCACACAAAAATCATCAATGGAAATCAAATTTTTGAACCAATGGAGGCCTGGATTTGGAGAGACCCCAAAATGAAAGTGGAAATAAGTCAAAATGAAAATCAAACAAGACAAAATTAAGGTGGAAACAAGTCAAAATGATGCTCAGTATGGTGTGTGGCCTCCACGTGCCTGTATGACCTCCCTACAATGCCTGGGCATGCTTCTGATAAGGTTGCAGCTGTTTACCTGAGGGATCTCCTCCCAGACCTGGACTAAAGCATCCGTCAACTCCTGCACAGTCTGTGGTGCAACGTGATGTTGGTGGATGGAGTGAGACATGTTGTCCCAGATGTGCTCAATTGGATTCAGGTCTGGGGAACGGGCAGGCCAGTCCATAGCTTCAATGCCTTCATCTTGCAGGAACTGCTGACACACTCCAGCCACATGAGGTCTGGCATTGTCCTGCATTAGGAGGAACCCAGGGCCAACCGCACCAGCATATGTTCTCACAAGGGGTCTGAGGATCTCATCTCGGTACCTAATGGCAGTCAGTCTACCTCTGGCGAGCACATGGAGGGCTGTGTGGCCCTCCAAAGAAATGCCACCCCACACAAATACTGATCCACTGCCAAACCGTTCATGCTGAAGGATGTTGCAGGCAGCAGGTTCACTCAGCATGTGACAGACGTGACAGAGTCTGGAGATGCCGTGGAGAGCGATCTGCTGCCTGCAACATCCTTCAACATGACTGGTTTGGCAGTGGGTCAGTAATGGTGTGGGGTGACATTTCTTTGGAGGGTCACACAGCCCTCCATGTGCTCGCCAGAGGTGGCCTAACTGCCATTAGGTACCGAGATGAGATCCTCAGACCCCTTGTGAGCAGTGTATTTCTTATATATATATATATATATATATATATGTACACATATACAAACATGTGCATCAATATTATATTATACCACTGGTGCTATGTGAAAACAGTGAGACCACTGAGGATAAGACGACAAACCAAAACAACCGAAAAGCATGAACAGCCAAGGAAAACAGAGCAAGGAATAATTAATAATGCGCCTTTATTAAATAATAGGTGGCAAGATATATATAGCCATAATAAAAAACAATGTGCGCGTATCAGGATGAAATTTTACAAATCAACAAGCAGACCCAATAGTATGCAGGTATCACATATATTCCTCAAGTGAAAAATAAGATAAAAAAAACCAATCTGTGCAAAAAAGATATGATCAAACCATTTTTTAAAAATATATACTGTGCCATATATTATGAACATCATTAAAGTGCCTGTGCCATACAAATTTTTGTGCTCATAATAAAGTGCATCAAGGAATAATAGATAAGGATATACAAAATATTGCAAGGATTGCAATGCCCAAAATTAAAGTGCTGAGTGCAAAAAAAGAGAGGAATAGAATCAGGGGTAATATACCTTTAAGGGTCGCCACGTCCCTTTGCCGCGCAGCCTGATGCACGTTTCGGTAAAGCTTCCTTCGTCAGGGAGTGGCTAAAGTAAAATCCGAAGGGTTTTTATATCATAAAATAAATGGCTATTGGTGCCATTTATTTTATTATATAAAAACCCTTTGGATTTTATTTATTTATTTATTTTTTCTTATTTTTCACTTGAGGAATATGTGTGATACCTGTATATAATTGGGTCTGCTGGTTGATTTCTAAAATTTGGTCCTGATACGCGCACATTGTTTTTAATTATGGCTATGTATGTCTTGCCACCTATTATTTAATAAAGGCACGTTAATTATTCCTTGCTTGCTTTTCCTTGGCTGTTCATGGTTTTTTGATTGTTTTGGTTTGTTTTTAAACCATGTATTGGTACTTTTGGCAGTGTGGACAGGTGCCAAGTCCTGCTGGAGAATGAAATTTCCATTTCCAAAAAGCTTGTAGGCAAAGGGAAGCATGAAGTACTCTAAAATTGCCTGGTAGATGGCTGCACTGACTTTGATCTTGATAAAACACCAGCAGATGAGATGGCTCCCCAAACAATCAGTAATTGTGTAAACTTCACTCTAGACCTCAATATTGTGTGCCTCTCCACTCTTCCTCCAGACTCTGGGACCTTGATTTGCAAATGAAATGCAAAATTTACTTTTATCTGAAAGCAACACCTTGGACCACTGAGCAACAGTCCAGTTCTTTTTCTCCTTGGCCCAGGTAAGACTCTTCTGGCATTGTCTATTGGTCATGAGTGACTTGACACAAGGAATGCGACACTTGTAGCCCATGTACTGGATACGTCTGTGTGTGGTGGCTCTTGAAGCAATGACTTCAGCAGCAGGCCACTCTTTCTGTGAATCTTTCCCAAATTTTTGAATGGCCTTTTCTTTACAATCCTTTCAAGGCTGCGGTTATCCCGGTTTCTTGTGCACTTTTTTCTACCACAATTTTCCCTTCCACTCAACTTTCCATTAATATGCTTGGATACAGCACTCTGTGAATAGCCAGCCTCTTTAGCAATGACTTTTTGTGGCTTATCCTCCTTGTGGAGTTTGTCAATGACTGCCTTCTGGACATCTGTCAAGTCAGCAGTCTTCCCCATGATTGTGGAGCCTACTGAAACAGACTAAGGGACCTTTTTAAATGCTTAGGAAGCCTTTGCAGGTGTTTTTTGTTAATTATTCTAATTTACTGAATAATGACTTTTGGGTTTTCATTGGCTGTAAGCCATAATCATCAATATTAACAGAAATACACACTTGAAATAGATCACTCTGTTTGTAATGACTCTATATAATATACAGCATGAGTTTCACTTGTTGTATTGAAGAACTGAAATAAATTAACTTTTTGATGATATTCTAATTTTGTGAGAAGCACCTGTATTTACCACTGTCCTATTACCAAATATAATTTTATATGTAAACTGAAAAATGGAGTGCAAGGGGAGGTATATTTTACAAAAAGCCTATCATAACATCTCCAAAGTAACTGGGATATTTATAGTTTCATAAAGCACATTTCTGCCTTTGGTGCAACCTACAAAATATTAAACAGTACGCAGCTATTTCTATAAAATACTGTACCTGCTGGCCGACAGATAGCAGAAAATTTTACATCAATAATCATGTATGAAGGTTTTTTCAAGGATTATGTGTAGCTGCATAAAATAAATGAAATAGTAAAACGGGGAAGCTCATACATTCAAGCTACTCTCATAAAATTACTAAACCAATAAGGAAATGACATACAAAATGGCAAAACCGTTATTCTTTAACTTTCTAACCTTTAGCAGATCACAAGTACAGTTTTAAGTTAAGCTGACCGTCATGTTTCCAAGAATCTGAATAAATCCTGAAACAGCATGTCAAGTGAAGACATGAACCAGTCTGCCTCCAAGATTGATTTCCTCACAAAGGACACATCGAAAAATTTTTTATTCCTGTCAACATAGCTCAGTATTTCCAGCATTAGACAGAAAAGTGACAGCCAATAATTCAGCGACTGGTAACTTTATGTTGTGTTACAGGACAACTTTTATTGTATTTTTTGTTGTTGTTTCACAGTCCTTTTGCATTAAAACAATTACAAAAAAGCCGTAACTACCAATATAGCATATATAACTTATTATTCATTGAATGCATCCCCATTGACACTTCCACCCCGGCTGCCTCTAAACTTCTATCGCTCACGGCTTCCCTCGGCCTCACTCAATGGTCCTCTGCGGCCACTCACAAAGATGGTCACACGCTGGACCTTATCTTCACCCGTCTCTGTTCCCTCACTAATCTCACTAACTTCCCACTCCCCCTGTCTGACCACAACCTACTGACATTCTCTTCCCTCTCCTCTGTCAGTACGCATCCCCCTCTCCACAAACTCACCCATCCTCGCAGAAATCTCAAACACCTCAATTTACAATCGCTCTCTGAGTCCCGCCTCCCTCTCACAGATATAGCCTCACTTCATGACACAGATGCTGCTGCCACATTTTATAACACCACAATAAAAGCCACACTTGATTCGGCCGCCCCCCTCACGCAGAGCAAAACTCTTACAATCAACAGGCAGCCCTGGCTGACCGGCCTGACCAAAGAACTGAGACGGGCTTCCAGGGCTACCGAGCGGAGATGGAAGAGAACCCATTCTACCGAGCACTTCAATGCATACAAGCAGTCTCTTGCCAGCTTCAAGTCCACGCTCTCTGCCGCAAAACAAACTTACTTTGCATCTCTCATATCCTCCCTGTCTCACAACCCTAAACAGCTCTTCAACACTTTCAATTCTATACTCCATCCCACTGCACCTCCTCCCTCTCCTCTCATTTCTGCTGAAGACTTTGCCTCCTTCTTTAAGCAAAAGATTGATACTATCAGAGAAGGCTTTGGCCCGCAGTCCCCAATGCCCCTCTTAGCCACTCAGCCCTGTTCTTCCAAAACCAGCTTCACCACCATGACAGAAGATCAGCACTCCACTCTCCTGTCAAGATCACACCTCACCACTTGCGCGCTTGACCCACTCCCGTCCCACCTCATCCTTAACTTTGCCACAGTCTTCATCCCTACTCTCGCACACCTCTTCAACCTTTCACTTACAAATGGTGTCTTTTCTTCATTTTTCAAACATGCTTCAATCACACCCATCCTCAAAAAGCCCTCCCTCGACCCATCCTCGGTGTCTATCGCCCGATATCTCTTCTCCCATGTATATCTTGAACTGTCCTCCCACCTCTCCTCCTGTTCCCTCTTTTACCGGTTACAATCTGGCTTCCGACCACATCACTCAACTGAAACTGCCCTAACTAAAGTCACTAACGACCTGCTAACCGCCAAGAGCAAGCGACACTACTCTGTCCTCTTTCTCCTGGACCTGTCTTCTGCCTTCGACACCGTGGACCATTCCCTCCTGCTACAGATTCTCTCATCTCTTGGCATCTCAGACTTGGCCCTATCCTGGATCTCATCATACCTAACAGACCGAACATTTAGTGTCTCCCTCTCACACCTTCTCACCTCGCCCCCTGTCTGTCGGTGTTCCTCAAGACTCAGTCCTAGGACCCCTACTTTCTCCATCTACACCTTCAGCCTGGGACAGCTATAGAATCCCACGGCTTGCAGTATCACCTCTACGCCGATGACACGCAGATCTACCTATCTGAACCTGACCTCTCCTCCCTACTGACCAAAATCCCACAGTGTCTGTCTGCTATCTCAGCCTTCTTTTCTGCTCGATTTCTCAAACTGAACATGGACAAAACAGAATTCATCATCTTTCCCCCACCTCATTCTAACCCTCCACCAGACCTATCCATCAATGTCAATGGCTGCTCGCTTTCCCCAGTCCCGCATGCTCGGTGCCTTGGGGTGATCACGGACTCTGCCCTCTCTTTCAAACCACATATCCAAGCCCTTGCCACCTCCTGCCGCCTCAAACTCAAAAATATTTCCCGGATCTGCGCATTCCTCAACCATGAAACCACAAAAACACTAGTGCATGCCCTTATCATCTCCCGCCTCGACTACTGCAACCTCCTACTGTCTGGCCTCCCCTCTAGCACTCTGGCACCACTCCAGTCCATCCTACACTCTGCTGCCCGACTAATCCACCTGTCTCCCCGCTATTCCCCAGCCTCCCCCCTATGCCAGGCCCTTCACTGGCTTCCTATTGCCCAGAGGCTCCAGTTCAAAACCCTAACCATGACATACAAAGCCATCCACAACCTTTCTCCTCCATACATCTGTGACATGGTCTCCCGCTTCCTACCTACACGCAACCTTCGATCCTCTCAAGATCTACTTCTCGTCTCCCCCCTCATCTCTTCTTCCCACAACCGCATACAAGACTTCTCCCGGCTTCCCCCATACTCTGGAACTCCCTGCCACAAAACATCAGACTTTCACCAACAACGGAGACCTTCAAGAAAAACCTGAAGACCCACCTGTTCCGACAAGCCTACAACCTGCAATAATCCTCAGTCTACTAAACCATCGCACGACCAGCTCTACCCTTTCCTAGTGTATTCTCACCCATCCCTGCAGACTGTGAGCCCTCGCAAGCAGGGTCCTCTCTCCTTCTGTACTTGTGTGTCCCTTGTCTAGCACATGTTTATTGTACCTGTCTATATTTTTCCCTTTTCATATGTAAAGCGCCATGGAATAAATGGCGCTATATAAATGTATAATAATATAATAATAATAATAAAATGCAGAGGAAAGGTCAATTTCATCAAATATTACTAATTTACTACTCTGTCTCTGTTAAGGAAAAGGAAATAAGGTACTTCTGACTACATTAGCCTCCATTATTCTTTTACATATGGTATGACTGAGCTGTCCTGCTTTGATCAAGTTTGCATTACAACTCTTTTCTCACAATAGTATGACTTCCTGACTTGTTTGAATACATAACTACTGGATATAGGATAGACCTTGACTCGCTAGAACATGATATAAATTACATATGATCCAAATAGAATGAAATACACAACATATTTTTTGGTGTCAAATGATTTTATTTAATTCCATAGTGACCTAGCCAATTTTAACCTTAATGACCAGAACAAATGTTTGAAATCTGACCACTGTCACCACTGGGAGAGCCAGACGGCGTCTGCTGTTCTTTTAGTAGGTAACACATTGTCTGCCATGTCAGCATTAATATGCCTCTATATTGTGGGTTAACACCAGCGTTGTACCACTTGCTATTTTCAGATATGCGCTATATGTTATTTCTTTAACAGCTGCATGGGTGATTTTACCAATAGGGATCGTGTCTTTTATTGTGCACTGCATATATATTCTGCTAAGACACTGTTCTCTAGTGTACCACCACATGCATGTTGTTTTTTCTCTTTGTGCCATCTTGTCATATCTGCAATATTTATTGTATACTGAGACCCTGGCGTTACCTCTATTTTTGATCTTGTTTTACTATGATAGCTACCTACTTGAGCAGTTTACGCTGCCTGTCCTTAGTTGTATCCACAATTTTGTGATTACCACCTTTGGATCACGTTTGTCCTGTACCCATCCCTGTCCAGTTTTTATCATGTTTTGTATTTTTCCTTAATAAAGTATACACCTTTGAGATTCTATGGCTGTTGTTTCTGCGATCTTTCTGTCCACTGTCACTTTGTAATAACTCAACGCTTCATCAGATCCCACTGATTCTGAGAATGTTTTCTCGTAACATATGGTACTTCATAATACGTGTAACATTTATCACTTGCGTTTATGTGTGAAAATACTGGAAATTTGGCAAAAATTTCAAAAATGACTCAATCTTCAAAATTTAATTCTTATGCCCTTAAATCAGAAAGTTATGTCACACAAAACAGCTAATTAGTAACATTTCCCACATGTTTACTTTACATCTGCTTTTTACAAATACATATATTTTCTTAGAAAGTTAGAAGGTTTAAAAGTTGATCAGCAATTTCTCATTTCCCCAACAAAATTTACAAAACCATTTTTTTAGGGACCACATCCCATTTGAAGTGACGTTGGAGGGCCTATATGACAGAAAATACCCAAAAGTGACACCATCCTAAAAACTGCACTACTCAATGTACTCAAAACTAGAGATGAACTTGTTCAGAAAATGTTCACCGATCTAAAATTCAGCACGAATGTAGAACATTCGAATTCATGTTTGGACAGAAGAGCATTTTTCCTCAAAGTCAGCAAAATTCAGTCAAAGATCAGTAAATTATCGCATTTCCATTAATAGTTTTGTTTTGACTTTGTCTAGGATAGTGGTGCGGTATGATGAGCGGGGGATGTATTTTATGAGGGGAGGAAGTGTTTCTAGTAGTGTTGAGCGATACTGCTCGATATCTAAAAATATCGTATCGAAATGGTATCGCCGATATCACTAAATATCGTCGATATCCGATTCTGATACCGGAAGTCCCATGTAAGTCTATGGGAACAAAATATCGCAACAAAAAAAACCCTTTCTTTCGTTGTAAACACAAAATATACACACATAGAATACATATATATATATATATATATATATATATATATATACATGTCATTGTGACATATATTTATACATATATTTATAGTTTATACACTTCTACATAGTAAAATAGACTCTGATTTAATTGCCGGGTAAAGCCGTGACATACCCCATAGAAGTCGACGGGCTCGGTGCCGAGTACCCCCAAAACCTCTGGCTCTGTGCGACTCAACTTGGGCGTCACGAACAGGATTCTGTAGCTCGCTATAAGCGAGTCCTGTGTGCCTGAATTGAACTGGTTTTGTGCTTGAGAATTGCTAAAATCATCAGAGAATGTATTTGCCATTTTTCAGCCATATCTGCGTCACGACGAGGCACTGGTGAAGAAGAAGGGCGTGCTCTTCGTGGGTGTACACTCACTCAGTGGCGCGAAAACGATGGCCGACCACTGTGTTTGGTACTGCAATGTAACATCGTGCCCCACAGCTCTTGAGTTCCGCCTCCTCATCCTCCTCAGTGTGCGGAAACTAACACGAAGGTCCCGCCTCCCTACAAAAGAGGGGCCCTCTCCAGATGCTAATGACACATGTGACTTGGCAGAGATGGCTAATGGACACGACGAGCAGAAGTGGGAAGGGATGGAGCAGTCAGAGCTCTCCCCCCACGGAAGTGACCCGATCGCCACAGAACCACCGTTGGGCACCCGGCCTGGAAACCCTCCTACGCTGCAAGAAGCGGAGGATACCCTAAGAGGCCTGGCCCGGCACCGGGAGGAGGTCGCCAGGATGGAAGCCAGCTGGCGTGCCCTAAAACTAAACTTGGAGCGGCGCCAATCCCTCTTACCTGAAGTGTCTGTACCGGAAGGTGAGGCACCCGTTCTAGTAGAGGAGTCCGTGCGGGCATCCCAGCCCTTGCAATGTGATCCGGTTGACGTTGTCGCAGTGGAGGCACCCGTTCCTGCAAAAAACTCTGCACCGGCAGCACCCCAGATCCCGCTGTCTGCCCCCGTCGCTGAGACAGAAGAAGCGACACCCGTCCTCATGGAGGAGGCCGCGCAGGCACCAGAGCACTACCTGCCTGTACCGGAGCCCCGACTGTCATCTGTTCCAGAGCCGGCTGCTTCCTCCGCAGGTGAGCGCCGCCAGGACTGGGGGGCGCCAGGAGAGCTGCCGCAAACCGGACACTGTAAGCTGCAGTTTGATGGTGGAGACATGGAGCAGCTGGTGGAGGAGAATTACAACCGGCGTCAGGAGGAAGAGTGGAGACGTTGGGAGCGGGAAGCAGAGCGACAAAGGGAGCAGCGAGAAACCCAAAAGCTTCGGCAACGTAACCTGGAGAAGGACCGGGCAGATAAGGACCGGATGAGAAAAGATAAAGGAACCCTGTGGGAGCCGTGGCGTAAGGGTGCAGTACGGAGCTTTAAATTGAAAGGTGGTTGGGGCTTCATCCAGGAGCCTGGACTTTATTTAGAAGTTTTTGTGAACCGGCGGGACGTGGAGGCTCACCTCCCAGAAGGACACCCGGGGAGGGACCTGTTGCCAGGAGACTTGGTGACTTACACCCGACACTGGGGTTACAATGGATGGTACGCCCTAAATGTTACCAGGTGCGACCCCTACTCCCCAGAGTGTCAGGAACCTGTGAGACCCTCGGAGCCTTCAGCCTCCCACATCCAGGCCTCTGCAAAAGTGCCCACCCCATGCCGTAAATCTCCCCAGCCTCCCTCAGTGGTCTCCTCAGCAGCCCCAGCTATGGACATGATAAGTATAGCTGGCCCGTACCCGGCGCCTGTTAGGCCCCCTGGGGTTCGTTCAGTCCGGGACATAGGGTTCCAGACCCGAAGGGAGATGAAAGAGGTGGCCACACAGACCCAGATAGCGGGTCACGACTTGACTGTACAGACCACACGACGTCATCAGGTCCTGGTGGTCCTTGGTGTCTCGGATGTTTGGCAAGCATCAGAAGAGTACCAGGTGGTACCTGGAACACCCCTGCCAAAGAATTATAAATAACCCGGACAGGGTCCCTGTATGTAAATAGTTAAATTGTTGATGTACCCGGATGGGTGAATGTTCATAAAAAAGTTTTTTAATTTAATAAAAAAAAAAAAAACACAGTTTTCATTACTTTTATTACAGTCTCATCCTGCGACGCCATCGATCTCCTGTAAAAAAATGAAAAAAAAAAAGTATACCACCTGACCGACGCAGTCCATAGTAATGAGTGTCCCATGACGATCCAGCTCTGCTACATCAGAATGACAGGCAGAGCCTGTCATCCGGGCGCAGCACAGCTGATTACCTGCTTCCCTGGCGGTGACGTCATCGGACTGGTTTACGGCCGGGATTACCCTGCAGTCACTGCAGTTATCGCGAAAAACTGCATGTGACCGCCAGGGAGAAGATAATGGCGGCCATCAAGCAGTCCAGGACTGACCGCCGGAGATCTTCTGCCAGGTAAGTGCCGCTGACTCCTGACAGACCCGACCGACGGACACTCACAGTGACAGTGACAAATCCGATTCCGGTATTCGATATGACGAAAATATCGGTATTCGGAATCGAAAGCCCGATACAGCTAATATCGGCCGATACCCGATATTTGCAGTATCGTATCGCTCAACACTAGTTTCTAAGTCAGAAAAGTGGCAGAGAGTTATTTTTTATTTTTTTTTTTCTTTATCAACTTAATATGTGGTGGTAGTTCAATTCATTTGGCAGTACACAGTGGTAGACAATAGGAATACTGTCTCTTTATGTCTTCAGTTGGTATATTGTAAGGCAGCATAAACCAACAAGAAGGGGAAAGTAAAACACAGCCCTTCAGGCAAAAACAGGTAAACAACAATGAAAACAAAATACTATAACAGAGTCCATACGTTTGCGAGTAACATCCCGCTGTGTAGCAACACAGGTTCAGTCTTTCCTCCACAAGACACAAACCACTGGAAAATCCTCTCTGCAGTCTTGCTGACCAAAGATTGCCTCTGAAACCCAACAATGTAATCCCCATGTCTATGTGACTTCTTCTCCCATGTGACTGAACACCTGACTGTGACATCACACAGGTCCTGTCAGTACACAGCAGTGTTGTTTTGCAGGTGGAGATGAGGTGGACACCCTCCCACCCACTGAATGTCCACATAAAAACAAGCCAATTATGAAACTTAGCTTAAACCTAACAGCACGTAGTGTGCTGGAGGAAAATACTCTGGGTTTTACATTACTGACACCATTCAGTGTAGTGACTCATATCTTCCCTCCATTACTATACCAGTGACTTTGTCACAGTGTGCACATTGCGGCAGCCAATCAGGCTGCAGAAAAATGTGTTGCGGTGAGGAATCAGGGGACTCCATTTACTCTTAAAAATTGTTAGGCCTAATATAAGGGTTCAGCCAGGATTCCCTATTTGCTAATCCAAATAATTTGGGATTAAACTGTTTTGCAGTGAGGAATCAGGAGGCCCCATTTGCTCTTAAAAGTCATTAGGCCTAATATAGGGTTTCAGTCAGGAGGAATTATTTGCTAATCCAAATCGTTTGTAATAAAACTGTTGCAGTGAGAAATAAGGAGGCCCCATTTGCTCTTAAAAAGCGTTAGTCCTAATATTGAGCTTAACCAGGAGGCTCTATTTGCTAATCCAAATCATTTGGGATAAAATTGTGCTGCAATGAGGAATCAGAAGGCTCAATTTTCTCTTAAAAATCGTTAGACCTAATATAGGGATTCAGCTAAGAGGCTGTATTTGCTAATTCAAATAATTTGGGATAAAACTTTGTTGTAGTGAGTAGAGTTGAGCGATACTTTCCGATATCCAAAAGTATCGGAATCGGAATGGTATCGCCGATACCATTAAAATATCGGCGATACCCGATACCGATACCGGAAGTCCCATGTAAGTCTATGGGAACAAAATATCGCAACTAAAAAAACCCCATTCTTTCCTTGTAAACACTAAATATACACACATAGAATACATAATATATATATATATATACATGTCATTGTGACATATATATATATATATATATATATATATATATACATATATGTATAGTTTATACACTTCTACATAGTAAAATATCCTCTGATTCAATTGCCGGGTAAAGCCGGTTTCTGTGAAAAGACAGAAGCACCCGACATGAAATGACACTTGGTGTACATAGGGTTAACCATGTCTTTTCATGTCCTTTGCTATCTGATTTGCACAAACAATTAAATCAGTCTATGTGTGCAAAATTTCACACTGTAGGGGTTAATTAAAGGTGTAAATTCGTTGTAAAAAAAACGGACTTTTTTGCTACGAATTTACACCTTTAATTAACCCCTACAGGTGTGAAATTTTGCACACATAGACTGATTTAATTGTTTGTGCAAATCAGATAGCAAAGGACATGAAAATACATGGTTAACCCTATGTACACCAAGTGTCATTTCATGTCGGGTTCTGCATTTTCACAAAAGCCGGCAATTGAATTAGCGGCTATTATACTATGTAGAAGTGTATGAACTATAAATATATATATATATATATATATATATATGTGTCACAAACTCAATGACATGTATATATATATATATATTATATATATGAGGTGTAAAATTGCTGAAAAAAAATGCGTGGGCTCCCGCCCTATTTTCGCAACCAGACAGACAAAGCCAGTGAGTGGGGGCAGATAATAATAGCTCAGAGAGGGACCATTATTTTTGCCCCCCCCCGCTACTAACATCTGCCCCCAGACACCCCAGAAAGGGCAAATCTCTAATTAGATTTGCCCTTTCTGGCACTTTGCCCGTCTATTCCCATTGCCCTGTAGCGGTGGCGAATGGGTTAATAAGGGGTTAAAATGACCTTGCAATTGAAAGGTCACTTTAAGCCAGGTTAATAATTGAGAGCTGTCAATTAGACAACTATCAATTATTAATCCTATTGTATGAAAGAAAAATCAAACACACACACTTTAATAAAAAAGAAGTTTAATGAAATAATCACACAGTTTTTGACCATATTTTATTTACCTGCTAAAACCATTTCCTGTAATAAAAATAAAATAATAAAGCAAAATTATTCTTACCAATCCCATGCACAGTCAGGTCCCACGGTGTAATCCTTCAGAAAGGGTTAATGTTTACTGCAGGGACCGCAGCTAATGCTGCAGCCTCACAGTAAACCCCCAAATGAATGAGCTCCTCTCCTGGCTGACAGGAGAGGAAGTGGAAAGCTTAATTGATTGCTTTCCACTTTCACTTCAGGTCAGCCAGGGACACCATCAGTGACGTCAGAGGGAACATTAAAAATACCCCAAATGAATGGCGTGGGTCCCCTTTGGCTAACAGGAGGAAGTGAGAGAAAGCTTATTGATTGTTTCACTTTACAGGGCCAAGCCAGGACACCATATCAGGACGAGTTGGATACCCGATTAACAAAAATAGGGGATCCCTTCGAAAAAAATGGCGTGGGTCCCCCCTATTTTTGTTAACCAGCCAGATGAAGCAGACCGCTGAGCCTGGTTTTTCAGGCTGGTAAGGATCCAATATCCATGGACCTTGCAAGCCTGATAATACCAGGCCACAGCAGTCTGCTTAGCTTGGCTGGTTAACAAAAATTAGGGGATCCCCTCGAAAAAAAAACGCGTGGGGATCCCCCCTATTTTTGTTAACCAGCCAAGTAAAATGCAGACTGCTGCGGCCTGGTATTAAAAGACTGTCAAGGCCCATGGATTTTGGCCCTCAACAGCCTGATAATACCAGGCTACAGCAGCCCCACATTTGGCCATCAAAAGATGTGCCAATTGTGGCACTTTACCCGGCTCTTCCCACTTGCCCTGTAGCGGTGGCAAGCGGGGTAATAAGGGGTTATGTCACCGTTGATTGCACGGTGACAATAAGCCCGGTTAATAATGGATAGGCGTCAATAAGACACCGATCCATTATTAATCCCAAAGTTTTTAAATGTTTAAAAAAAAGACACAGCAAGAAAAAAGTCTTTTAATGAAATAAAAGAGACAACACAGTTTTCATTTCTTTTATTACTCTCTCATTCCTGCGACGCCATCGATCTCCTGTAAAAAAAGAAAAAAAAAAACCAACAGTATACCACCTGTCCGACGCAGTCCATAGTAACGATTGTCCCACGACGATCCAGCTCTGCTACATCGCAATGACAGGCAGAGCCTGTCATCGCAACGCAGCACAGCTGATTACCTGCTTCCCCGGCGGTGACGTCATCGGACTGACTGCTTTACGGCCGCGATTACCCAGCAGTCACTGCAGTTATCGCGAGAAACTGCATGTGACCGCCGGGGAGAAGAGGATGGCGGCCATGAAGCAGTCCGGGATGTGACTGCCGGAGATCTTCTGCCGGGTAAGTGCCGCTGACTCCTGACAGACCCGACCGACGGACACTGACAGTGACAGTGACAAATCCGATTCCGGTATCCGATCTGACGAAAATATCGGTACTCGGAATCGGAATTCCGATACAGCCAATATCGGCCGATACCCGATATTTACAGTATCGGAATGCTCAACCCTAGTAGTGAGGAATCAGGAGGTCCCATTTTCTCATCAAAACTGTTATGTGTATCTAAGAAATTAAATAGTGATTGTTCATTTAGTGACAGGTGACTGACCATTGTAGGCCTATGGCTGAAGTCACACTAGCATCTGTCATCCAATTTGAGAGCATCGAATGCAACATGCTAATGACCCTCGGCTCCTGCTCTGCTGCGAGCGGGAGCCAAGTGTCATGCTACTGTGCTAGAGCTGTGGAGGAGGTGGAGAAAGTAATTTGTTCATCTCCTTTGCTGCCAGCGTCGGGTATGTTGCACAACACTCAGATGATATCCAAGTGCTGTGTGTTGTGTCACTCGTACCCATAGACTTACAGTGCCTACAAGTAGTATTCAACCCCCTGCAGATTTAGCTGGTTGACACATGCGGAATTAACTTGGCATTGTGACATTTGTACTGTAGATCAGCCTGGAAGTGGGAAATGCACTGCAGCAAAAAATTTTGTTTTAATTTTTTTTTTTTTTTTTTTAAAAACGTTAAAAGTTAATTCAGAGTGTCATTATTATTCAACCCCTCAAACCACAAGAATTCTGTTTGGTCCCCCTAAAGTATTAAGAAGTAGTTCAGGCACCAAGAATAATGAGCTTCACATGTGTGGATTAATAATCTCTTTTGCCAGCCTTTTCTGACTATTTAAGACCTTCCCCAAACTTGTGAACAGCACTCATACATGGTCAACATGGGAAAGACAAAGGAGCATTCCAAGGCCATCAGAGACATGATCGTGGAGGGTCACAAGGCTGGCAAGGGGTACAAAACCCTTTCCAAGGAGTTGGGCCTACCTGTCTCCACTGTTGGGAGC
The DNA here is from genome assembly GCA_033576555.1 of Oophaga sylvatica. Taxonomy (NCBI): domain Eukaryota; kingdom Metazoa; phylum Chordata; class Amphibia; order Anura; family Dendrobatidae; genus Oophaga; species Oophaga sylvatica. Next base: position 335,017,488 of record JARQOD010000004.1, on the reverse strand, counting down.
ATCATCCGTAAGTGGAAGGCTTATGGAACTACTGTTAGCCTTCCACGGCCTGGACAGCCTTTGAAAGTTTCCTCCCGTGCCGAGGCCAGGCTTGTCCGAAGAGTCAAGGCTAACCCAAGGACAACAAGGAAGGAGCTCCGGGAAGATCTCATGGCAGTGGGGACATTGGTTTCAGTCAATACCATAAGTAACGTACTCCACCGCAATGGTCTCCGTTCCAGACGAGCCCGTAAGGTACCTTTACTTTCAAAGCGTCATGTCAAGGCTCGTCTACAGTTTGCTCATGATCACTTGGAGGACTCTGAGACAGACTGGTTCAAGGTTCTATGGTCTGATGAGACAAAGATCGAGATCTTTGGTGCCAACCACACACGTGACGTTTGGAGACTGGATGTCACTGCATACGACCCCAAGAATACCATCCCTACAGTCAAGCATGGTGGTGGCAGCATCATGCTGTGGGGCTGTTTCTCAGCCAAGGGGCCTGGCCATATGGTCCGCATCCATGGGAGGATGGATAGCACGGCCTACCTGGAGATTTTGGCCAAGAACCTCCGCTCCTCCATCAAGGATCTTAAGATGGGTCGTAATTTCATCTTCCAATAAGACAACGACCCAAAGCACACAGCCAAGAAAACCAAGGCCTGGTTCAAGAGGGAAAAAGTCAAGTTGTTGGAGTGGCCTAGTCAGTCTCCTGACCTTAACCCAAAATTGAAAACTTGTGGAAGGAGCTCAAGATTAAAGTCCACATGAGACACCCAAAGAACCTAGATAACTTGGAGAAGATCTGCATGGAGGAGTGGGCCAAGATAACTCCACAGACCTGTGCCGGCCTGATCAGGTCTTATAAAAGACGATTATTAGCTGTAATTGCAAACAAGGGTTATTCCACGAAATATTAAACATAGGGGTTGTATAATAATTGACCCACACTTTTATGTTTAAAATTTATTAAAATTCAACTGAGCAACATAACTTTTTGTTTTGTAAGATTTATGCTTCTGTTAATAAATCCTACTCTCATTTGCAGTTTGAAGGCTCTAACTTATTTGCATCTTATCAAACCAGCTAAATCTGCAGGGGGTTGAATACTACTTGTAGGCACTGTATATGAGTGCGAGTTAGTCAACACTCGGCCGAGTCTTGGTGCCAATCGCAGCATGCTGTGATTGTTCTCTCATGCCAATTCGGCATGAGAAAATGATCAAAGATGTGAGCTGCCCCATAGAGTAACACTGGGCAATGTTTTATCACATAGCACTTGGCCGTATTGTATGGTAGTGTGACTCTGACCTAAGGTTGTGAAACAGCAGATTAAAAGAGGGTAAGGGAACATATAACATGAGTGGAAAAAGAGAGGTCATCATGGAAGGGAGAATAGGTTTTGTTTTCGACATGTATCTGGGTTAGGCGTTAATGTTAATGAAAGCTCAACTTAACAAACGCTGTCTCATCCTATCTGACAACATCTGTTACTGGCCGGGATACTCGTCTCCCTTTCTTTGGCAGCCACACAAGAGAATGCCTTGTAGCTGAGGCTCAGAAAGAGCATGTGCTATAGTGGATGGCAAGCGCTGCATCAATTGTCCTCTCCTCCTTTTCCTACACCTTAAAATAACACACAGTACAATCTTCAGAGGTGGCACCCCAATCACCCTTGTTTACCTCGCGTTAAAATTTTTAAAACGCCTAACTGACTGTGGGTAACAACAAAATTCTGCAGAGCTGTTCATACATTCTATTCCATGGGCATCAGGGGTCTGCTCCAAAGATTCACAGAATCCAGAGGAGGAAAGCATCTACACCGATGTCCAAAATTTTTTCATGTTGGATCCAGGGCTGCATGAAGTAAGATCCAAGCAAAATCCAGATCCTCGTCACCAGATGTTAACCCCCAGGGGTGAAGGTGATCCTTATGAAACTGAGATACTGCAGGCTCACGCGGACTGTATTGTGGTATCAGGTCAAGAATTGGAGGAGGGTGACTCTCAGGGCATGGAGTGGGAAAACAATGAGGATGAGGTTGTAGATCCAACTTGGTGTTAACCCAGAGGCACATAGCTGAGTAGCTCAGCAGAGGAGGTGGAGGAGGAGCAAGATTAGGAGGTTACATTGCAGATTGCCAAACAGCCATTGCAGAATGCAACTACGACAAGCTCTGCATAACATCAGCCACAACTGTGGCTTTGGCCAGCACTGGTCATGAGTCTGCAGTTCGCAGGAGTGGCAAGGTTTGCTTAGTCTGGGCTTTTTTCTGAGACTGCAAAGGTGACCCAACTAACGTTTTCTGCCAAATTTGCAAAAAAAGTCACAGTAGCGGAAAAAATTGCAATAATTTGACTACTACATGCATGACCTGGCACATGCGCGATCAACATACTTTAGTCGGGAAATCTCACTGCGCTAAAATGCAAACTGACAGGCCTCGCCATCAAGCAGCCATCCATCAACCATATCTTCTGCTTCTTTCTCCTCTGTCACCATGCCAAGTGTTCTCACACAGGTCTCCAGAAACTTGTTAACCCCTTACTGTCGGGGTGAGAGCCTGTCAGTTGTTACGGGAGTGGAGATTGCTGCTGATTTTGTTTCATCAAGCACAACACATCTTTCTCAATCCACCATAACATCTCCACCTGTA
>JARQOD010000004.1:334963975-335014750 GCA_033576555.1 Oophaga sylvatica | reverse complement strand
CGGCGACCGTGCAGCGTGATGTCTGTCAATTCAGCATTCTCTGTACATCAGCACCCGAGGCATACATGTAAGTATATATGTCTGGGCCGCTCTATAGTGTACTTATACAAACAATCATGCATCGGTTTCACAGATAATCAGTGCTGGTAGCTTTACAAATATTGCGTTGAATCAGAGTAAAGTGGAGCATGTAGCTTTTCCTATATCTCGCCCCGCTTAGCGCTTAACTACACCACGTATCTTTTCTTTGGTTACGGAGGATAGTCATTCGCGAGTTTTGCAACAGCGCAATTGTGGATTTGAGAACAGGGCGGATGTGAGAACGGAACCGCTTTCACTCAGGTGTGTCGCAGATCGTGAAGAAAGCGACGCGCCAACCGCACACCCCGGGAATGCGGAGAGTAGTAGGCGTAAGAATATACGTCTGTGTCAAGCTACAGAATCTGCAAATAGCAACGCGGAAGCAGCAGCTACCAATTCAGCCAATGCATTAGCGCCAAAGAAACGCGCGGTATCGCACAGTCGTGTAAGTAAAGAAGCAGAAGGATGATGCTCAATCACCTTACACACCAACACCCGTATGGACTGCTGAACACGCCAAAATGTTTCTTGACATGTCTGCACAGTACATGCATAATAAACTCGAGCAGAACAGACTAAATCTGTCTGTGACACGTATGAAGACTGATAAGTGAGTGTCCAACACCCAACATTATCGCAGAACTGTGTGATTTTAAACAAAATTATGCAAATGTATGATTTTAAACAAAAATTATGCAAATGTACAGTCAACTTCTGTGAAATAAACCTCTCTGCCTGAGAAGTCTGGTTATGAATGAAAAAATAATTAAAATGCTCACGCATTACACCCTAGGGGCTGATACACGATTTTCAGGGTATACATTTATAGCCCACAATGCAGGTCGACACGATTCTTACTTCATTGTTAAGGCAGAGGTTTATGAAAACTATCGGTAAATGTGATAGCTCAAGGTGTCGTGGTCTTGTGTGTGACGCTACCCGATTGTCTATAAGGTTCATAGACTCGCTAAATTTTATCCCATGAAGCTCACTAAATTACCTCAGGCCGCGGGGTTTTCAGTTTTCCACACTTTTTTAATACCTGAGAAAACAAAGCTATGTAGGTCCCATACCCGATGTGAAATATTATGGGCTAGAGTACACGGCACAGGGTGCTTCTGGCATGGCATGAGAGTCAGAAACACAGGTATTCTATAAAGTTTGTACACAATTTTTTTGTTGAATGCTTGTCAAAATCGCTGCATAGGAGTGGGCATGTGCCAAAATAGGCCGGGACACGTCCCAACATGCCTGTCTTTTATATCTGAGGGGCATAGCATCTTTAAAAATAGGCCTAAGCAGCAAAAACGCTACTCATCCCAGGCTGTACAGTGGGTCATGTATGTAGCGCATACCGAGAACATTGACATTCAGCATGCCTTGAGAGGGTTTGTGAAGCAACTCGCCCAATATTTTCTAGATGACTATGCGTATGTTAACGGCCAGCACATACACCATAGGGATGAGCTGTAGGGGTCCGTGTATCCTAGCGGCTACACTGATGAAGGCTAGAAAAAAGCACCACAGTGACACTTTTCTTGAAAAAGAGCTGCCTGTCTTTCATATCTGAGGGGGTTAGCATCGTTAAAAAATAGGCCTAGGCCTCTCCCAAAATAACGAATTTGCTGTGAATTTGTCATCAAGTTGCCGGAATCGTGTTAGTAATCAATTTAATTACAGCTTGATTCGCTACAATATCGGTATGGTAACTATTTAAAATATCAGCTGAGAGTCAGAAACACAGCTATGCTAAAAAGTTTGTACCTGATTTTTTGTTGAATGGTGCTCAAAATCGCTGCATAGGAGTGGGCATGTACCAAAATAGGCCGGGACACGTCCCGAAATAACGAATTTGCTCTTAATTTGTCATCAAGTTGCTGGAATCGTGTTAGCATTCAATTTAATACACCTTGATTCGCTACAATATCGGTATGGTAACTGTTTAAAAATAACAGCTGAGCGTCAGAAACACAGCTATGCTAAAAAGTTTGTACCCGATTTTGTTGAATTCTGCTCAAAATCGCTGCGTAGGAGTGGGGATGTGCCAAAATAGGCCGGTACACGTCCCGAAATAACGAATTTGCTCTGAATTTGTCATCAAGTTGCTGGAATCGTGTTAGTATTCAATTTAATACAGCTTGATTCGCTACAATATTCGTATGGTAACTATTAAAATAGCAGCTGAGAGTCAGAAACACAGCTATGCTAAAAAGTTTGTACCCGATTTTTGTTGAATTCTGTTCAAAATCGCTGCGTAGGAGTGGGGATGTGCCAAAATAGGCCGGTACACGTCCCGAAATAACGAATTTGCTCTGAATTTGTCATCAAGTTGCTGGAATCGTGTTAGTATTCAATTTAATACACCTTGAATTCGCTACAATATCGGTATGGTAACTATTTAAAATAACCTAGCTTTACAAATATCGCGTTGAATATATCGCGTTGAATCAGAGTAAAGTGGAGCATGTGCCAAAATAGGCCGGAACACGTCCCGAAATAACGAATTTGCACTGAATTTGTCATCAAGTTGCTGGAATCGTGTTAGTATTCAATTTAATACAGCTTGATTCGCTACAATATTCGTATGGTAACTATTAAAATAGCAGCTGAGAGTCAGAAACACAGCTATGCTAAAAAGTTTGTACCCGATTTTTGTTGAATTCTGTTCAAAATCGTTTTTGTGACTTTCCTGAACAAGAATTGTGAGACTTATTATTATCAAGGCAGCCAAATCCAAGACACGTATAGTACTGTCTGCGGTCATACTGCGTGTACTTTTTACATTTACATTTTTTAGCTCGGAACATGCCGTTCAGTAAGATATTGGAGAACTTTTCTACTGATAAACCGCGTAATAACATAGTAACATAGTAACATAGTTATTAGGGTTGAAGGAAGACTTTAAGTCCATCTAGTTCAACCCATATCCTATCCTAACCTGCCCTAACATGTTGATCCAGAGGAAGGCAAAAAAAAACCCAAGTGGCAAACAGTAAGCTTCACATTGGGGAAAAAAATTCCTTCCCGACTCCACATACGGCAATCAGACTAGCTCCCTGGATCAACGCTGTATCTAGGAAACTAGTGAATATAGCCTGTAATATTATACTTTTCAAGAAAGGCATCCAGTCCCCTCTTAAATTTTAGTAAGGAATCACTCATTACAACATTAGACGGCAGAGAGTTCCATAGTCTCACTGCTCTTACAGTAAAGAATCTGCATCTGTGATTATGGCTAAACCTTCTTTCCTCCAGACGTAGAGGATGCCCCCTCGTCCCCGTCACAGGTCTAAGAGTAAAAGATCATTAGAAAGGTCTTTGTACTGTCCCCTCATATATTTGTACATTGTAATAAGATCACCCCTAAGCCTTCGTTTTTCCAAACTAAATAACCCCAAGTGTAATAATCTGTCTTGGTATTGCAGACCCCCCAGTTCTCTAATAACCTTGGTCGCTCTTCTCTGCACCCGCTCCAGTTCAGCTATGTCTTTCTTATACACCGGAGACCAGAACTGCACACAGTATTCTAAGTGTGGTCGCACCAGTGACTTGTATAGAGGTAAAATTATGTTCTCCTCATGAGCATCTATGCCTCGTCTAATGCATCCCATTATTTTATTTGCCTTGGCAGCAGCTGCCTGACATTGGCCACTAAATTTTATTGCTGAGAGAAAATTAAATTTAAAAACTCCGCACTACATCTGTTGGTATATTCACCAAACTTGCGCCTGTCTAGAGAGAACCCCATAACCTATCTGTATCGCCATCTGTATCGCCATTTTGGTGTCACAATTAGTTCAATGCTTGAAATGTCTTTGAGATGTATTTATTTACTGCAATAAAATCTTGTAACCTTGTTTTACAATGCCGCGTCATTGCTTTTTTAAAAATACATGTCCGGACATGTCCGGGCTAAGCTGAGTATGCCCGGCTATACACAATACAGTGCTAATTACTATGCGTAAATACTCTATTCTATCAAGTAAAACAGAATTACCATATCTAAATAGCATGTTAAGATGCGAGCTTCTGTCAATTGTCCTGAACTAGGCATGTCAGGACACATCCCTGGGGCAGTCCTGGGGAAAACTTCTTTTATACTGAATAATACTGTACAATAAACTCCTTTTAGCCTGTACATAGACTACTAAAATATAACTTTCCAGCGAGTGAAGCACACACTCAGATTTAATGCCATGCTAGAAAAAGGCTTTACATACATTTACTGATGGACTTAAAAGAGCTTTAAATTCTCTATGGGGAAACTTCTTTTATACTGAATAATACTGTACAATAAACTCCTTTTAGCCTTTACATAGACTACTAAGATATAACTTTACAGCAAGTGAAGCACACACTCACATAGGGATTTAATCCCATGCTAGAAAATCCCTTTACATACATTTACTGGTGGACTTAAAAGAGCCCCCACAAAAAGAGCCTTATAAAATCAAGATTCGCCTTGATACACCTTTCCCCCACACCACAGACTGATCAAATCCACAAGGAGATGGATAAAATATAAATAGAGCCGAATAAATTCATGAATCACTTTGATAGAACTTCCCAGATTCAACAGGCCTGATTTCCCAGACAGATCAAATCACAAGGAGACGGATAAAATGATAGGGGGCGTGACGACCTGTCAGATTGAGTTTGACGAAAGGTACCCCTCCTACACTACTGATGTTAACAGTGCTGAAAATTTGAGAAGTGAATTGTGTCTTTTTTGTATTCACTGCAGTCGAGTCCTGGCTGGAGGAGTCGTCATGTCGCTCTGGGCCAGATGGAAAAGACATGAAAAGTGAATGATTCCATCAGAAAGAACATCAGTGGTAAGTCATTATCTGTAATCTGCTGTAATCTCTTATATGTTCTGTAGGACTGGTATTATTTACCACTGACCATATGGCGGTGATATCAATATTGGTCTTTTTATATATAGATTATTTTTGGCAACCACACCATCATTTGCTGAGGTTCTCTGGTTAGGGGCCCACTCAGAGGTTTCGCGCCCCCTAAACCAAAACCCTAGTTACGTCTCTGGAACAGACACAAATAGACATTAAATAACTACAAAAACCAAGTCCATACAGAAGCTAGGTTCAGAGCAGGGATTTCAGCTGTGTGAGTAACACTTTCATGATCAGCACGCACGCAGGTGGTTTCAACATGATTGTTCAATTTGAATCATTCCTTGTGACCAGAAAAATGCAGCTAGAAAAAAAGGTTCCATGTGAACATGTACATATGAATATAACAGCAAAATGGCAATGGCATATTATGTTGTGTAGATAATGTTACAAAGAGTATATCATTTCATATATCAGGATATTCCCATATACTATACAATACAAATTAATTCAGTATACATAATAAATTATGGAACATTAGTACTGGTGTCATTTGCAAGTCAGACTTTAGTGGAATATGATAGTATTATATGGGCACCGTATATATTAATTTTTTTTTTTAAATTAAATAAAATATCAAAAACGTGAATACACCTGTGCAATGCATGTTAACTACTGTGACTGCAAACAAAATAATGTTCAACCTATCTGAACTAGTACCTGTTTTACACCATGATTCCTAAATATCATAATTATCTATTATTTCCAAAAAGGCTAAATAATGTGTGGCACCTCTGCCTTTTTCTAGTATTGTTTGAATTTTTGGAGGATCTCTAAATCCTCTTTTTGTGCTATATTTGTATAGTGTTAGGACTTGTAAGAGTGGGGACCATTGACGTGGGTAACAAGTTTTCGTATTTTGGCCAAAATATTAACTAATACCTCAAATATTAACTAATACCTCACATATTTTTATGTGTTTTTTGCACTTTATTTTTTCAGAGTGCAGCTGGGCCCATTTGGTCTTGTAAACTTTGGTGTCTGTTCACATGGGATGCATTTGGATAGCGCTGGACAGTCCACCTGATCTAATAGAAGGGCATCACTAATAGGCTGTTAACCTGGATGCTGTGCATTTCCATTGTGTGAACAGCTCCACATACAAGTCTTTTTGTGCAGTAATATGCCAAGCAGCTACCCCCTCCATTGGGATTGGTAGGTTGTGAGTGGTTGCCTCATCTGTATTTCTGCATCTGTGTTGCCGCCATCTTAACTACATGGGTCCACTGCATCCTGATAGTGCACTTTTTTGGAGGCCTGGACAGGTAAACATCCCTGCCTTTTGCCTGTATTTTTTGAATTTTTGGAGGATCTCTAAATCCTCTTTTTGTGCTATATTTGATTAGTGTCAGGATAGGAATGAGGAGACCAGGTCTACAAGGACAGGGATGGAGGGGACAATGCCCACCAGGATAGGAATGAGGGGTCTATGCCTACCAGAATAGGAATGAGGGGGACCGTGCCTTCCAGGATAGGGATAAGGGAGACATGCCTACCAGACTAGGGATGAGGGGGCCATGCATACCGGGACAGGGATGAGGGGGCCATGTATATCATGATGGGGATGGTGCCAATCATACCAGGAAAAGGATGGGGCCATGCATACCAGGATGAAGATGGGGCCCTGCATACCAGGTTAGACATGAGGGGGACATGCCTACCAGGATAATGATGAGGGGGACCATGCCTACCAGGACACGGATGAGGGGGATTATGCCAACCAGGATAGGAATGAGGGGTACCATGCCTAATAGGATAGGAATGAGGGGTACCATGCCTCCCAGGATAGGGATAAGGGAGACATGCCTACCAGGCTTAGGATGAGGGGTCCATGCATATCAGGATGGGAATTGGGGCTATGCATACCAGGTTGGGGATGAGGGGACCATATACTGTATACCAGGATAGGGGATATTAGTACCGAAATGACCAAATTTTTTGCTTCAATTTTTTTATAAATTCCTCCTCTAAAACCTAGGTGTGTCTTATGGTCCGGTGTCTATTATAGTCTGAAAATTACAGTAATATCTGCAGAGCATTATGATAAAGCCAACCTGGCAGGGCCTGAAATCATTAGCACGTTATGTGACTTTTGCAGTGTTTGAAATTTTGACGCTGGTCAATTTTTTTTTTGCTGATTCAAGTGCATGGAATCACCGAAAGTTCGAATTTCCGGGGGCCTACAAATTTAATTAAATTCGAGCTTTTATTTTTTTTCATATTTTTTCAAACATTTTTTTAACTTTTTACTATATTTTTAGTCCCCTTAGATAATGGATCCTGGGATCACGTGATTGCTTGTGCTATACACAGCAATGCCAAAGTATTACTATGTGTAGCAAAAACCACGGCCTCCTATAAATGCCATCCATGAGCTGGTTTTCACAGAAGGACCGTCATGACAGGCACAGGGGTTTTCCCCAGACTCCTGGTCATTATGGCAACCCATTGGCGCTCCATAATCACGTCACAGCCGCGTTGTCACATTTTTCAAGCTAAACACCCGCGGCTGCTACAGGCAGATGATGGCTGATTATTACAGCCATCGTCTGCTGGCTAAGATGCGGGCTTGGCTCAAGAGCTCACATCAAAGGCAGGGAGGCGGCATATGACATATCATGTACGTTTTATATTGTTAAGGGTTAAAGCTATCGGATCAAATGAACACAATATGTTACAAGACCTTTTTTTGAAGTTTGTTGCTTTCACATACAACATTCTAGGATTATTTTTAAGTAACCAAGGTAAGGTGAAAGTAATTCATTTATGCTCTTACATCTACTTTGCTTGCACTTAGTGATTTGAATAAAGCTTTCAGCATTCTACCTATAAAATAAACATGCAGTGACGGGTTTAACGTAGGTTTCTATTATCTAGAATTATTCTGTGTGCTGATATGGGGGCTCAGACTTGGCTTCCTACTGTGGATAATTAACTTTCTGTCTGACTGCTGTTCAATTAATTTTCATTGGGAGGTTTGCGTGAGCATATTGCATTCTTTGGTAAATACGGTAAGAATGATAAAGCTGCCATAATGTATTCAACATCTTCTTCCCGTGTTTCCAGAAGGACAAACACATGACCTCAAAGCTAGCGCAAGTTGTCTAGTAGTATGGACACTGAATCTCATTAGGAAGTCACAAAGTGTGTTTTACAGAGAGACCAGGACAGGTTGGAGAAGAAGGAGCAAACCTTAGAGCATTACAGGGCTACAGGCATCTCCTTGATTCATCATCTAATTATTTTCAGCAGATAAAAAGAAATATAACCCATTAGAATAATCAGATCACATATTTTTGTCAACGTTTGTTGTAGACTGGAGGACAGATCAAGCATCAATAACACTGCTCTGCAGCCAAATTGGTTCAGAGACGAAAACAGTTGAACTTAACTAATTTTGTGGTGCTGAAAACGTAGATGATGCTTAAATTTAACTAGCTAATTTTCAAGATCCAAAGAAGGTTGCAATTATAATTTGAGCCATAAAAGTTCTAGCTGGTCTAATTCTTGATGCACAGTATATTCATTGTTTAGTAGACCCTCATTAAATGAAGCCTGTCAACACATATTGACTGTTCAAACCAAGGACTGGCTCTTGGTGCACTTTTGGTGGGGCAGAGCAGTCCAGAGCAACTTCCCATCTACATATTTTCCTTCAATCCTTGCCCTCCTCTTTCCTTGAGTGACAATTCTGTCTTTATGTATGCCAGAGGAAGGCACAAATTGATGGAAAACAAGCAGGTAGGAAGGTGCACTGAACTATTCAGCCACGCCAAGGGTGCACCAAGATCCTGTGTTTCATTTTAACAGTCAATTTGTGCTGATAAGTTGCCTTTAAGATTTACTGTAGATGTAATAAGCGAAGAAGGAAGAAATGATCCAACTCCCAGTACGTAATGGATAAAACAGTGATTTACTTATTACATCATAAAATGAAATGTCCAAACAAAATAATTTTTGTTCTTTTTTTATCTAATCAATACCCAAGATAGGTAAAATGAGGGGAACATGGGAGTCAAAAAGAAGGGAATACTTTGACCAGACGCGTTTTGAACAGAGCATGTTCTTAGACTTGGTGTGAATTGTAATATGCCCAGTATTTGCCCTGAAAGCTAAATTTGAAATAAACAGAAATTGATTAAATGTATTCACTTTGTGGAATCTCTAATAACAAGAGATAGACCACACATAGTGCATTGTAAACTGCCATGGTTTGCCAACGCACTTTTTTGGGAGGATGTATGATTTCTGCTGGTATGCCAGATGCTTCACCTGCAAAAAAAAACAAACAGCCAAAAGTGAGCAGTCCTAAACTGCAATAAGAATTAATAATGTGCATCAGTTTTGAAAAAAATTGGCAGCACAATATCCAATCCTCAGCTACAAAAAGTGGCTTCACACAAAGTGCAAAAAATACACATCTTTTTAAATTTAGCTTTTAATTGAGCTTTAAGCCGGCAGTTAAGAATAAACATGGTATTTGATGCTGCCAAGAAGATGACACTGACTTTCACACTTTATCCTATTCAACAAAATATAATTTGTGTGCAGTACCCATTATTTTCTATTTCTCATTAATTTATCTATACGGGTTTTGGTACATTAACTACATTATCTTTTCAGTCGTGCAGTTTGGCATCCTTTGCCTCTGTAATGATTCGATGCTGTTGTATGATTGATCTATAATTTATGAGCACACAATCCTTTTACCTTTTTATATAGTATTGATTTTTTGTTTTGTTAAAATAACTATACAGCATAATTAAGAATGCTGATGTTCTGGCAACATGACTCACTCTCCTGTCATTCCTCAATACTGCGACTGAATCCCAATCTGAATATGAAGTCCACTGACAAGTCCATGGTACTGCCAAAGTTTTAAGATTTGGCCATGAAGGAAATTGGCAGTTTTGTCTTGAAAGAAAAATCACTGTAGGTGATCAATTCTGAATTTCTTTACCAAAATAACCTGAATAAGCGTCCTTCTACGCTGTAAGGTAACTTGCCCATAATGACTGCCGATCCATAATATAAATGAAACAATAAGAAGCAGGGGCACTCCATTTGTGAAATCGATAGGATGAAACTGAGAAACTGAGACACAAGGGAGCTACTCAACTAGTAAAGTTCTGCAAATTGCAAGCACAACACTGCATAGTGCCTAAGGAATGGTAAGTAGAGTTGAGTGAATACCTTTGGTTCCCTGCTTATTCGGCAAGCTATGGCGCTTGCCGAATAAGCTACAGCAGGAACCCAGTTTCCTGGATCGCGCCGGATAAACAGCTGATCACCACCGCAGCTGCATGTGTCGCGGTTATGTGACAGTCTCAGCACATGCATGGAGAGCCCAACAGCGGGGAACCGAAGATATTCACTCAACTCTAATGGTAAGACATGGCTGCTTCTTCACCTGCTGAACCTGACCAAGTAATCAGACACAGAACTTGAGGAAAAAAAAGAGGAAAACACGGTGTTTGCGTGTGCTGCCGGGTCCAGAGGAAACAGTGACCAAGAGATTAGAAAGAGGGGAATTTTATTGACAATGCGTTTCTGAGTTATTCTAACTCCTTCATCATTAGAACAACTCCAAAATGAGTTGTCAATAAAAGTTAAATTCTTTCCAATCTCCTGGTCCCACTGTTTCTTCTGGTCCCTGCAGTGCCCTCAAACACTGAATTTTCAATTTTTTCCACTCAAGATCCATATTATAGGAAGATGACTGACATTGGCTTAATTTCATTTTCATGCAGCAATGATTGTGAGACGATCCATACAAACCAGAGTGTAATTGTTTATGCATATCTAAAGATTCATCGGATGCAGTAAAGAGCAGGAGGCAGACAAGGGGTTAGCAAGAATTTACTTTACCAGGTGATACTAGAATTCAGGGATTACTCCATGCAGGGAGAGGGGTAGACAACGGCACAACCACTATAAAGACTGAACTTGCACAAAGAAATATACAATATAAAAGGAGAGGGGAAGTGGATGGGAGAGAAATGACTTATCGGTTGGAGATCTTGTAGGGGGACGGTTGGAACAACTCCCGACGACATCATAGTCCATGAACAAAGTCTCTGGCTCTGCTGCATAGGAATGAGATGCACTGTCTCCTGACCGGGCCGAGGTATCCGGGTCTGCGGGTCTTGGGTCCATTGATGAGTGGATGAAGTTCCCCTGTTGGTTCCTCTGGAGTGATGCTGTAAACCGGAAGTACGCCGCAATGCAGGCGGCAGGAGAGGAAAGGCTTTGCACGGATTCACACAGCTTAGGAAAATGAGGAGCGTCTGCTAAACTGCACGTTATGGATTGGGTCGGTAGAAAGACACTCGGTAATGGCTGGGAGGGTGAGTCAGTCCGTAATGAGGTGGTGTCAGTGGCGGTGATAAACTGAGGAGAGGGAGTCACTTTCGTCTTCCTCTGTAGTCGCCTTCCCACCAATTCTCTCGTGTTCCCGCGTTCTGTCCCTTTTATCTCCCCCATGCCCACTCTGTCAGGTGTTCAGGCCCTTCCCATACAGTCAAGCCGTCCCCCGGCAACAGTGGTGACGGCCCCAATAGTTCTGGCTCCAGAGCGCATCTCGAACTGACAACACTGTTCCTGTACATTCCCTTACACATACATTTTACATAATCCGTAAAACATAGGGTTTTGTATAAAGCCATTTGTTGCTGACCAACAGTCATTTTAAGGTTTGCTTAAATTATGCAATCATCTACAAATAAGCAATTGTGATTTTATGAATGGGCATGTTTACATTGGGCAACACTAGTATGAAAGCCCATATGAGTGACCATTGTCTCATGTAAAAGGTTTAAAGGTGCCAGGTTTTGCTCTTATTTGATCCCAGATACTTCTCTGATTATTCTACCTTTTGGTTTTTTAAGTCTCCATACAGTTCAAGAGATATGTTCTTTTTTAATTTGTGCTGATATTTATGGCCTTTCCTCTGGGGGCTTGGCTCCCAGGGTAAATATGCAGAGAAAGATAAAAAACACAACCCCAGAGAATCATGAATGCAATACCTCCTTGGCAAAGGTCATAAAGATTATCACTAAATAAAAAGGCAAGTATCTCTAGAACCACATGGAGGATTTAAAAAAAGACAAAAACTGGAATACTAAGGGGAACAGTGAGAAAAAAGTAAGAGCAAGAATTGGCCACTTTTGACATAGTGATGGATCCTCTTTAAGATACATGAGATGAAAGCTGTAATAAGCCATTTGTGCAGTTACAGTAGGTGTTTCTCCTTAAATCTGTTCCTCTACTGTTACCCTATATCCCTTCTCACTCATTCTGCTTACTTTAGACCAAATTTATTTTTATTAATATTTTTCTGTAGAGATTCACTCTGGTAGGCAATGGCAGGGACACAGTAAAGAGGCACATGTAGGTTTTCTGTCCAAGCTCAGTGTTTTATTCACACTGGTAGTAGGAAAAAAACATAGTCTTACATCAGACAAAACAAAAGTCCAGCTTGTTTCATCAACATAGATTAGGGTCCGGACATGCCAGTCTGCTCAGGTCTGATGCTACTACAAAATATCCCTCACGTATTTCCCACCCACCAATACATACTGAGGAGTTTTGTCTGTCTATGCTGTCCTAAAACCTGCATCTGTGTAATCCAGGTGTTGCCCCAAAATGCAGGAATAGTAGAGAAGGTCCGAACAAGACCTTGACCTCCTTTCCTGCTGTTTAGCAGTGTGAAGGGCACCTGCTGGAAGGAATATATCTCCCATCCAGCACCATACCCCTCACTGTGTCACATAACATTCAGATAATATATGAAGCAACAGGATGCCAGTTGAGGAAGATGCCATTTTCCCCAAACAATTCAGCAAAGTTATATGCATTTAAATATTACACTAATTTATGCAGATGTGTGTAGCTTCCCACAGTTCATTGTTAAAATAATATGAGTAACATTGATTCAAAGAGATTGTCTAGGATGATTTCTTCTGGTAACAGTGCCACTTTTTTCCCAAGGCTGTGTCTATTTTTTCAGCGCAGCCCATTCAAGGGACCACAAGACATTATTATAACCACAATTCATCAAAACTTTTACACCAGCATTCTGGCATAATTACCTTTGAAAAGTAAGTCACAAAATTTGTGCACAACGAGAGGCTGTTCTTAGCTTACAAAAAAACTGAAATTAGCAACTACCCACTGGATAGAAAATAAATACATGGTGAGTTGTTGCCATATTCCAGGGCTTCCTTCATTATTAGTGGGTCCTTATTTCATGGTTTTGGAGAAGCCATGGAGATGCATGCATACAAATGATCCATTAATTGAACTGAAATTGAATGGAACAGTAATGCACATAGAAGACCAAGGCTCCATTCCAAATACTGCAGAATAAGGGGTTGATGACCTCCTACTATGGTACTAATGGATTCTAGCAGTAAGGCCCACAGCAATCATACATCTATCACCTATCCTATGGATAGATCATAGATCATAACCCCTTTCACATAAACCTGCACGCACAAGTCCATCATACTGAATGGTGTGCTGAGCTATATCATGTTTCTACAGTATTTTTTAGATAAGGCTGTGCTCACATGTTCAGCTGTCATCCATTTGTAAATATCATGTATAAAAAAACCTGGATCAGATTAAAAATGGAGCAATAGTGGATGGACACATTGGCTTCTGCTTTGCATCCTTTTTTGATTCCATTTACAACGGGTCTGTCTGTAAAAGAGATATTTCTGTATATCTCTAGAATTCTGGGCCTGCACAGTGCTTAATAAGCGTCCAACATAACAGATTACTGTCCTTTATAATCCACTTATCATAAACTTTAATGTTAAAAACAACGGATCCAGTTGTTATCCTTTTTTTGGCTAGACTTTAAAAGTATTTTTTGATCCATCTAAAAAACTGGATTGTAGATAGATCGCTGTCAAACGGAAGACATGTTAGAATAACATTTTCATCCCATTAAATTGATTGTATCCTGCACTGGATCATTTTATTTACATTTTTGTTATCCTAAGACGGGTGTTAAAATGGAAATAACTACAGGACATGTGAACATAACCTCAGAGTCATTGATAGAGAAAAACAAGGGTTATATAATTGTTTCTAAAAAAATCGTACAATATTGCATCGACTTTTACCAAGGCTAGATAAACCTTGAATGTGGCTATCTTTTGTAATGCATTGTTAATATTTTCACACATTTATGAAGTGTTTTTTTCTACCTAGCTCTGCAAGTAAATGAATCATTGTTCATCAAATTGAGTGCTCAAACCTTTCCTAAGAGGTGAGTCACAGATTGCATGCATGCCTAATAGCTTGAGCTAACCTCTTCAGCACCCAACGGGGCTTGCAAAGCAATTTGTAGATTCTGTGTAACTTGTGAGAACAAACTAATGAACAATTGAAAGAAACATATCTTAAGGCATACTGTGTGCCCTAAAACTGCTGAGTGGTTTATTGTAGGCTGTGTATGTGTTTTTATTTCTCTGTTTATCAAGGAAAACTTTTCTTTGACTTGATGCATAGCTGATAAAACACAACAACCATATTTTACGAAGCTAAGGCAAAATAAACTCTCACTAACTGGAAATCTAAGAAATATTTCACAACCACAGCATTTTACTCATGTTGGAAAAAGTCAAGATGAAATTTATAAGTAGCCTTTATAATAAATAGCACACTCTAGAAGACATCAGGTAATCTTAGATGTAGACAACACAGCGAGCAAAGGTGACAAGGCTACTATCAGCAATTTATCTACGCACAAGAGGCTAGAGAGAAAGTATAAATTAATTACATATTGCTTATCTATAGTCAATAGTCGGAAAAGTTAAAGGTCTGTACACCATGAGAAGATATCATTCATCCTGGCAGTGTTAGACGTGTGTGATTTAAAGAATTTTTTTAAATCTCTGGTTAAGTCATGTAAAATGACAGAACGCTAGATTATGGATAACATAAGCAATAATCCTATATAACCAGTATACATAAGGCCAGGAGGACTTTGAAATCTTGGTCGGAATGTTAAAGCCAGCAATACACTAGAAATTTTAGAAATTGCTCGCTAAAACTGGATTCACATTTTTAAATCTGCAGATGTATAACGTATGCATAGGATGAATATGTCAAAGACATATGCAAGCGTATGTCGTGCATTTAACTACGTCTATATTTATTTTGACATACATGTCCATCTATCTGATCCAGCTCTAGGGCAGATGCTTGGGTCAATGGCCCTTTAATTATTCTATACAGTGTTCACACATGCTCATGGAATTCACTACTGAAGGCTGTGCAGAGCACGCAATGTTGGATTACACCCTGAACAGGACCTGCATCAGGATGTTCTTTGTGGAAAGAGCTACGGTAGCTTGCTTAGTTTGCCTGCTGCCTCCTATACAGCAGTCATAGTGTCTTAAATGTGAAGTCTAAGTGTCTTCAATGTGATATATGCTGCAATCACAGTGCAGCAGTCACAGTGTATCCTATGTGATGTTTACAGCAGTCTCAGTGTAACCTATTTGATGTATACAGCAGTCTCGGTGTATCCTGTGATATATACAGCAATCTCAGTGTCTCCTTTGTAATGTATACAGCAGTGTCTCAGTCAATCTTATGTGATGTACATAACAGAGTGGGTATCCTGTGTTATATATACAGCAGTCTCAGTATCTCCTATGTGATGTATATTGCAGACTTACCACTGCTTGAGTTGTATAAACATTATGTGAGCATTCATAAATTTCCCATGTTGAGGATTATGCATTGAAATATGTATCTGTGTTAGAACAATTTATTGTTGTGAGCAGTTCATTTTAAAACTTATTAATGCAAATCAATGCATGAGCTCCAGACTGACAGACACAAACTTGGCAAATTAGTTGCGAGTAGCAACTTTATCAATACCACCTAAATTCACATACTTCACCAAAGAGAAGCATCTGTTCACGTGTACACTTCACTGCTTCTCTGGCGCTCAATGCCTTGCCATGATTCCCCGTGTAAACTGCCATTTCAGAGAGAGACAAGATGTAACATCTCAATTTTTGAGGAGTTAAGTGTCTAATGATCCTAGGGCTGAGTCCACTGAGGAACCCATGCAATTGGGGGGCAACTCGTTGCACTGGTCCTCTAGCGATTCGGCACAAAAGCGGAGTGTTTTTTTTTGTGGGAAGATGGGTCATTTTGTGGGTACCTGCCCATCCATATGTAGATGCAAACAGCTGCCGTAAAACTAAGAAGCCCAGGTAGCGTGATAGGAGGTCTACATATTTCTTCCATTGGAAGGTCGCTATTCTTTCTGTGTTTTCAGAACAAGAGTGTCAAGAACTACCACTTCACCACCCTTATGATTGCTCAGTCAATTTGATTCCTGGGCTAAGTTGCCTAAGAGCAGGTTGTATAATATTTCAGGTCCTGAGAGGCAGGCTGTGAGGGATCTCACAGGGGAAGGGGGGTCAACTTCGCTCACCTCTGGGGAAGGGGAGACAAGGACCTAGCAGGGGTCGGCTCTCTGGTGCCACCACTTGCCGCAGGTCAGTCAGGGAACTGCACTGAGGGCAAATAGTCGCCAGAAAGTCTTCCCTTATAGGTACGAGTTAGTGAGGCGTTCCCAGTGAGGGGGATATATATCACCAGTCTAGGCTGGGGATATTGTTGTGAATGGGTTTGAGATGAGTTCTGAGCAGAGGCTCCCTCTGGTGGTTACAAGCGGTGCTAGTGAGGATTGTGAGGACTGGGAATCAGGAGTTACTGACTGGTCTTATATAAGGGAGTCATTTTCCCATCAGGGTTGCCGGTGATCAATTGTTCTGGTCTGAATCCTTCATTCCAGTTTCCCTTGTAGCCTGCTGTGTCGTGTCTGCATCTCCTGCTTACAGATAAGACTTTTGCTTCTTTTGTGTTTTTGCTGTGTTTTTGCATTTTGTCCTGCACTTCTTTGGGGGCCTTCAGGGTCCCCTCCAGGGGCTTCTGCCCTCTCAGTTTAGTTCAGCCACTGAGTTTTGTTCTTTTGCTTTTTCCAGTTTTTTCAGTGGCTGCTGTTTTGATTTTGTTACACCAGAGAACTAATTTAGGTGGTAGAGGTCGTGTGATCTCAGGTGATTTTGAAATTAGTAGAGTTGGTGCTTTTCAGGGTTTTCTGGGATTGCAGTAAGTACCCTTCCTATCCTTTTCTATTTAGATAGTTTGGGCCCCAGCGTTTGCTCATACTATTTTCTTTCTGTGTCAGTATTTCCTCTTGTCTAACCGCCATTACATGTTTGGGGGCTTTCTGTTATCTTTGGGGTTCTGCTCCGGGGCAGATAGCTTTCCTATTTCTATCTTTAGGTGTAGTTAGTTTCTCAGGCTGTGACGAGACGTCTAGGACCAACGTAGGAATGCTCCACGGCTGCCTCTAGTTGTGGTGGTTAGTCAGGGTACTGCAATCTCATAGATTCCAACTGCTCTGGTGTATTGCCTTTTTTTACCTGCACTCCTCAGCTACCGAAACATAACAGTATCACCGGCCAAAAAATTGAAAATTGTATGGTACTCACAGAAGGGAAAAAAAAATATTGTGAAAGAAAAAAGGTTGTCAGAGTTGTCAGAGATATTTTTCTGTTTGTTGCATTTTTTTTTTTTTCCTCTGTATCTCTGGGTGCTGGGGAGGATCTTTTCTCCCAATGGAGTTTGCACAGTTGTCTGGCCGTGCGGATCAGCTTGCCACTGAGGTTCAGAGTATTGCTGCATATCTTGCTAGGTTGCCTGTTGTGGAACCTAGGATCCCCATGCCAGATTTGTTTTTAGGGGATCGAGCTAAGTTTCAGAATTTCAAAAATAATTGTAAATTGTTTTTTGCCTTAAAATCTAAGTCCTCAGGAAACGCAGCGCAGCAGGTTCAAATTATCATCTCTCTCCTGCGCGGCGATCCTCAGGATTGGGCTTTTTCCCTGATACCTGGGGATCCTGTTTTGAGTGATGTTGATGCGTTTTTTCAGGCTTTGGGGTTATTGTACGATGAGCCTAATGTCACTGATCAAGCTGAAAAAACCTTGTTGGCATTAAATCAGGGGCTTGATGATGCTGAGTTATACTGTCAGAGATTCCGTAGGTGGGCAGTCCTGACCAAATGGAATGACGACGCTTTGGCGGCCCTTTTCCGGAAGGGTCTGTCAGATAATGTAAAGGATGTTATGTTGGGATTCCCTGTCCCCTCTGGTCTCAATGATTCTATGTCATTAGCGATTCAAATTGACAGACGTTTGCGTGAGCGGAGAAGTATGCGTGGAATGGTGTTGCCTTGTGAACCAGCTTCTGAACCCATGCAGTGTGATAGAGTGGTGTCTGGGGCACAGCGTCATGAGTTTCGAAAGCGCAATGGGTTATGTTTCTACTGTGGTGATGCCTCTCATGCTATTTCAGTCTGCCCTAAGCGGGGAAGACGTTTTGCACGCTCAGTTATCTTGGGTAGTGTTCAGACTAAGTTTTTATTAACTGTCACTCTGATATGCTCTCTGTCCTCATTTTCTGCTCAGGCTTTCGTTGATTCTGGAGCAGCTATTAACCTGATGGATTATGATTTTGCTAAACGTTGTGGGTTTCCCTTGATACCCCTACAGAAGTCTATTCCCCTACTGGGGATTGATTCTACCCCTTTGGCTGAGAATAAACCCCAGTTTTCTACTCAGGTGATAATGAGGGTTGAACCTGATCACCAGGAGTGCTGCAAATTTTTGGTTCTGTATAATCTGCATGACATTATCGTGCTGGGTTTCCCTTGGTTACAGTCTCATAATCCTGTTTTGGATTGGAAATCTGTGTCTGTAACCAGTTGGGGCTGCCAATGTGTTAATACCAACACTCCTGTTTTTTCTGCCTCCCCCCAGGCTCAGGATGTTCCTGACTTTTTGTTTGATTTTTCTGATGTGTTTAGTGAAAGTAAATCTGCATCCTTGCCTCCCCATAGGAGCTATGACTGCGCTATTGAATTAGTGCCGGGTAGTAAATTCCCTAAAGGTCGCCTTTTTAACTTGTCTGTACCTGAACATGACGCTATGCGGTCTTATATCAAGGAATTATTGGAGAAGGGTCATATCAGACCATCCTCTTCACCCTTAGGTGCCGGTTTTTTCTTTGTGGCCAAAAAAGATGGTTCATTAAGGCCGTGTATTGATTATCGTCTCTTGAACAATATTACTGTGAAATATCAATACCCGTTACCCTTGATTTCTGACCTGTTTTCCAGGGTGAAAAACGCTACTTGGTTTACCAAGCTTGACCTCAGGGGGGCGTATAACCTTATTTGCATTAAGCACGGGGATGAATGGAAGACGGCATTCAATACCCCTGAAGGGCATTTTGAGTACCTAGTGATGCCCTTTGGGCTCACTAATGCTCCTTCCGTCTTCCAGTCCTTCATGAATGACATTTTCAGGGATTTTGTGGACAAATTTCTGATTGTTTATTTGGATGATATCTTGATTTTTTCTAATGACTGGGACTCTCATGTGAAACATGTTCGAACTGTATTCCAGATTTTGAGAGAGAATGCTCTGTATGTGAAGGGATCAAAGTGTCTTTTTGGCGTACAGAGGATCTCATTTCTGGGATTCATTTTGTCCCCATCTGTTATTGAAATGGACCCGGTCAAGGTTCAGGCCATCTGTGATTGGGTCCAACCTACTTCATTAAAGGCTCTTCAGAGATTTTGGGGTTTTGCCAATTTTTATCGTAAATTTATTGGTAATTTCTCGGTTATTGTTAAACCATTAACTGATTTGACCAGAAAGGGTTCTGATGTGGTGAATTGGCCTCCTGAGGCAGTCTCTGCATTTCAGGAACTTAAGCAGAGATTCACTTCTGCTCCTGTTCTACGGCAGCCTGATGTTTTTCTGCCATTTCAGGTGGAGGTTGATGCCTCTGAAATTGGGGCAGGTGCCGTTTTGTCCCAAAAAGATCCAGAGACCTCTAAAAGTAACCCTTGTGCCTTTTCTCTCGAAAATTTTCTCCTACTGAACGTAATTATGACGTAGGTAATCGGGAGTTATTGGCCATGAAGTGGGCTTTTGAAGAGTGGAGACATTGGCTGGAGGGAGCCAAACATCAGGTGGTGGTCCTTACGGACCATAAGAATCTGGTCTATCTGGAATCTGCCAAGCGACTCAATCCTAGACAGGCCAGGTGGGCCTTGTTTTTCACACGTTTTAATTTTGTGGTTTCCTTTCTTCCTGGCACTAAGAATGTTAAGGCGGATGCCCTCTCGAGGAGTTTCCTTGCGGACTCTCCTGAGTTATCTGATCCTTCTGTTATTTTGAAAGAGGGTGTAGTTCTTTCCGCCATCTCGCCCAATTTGAGACTTGCTCTGGAGGGGTGTCAGGAGGATAGGCCCGAGCGCTGCCCTGTTGGAAAATTGTTTGTCCCGGACCAATGGAAAAAGAGTGTGATGTCTGAGATTCATTGTTCCGCATTGGCTGGGCATCCCGGAATTTTTGGTACCAGAGACTTGGTTAGCCGGTCCTTTTGGTGGCCTACCTTGTCTCGTGATGTCAGGGAATTTGTGCAGTCCTGCGGGACTTGCTCTCGCTCCAAGCCTTGCTCTCGCTCTAGTGGTTTGTTGATGCCATTGCCTGTGCCCAAGAGACCATGGACCCATATCTCTATGGATTTCATTTCCGATCTTCCTGTTTCTCAGAGAATGACCACCATCTGGGTAATTTGTGATAGGTTTTCCAAAATGATACATCTTGTGCCATTACCTAAGTTGCCTTCCTCCTCTGAATTGGTGCCGTTGTTCCTTCAGCACGTGGTTCGTTTACACGGCATTCCTGAGAACATTGTGTCTGACAGAGGAGTCCAGTTTGTTTCCAGATTTTGGAGGACTTTTTGTTCTAAACTGGGTGTTCAATTGTCTTTCTCCTCGGCATTTCATCCTCAGACCAATGGTCAAACTGAGAGAACAAACCAGACATTGGAGACTTATCTAAGATGCTTTGTGTCTGCTGATCAGGATGACTGGGTCTCTTTTTTGCCTTTGGCTGAGTTTGCTCTTAATAATAGGGCTAGCTCTGCCACTTTGATGTCTCCGTTTTTCTGTAATTCTGGGTTTCACCCTCGATTTTCTTCAGGACAGACGGAGGCTTCTGTCTGTCCAGGTGTTGACTCTGTTGTGGAGCGTATGCAACAGATTTGGGACCAGGTAGTGGAGAGGTTGTCCCTCTCTCAGGAGAAGGCCCAGCGGTTTGCTAACCGGCATAGGACTGATGGTCCTCGGTTTAAAGTGGGGGACTTGGTCTGGTTGTCCTCAAAGAATATTCCTATGAGAGTAGCATCTCCTAAATTTAAGCCTAGGTTCATTGGACCTTATAAGATCATGGAGATTATTAATCCTGTTTCTTTTCGTTTGCTTCTTCCAGGGACATTTAAGATCCATAACGTGTTCCACAAGTCCTTGTTGAAGAGGTTTGTTGAGCCAGTGGTTCCTGCTGCTGTGCCTCCTGACCCTGTTTTGGTTGAGGGCAATCTGGAGTATGTGGTTGAGAAAATATTGGATTCTCGTTTTTCTAGACGGAAACTCCAGTATTTGGTTAAATGGAGAGGTTATGGTCAGGAAGACAATTCTTGGGTGTTTGCTTCGGACATCCATGCTAGGAGACTTATCCGTGCGTATCATAGAACTCATCCTGACCGACCTGGTTGCTCAAATGAGGGTTCGGTGACCCCTCCTCAAGGGGGGGGTACTGTTGTGAATGGGTTTGAGATGAGTTCTGAGCAGAGGCTCCCTCTGGTGGTTACAAGCGGTGCTAGTGAGGATTGTGAGGACTGGGAATCAGGTGTTACTGACTGGTCTTATATAAGGGAGTCATTTTCCCATCAGGGTTGCCGGTGATCAATTGTTCTGGTCTGAATCCTTCATTCCAGTTTCCCTTGTAGCCTGCTGTGTCGTGTCTGCATCTCCTGCTTACAGATAAGACTTTTGCTTCTTTTGTGTTTTTGCTGTGTTTTTGCATTTTGTCCTGCACTTCTTTGGGGGCCTTCAGGGTCCCCTCCGGGGGCTTCTGCCCTCTCAGTTTAGTTCAGCCACTGAGTTTTGTTCTTTTGCTTTTTCCAGTTTTTTCAGTGGCTGCTGTTTTGATTTTGTTACACCAGAGAACTAATTTAGGTGGTAGAGGTCGTGTGATCTCAGGTGATTTTGAAATTAGTAGAGTTGGTGCTTTTCAGGGTTTTCTGGGATTGCAGTAAGTACCCTTCCTATCCTTTTCTATTTAGATAGTTTGGGCCCCAGCGTTTGCTCATACTATTTTCTTTCTGTGTCAGTATTTCCTCTTGTCTAACCGCCATTACATGTTTGGGGGCTTTCTGTTATCTTTGGGGTTCTGCTCCGGGGCAGATAGCTTTCCTATTTCTATCTTTAGGTGTAGTTAGTTTCTCAGGCTGTGACGAGGCGTCTAGGACCAACGTAGGAACGCTCCACGGCTGCCTCTAGTTGTGGTGGTTAGTCAGGGTACTGCAATCTCATAGATTCCAACTGCTCTGGTGTATTGCCTTTTTTTACCTGCACTCCTCAGCTACCGAAACATAACAGGATATATATATATATATATATAAACCTCCCAGCCATCACTGCCAGAGTTCCTCACTAAAACAATTCGGTATTCTGCCACCAGTTCCTTGTTTGAAATAAGCCCTGTCCGACAGCAGGCTTATATCAGGTCAGGAACCCACCCGGGTAGCGTATCTATAACCAAACGAGTGTGTGAACGTGGGGATTGGTGGATCGAGATAAAAGAGCAGCCCAAGATTAATTTTATATTTAATCACCTAAAAGGCGCACTAGAAATATACAAGCATATATTTACAGAACAATATACAGATATGCAGTCAGGAGTGTAGTACAAAGGATAGGGTATAGATAGGTTGCAATTACCGGGTTATGTAGCATGTGACCACAGGGAGGCTCTGACGGATCACAGGTCCAAAAATCTTAATTACAGGCTTTCTTAGCTCCGTCTGACAATGGGTCCTCCGGCCAAAAGAAAACTACAAACTGAGCTCCAAGTTAGGAGCTGACACTTATCTCCTTGGTTGCTCCCCCCACACTCTTCGCCCACCCCTGGGCTTGTGCAGCCTCTCACTTCCCAGTTCGGAGATTTGCATTTTAAGTCTAAAACTGTGGATGGCCCACAACTTTCCATTCAAAGCTCTGAAAAGAATGGCAGCAGTGCCACTGGATTTGGCTGGATTTTATCTGCACATAAAGTCCAAATTTGCCTATTATATGTAATTCCTAGTGGCTGAGCTTTATAACTCCATAGCACAAAGTGCTACAACTGGCTGCCGAGCACGGGCGTATGGTGAAGGAACGCCGATTCGGATGATGTGCTCAGCTAGGCTCAGAGATATTGCATTCTGTTATTATAGGTAATTTTCCAGATTCAATACCTCATAGCCTTGCTGTGATTTGTTGTACAGCGATGAATATCCGTGTGCTTCCTCACACAAAAGGGTCAGCTGGCTTGAAGCTGCAGAATTTTTCACACCTTGGTGTTATCAGCGTCAAAGGCTTGATCTTGGTTTTTAATTAAAGGGCGTGGGCACATTTTAGGAGTAGAAGGAGTTGTACTGAACTTAAAATCCAAAATGGATTCTCTCTTGTCCCTCACACAGGCCATGAAAGATTATATTACAGAGAGCCTTGCTAATGGACATATCAGATCCTCCCCATGACCGATGGCAGCTGGATTTTTCTTTTTTAACCCCTTAGTGACAGAGCCAATTTGATACTTAATCACCAGGCCAATTTTTACAATTCTAAGCACTGTAATTTTATGAGGTTATAACTCTGGATTACTTTAATAGATTCCGCTGATTCTGAGAATGTTTTTTCATGACATTTTGTACTTCATGTTAGTGTTAAAATTTTTTCGATATGACTTGCTTATTTATGAAAAATATGGAAATATGGTGAAAATTTTTAAAATGTTGAGATTTTCAAAGTTTTAATTTTATGCCCTTAAATCAGAGAGATACGTCACACAAAATACTTAATAAATAACATTTCCCACATGTCTACTTTACATGAGCACAATTTTGGAAACAACAATTTTTGTTAAAAGTATACCAGCAATTTCTCATTTTTCAACAAAATTTGCAAAATCATTTTTTTAGGTACCGACTCACATTTGAAGTCACTTTGAAGGGTGTATATGACAGGAAATACCCAAAAGTGACATCATTCTAAAAACTTCACTCCTCAAGGTGCTCAAAACCACATTCAAGAAGTTAGTTAACCCTTTTAGGTGCTTCACAGGAACTGAAGCAATATGGAAAGAAAAAATGAACATTAAACTTTTTTTCACAAACATTTTACTTCAGAACTAGAGTTGAGCGATACTTTCCGATATCCAAAAGTATCGGTATCGGAATGGTATCGCCGATATCCAAAAAATATCGGCGATACTCGATACCGATACCGGAAATCCAATGTAAGTCTATGGGACAGAAATATCGTAACTAAAAAAACCTCTTTCTTTCCTTGTAAACACTAAATATACACACATAGAATACAATATATATATATATATATATATATATATATATACACATGTCATTGTGACATATATATACATATATTAATAGTTTATACACTTCTACATAGTAAAATAGCCTCTGATTCAATTGCCGGGTAAAGCCGGATTTTGTGAAAAGACAGAAGCACCCGACATGAAATGACACTTGGTTTACATAGAGTTAACCATGTCTTTTCATGTAGTTTGATATCTGATTTGCACAAACAATTACATGAGTGGCTGTGTGCAAAATTTCACACCTGTAGGGGTTAATTAAAGGTGTAAATTCGTTGTAAAAAAAATGGACTTTTGTGCTACGAATTTACACCTTTAATTAACCCCTACAGGTGTGAAATGTTGCACACAGCCACTCATGTAATTGTTAGTGAAAACAATAGATCAAACAACTTGAAATGACATGGTTAACTCTATGTAAACCATGTGTCATTTCATGTCGGGTTCTGCATTTCCACAAAAGCCGGCAATTGAATTAGCAGCTATTATACTATGTAGAAGTGTATGAACTATAAATATAATATATATATATATATATATATATATATATGTGTCACAAATTCAATGACATGTATATATATATATGAGGTGTAAAATTGTTGAAAAAAAATGCGTGGGCTCCCGCCCTATTTTCGCAACCAGACAGACAAAGCCAGCGAGTGGGGGCAGATAATAATAGCCCAGAGAGGGACCATTATTTTTGCCCCCCCCCTGGCTACTAACATCTGCCCCCAGACACCACAGAAAAGACAAATCTATAATTAGATTCGCCCTTTCTGGCACTTTGCCCGTCTATTCCCATTGCCCTGTAGCGGTGGCGAATGGGTTAATAAGGGGTTAATGTCACCTTGCTATTGAAAGGTGACCTTAAGCCAGGTTAATAATTGAGAGCTGTCAATTAGACAACTATCAATTATTAATCCTATTGCATGAAATAAAAATAAAACACACACACTTTAATTAAAAATCATTTTAATGAAATAAAGACACATGTTTTTGACCATCTTTTATTTTACTGCAAAAACCATTTCCTGTAATAAAAATAAAATAAAAAAGCAAAATTATTCTTACCTATCCCATGCACAGTCAGGTCCCACGGTGTAATCCTTCAGAAAGGGTTAATGTTTACTGCAGGGACCGCAGCTAATGCTGCAGCCTCACAGTAAACCCCCAAATGAATGAGTTCCTCTCCTGGCTGACAGGAGAGGAAGTGGAAAGCTTAATTGATTGCTTTCC
This sequence comes from Oophaga sylvatica, assembly GCA_033576555.1. Taxonomy (NCBI): domain Eukaryota; kingdom Metazoa; phylum Chordata; class Amphibia; order Anura; family Dendrobatidae; genus Oophaga; species Oophaga sylvatica. The sequence continues at coordinate 334,988,967 of JARQOD010000004.1, read as the reverse complement.
ACTTTCACTTCAGGTCAGCCAGGGACACAATCAGTGACGTCAGAGGGAACTGATTAACAAAAATAGGGGTTCCCTTCGAAAAAAAATGGCGTGGGGTCCCCCCTATTTTTGTTAACCAGCCTGATGAAGCAGACTGCTGAGCAGTGGCGTACCGTGAATGAAGCAGACCATGCAGCTGCTATGGGGCCCGGACAGGTGAGGGGGCCCGCGACGGTCGGGTAGCTGTGCTGACACAGTACTACCAGGGGGTCGGCGGGGGAGGGGGAGCGCAGCTCTTCTATATACTCACCCTTCCGCCGGCGCGGTCTCTGCAGCCCCTGCTCTTTTCCCACGGTCTCCGACGCCTGTGTTCAGCGGTCAGGTGGTACCGCTCATTACAGTCATGAATATGCACATATTCATGACTTTAATGAGCTGTCCCGCGTGACCGCTGAACACTGGCGGCGGAGACCGCGGGAGAAGAGCAGGGGCTGCAGAGACCGCGCCGGCGGAAGGGTGAGTATAAGGGATATTTACCTGTCCCGTTCCACCGTTGCTCGCGTCTTCTTGCTGCAATGTTCAGGTCAGAGGGCGCGATGACGTCGTTAGTGCGCGCCGCGCCCTCTGCCTGATCATTCACTGCTGGAGGACCCCGAAGACAGCGGCACTCAGCAGTGGAGAGAGGACAGGTAAATATCTCAGGTGCCGGGGCCCTGAGCGAGCGGTGACATCGGCACCTGGTGTCACCCCCTGCTCAGGACACCGGCACCTGGCCCCCAGCGACGAGAGGTGAGTATGTCTTTTTTTTTTTTTGGTTGCAGCAGCTGCGGCAGCATAGAGGCCTATACTATGGAGCATCTATGGGGGCACAATCTATGGGGCACAATCTATGGGGGCATGATCTATGGAGCATCTATGGGGGCACAATCTATGGGGGCATAATACATTTTTTTGTTTAATGTGTCCCCTCACTGTGCTGGCACTTTACATTTACAATGGCTCTGGGTTTTTTTTTTTGGGGGGGGCCCATTCAGACTTTTGCTATGGGGCCCCATGATTTCTATGTACCCCCCTGCTGCTGCTGAGGCATGGTATTTAAGGCTGTTAAGGAGCCAATATCCATGGACCTTGCCAGCAGCGTCGGACTGGAGTACCTTGGGCCCACCAGAGAAAAATTATTCTTGGGGCCCACCATCATACTTCCCAACCTTTGAAGAAGGGAAAGAGGGACAAAGGCTGTGGCACGCTGTGCCTGCTGCAGCAAATTTTAGGCCATGCCACGTTGCACCACAGACTGTCCAGGAGTTGGTGGATGCTTTAGTCCAGTGTGGGAGGAGATCCCTCAGGAGACCATCTGTCGCGCTCATCAGGAGCATGCCCAGAAGTTGTAGGGAGGTCATACAGCATACCTCCCAAGTTTTGAAGACAGGAAAGAGGGTCAAAGGCTGCGGCGTGCAAATTTTAGGCCACGCCCCGACCACACCCATTTCACAGCTAATCACATCCATATCCTCGCCCCAAGCGTACCCATTTAGCACTGCTGATCACACTGACTGGTAATGAGGGCACAGTGGCTGGTACTGAGGAAAAGAAAGAAAGAGCAGCGAGAGAGAAAGAACAAACAGAGAAAGAAAGAGAGGAAAGAAAGAAAAGAGAGAGAGAAAGAAAGAACAGAGAGAAAAAAGAACAGAGAGCGAGAAAGAAAGAACAGAGAGCGAGAAAGACTAAGAGAGAGAAGAAAGACTAGAGAGAGAGCCAGAGGCGTAGCTAGGGTTTTGGTTTAGTGGGGGCGAAACTTCTGAGTGGGCCCCTAATCAGAGAACCTCAGCAAATGACCGCGCTGTTGCCAAAAATAATCTATATATAAAAAGACCAATATTGATATTACCGCCATATGGTCTGTGGTAAATAATACCAGTCCTACAGAACATATAATAGATTACAGCAGAGGTACAGATAATGACTTACCGCTGATGTTCTTTCTAATGGAATTGTTCACTTTTCATGTCTTTTCCATCTGGCCCAGACCGACATGACGACTTCTCCAGCCAGGACTCGACTGCAGAGATTACAACAAAGACACATTTCACTTCTCATATTTTTAGCACTGTCACGGTCACCAATTGGACTATTCTCAACCTGCACAAACTCCTCATCCTGCTGATACCCCAATACTGAGCCGCTGCTGCCATATGTGTCCCTATTTCTGCACCTGATACCCCAATACTGAGCCGCTGCTGCCGTATGTGTCCCTATTACTGCACCTGATACCCCAATACTGAGCCGCTGCTGCCGTATGTGTCCCTATTACTGCACCTGCTGTGTGGTTCTGTGTGACCTCTAAATTTTAAAGCACCCCTCTAGAATATAGTAATGCCGGGTGCAAGTGCCCTAGAAAACAGTGCCCACATTTTGTCCCCTAGACTGTAATAATGCCCTGTGTGCCCCTTTGACAGTCACAGTAACCCGAGTTCCCTATAACAATAAGTGTCCACTTTACATTTAATAATGTCCCAAGTCTCCCCTGTACATCTCCCCTATACACAGAATAATGCCCCCTCACTGGATATATACTGACCCCTTAATGTCCCCAAACTATTTAATGGGTCCAACACTGTATGATGGCCCCTAGAGAGCATCCATACAGCATAATACACCAGATAGTCCTCAATATAGTATAATGCACCCCCATAGGCAGCCTCTATATTATAATAAACCCCCATAGGCAGAGTCTATAATATAATGCACCACCATAGGCAGCCACTATATTATAATGCACCCCCATAGGCAGCATCTGTAGTATAATGCATCCCCATAGGGAGTCTCTGTAGTATGATGCACCCCAATATGGAGCCTCTGTAGTATAATGCACCACGATTAAATTAAAAAAAAAAAACAATACTCACCTCCCGGCTCCTGTGCTGCTCACTGTTCTCCCTCTCAGCGTCTGACAGCGGGCGCCGGCAGGTGATGTCATCGCGCCCGCTGTCAGACGCTGAGAGGGGGGATTATGGGAGAGAAGGAGCACTCGCTCCTTCTCTCTCTATGAGGTCAGCTGTATCGGCTGGATGCCGATACAGCTGACCCTCCGATGACGGGTGGGGGGCCCACTGCTGGCACCGGGCCCCCCCACCGCCTGTTCAGGCCCCATAGCTTCCGTGCGGCAGAGCAGGGAGAGCGATTCTCCCTGCTCTGCCGCAGAATGTAACTGTATCGGCGTGCTGTGCGACCTATCCTTTCAAATCAGGGCCAACCACGCAGGAGCTGGGGCCCACCGGAGGTTTCTCCGGTGTCCCGGTGGCTCAGTCCAACCCTGCTTGCCAGCCTGATAATACCAGGCCACAGCAGTCTGCTTATCTTTGCTGGTTAACAAAAATAGGGGATCCCGTCGAAAAAAATTGGCGTGGGGTCCCCCCTATTTTTGTTAACCAGCCAGATGAAGCAGACTGCTGAGGCCTGGTTTTTCAGGCTGTTAAGGAGCCAAGATCCATGGACCTTGCCAGCCTGATAATACCAGGCCACAGCAGTCTGCATATCTTGGCTGGTTAACAAAAATAGGGGATCCCCTCGAAAAAAATTGGCGTGGGGTCCCCCCTATTTTTGTTAACCAGCCAGATGAAGCAGACTGCTGAGGCCTGGTTTTTCAGTCTGTTAAGGAGCCAAGATCCATGGACCTTGCCAGCCTGATAATACCAGGCCACAGCAGTCTGCATATCTTGGCTGGTTAACAAAAATAGGGGATCCCCTCGAAAAAAAATTGGCGTGGGGTCCCCCCTATTTTTGTTAACCAGCCAGATGAAGCAGACTGCTGAGGCCTGGTTTTTCAGGCTGTTAAGGAGCCAAGATCCATGGACCTTGCCAGCCTGATAATTCCAGGCCACAGCAGTCTGCATATCTTGGCTGGTTAACAAAAATAGGGGATCCCCTCGAAAAAAATTGGCGTGGGGTCCCCCCTATTTTTGTTAACCAGCCAGATGAAGCAGACTGCTGAGGCCTGGTTTTTCAGGCTGGTAAGGATCCAATATCCATGGACCTTACCATCCTGATAATACCAGGCCACAGCAGTCTGTTTAGCTTGGCTGGTTAACAAAAATAGAGGATCCCCTCGAAAAAAAAAAACGGCGTAGGGGTCCCCCTATTTTTGTTAACCAGCCAAGTAAAATGCAGACTGCTGCGGCCTGGTATTAAAAGACTGTCAAGGCCCATGGATTTTGGCCCTCAACAGCCTGATAATCCAGGCTACAGCCATGTGCCAATTGTGGCACTTTACCCGGCTCTTCCCACTTGCCCTGTAGCGGTGGCAAGCGGGGTAATAAGGGGTTAATGTCACCGTTGATTGCACGGTGACAATAAGCCCGGTTAATAATGGAGAGGCGTCAATAAGACACCGATCCATTATTAATCCCAAAGTTTTTAAATGTTTAAAAAAAAGACACAGCCAGAAAAAAGTATTTTAATGAAATAAAAGAGACAACACAGTTTTCATTAATTTTTTTACTCTCTCATTCCTGCGACGCCATCGATCTCCTGTAAAAAAAGAAAAAAAAAACAAACCAACAGTATACCACCTGTCCGACGCAGTCCATAGTAACGAGTGTCCCACGACGATCCAGCTCTGCTACATCGCAATGCCAGGCAGGGCCTGACATCCCGACGCAGCACAGCTGATTACCTGCTTCCCCGGCGGTGACGTCATCGGACTGCTTTACGGCCGTGATTACCCAGCAGTCACTGCAGTTATCGCGAGAAACTGCATGTGACCGCCAGGGAGAAGAGGATGGCGGCCATCAAAGCAGTCCAGGACGTGACCGCCGGAGATCTTCTGCCAGGTAAGTGCCGCTGACTCCTGACAGACCCGACCGACGGACACTGACAGTGACAGTGACATTCCGATTCCGGTATCCGATATGATGAAAATATCGGTACTCGGAATCGGAAGTCCGATACAGCTAATATCGGCCGATACCCGATATTTGCAGTATCGGAATGCTCAACCCTATTCAGAACCAATTTTTTATGTTCACAAGTGTAAAAAGAGAAAATGAACCACAAAATTTGTTGTGCAACTTCTCCATATGTGGGGGTAAACCACTGTTTGGGTGCATGGCAGAGCTTGGAAGGGAATGAGCACCATTTTTTTTCAATGCAGAATTGGCTGGAATTGAGATTAGACCCCATGTCCCATTTGGAGAGCCCCTGATGTGCCTAAACAGTGGAAATCCCCACAAGTGACCACATTTTGGAAACTAGACCACCCAAGGGACTTATCTTGATATGTGTTGAGCACTTTGAACCAAGTGTTTCACTAAAGTTTATAATGCAGAGCCATGAAAATAAAAATATTTTTTTACCCCCAAATCTTATTTTCACAGGGGTAACTGTTAGGGTTTGATTTCCCGCTGCTGCACAAGGGGAGTCTCGAACCCGTCCCGCTGCGGTCTCCCATTCATCTCCGGCCGCAGTGGAGCCTGCTCAGCAGAGACGTCGGTCCAGGCGCCTTGCCCACTCCTCTACTGTGCAGTGACTTGCTGCTGCCTTTCCTGGATCTGCTATTATAGCCAGTGCTGGAGCAGTCGTCTTTGGGACAAAGTCCTGCGTTTTCCCATCTGAGCATGCCCAGAGTGAGATCTCTCATTGGAGATCAGGGGTCACATGTTCAGGTGCTGCAGCGGCTCCTATTGGTCCGCCAGGAAGGTCATGTAGCTATGTGTTTGTAACAGCTTCTCATTGGTCCTTGTTCCTGGAAGGTCCTGTAGCTGTTGCTATAAAAGGGTAGCATGGCTGGGCCGCCATGTGCTAATATCAATCATTGTATGCTATGCGCCAGTGTGGTCATGTGTATGTGTGGATAGGGACCCGGCTGAAATAAGCCACTAGAATACCGACTTAATCGGTGAGGAGTTTGGTATGGTAGCTGGTCAGGGTCGGTGTCCTAAATGCCCTAGATTACCGGCATAACCGGTGAGGAGTTTTGATTGCCGTATTCAGGGTCTGGCGTTCAGACGCCATAGATTGCGGGTGACTCCCGCGAGGACATTAGCACATGATCACGCTTTATGTACGCTTAGCACTTAACTGTGTATCTGAGAGCCTTACAGGACACAGTGCTTTTTCTCAGCGGCCCTGTGACGTAACAGGGTTCGCTTTCAACGCTAGTCAGTGCCCTAGCATGTTTTCTTTGCCACTCAATTGTGTCTAGTGAGTGCGCACACATCGCCATATAGCGTTGCGGCTCCTCTTCTAGCGGCTCTGTGGAGTAACAGAGTTCGCACTCATTGCCACAGCGCATTACGGCGTTTATGTTGGCAGCTCTGCGGGATAACAGAGTTTGCTTCTTGCGCCTTTTTGCCAGCAGCGGGCTTCGCCTGCACGGTGGACCCCGGGCTGCGAACGCACTTATTATTTATATTATTTTGTGCGTTCCGCCAGCCTTAACATAATATTAGCGCCAGGGTCTGGCTGGTAAAATGGCGGACGACCAGCGTCTGCAGCGGTATATCCAGCAGCTGGAGGGTAGGTTGGCAACTCTAGAGCGCACAACCTCAGCGGTGGATGTTACCGCAGTCGCGGTTCAGGCTGCTAGTGTGGCCGCCGCCAGTTTGTCCTCTGTTACCCCTGCTCCCACTATTTCCCGCCTCCCACTTCCAGACAAGTTTACCGGTGACAGTAAACAATGTCGGGGTTTCGTCAGTCAGTGCTCCATACATCTAGAGCTTCTGGCTGCACGTTATTCCACGGAGCGGGCGAAAGTGGGTTTTATCATATCCCTTTTGTCGAGCACGGCGTTGGAGTGGGCAACACCGTTATGGGAGCGCGATGATCGTGTGGTGCAGAGTGCTCCTCTCTTCTTGGACACTCTTAAACAGGTCTTTTTAGGACCTCGTGTCACCCACGATACGGCTCTTCAATTGTTGGCTATCACCCAGGGTTCATCCATGGTCAGCCAGTTTGCCGTCCAATTTCGGACTCTGGTCTCTGAGCTGGATTGGCCAGATAAAGTCCTTATACCCGTGTACTGGAGGGGACTGGCAGACCATGTGAAGGACGCCTTGTCCACCAGGGAGATTCCTGCCACACTGGAGGAGCTCATCTACCCGCATCGACCTTCGTTTTAACGAGCGGAGGTTGGAGCGGGCCCAGTGTAGGCAGAGGTTCCGGCTGGCGCCCACCTTCGCCAGACCTCTGGAACCTTCCATTCAGGCGTCCGATTCCCCTGAGGCCATGGAGATTTCTCGAGTGAGACCTAAGTCTCGGGCTGCTCGAGTATCTGTGACCTGTAATGCCTGCCAACAAATAGGGCATTATGCTAACAAATGTCCACGGCGGTCGGGAAACAACCGCGTCTAGTAACCATTGGAGGGGGTTCACTAGACACAGCAGTACACGCCTCCAAGTTGTCCTTTAGGGGGACAATCAATTTTGGCTCATCCACTTTAACAGTCACGCTTTGTGTGGATTCTGGAGCCGAAGGAAATTTCATGTCTTCTACCTTCGCTCTCCGCCACTCTATACCTCTGGTGATGCTCGCCAAACCCGTGACTGTTCGAGTAGTGAATGGGTCGACACTGCCTTCACCAATCACACATCAGACCATCCCTTTCACGTTGTCAATGTCACCTTCCCATCAAGAGATTATCTCACCTTTAGTCATTCCCGAGGGAATAGACGAGATCTTGTTAGGGATGCCCTGGCTCCATTTCCATTCCCCACACATTGAGTGGAACTCTGGGAGGATATTGGGTTGGGGTGAGTCATGTAAAGGCAGATGTATGAGGGAATGCATTCAGGTGGCCACTACAGAGATGCCCGCAGATCTTACTTCTCTTCCTAATTACTATTGGTCATATGCAGACGTATTCTCCAAAAAGGCTGCAGAAGTCCTTCCACCTCACCGTCCCTATGACTGTCCTATTGACCTCTTGCCTGGAGCAGAACCTCCTCGGGGACGGGTCTATCCCCTTTCTCTCCCGGAGACGGAGGCTATGTCCCAATATATCCAGGAGAACCTGGCGAGAGGATTCATTAGGAAGTCAGTGTCACCTGCAGGGGCGGGGTTCTTCTTCGTGCAGAAGAAGAACGGAGAATTACGTCCATGCATCGATTACAGGGGTCTTAATGCCATCACTGTTAAGAATAAATACCCGTTGCCACTGATTTCTGAGCTATTTGATAGGCTACGAGGGGCAAGGATATTTACGAAATTAGATCTGCGGGGTGCTTATAACCTGATTCACATCCGTGAGGGGGACGAATGGAAGACGGCTTTTAATACCAGGGACGGGCACTATGACTATCTGGTGATGCCCTTCGGGCTCTGTAACGCCCCAGCCGTCTTCCAAGACTTTGTTAATGACATCTTCCGGGATATGCTCTCCACCTCAGTCGTAGTCTATCTGGATGATATTCTCATCTTTTCCCCAGATATTGACTCCCACCGGAGAGATGTTTGCAGAGTCTTCGACCTCCTACGGGCAAATTCCCTCTACGCAAAGTTGGAGAAATGTGTGTTTGAGCAGGAGTCCTTACCTTTCCTGGGCTATATCATCTCCGCCCAGGGATTGGCTATGGATCCTGCCAAACTACAGGCGGTGATGGACTGGCAAGAACCCCATTCTCTAAAGGCGGTGCAGCGCTTTATGGGGTTCATTAATTACTACCGCCAGTTTATCCCTCACTTCTCAACTTTGGTTGCCCTCACCAAAAAGGGAGCTAATCCCAAATTGTGGTCTGAAGAGGTCTCCAAGGCCTTCACGTCTATTAAGTCCCATTTCGCTAGAGCTCCCATCCTACATCGCCACATGTTGATAAGCCATTTATATTGGAGGTGGATGCCTCGTCCGTTGGAGCTGGAGCAGTCCTTTTCCAAAAGGATGCTCAAGGTCGGAAGCATCCATGCTTCTTTTTCTCCAAGACCTTCACACCAGAGGAGAGGAATTATTCCATCGGGGACAGGGAGTTGCTAGCAATGAAGTTGGCCTTCTCGGAGTTGGAGACATCTGTTGGAGGGAGCTCGCTTTCCCTTCCAAGTCTTCACGGATCACAAAAACCTGGTATATCTTCAGACAGCCCAGCGGCTTAATTCTCGCCAAGCCAGATGGTCCTTGTTCTTCTCCCGGTTTCATTTCACACTGCATTTCCTCTCGGGAGAGAAGAACATTCGTGCCGACGCTCTCTCTCGCTCTGTGGTGTCCTCGGAGGAGGAGGTGGAGGAGCCTCGGCTAATCGTCCCCACAGAGAGCCTGAGAACAGTGGCCCCGGTTTCGCTAGAGTCTGTGCCCCCGTGCAAGACTTTGTGCCTACTAATTTGCGACCGGAGGTACTCTCTTGGGCACATTCGTCCAGGGTGGGTGGACACTTTGGGGCAAAGAGGACATCTGAATTGTTGGCAAGGACATACTGGTGGCCGCATATGGTCCGTGACGTTGGGGACTATGTTCGGGCGTGTGTCTCCTGCGCCAAGAATAAGTCTCCACGGCAACGGCCAGCTGGGTTACTTCACCCTTTGCCGGTGGCAGACAGGCCCTGGGAGATGGTTGGGATGGACTTTGTGGTGGGCTTGCCCAAGTCTCGAGGTTGCACCATCATTTGGGTAATCACCGACCATTTTTCCAAAATGGTGCATTTGGTGCCGCTTCCACGGTTACCTTCTGCACGGGCTCTGGCAGCGTTGTTTGTTAGGCATATCTTTCGTCTACACGGCATGCCGGACAAAATTGTCAGTGACCGAGGTCCCCAGTTTGCGTCTCGGTTCTGGAGAGAGCTTTGTCGTCTACTCAGTATTGAGTTAAATCTCTCTTCAGCGTACCATCCTGAGACTAATGGGTTGGTAGAGAGGGCCAACCAGACCTTGGTCACCTATCTACGACATTTTGTCTCTGCCAGGCAGGATGACTGGGCATCCTTGCTACCATGGGCTGAGTTTGCATTAAACAATGCTGTGGCTGATTCCACCGGACAGACTCCATTCCTCCTAAACTACGGTCAGCATCCGCGGGTTCTGGTGCCCATGCCTGTGTCTTCCGCTGACTCCAGGGTGGCAGACTGGGCTGTGGAGGCACGGGACATTTGGGACCATACCCAGGATGCCATTCAGGCATCCAAGGAGAGGATGAGGTCCTCCGCCGATGCACATCGGCGCCCCGCTCCAACATTTGCTCCTGGGGACATGGTGTGGCTCTCCGCCCGTAACATCAGGCTGCGAGTTGAGTCCACTAAGTTGGCACCCCGCTACCTGGGTCCTTTCAAGGTCCTCGAGCAGGTTAACCCTGTGGTATACCGCCTAGCCCTTCCGCCTCGCCTTGGTATCACTGACACCTTTCACGTGTCCCTCTTGAAACCCGTGGCCATTTCCCGGTTTTCCGAGTCATCTGCCGGGAGGTCGGGTTCATCTACCGACGATCATGAGGTGAACGCCATTGTTGGGTGCAAGGTGGTACGAGGCAAAAAATTTTATTTGGTGGATTGGAGGGGTTATGGGCCTGAGGATAGATCCTGGGAGCCTGCCGAGCATGTTCACGCTCCGCAGCTCATCGCTGCCTTTGAGCACAGCAAGGCCCAAAGAAGGGGGGGCCCTAGGAGGGGGTGTAATGTTAGGGTTCGATTTCCCGCTGCTGCACAAGGGGAGTCTCGAACCCGTCCCGCTGCAGTTTCCCATTCATCTCCGGCCACAGTGGAGCCTGCTCAGCAGAGACGTCAGTCCAGGCGTCTTGCCCACTCCTCTACTGTGCAGTGACTTGCTGCTGCCTTTCCTGGATCTGCTATTATAGCCAGTGCTGGAGCAGTCGTCTTTGGGACAAAGTCCTGCGTTTTCCCATCTAAGCATGCCCAGAGTGAGATCTCTCATTGGAGATCAGGGGTCACATGTTCAGGTGCTGCAGCGGCTCCTATTGGTCCGCCAGGAAGGTCATGTAGCTACGTGTGTTTGTAACAGCTTCTCATTGGTCCTTGTTCCTGGAAGGTCCTGTAGCTGTTGCTATAAAAGGGTAGCATGGCTGGGCCACCATGCGCTAATATCAATCATTGTATGCTATGCGCCAGTGTGGTCATGTGTATGTGTGGATAGGGACCCGGCTGAAATAAGCCACTAGAATACCGACTTAATCGGTGAGGAGTTTGGTATGGTAGCTGGTCAGGGTCGGTGTCCTAGATGCCCTAGATTACCGGCATAACCGGTGAGGAGTTTTGATTGCCGTATTCAGGGTCTGGCGTTCAGACGCCATAGATTGCGGGTGACTCCCGCGAGGACATTAGCACATGATCACGCTTTATGTACGCTTAGCACTTAACTGTGTATCTGAGAGCCTTACAGGACACAGTGCTTTTTCTCAGCGGACCTGTGACGTAACAGGGTTCGCTTTCAACGCTAGTCAGCGCCCTAGCGTGTTTTCTTTGCCACTCAGTTGTGTCTAGTGAGTGCGCACACATCGCCATATAGCGTTGCGGCTCCTCTTCTAGCGGCTCTGTGGAGTAACAGAGTTCGCACTCATTGCCACAGCACATTACGGCGTTTATGTTGGCAGCTCTGCGGGATAACAGAGTTTGCTTCTTGCGCCTTTTTGCCAGCAGCGGGCTTCGCCTGCACGGTGGACCCCGGGCTGCGAACGCACTTATTATTTATATTATTTTGTGCGTTCCGCCAGCCTTAACAGTAACAGGAGAAATTGGACCACAAAATTTGTTGAGCAATTTGTCCTAAATACGCTGATACCCCATATGTGAGGGAGAACCACTGTTTTGGTGCATGGAAGAGCTTGGAAGGGAAGGAGCGCCATTTTGGATTGCGGCCTTTGATGGAATTGTCTGCTGGCGTCATGTTGCTTTTTCAAAGTCCCTGATGTGCCTAAACAGTGGAAACCCCCACAAGTGACCACATTTTGGAAACTAGACCAACCAAGGAACTTATCTAGACGTGTGGTGAGCACTTTGAACCCCCAAGCGTCTCACTAAAGTTTATAAAGCAGAGCCATGAAAATAAAAAATCTTTTTTTCCACAAAAATTATTTTTTTAGCCTGCAATTTTTTATTTTGACAGGGGTAACAGGAGAAATTGGACCCCAAAAGTTGTTGTCCAATTTGTCCTGAGTACGCTGGTACCCCATATGTGGGAGAAAGCTACTGTTTGTGCACACGTCGAGGCTCAGAAGGGAACTAGTGACATTTTGGAATGCAGTCTTTGATGGAATGGTTTGCTGGCATGATGTTGTGTTTGGAGAACTCCTGATGTGCCTAAACAGTAGAAACCTCCCAATCCTAACCACAACCCTAACCCGAACACACTCCTAACCCTAATCCCAACTCTAACCATAACCCTAACCACAAACCTAACCCCAAAACACCCCTAACCCTAATCCCAAACCTATCCCTAATCCCAACCCTAACCCTAATCTCAACCCTAACTCTAATCCCAAACTTAACCCTAACTTTTATCCCCAACCCTAACTCTAACGTTACTGCATACCGGGAGATCGGGGACCCTTTTTCTTTCTTCTCTGATGTGCGATCACATCAGAGGAGAGAGAAATTAAATGGCAAATCTGACTTTTTTTACGGTCACCGTTATACCTTTAATAACGGCGATCACACCGGGGTCTGTAAAAACTGACCCGAATTATGTTCTCTGGGTTCTCGGCTACCCCTGGCAGCTGAGACTCCAGAGAAATTCAGACGCTGAGGGGCGCTATAACCTTAAACCTCAGGGCAGTTAATTAATGGCGCTGTGTTTTAAGTACCCATAACTGCCGTCGTAAAAAAGAATATCGGCGTTCGTTAAGGGGTTAAAGAAAAAATATGGGGGGTCTGCGCTCCTGCTTGGATTTCCGAGAACTAAATCAGATGATTGTTCGGGATCCATATCTTCTCCTCATTCCAGATCTCTTTAATCAGAGCATCATGGCTAAGTGGGTTTCCAATGTGGACCTCAGGGGGCTATCCACACTGTATTATGGCCCCCATATTAGCCCCCAAACTCTATAATGGCCACCATATTAGCCCCCAAACTGTATAATGGCCATCACATTGGCCCACACATTAGGCCTGCATTAGTTTCCAAACTGTATAATGGTACCACATTAGCTTCCACCTTGAATAATGGCCCCCATGTTATCCCCCAAACTGTACAGTTTCCCCCACTTTAGCCCCCAAACTGTATAATGGCTCCTGCATTGGCTCCTACATGGCATATTTGGCCACATATTTACACTGTATAATGGCCACTGTGTTAGTCTCCAAACTATTTAATGCCCCCCACAGTTTATAAGGGTTGCCACAGTAGTCTCTATAATGTATGAGGGCCCCCACAGTTTCAGAATCTCCCATTGTTTATGATGCCCCCACGAGTTTTAATCAAAATAAAAAACACCACATACTCACCTAATCCAGGATCCTAACAAGTCCTTCGTAGTGGATCAATGCGCTGTCATCACAGGACAGCGGAGTCCTGGCACATGTCAGTGCCTCAGCCATTCTACAGACTGCAGGCTTAAAGCAGCCTGTGGTGTACAGAACAGAGAGTGATAATGCAGGAGAATCTGTCCCCCAGCTCTACCATGGAGCTTAATTGTTCAGCGACCTATGCATTTACAGTTAAGGTAAAAAACACACCGTGCACCTGATATGGATAGGGGAGGAAATAACCCAGACTGGTAGCACACAGAAATAGAATAAAATGAGAAAAATGCAAAACATGCAATAAAAAATTATCTTTATTCAGCAATTGTGCACAAACATAATATCAAATGTTAAAACACCAAGGACATCCAATAAATAACCCAGATAAAATAGGGTCACATTAATACACCAGGAGATAAATGCTGTAAACAGAGACACTGCTAACCCCAAATAATGCACGTGAAACAATATGTGTACCAAAAGTGCAACTACTGAACAGAGAAAATATTTATATATAATATATAGTGACCGATAAAAAATGCATACTTGTATTGATGTATATCCCCATTAGGTGTCTGATGTCTTGGCACTATTTTTGTACATATATTGATACAATGTAGTAATCTTTAGTTGCGATATGTATATTGTAAATCATGTATAAAATGTATTGCAGGATTTGTATACAGCTGTATCGCCATTGAATCTATACACATGTATACTGTTTTTTTTGTGTTCCTATTGATCTGTTATGTGACATAGGGATTTTTTGTTATACTACTATATATGTGTCAGGTTATAGATCATATAGTGGGTAGTTATTAATATTTTTGGTACGATATTATATATATGCTGGGCAAGGCAAATTGCACTAATACTGAATCATGAAGGGTTTTTTTGAATGTCCGCAGCTTGTAGTGTGGGACATTGTCCCCTGTCAGCACATTCCTCCAAGTGCAGTGATTGTGCGCATGTTCGCAGGGCTGTACTGGATTGTCGCATGGCGACGGCGTCTCCACGTGACCTTGCGGTCCGGAATTTCCGGATATGCTGGGTCATGTGACGTCAGTCGCCATGTGGACTTCCGGTCCACGCTGGCTTCAATGTGCCGACGTATCACTGGCTGGGTCATTATCTTCTGGATTACAAATAGACTGCGGCCGCGACACTTTACATCCCCCTGACGAAGGAAGTTATTTCCGAAACGCGCTTCGGGGCGCGTTCTCCCTGGCTGTCCACATCACCCTTTGGCTCCAAGGTTGTTGGTTGGATTATTTTCATTGCATACTCCCTTGTTCATGTGTTATGGTCACAAGCTCATGTGGTTATAGTGGGTATACATTATTCTATATGCACCTTGTATTTTTTGCAGCACTGTGTGTATTTTTTATCGGTCACTATATATTATATATATATATTTTCTCTGTTCAGTAGTTGCACTTTTGGTACACATATTGTTTCACATGCATTATTTGGGGTTAGCAGTGTCTCTGTTTACAGCATTTATCTCCTGGTGTATTAATGTGAGCCTATTTTATCTGGGTTATTTATTGGATGTCCTTGGTGTTTTAACATTTGATATTATGTTTGTGCACAATTGCTGAATAAAGATAATTTTTTATTGCATGTTTTGCATTTTTCTCATTTTATTCTATTTCTGTGTACCACCAGTCTGGGTTGTTTCCTCCCCTATCCATATCAGGTGCACGGTGTGTTTTTCACATCTATCCGGGTGGTCTGCCATCCATTATTCAGGATTTGTGGGATCATTCAGTTCCATATACTTTCTAATTATATTATGGCAATATAGTTATATAAAAAAAAATTTTTGAATTTCATCATTTCCTGTTTTATTGTTCTCTCGCTGTGTTCTGCACAGGTTGTTTCACGTGGTTCATTTGGATATGGATTACAAGACCAGGGAGGCATCCTGGTTAGGGCAAGTTAATGACGTTTTTGGCAATATTGGCACCAGTAGCAATACTAATATTGTACAGAACAATGATTCTCTTTTTAAGCTAATTAAAAAATTGCTTTTTAAACGTACACGTATATGGTGGACGAAAGTGTTCCTACAGAACTACATCGAGAAAAAGCTCATTCCAAGGGGTCTAAGAATCAGGATCACACCAGCATTTGTGATCCAGGATGATGATTTTGTTAACCAGTGGGAAGGCGTTTGTAATGAAACATCATGGAAACTTATGGAGCTCCTAGTTGGACTTAATTCTAAGTCCATCAGTGAAGTAGATAAGAAATTAGAGGAATTATTTGAACAAGCCAAAAATAATTTACCTTCTGACCATTTCAAGAGCCTTAATGAGGTTCTAGACAAGGATTTAGAACTGTTGGTGAAGGATATCCAGAAGAAGCACACTAACAAACTCTCCAGGGATCAGAATGACCGCACCCTTGGTAGAATCTACAGATGGAGAAGACAGTCACCAACTAACTTAGAGGGGTCTCCAGCCAGGTCTTCTCATCTTTCTGTCAGTGATGTTTCCTTGGCTTCCTCTTCCGTCTCTGTGTCTTCGATCAATACTCCAAAAAGGAAAAGGAATCTACGTTTTCTTCCAAACAAGCGCAATTGCTCTCCTGATTCTGGCAATCAATTGAAGGTAATTAATCTTAGCACTCATGTATTTTCTCCTATGGAAATTGAGGTTCTCACTAAGGGATTGACGTTTTGTCCTACTGCCTCCTTTGATTGCTTCACTGCGGTCAAAGACCTCCATTTGTTTGCCAGAAAGTTATTATTTAAGCGCATGTTTCATGATAAGAATATTTGTGATTCCTTTCCCACAGAGACGGAACAAGAGGCGCTAGCCAATTTGGAACAGCTGGCAAGGGAGCATAATGCAGTTATTGAAGGTGAGGTGCCGGACACTATTAAGAAAAAATCCATAAATCTCCCCCCACTGTCGTCTTGCTCGGCTATTGACATTTTTGTCAAAACAGTCAGTAGTGAATTTAATAATATTCCAGTTCATCCACACTCGCATAATTTAAGCAAGGAAGAAAAAAAGTGTCTTCAGGGATTGATGGATCTCCAGGATGTGGTGGTGAAATCAGCAGATAAGGGTGGGAATGTGGTGGTGTGGCCAAAGGACCTCTATGAATCGGAAGCCTTCCGTCAGTTGAATAATGTTGAGTGGTATAAAAAAAAAACGTTTAATCTTTTGTCAAAATTTCAAACGCAACTCAACGATCTGTTACGTGAGGCTAACGATGAGGGAATTATTACTCATGATCTCCTGTTGGCCCTGCAAGTGAAAGAACCCACCATTCCCACCCTGTATCTGCTCCCTAAGATCCACAAAAGTCAGGAGGCCCCGCCCGGGAGACCTATCATTTCGGGACGGGGCAATTATTTGGAGAACGTCAACAAATATATTGACTCAGTGCTACAGCCATTTGTGACAGCTCTCCCGTCATATACAAGGGATACCAATGATTTTCTTAAAAAAATTGATGGGATGCATGTTGATCAGGATTGTGTATTAGTGACTTGTGACGTGGAGTCCCTATACACGAACATAAGACATACCGATGGCCTTGCCGCAGTTTCATATTTTTTAAAATTTTCTTCATTTTCAAGAGCATATATTGTATTCTTTATTGGTTTATTGGAGTTTTCTTTATCTCACAATTTTTTTACTTTTGGGGGGTCCTTCTTCCTTCAAGTCCAAGGGACAGCGATGGGTGCCGCATTTGCCCCGTCATATGCCAACCTGTTCCTTGGACTTTTGGAGAGGGACCTCTTTGCATCTGATTGCATGGGATCTATAGAGCGTCTCCCTTTTTGGACACGCTACATAGACAATGTATTTTTTATTTGGCAAGATTCCATCGAGGCATTATCAGAGTTTGTCACTAGCTTGAACTCAAATCAAATCAACATGCATTTCACGTATTGTCACTATAAGAGTACCATCTAATTTTTGGATGTTTGGGTTTTGAGGGACGCAAATGGCTGTCTACAAACTTTTAGGAAGCACACTGCTGTGAATGCCATGGTGCATGCATCATCATCTCATTCTAGGCCTTTGATCAATTCTGTCCCGATAGGACAGTTCTTACGACTTAGACGGATCCGTTCAATGGATGAAGATTTTTTTAGACAGGCGGAGTTACTAAAAAATAGATTTTTGGAACGAGGATACAGCAAGAGATCCATCAAAAGGGCCTTCAATAGGGCCAGACATAGTACTCGTCATGACGCTTTGTATATGAATCAACCGCGTAGAGAAACTAATGTGGTTCGTTTCATTACACAATTCAATGGCCAGAGTGACCGATTGAGATACTGCCTAAATCATCATTGGCAAATATTAATGTCGGATCCAATCCTGTCTAAATATGTAGGCAACAGACCACATGTGACATTTAAGAGGTCGTCTAATTTAAGTGACAGATTGGTCAAGAGTTACTATACTAGGGCATTCCGGACCAAGCCCTTATCTACTCATGGTTGCAAACCATGTGGCTCGTGTGTGGCATGTTCTAATGTCACCAGGACACAGAGTTTTACCAATTTTTACAAATCTCGCCAATTTAGTATTAACCCCTCTCTGACATTAGACGTACTATCCCGTCCATAAAACCCGTGCCATTCTGCCCATGGACGGGATAGTACGTCATAGGCGATCAGCTGCGCTCCTGAGGGGAGCGCAGCTAATCGCCGCCGGGTGTCAGCTGATTATCACAGCTGACACCCGTGACTGTGTGTCAGGAGCGGTCACGGACCGCTCCCGGCACATTAACCCCTAGCACACCGCGATCAAACATGATCGCGGTGTACTGGGGGCACAGGGGAGGATCGCGCAGGGTGGGGGCTCCCTGCGCGCCCCCCTGAGACCCTCAGACCAGCGCGATGTGATCGCGCTGTTCTGAGGGCTTCCTCCCTCCCAGGACCCGGATCCAAGATGGCGCCGGGGTCCTGGAGGGAGGCGGCTTCCTCAGTGCCTGCTGAGAGCAGGCACTGAGAAGCCTGCTGCACTGCCTGAGCGATCGCTGGTGTGACAGTGTGCTGTGCACACTGTCACACCAGCGATTTGATAAAATACAGTGATGTCCCACCCTGGGACAAAGTAAAAAAGTTAAAAAAATAAAAATAAACATGTTATAAAAAAAAATCCAAAATAAAAAAAAAAAAAAAAAATATTCCCCAATAAATTCATTTCTTCCTGTAAATAAAAAAACTAAAACAATAAAAGTACACATATTTGGTATCGCCGCGTCCGTAACGACCCCCCCTATAAAACTGTCCCACTAGTTAACCCCTTTAGTGAACCCCTTAAAAAAAAAAAAAAAAAACAAAGCAAAAAATCAATGCTTTATCATCATACCACCGAACAAAAAGTGGAATAACGCGCGATCAAAAAGACCGATATAAATAAACGTGGTACCGCTGAAAACGTCATCTTGTCCCGCAAAAAACGAGCCACCATACAGTATCATGAGCGAAAAAATAAAAAAGTTATAGCTCGCAGAATAAAGCGATGCAAAAATAATTATTTTTTATATAAAATTGTTTTTATTCTATAAAAGCGCCAAAACATAAAAAAATGATATAAATGAGGTATCGCCATAATCGTACTGACCCGAAGAATAAAACTGCTTTATCAATTTTACCACACGCGGAATAATAAAAACGCCTCCCCCAAAAGAAATTCATGAATTGCTGATTTTTGTTCATTCTAACCTCCCAAAAATCGAAATAAAAAGCGATCAAAAAATGTCACCTGCTCAAAAATGGTACAAATAAAAACGTCAACTCGTACAGCAAAAAATAAGACCTCACATGACTCTGTGGGCCAAAATATGCAAAAATTATAGCTCTCAAAATGTGGCGATGCAAAAAACTATTTTTGCAATAAAAAGCGTCTTTTAGCTTGACAGCTGCCAATCATAAAAACCCGCTATAAATAGTAAATCAAACCCCCCTTTATCACCCCCTTAGTTACGGAAAAATAATAAAATTAAAAAAATGTATTTATTTCCATTTTCCCATTAGGGTTAGGGTTAGGGTTGCGGCTAAAGTTAGGGTTAGGGTTGGCACTAAAGTTAGGATTAGGGTTAGGGTTGGGATTAGGGGTGTGTTAGGGTTAGGTTTGTGGTTAGGGTTGGGACTAGGGTTAGGGGTGTGTTGGGGTTAGGGTTGGAGTTAGAATTGGGGGGTTTCCGCTGTTTAGGCACATCAGGGGCTCTCCAAATGTGACATGGCGTCTGATCTCAATTCCAGCCAATTCTGCGTTGAAAAAGTCAAACGGTGCTCCTTCACTTCTGAGCTCTGCCATGCGTCCAAACAGTAGTTTATCCCCACATATGGGGTATCAGCGTACTCTGGACCCCAAGAGTTATTGTGCAATTTGTCCTATTTCTTCTGTTACCCTTGGGAAAATAAAAAACTGGGGGCGAAAATATCATTTTTGTACAATAAAAAATATTTTTTTGTTTTTACGGCTGTACATTATAAACTTCTGTGAAGCACTTGGGGCTTCATAGCGCTCACCACACACCTAGATAAGTTCCTTGTGGGGTCTATTTTCCAAAATGGGGTCACTTGTTGGGGATTTCCACTGTTTAGGCGCATCAGGGGCTCTCCAAATGCGACATGACGCCCCCAGACCATTCCATCAAAGTCTGCAATCCAAAACGTCACTACTTCCCTTCCGAGCCCCAACGTGTACCCATACAGTAGTTTTCTCCCACATATTGGGTATCAGCGTACTCAGGACAAATTGGGCAACAACTTTTGGGGTCCAATTTCTCCTGTTACCCTTGTAAAAATAAAATATTGGGGCAAAAAAATCATTTTTGCAAAAAAAAAAAAAGATTTTTTATTTTTACAGCTGTGCATTATAAACTTCTGTGAAGCACTTCGGGGTTCAAAGTGCTCACCACACATCTAGATAAGTTCCTTGTGGGGTCTATTTTCCAAAATGGGGTCACTTGTGGGGGGTTTCCACTGTTTAGGCGCATCAGGGGCTCTCCAAATGCGACATGACGCACCCAGACCATTCCATCAAAGTCTGCAATCCAAAACGTCACTACTTCCCTTCCGAGCCCTGACGTGCGCCCATACAGTAGTTTTCTCCCACATATTGGGTATCAGCGTACTCAGGACAAATTGGACAACAACTTTTGGGTTCCGATTTCTTCTGTTACCCTTGTGAAAATAAAATATTGGGGGCGAAAAAAATCATTTTTGTAAAAAAAAAAAAGATTTTTTATTTTACGGCTGTACGTTATAAACTTTAGTGAAACACCTGGGGGTTCAAAGTTCTCACCACACATCTAAATAAGTTCCTTGAGGGGTCTAGTTTCCAAAATGGTGTCATTTATGGGGGTTTCCACTGTTTAGGCAGATCAGGAGCTCTCCAAACACGACATGGCGTCCAGCCAATTCTGCGTTGAAAAAGTCAGACGGCGCTCCTTCCCTTCCAAACTCTGCCATGCACCCAAACAGTGGTTTACCCCCACATATGGGGTATCAGCGCACTCAGGACAAATTGCACAATAACTTTTGGAGTCTTGTTACCCTTGGAAAAATAAAAATTGGGGTGAAAAGATCATTTTTGTGGAAAAAATATGATTTTTAAATTTTACGGCTCTACGTTATAAACTTGTGTGAAGCACTTGGGGGTTCAAATTGCTCATCAAAAATCTAGATAAGTTCCTTAGGGGGTCTAGTTTCCCAAATGGGGTCATTTGTGGGGGGTTTCCACTGTTTAGGCACATCAGGGGCTCTCCAAATGCAACATGGCATCCAAACTCAATTCCAGCCAATTTTGGTTGGAAAAAGTCAAATGGTGCTCCTTCCATTCCGAGCTCTGCAGTGCGCCCAAACAGTGGTTCCCCCCCACATATGGGGTATCAGCGTACTCAGGACAAATTGTACAACAACTTATGTGGTCCAATTTCTCCTGTTACCCTTGGGAAAATAAAAAATTAGTGACTAAAAGATAATATTTGTGGGAAAAAAATAGGATTTTTTATTTTCATGCCCGGGCATTATAAACTTGTGTGAAGCACTTGGGGGTTCAAAGTGCTCACCAAAGATCTAGATAAGTTCCTTAGGGGGTCTAGTTTCCAAAATGGGGTCACTTGTGGGGGGTTTCCACTGTTTAGGCTCATCTGGGGCACTGCAAACGGAACATGACCCCCATTAACGTCTGCATTCCAAAACATTACTACTTCCTTTCCAAGCCCTGCCGTGCGCCCAAACAGTTTCCCCCCCCCACATATGGGGTATCAGCTACTCAGGACAAATTGGACAACAACTTTTGGGGTCCAATTTCCTTGGGAAAATTCAAAAATTTGGGACTAAAAAATCATTTTTGTGGAAAATTGATTTTTTTTTTTCACACTCAGACTTTATAAACTTTTGTGAAACACTTGAGGGTTCAAAGTGCTCACAACAGATCTAGATAAGTACCTTAGGGGGTCTAGTTTCCAAATGGTGTCACTTGTGGGGGGTTTCCACTGTTTAGGCGCAGGGGGGCTCCCCCAAACGCACGGGCGTAAAATCAAATTTTCCCAGCCAATTTTATTTTGAAAAAGTCAAACGTCCCCCCTTCCCTTACGAGCTCTGCCTGTCCCCAAAAAAGGGTTTTCCCCCCAAAGGGTATTGCGTACTCAGGGAAATTGCAAAAAAAACCCCTTTTTCTGCCCATTTTCCCCCTTTTTAAACCCTTGTGAAAAAAAAAAAAGTTTTAAAAGAAAATTTTTTGGGGTAAAAAGAAAAAATTTTCTTTTTTTTTTTCCACTTTTTCCTTTTTTTTTCTGTGAACACCTAAAGGGGGTTTAAAAAACTTTTTGAATGTGGTTTTGAGTCCCTTTTAAGGGTGCATTTTTTTTGAAGGGTAAATTTTTGGGGGATTTTCTGCCACATAAACCCCCCAAAGTACTTCAAATGTGAGGTGGCCCCCAAAAAAAATGCTTTGTAAATTTTGCTAAAAAAAGAAAATTGTTTTAAAATTTTTCCCTTTTTAAAATTTTTTAAAAAAAAAAATTTTTTGGGTTTCCCAAAAATTTTGCGATGAAAATAACAGGGGGGAAAGTTTTTTTTTACTATTTTGTGTGATATATTTCTCTTTTTTAAAGGGGAAAAAAATTCAAATTTAAAAAAATTTAAAAATTTTTAAAAAATTTTTTCGCCATTTGGGGGTTTTTTAAAAATAAACCAATTTTTTCAAAAAATTTTTTCCCCCTAACAAAACGAGGTCACAAAACAATCTCATTTCGAAAAGCCCTTAAATTTTTCCCCAGATTTAAACCCCCATAAGGCCCGTGGCAAATTTAAAAAAAAATTTGGGCCCCGGTCATTAACGAAAAAACCCCCCCCCGGGGGGGGGGGTTTAAGAAAAATATCTCCTTCCCCCACTATTTTTAAAAATTGGCTGAATGTTTTCTGAGCAGAGCTCCCCGGGTTTTAAAAAACAAACGGATTCCATAAATTTTTGGAAATTTGGGGGGAATCGGGTTTTTCCTGGGGGGTTTTAAAATTAAGGAGTCCCTTTCCCCCAGGGGGTTGCCGGGGGTTTTTTTTGTTTTTCTTTCCGTTTCCCTTTTTTCCCCTTTTGGTTTTTCCCTGTGTTGTGCTGAATCCCTAAAAACAAAAGACATTTTTTTTTTTTTTTTTGTGCTTGATTTTTGCATTTTTCCGCACTTCTGTGGGCCTTTTTAAGTCCCCTCTGGGGCCTTTTTTTCCTCTCCCTTTGTTCCCACTGATGTTTTTACATTTGGGTTTTCCCTTTTTTGGGGCTGTTTTTTTTTGGTTACACCAAAAAATAATTTAGGGGGGAGGGGGGGGGATCTCAGGTTTTTTTTAAAAATTTTTAAATTGGGGCTTTTTAAATTTTTTTTGGGGGGGCAAAAAACCCTTTCCCCCCCCTTTTCTATTTAGAAGTTTTTGGGCCCCCCAAATTTTTTTTTACTATTTTTTTTCTGTGTCTATTCTTTTTGTCTAAAACCCCCTTAAAGTTTGGGGGGTTTTTTTTTTTCTTTGGGGGTCTGCCCCCGGGGGAAAGTTTTCCCCCTTTCCCAAACTTTGGGGGATTAGTTTTCAGGCTGTGACGGGGGTTTAGGCCCCAAAGGAACTCCCCCGGGTGCCTCTATTGGGGGGGTTAGGGGGTACTGCAATCTCATAAATTTCAACTGCCTGGTGAAAATTTTCCTTTTTTCCTGCTCCCCTCACTCCCAAAAACATAACATATCCCCGGGGCCCAAAAAGAAATTATAGGGGGCCCCAAAAAAAGGGAAAAAATTTTGAAAAAAAAAATTTCAAAATTTTTTTTTTTTCTGTTTGTTGATTTTTTTTTTCCCTCTTACCGGGGGGGGGGAGTTTTTTTTTTTCTCAATATTTTACACTTGTCGGGGCCCTGTTTTATTTTCCACGAATTGGGGTATTTAAATACTTCTGGGGGCCTTTTTAACAAAATTCCCCAAAGCCAGATTTTTTTGGGGTTTGACTAATTTTTTAAAATTTAAAAAAAAACTGTAAATTTTTTTTTCCTTTAAAAAATTTAAACCCCCGGGGAAAGCAGGCACATTCAAATTGCATCTCTCTCCTGGCCGACCCTCAGGATTGGTTTTTTCCCCCACACCTGGGGGTCCCCTTTTTTAGTGAGTTATCTTTTTTTTTGGGTTTGGGGGGTTTTTTTCCCAGGGATTCACTGATCAACAAAAAATTTTTTTGGGGGTTTAAAAGGGGGGGAAAAACCCAGTTTTTCTTCAGGATTTAGGGGGGGCCCCCCCCCAAAAAAGGGAAAAAGAAAAAAACGCTTTCACTTTTTTTTGAAGGGATGTCATAATGAAAGGGTGGTTTTTTGGGGGCCCTGTTTTTGGTCCAAAGATTCTATTTTAAAGATTCAAATTGACAGACGTTTCTACGGGAAAGGGGGCGGGGAAAAATTTTCCCCTTTTAAAACCCCCCCTTCTGAATCCATCATTTTGATGATTTTTTGGGGGGACTCAAAAGAATTTCGAAACCAATTTTTTTTTTACTTTGGGGGGCCCCTTTTTCTATTTCTTTTCCCCCCCGGGGGAAAAAGTTTTCTCCTCATTTCCCCTTTGGGAGGCAAAAATTTTTTTTAACGTTAAACCCCCCCCTTTCCTCTGTCCTCATTTTCGCTCAGGCTTTGGGGTTTTTCGGGGGGCATTAAAACCCCCTAGATTTTTTTCTAAACGTTTTGGGGTTTCCCCCTTTAACCCCTAGGAAGTCATTTTCCCCATGGGGTCGTTTTTCCCCCCCTTTTCCCGAAAATTTTCCCCATTCCTACTCGTGATAATAGGGTAAACCTGATCATCCCGGGGGTTCAAATTTTTTTTTTTAATTTGCATACATTATCGTATGGGGGGGCCCTTGGGTTTTTGCTCAAAAATCCTGTTTTTGGAAAAATTTTCTGTTCCAGTTGGGGGCCCTTGGGGTTAAAACCCAAAACCCCCTTTTTTTTTTCCCCCCCCCCGCTCAGATGTTTTTCCCACTTTTTTATTTTTTTTTTTTGATTTTTTACGAAAAAAACTGCATTTCCCTTCCTCCCCATAGAGCCCATTTTCCTTTAATTTTTTTCCTGTAGAAAATTCCCTTTAAACCCCCTTTTTAAATGTCTGTACCCGAACTGACG